>OY728137.1:438944068-440194068 GCA_963277665.1 Viscum album | reverse complement strand
AATTATGAAATTTAAACAAAATATTTAAAATATTTATTTTAATTTCATAAGTATTTAAATATATATATATATATATATATATATGTATTTATATTTATGATTATATATAATTAATATATTTTTTTAAATTTCATGCATATTTAAGTATATATTTCTGTATATTTGTAGAGACCTAAAGCTCAACATATATGGACATTACATTACTTTTGTGGAATACTTAATACATAACAAAAAAAGACACACAAGGACTGTAATAGTTTAGTGTCTTTGGAAACTCAGAATATAAAAAACTAGTCATGTTGAAAGATCTTCAACATCTCCCATAACAATCTTCCCCTTTTTGTTTCCTTACCTAAAACATTTCATTATTTCTTGGGGAAAATAAAACACAAAAAGGGTGAGCTCAAATGCCCAGTGAGGGAAAACATAGAGAACATAAAACAATCCATAAATATTTGAATGCAAAAACATGAAAATGAAATCTAAACATTAAAACCATGAGCAAAGACATAAATCATGGAAGTACGTAAGGAATATAACATAAAGGAACATCAATCATGATAAAATAGCATGGGAATAAAACATGTAATTGTGGAAACCCTTCAGCAATTGTTATGATTTCCATAGTAGCAAAGGCATTGCTTCCAAGACCATCTTAGTGGACAAAGTCCCTTTTTGAATCGAGTTCACTCCTCGTTTCAGCCCTGTAACACTGAACCAGATTAACTAACCATTCCTGCCATGTATATCTCATGAGATATAAATCATTACCCAATTCATTAGAGGGAGATATAGGTCCCACCCATCATATAATTAAATCATTCTTACTTGTGCCACAAAATAAACATACATCATTCATAATAACCCAATGAATAAAAATGGGTTTCATAAACATCATCCCATCATAACATAATAAAAAAATGGATATAATTTCATCATAAGAAAAGTGAAACCATATAAATCATAGAGACATTATACTTTAAACATACACATATGGAAATAATTTCATCTTAGATGGAAAATGGTTTTGATAAAACACTTGAAATAAATTCTTGAGGAAAATATCCTTTGTTCTTCAAAATCATTTTCTTCTAAAAAAATTCCATGGAATTTTAAATGAAAAGTATTCCGTTGAAAATATTCATAAAATCTTGTTGAGTATGTTTCATGAAAATGAGTTGTTATGGAACCGTAAAAATCCATTCACACCGTATAAGTTAAAAAAACATTCTTCTTGTACTTTTGCTGGAAAAGTCAAAAAAGTACCTCGTAACGTAAACAAAAGAATGATTCCTTACATACCATTTAGTAAAAGTTAAAAATGGGTAAAAAGGACTTTAAACATACATGAAAACACTTTTATAAAACATGGACATGGATGATAGAAATAACCCTAGTAAATATTTACGAATAAACAATCTCGGATAAGAATAAGATTGGAATAATTATCCCTTACCTTATGTCCGATATGCTTCGTATGTATCCGAACCACCTATTTAATGATTTAAATAATTTCATTGACTTATTACAGAATCATATTCATTGTTATGATATCATATATGGTTCACTTATGACTTTATATTACCTATTCTATTGTAAATTCCATGTTAAAGAGTGTTTTGGGTAAAATCGTTTCATTTGTCATCTGTGTTTTGACTTGTAATTATTAATAAGATTACTTAGATAATGATTACTTAATTATATAATATAAAATATTATTTACATATAATATATATTTAGAATATACATATATATAATAGATCAATAAATTGAAAGAAATATACCGTTCATGGAGACAGTAGGTCGTACGTACGCATGAACGTTGTTTTCGTTTCCTTATTGAGTTGAATGGAATTAAGTAGATGACAGACATATATATATATATACAAAAATCCAGTAGTTTTATAATTTCATATATTTCATTATTTTTTCTTATATATACTTTTTAATCATTCATAAATGGGTAACATGGAGAATGAATCTCATCACGTCGTGGAGACGGTAGTCCGTACGTACGCACGAGCGATGATATTGTTTCCATAAGTATTGAATTGAATTGGAGTGGATGATACAATATATCAGAATTAGTATGATGTTATAATTACTATGTATAGTTATTATTTACACCATTATACCCATCCATGTAAGGTGTTGGTGGAAAAACAGATTACACCACGGCGTGTAGACGGTATTCCGTACGTACGCACGCGCGGTGATTTTGTTTTTCGTAGGATGGATAGAAGGTGAAATGGGGTTGTTTAATATTTATAATAACATATCAGTATATTAGTGATACTGATTTTATTACTTTATAATGAAACAACTAATGAATAAGAAGTTGAAGAAGAAAGAATCGGTCGAAGAAGTTACCTTTTCTTCAAGACGCCTCTTTGAAACCTCCTATTAGGGCACTAACATTGGTCTTTGAAGTAGACTAGGACCTCTAGGATGTTTCTAGGTAAGGGTAGAAGAAATTTTGGTAGGGGTTGGCCGAGCATGAAGGCTCAAAGTGGTGTGAGGAAGAGAGGGAGGAGGTGCCCTTTTATAAGGGAGGAGAGGGGCACCTTTGGAAATCTCAAAAATATTAATTTATAATAAATCTAACCCCACTTAAAAACCTCGAAAAATGACTCATATTCTAATATAAGATAATATAGGGTTTTAATTTCATCACCAAATAAAATTTAGACATGTTAGGAATTTATTTTAAACATTATCAACTTGATTTATCCTTATTTAATAAATTTTATTTTATTTCTGGTAATAACATTCTAAATTTTAAATTATAACAAATAATTACTTATTTGTGGTGAATTGTCCATAATTGTATACTTAATAACATTTTAGACCATATAAATTTAAATTTATAATTTTTAAATATTTTTTTTATTTTTAAACTATTTTAAAATATGTTATTTTTATAAAATAACAATATTTTCAATTTTGACACTATTCATGTATTTGAATTTAAATAAAATAAATACAGAATATATGTTCGAAATAAAAGCTTTAATAGATTCATAAAATTTCATATTTATCTAGAAAATTAGTGGAGCACATTAAATAGTTCATATAATATTTATTTTATTATTTTTTAAAACCATTTATTTGGATTATCTCTTAATAAAATAATTACTAAATAATTTTTGTATAATTATTTAATATACTTATTTGTTGCATAAAATTATAAATAAAATCCTATGATGAAGACAAATCTATTAAATTTTACAATAATACTTTTACTTGAATTTATCATCTTAAAATCACAATATTTAAATTGTTATATTTATTAAATTATGAAGGTGACAACTTTGACATCATTTAAAATAAAAATATATAAGTGTCATAATCGCTTTTATAAGGCTACAAATGGTAAATTATTCAATCATTGTATGTTTACGGTTTAAATTTACATTACCAAAAAGTTTTTTTCCGGGTTTTGTGCCTTTTATGGTCACTATTAGTTTAATAAAAACTATATTCTTGATTTTTCACTAGATAAACAATTTCTGCATTACAATTGTGTCACAGTTAATGATAATTATTTAATCCCTAAAATTTATAAATAAATTTATATGATGTAGATAATTTCATTAGATTTCTGGAGACTATTCATATTATAAGTTTCATTAATTTTATCACTAAATTAAAATTAATATACTTATAAGATTTAAGAGAGTGACATGTTGTAGCTTTCTTTGGTTTTAATAATAATTAAGTTATTTTCATGGAAAAAAATCCATTAAATGATTATAATCCGACCCTTACGTAATATTGGTCTACGTTTAGTCATCCAATAGGATTTTGGAAGGTGTTAGGGTAATTTTATAGTCTTATATTTACCCTTAATTACCCTATTTACCTGTAACTGTGGTCAATAAATTTTAGCGTAGTTACTATTCATAATGCCCAAAAATAAAAAGTAGCCTATTAACATAATTTCGAACCACTGATTTCAAATATGGAATCCATTTTTCCAAATTCAATACACAAAAGTTGCATAAATTAAAATAAAACTAATCACGTTGT
This sequence comes from Viscum album, assembly GCA_963277665.1. Lineage (NCBI taxonomy): Eukaryota > Viridiplantae > Streptophyta > Magnoliopsida > Santalales > Viscaceae > Viscum > Viscum album. Next base: position 440,190,039 of record OY728137.1, on the reverse strand, counting down.
CGAAAGAAAATGGGTTTTTCTATAAAACATTGCAAAAGATTGAATTGATTTAACCTATAAATTCAAGGTAAAATCAAAGATAATGACATACATTAAATTAAATGGTAATAATATATTCTATTTCTACTTTAAAACCATTCAATATTATTATTTAACCATATAAATTATTACGATGAAAAAATTTGTTTTTAATTAAAATATAGTGTGTTTTTACTATTCATTAAAATATGAAAGTTATAAAAAAATATACCAAAACATTATCCAATGTAAATTTTTATATAATGATTCAAAATAATAAGTTTAGTTTGTAAAAGTTAACTTATAAACTTCTGAAAAATTATATTTAAAATGGGTGCGCCATCAAAAGGCGGCAAAACTGCATTTTCTGAAAAATACTTATTTTACCCAAAAAAAATTTAGTTTTTTCTCATACCATGTTCTAGAAAATGTGTAGGATTAATAATAATGTTATAAAATTAAAAATTTAGTTAATACGAATCATAAAAGCTAGCTTACAATAATATTATAACCATATATCGTTGTTTAGTGAAACCCGATATTATGTACTACACACGCTACCGAGAAAGGTCGCGATTGCGTGTAATGAAAGCCAAGTTAGGGTTGCATGTTGTGAAAGACTCCTTTTTTGTTTCATATAACAAAATCCAACCATATTTCATTTATACAGTGAATATATATATATATATATATATACACTCAATGTTGTGTAGAATCACTATTATCAAATGAACTTGAAATTGTGTATAACACGATCCAAGAATTCTGTTGCATATACTGCAAGATAATACGGTGTTGCATATAGCACAAGATAATCACGGCATAGCATAAAACACATGACATAAAATAAATTAAAAAGAATTCTTATCATAAAATCTCGGGGTGTTACATTCTACTCCCCTTAAAATGAATTTCGCCCTCGAAATTCATCGTGGTTATACATTGTTTACTATTCGAAATTTTCTTTAATAGAAACCCACATCGTAAAAATGAATACCAAAACATATCTTTAAAAACTAAAGTATGAAATGTAATGGTTGCCCAAATTAACTAATCACTGGGTTTCCACATAGAAGAACATATGTGAAAATATGGATATGGAATATAAATCTAATCATCATGTTCTGATGGAGAGTGGTAGAGAACATGGCTATGAAATATCCAACAATCACAAAGCCATAGATTTGTGATGATCTAAGGTACCATCTGATTCATCGTATATATGAGCACTAGGACAACATTTTTGGTTTTCAATATCATTTCCCTAAAGTTGAAAATTTTGAATTAGAAGAAATACTTGCTTGATTTTGGTACAATCTCACTGTTGTTCGTGCTTTGAACAATTTCCACTTCATCTCTTAAGGAAACGAAGTTGAATTTGTTATTCGTGAAGTGTTAACAGATCATGTGACAGAATGATGGGCCATTCCATCTGTTTCAAACAAAAAGATATCAAAAGTTATCAAATATACATAAGTTCATCTATGGTGAGGTTAATCGTATACGATTCCAAAAATGAACTTATACTTCATATATTATACCGCTTTATAAAATAAAAATAGTTTATACTTACCAGGGACTTCGTGTAGGCCATTGGTATGCGATATAGGCCCGTTGCACTTCGGTTGTGGGTTCGATTCCCACAGCCTTGTCCGACGCGGTGGGTTGTCGCCCATCCTGCAGGTTGTCCTTTTTCTAAAATTACATTACTATAAAATACCATCAATAATATGGAAAAAAGTTCTATCCTTAAACAATACTAACTTATGTCCAACATAATCCATTCTAATCTTTATTCTGATCTAAAATACACCGGTCCAAGCTCATCGTATAATGAAAATGATTACTTGAAATGTCACATAAAAATCATGTGAATGCCATCATTTATCCCCCATATATCATAAGGTATATCTTGTTGGTCAAATTACGAACATGTGAATACTTTAATCATGTATTCTCTTGAAGAATGAATACTCATTGAACCATAGTGAAAACATGAATGCAGTTAAAAGTTAACACTTTCCACATACCAAAATACTCAAAATTCTATATACTCAAACCATGATATCACTTAGTCCTTATATCAATCATAATCTCATGAATACAATCAAACATCTCATTATCTTCTTATCCCTTCATTATGCGCATATCAACTGCTTTCCAAAAATATTTGAATCACTTATCCTGGTTTCTGGTACCATAAAATTATTGAAAACCACAATAGACTAATTCAAAAATATTCTAATACACCATAAAAGTACCTCAAAAACATTATTAATGAATACCAATACATAAACACTTCAATCCATCCACTTCAATGAGTGTCCTGGAATAAGTCCTTCCTTGATTTAAAAGTAACCATTTAGGTCAGGGCATTGAGTTGGGTAATGCCCATGTTCTCCACAAAAAAGACATTAAACTCCATTATAGTCTGTCACTCTATGACCCTTTTCTCCACATAGATAACATCTATCCCTCCATTTTAGGTATTCATCAAGGTTATTTATCCCTTCCCTTGAAATCTCAATCTTCCCTTCTCTATGATCCTCACTATGAGAACATGCATAAAATTCCATCTTCCTCTTATTTGATGACTTAGTAATACCACTAAATTTTACCTTGTTAATCATATATCGCGATGAATGATTCGTCATAATCACAATATCTTTCTCTCTAGGCATTAAGAAATTTCATTTCTCATAGTCACCAATTTGTCCATTGGATTCAATCTTAACTGAATTCATTCTTGTTCCCTCCATTGACTAAAACATAAAAAGAATTCTGTAAGAGCCAAAAATCATGCTAGGGAAAACAACATAGTAAAGGGGGAGTACCCTAAATATCTAACATCTTAGGTTAAATTATAATATCGTTACCGTAGGTCTAGAACTATATCCTATACATATACTTATCCTTAGGGACATCCCTAGACATACCATAGAAATATCTCTAGGGATCTCACTAATGTTTTCGCATCCTAGTTTCCAAAGGTTGACTAAACCTTTCCTCTGATACCAACTGTAGTGACCCGAAGCTTGACGTATATGAAAATTACATTACTTTTTTGGAATAATTAATACATAACAAAAAAAAGACACACAAGGACTGTAATAGTTTAGTGTCTTTGTAAACTCGGAATATAAAAAACTAGTCATGTTGAAAGATCTTCAACATCTCCCATAACAATCTTCCCCTTTTTGTTTCCTTACCTAAAACATTTCATTATTTCCTGGGGAAAATAAAACATAAAAATGGTGAGCTCAAATGCTCAGTAAGTGCAAACATAGAGAACATAAAACAATCCATAAATATTTGAAAGCAAAAACATGAACATGAAATATAAACATTAAAACCTTGAGCAAAGAAATAAATCATGGAAGTATGTAAGACATATAACATAAAGGAACATCAATCACGATAAAATAGCATGGGAATAAAACATGTAATTGTGCAAACCATTCAGCACTTCTTATGATTTCCATAGTAGCCAAGGAATTGCTGCCAAGACCATCTTATTGGACAAAATCCCTTTCTGAATCGAGTTCACTCCTCGTTTCAGTCCTGTAACACTGAACCATATTAACTAGCTATTCTATCCATGTCTATCTCATGAGATATAAATCATTACCCAATTAATTGGAGGTAGATATAGGTCCCACCCATCTCATAATGAAATCATTCTTACTTGTGCCACAAAATAAACGTACATCATTCATAAAAACCCAATGAATAAAAATGGGTTTCATAAACATCATCCCATCATAACATATTCCAAAAAAATTGATATCATTTCATCATAAGAAAATTGAAACCATGTAAATCATATATACATTATACTTGAAACATACACATATGAAAATAATTTCATCTTAAATGGAAAATGGTTTCGATAAAACACTTGAAATGAATTCTTGAGGAAAATATCCTTTCTTCTTCAAAATAATTTTCTTTTCAAAAAATACCATGAAATTTTAAATGAAAATTATTTTGTTGAAAATATTCATAAAATCTGGTCGAGTAAGTTTCATGAAAATGGGGCGTTATGAAACCGTAAAAATCTGTTCACGCCGAATAAGTTAAAAAAACATTCTTCTCGTACTTTTGCCGGAAAAGTCAAAAAAGTACCTCATAACGTAAAAAAAAGAGAGATTCCTTACCTACCATGTAGTAAAAGTAAAAAATGGGTAAAAATTACTTTAAACATACATGAAAACACTTTTATAAAACATGGACATGGATGATAGAAATAACCCCAGTAAATAGTTACGAATAAACAATCTCTGATAAGAATGAGATTGGAATAATTACCCCTTACCTTATGTATGATATGATCCGTATGTATCTGAACCTCTTGTATAATGATTTAAATAATGTCATTGACTTATTACAGAATCATATTCATTGTTATGATATCATATATGTTTAACTTATGACTTTATATTACCCGTTCTTTTGTAAATTCCATGTTAAATATTGTTTTGGGTAAAATTGTTTCATTTGTCGTCCGTGTTTTGACCTGTAATTATTCATATGATTACATAGATCATGATTACTTAATACCAGAATATAAAATATTATTTACATTTAATATATATTCATAATATACATATATATAATAGATCAATAAATGGAAATAAATACACCGTTCATGGAGACGGTAGGCGGTACGTACGCATGAACGTTGTTTTCGTTTCCTTATTGAGTTGAATGGAATTAAGTAGATGACATACATATATATATACACATAAATCCAGTAGTTTTATAATGTCATATATTTCATTATTATTTCTTATATATACTTTATAATCAATCATAAATTGTTAACATTAGAATGATTCTCATCGCGTTGTGGAGACGGTAGTCCGTACGTACGCACGAGCGATGATATCGTTTCCATAATTATTGAATTGAATTGGAGTGGATGATAAAATATATCAGAATCATTATGATGTTATAATAACTATGTATATTTATTCTTTACACCATTATACTCATCCATGTAAGGTGTTGGTGGAAAAACAGATTACACCACGACGTAGAGAGAGTATTCCGTACGTACGCACGCATGGTGAGTTTGTTATCCGTAGGATGGATAGAAGTTGAAATGGGGTTGTTTCATATTTATAATAAAATATAAGTATATTAGTGATACTTATGTTATTACTTTATAATGAAACAACTAATGAAGAAGAAGTTGAAGAAAAATAAGCTTGAAAGAATCGGTAGAAGAAGTTACCTCCTCTTCGATACGCCTCTTTGAAACCTCCTCTTAGGGCACTAACATTGGTCTTTCAAGTAGACTAGGACCTCTAGGATGTTTCAAGGTAATTGTAAAAGATAATTTGGAAGGGTTTGGCCGAGCTTCAATGCTCAAAGTGGTGTGAGGAAGAGAGGGAGGAGTTTCCCTTTTATAAGGGAGGAGAGGGGCACCTTTGGAAATCATAAAAATATTAATTTATAATAAATATAACCCCATATAGAAACCTCAAAAAATGACTCATATTCAAATATTAGATAAGATAGGGTTTTAATCGAATCATACAGTAAAATTTAGAGATTTTAGAGATTTATTTTAAACATTATCAACTTGATTTATCCTTATTTATTAAATTTAATTTTGTTTGTGGTAATAACATTCTAAATATTAAATTATAACAAATAATTACTTATTTGTTGTGAAATTTCTATAAATGGATACTTAATAACATTTTAGACCATATATATTTAAATTTATAATTTTTAAAAAAAATTGTGATTTTTGAACAATTTTAAAATATGTAATTTTTATAAAATAACAATAGTGTCAATTTTGACACTATTCATTTATTTGAATTTAAATAAAATAAATACAGAATATATGTTCGAACTAAAAGCATTAATAGATTCATAAAATGTCATATGTATTAAGAAAATTAGCGGAGCACATTAAATAGTTAATATAATATTTATTGTATAATTGTTTAAAACCATTTATTTGGTTTATCTCTTAATAAAATAATTACTACATCATTTTTTTATAATTATTTAATATACTTATTTGTTGCATAAAAATTAAAAATAAAATCCTATGATGAAGATAAATCTATTATCTTTTCCAATAATACTTTTACTCGAATTTATCATCTTAAAATCACAATATTTAAATTGTTATATTTATTAAATTATGAAGGTGACAACTTTGACATCATTTAAAATAAAATAATATACGTGTCATAATCACTTTTATAAGGCTTAAAATGGTCAAATATTCAATAATTGGATGATTATAGTTTAAATTTAGATGACCAATAAGTTTTGGTCAGTGTTTTGTGCCTTTTATAGTCACTATTAGTTTAATAAAAACTATATTCTTGATTTTTCAATAGATAAACAATTTCTGCATTACTATTGTGTCACAATTAATGATAATTATTTAATCCCTAAAAATTATAAATAAATTCATATGATGTAGATAATTTCATTGGATTTCTGGATACTATTCATGTTCGACGTTTCATGAATCTTATCACTAAATTAAAATTAATATACTTATAAGATTTAAGAGAGTGACATGTTGTCTCTTTCATTGGTTTTAATAATAATTAAGTTATTTTCATAGAAAAAAGTCTATTAAATGATTCTAATCCGACCCTTAAGTGATATGATTCGACTTTTAGTCATCCAATAAGATTTTGGAAGGTGTTAGGGTAATTTTATAATCTTATATTTTCCCTTAATTACCCGATTTACCTTTAACTAGGGTAAATAAATTTTACCGTAGTTACTATTCATAAAGCCCAAAAATAAAAAGTATCCTATTAACATAATTTGGACCCACTGATTCCAAATATGGAATCCATTTTTCCAAATTCAATACACAAAAGTTGTAGAAATTAAATTAAAATTTATCACGTTGTCGAAAGAAAACGAGTTTTTGTTTAAAACATTGCAAAAGATTGAATTGATTTAACTTACGAATTCAAGGTAAAATCAATGATAATGACATAAATTATATTAAATAGTAAAAATATATTATATTTATACTTTAAAACCATTCAATATTATAATTTAACCATATAAATTATTACGATGAAAAAATTTGTTTTTAATTAAAATATAGTGTGCTTTTACAATTCATTAAAATATGAATGTTATCAAAAAAATATCAAAACATTATCCAATGTAAATTTTTATATCATGATTCAAAAGAATAAGTTTAGTTTGTAAAATTTAACTTATAAACTTCTGAAAAAATATATTTAAAATGGGTGCGCCATCAAAAGGTGGCAAAACTGCATTTTTTTAAAAATACTTATTTTACCCGAAAAAAAATTATTTTGTTCTCATACCTTATTCTAGAAAATGTGTAAAATGACAAATAATGTTATAAAATTAAAAATGTAGTTAATAATATTCATAATTTCTAGTTTATAATAATATTATAACCATATATCATTGTTTAGTGAAATCCAGTATTGCGTACTACTCAAGCTACCGAAGAAGGTCGCGATTGCGTGTAATGAAATCCAAGTTAGGGTTGTGTGTTGTGCAAGACTCTTTTGTTGTTGCGTATAAAAAAATCCAACCATATTTCATTTATACATTGAATATATATATAAATATATACACCCAATGTTGTGTAGAATGACTATTATCAAACAAACATGTAATTGTGTATAACACGATCCAAGAATTGTGTAGCGTATACTGCAAGCTAATACGGTGTTGCGTATAGCACAAGATAATCATGTTGTAGCATAAAACACATGACATAAAATAAATTAAAAAGAATACTTATCATAAAATCTCGGGGTGTTACATTATTTATGACGAAAAATATATATTTATATATTTATAATTATAATTATAAATATAATAGATATATTTATTATACTTTTATAATTATTTACATATATATATTATTTATAATTATATATATAAATATTTTTATATATGAATAAACATTTTTATATATGAATAAATATTTTTATATATTTATAAATATATATCTATAATTATATATATTTATAAAATTATAATTATTAGAAATATATTTATTATAATTTTATAAATTATTTAAATATATATATATTTATAATTAGTGTTATAAATAAATATATTTGTATATTATTTTAAATGTATTTATAAATATGTATACTAATATATATATATATATATATATATATTTAATTATAATAAATATATTTATTGTAATTTTATAAAAATTGTATATATAATTACAAATTTAATAAATATGTTTATTATTAAAAAATACAATATATATATGTCTTTAATGAATATATATATATATATATATATATATATATATCAGTATGTATGTTTATATATTCAATAACGACATATATTTATTTAAAAATATATATATAGTTATAATTATAAATATATTTATATATATATTTATAAGTATATATAAATATATTTCAAATGTGTTTATATATAATTATAAATCTAATAAATATATTTATCATATTTTAACAATTATTGCAATTTTATAATTATTAAAATATTTATATGTTTTGTAATATATATTTATAAATATAAATATATTTTAAAACGTAATTATATATAACTAAATATTTCTAAAAATAAATATAATAAATATATTTATTAATTAAATATATTTATCATGATTTTAAGTATTTATGAGAAAATAATAGCTTCATGGGAACATGAATGAATCATATACACCGATTAAAGTATATATCTCATAAAAAACGAGTCATCATATAAATGGACAAGATGAATAGTAATGAGGGTGTAATGTATAAATGAACATTCATGATGAATACATGACATATGAACATCAATTATATTCATGCATCAATTGACCAAATTCATTAGAAACATATTTTTGTTAATATATATATAATAACAATTATAAATATACATATTTAAATAGTATTTATATATAATTATAAATATATATTTAAAAAGTATTTATATATAATTATAAATATATAATTACAAATATATAATTATGATTATATAATTATAAATATATAATTATAAATATATAAATATAAATATATAATTAGAAATATATAGTTATAAATATATATATAATTAATATATGTTTTATTTAGCTAAATTTAATATATATATATTTAAATTATTTAAAAAATATATTAATTATAAACATGATGTTTTTATTCAATTTATACTAATGAACATTATTTTTTAATATAAATAATATAATTTTATATAAATTAATAATTTTTTTATTAATAAAATTTATCAGCACAAAAAATTTCATTGATAAAGGGAATATTTATCAGTGTTTTTCACTAGTACTGATATTTCCCCACTTTATTAGGGCCTAGTGCTCATAAAAGCCGATGGATCCCTTACCCACTTATGTGTTAGTGTCAATTTACAAAAAAAAATTATTGATTAACAATTTCTTGACTTGCCCATGAAATTAGACTGGTTTATTTGTTAATGTTATTGAGAAGGTGTGCTGAATTATGGAAAGAAACCATCATGCAGAATGATTTTTTTAACTCAGAGGCATTGGTGTGGAAGTCAAAAGACTACTATGAGTTTCTCGATATGGGGGGAAGGTGGTACGTGTCTCTTGTTGTGATTCAGTGGGGGGTCCACTAGATGATGCTAGATGACAACCGTTTTATTAGCCTCGATAGCTATAGTGAGAGGTGGGCCCTCCTAGAGCTGTCGTCAGTGATGTATGGAGATGAAGACATATGGAACTTGAGGAGCATGTTTGTGCTGGTTGTAGAGATGCTAGGATGGTTCGGAAATTAGACGAAGGAGAATTTCATAGTGAAGTATGGGTTGTGGAGGAGACACAAAGGGCGTGGATGAAGTTGGGCATGATAGCATAGTAGAACAACACATGGTTTGGTATGATTAGACCATTGCTGTTGAATTATCAATGGACTCGGGGGATGATCAATTTAGGGTTTCAATTTGACTGAGTACCCTAGGAAGAGTCATATTTATCCGAACCACAAATAATTTATGTGGAACCCAAGTGAGATAATACCTAATACTACATGATGTTTTCATTACATTCATTTTTATCCATAGATGAAAATATATTTATTGTTTTTTGTCACAATAAAAAATGATTTTATCTATCAAGTTGTGTTTTTTGGGATTTTTTTATTTAAATTTTAAATAATTGAGGAGAGACAAAATTATTAAACGAGGGATTTATCTCAACATTAATGTAGGATGTTCTCCCAACATTAATGGATAGTTATTCTCAATATTAATTAATGAAATAATGAATGTTTATTGCATTAATGGAGACATAGACAGGGTGTCTATATAAGAGGATGTGGAAGCATGTTTTGGAATAAAGATTTGGAAAGATTTAGCTAGTGCAAGAGAGAACGAGGAAGGGCGTGCCGCCATTGCGGTTTCCCAAGTGCTGATGATGGCGGACAACTAAATAATGAAGTAGAGGTGATGATGAAAATGATTATGGAATCTCCATGCAGTAAATGAAGGCTTTTTCATGAAGAGGATGATGTGCGGCGATAGAGAGAGAATTTTCGACAGCGGCTTGCAAAGAGATTCTTGATGGTTCCATATATCGAAAGTCTTCTTGGTTGCAAAGATCAAGCGGTGTGCCCCAGTTGTGATGATTAGTGGTATGAAAAATGGTACGTTCATGTGTGTTTGTGTGTCGAGAGAGAAATCATTTGGGTGAGTTGTAAAAGGACTTTGGGGGATGTTAAAAATCATTTGGGTGATATGTAAAATTCCTTAGGATGATAAAAGGCCTTCGGGTGAATCTTCTCTCCCGTGTTTGTGTGACTGCTTCCGCTGTAGCGCCAAGCCCCATGCCCCAATAGTGGTATCAGTGGGATTTGTTGAATTTCTCGGTTGTAGAACACATTTTCAAGAATCTGGTAGAGTAGCGTATCAATGAGTCGAATGTTATTATAAAATTATGGTGGTATAATCAGTGTTGTTAGAATATCGAAATTCTTCTTGGATATAGGTTTCATGTAGTGTGTTTCATTCATTAGGTGACATTTGGATCTTGCTTGAGCCGATGATAACATTAACCCAGATAGTGGAGATGACTACGAAGTATTTGAATTTTAAATCAAGATGTATATTGTTGGTATTTTTTGATTTAAAATTTAAATTATTTAGGAGAGAAAAAAGTATTAATGGAGAGATTTCTCTCAACATTGAACGAGGATTTTCTCTAAACATTAATGTAGAGTTATTATCAATATTAATTGATTGAATAATGAATATTGACCAAATTAATAGAGACCTCAACATGGTGTCTATATAAGAGGATGTGGTAGCATGTTTTGGAATGGAGATTCGACTAGACGTAGCTAATGAAAGATAGAATGAGGAAGGGGGTACCGCCATTGCGGTTTCACAAGTTCTGATGATAGAAGACATAGAGATAATGAAGCATATTTGATGATAAAGATGATGATTGTATGTCAACGATGGTGAATGAAATATTGTGCATGAAGACGATGACGTGCGATGATGGAGATATAATTGTTGGTGATGACGTGTAAAGAGATTCATGATGGTGCCATGTATTGAAAGTCCTCTTTATTGTGTAGATCAAGCAGCGTGTCCTGGTTGTGACGATCAGTGGTACAACAAAAATGGACTGTTCATTGGTGTTGGTGTGTCGAGAGAGAAATCCTTCCGGTGAGTTGTAAAAGGCCTTCGAGTGATGTTAAAAATCCTTCTAGTGATATGTAAAATTACTTCACGGGATAAAAGGCCTTCAACTAAATCATACCTTCCATGTTTGTGAGACTACTTTTTATGTTGCACAGGGCTTCACCCCAACAGTGTTGTGTATAATTTGACAATTGATTTCCATGATTTTATTTACATCTGAATTATTCATATTAATGTGTGATCATCTTCTCAATGGTTCTACTAGACAATTTTAAATATGATATACTATGCTCTATATTTATTTTAATCAACATGCCTATCAAACAATATATTCTCACCCAAAAATATTAATAAATATGAACATTTAACAGATGCATCTCTTATATCCATTATATATACTATTTCTTGTAATTATCCCTTCCATGAATTATCTCCGCATTCATTTGGGTGACAATTCTTCCTATCCACACATTCTGATTCTTGTAGACTCCACCTCCATAGAGTCCTTGTTCCATCCTCATCCACCTAATCCTCCTTGGTCCCACCTCCATCAATACCTCCTTCTCCATTCCTCGGCCTCTCTAACTCTCCACCACTCCTCTCTAAGACCCTACTTTTCCCAAACCTTCTCATCACATGTTGAAAATATACTTCTACTTCCCCTCATCCCCTCCTTCACCTCCATGTCACCAATTTTTCTTCCCTATCGCCACCTCTACCTCACCATCTCTACCTCATCCTCGATGACATCACCTTTTCCAAAACCAGTACATGTAACTCTTCCTCAGCCTCCGTTTTCACCTCCGCCTTAGCCTAAGTCAATTATAGATTTGATGATTATGTTTTTCTTGGATTTTTGTGCATCTTGATTGTGTCTTCAAACTCCTCCTCCACCTCGGCCTACAACTCTACCATAACCTCCATCTCCACCTCCACATCGGCCTCAATCTACACCTCTTAATTTTCCTTCTCCACTTGCAACTCCTCCTCGACCTGTATCTACACCTCTGTATTTTTCGTCTCTGCATGCAACTCTTCCTCAACCTCCATTTACACCTTAGACTCAGTCTAAATGTTATGCCTCCATGAACACATGTGTTCTTTACAGAATCTATCCCACCTATATTTTGTCTCCTTCACATCAGGCCTATTCTTTTTAGTTTCAATTTTAATTACTATCATTCCCCCTCTCCCCTCAACAATCATCATTTCTCTCACAAAACCCTACAACACAATTGTTATCCCCCTCCATTATATTTAACTGAAATTCTCAATTTTTCTCCCTACCATCCATAGTTTCATCAAGCGCAAAACCTATCCACTCTGATAACCCACCTCAACTAATAGATCAAATCAAACTCCTCTATTCATAGTAGACATCCAAACACGTTGTATTTTCCTCCTATCATTCTTATACAATTTTTTTACTCCTTTGAGAAAGGGGAACCCCAAACCATTCATTCCAATATTTTTTTAACGTTCATCCATACCCCAATAATATATGTTACTTTTCTAATGAATGTATATATTTTAGTATAGATGAATGAAAGTTTTATATTTGTTATGAATTTATTTATATGTATTTACACAGTAAATCTGGTCTTCTAAATGAAAGTATTTCAATAGTGTTACTTTTATGTATTACTGAATTTTATAATTTCATTCATTTAGGCTAAATGGTTTGATTTATTTTTTTATATATAAACAATGTGAGGGGGAGATTCTCCATTGGAACTGTGGGATAATCATTAATATGGAGTTCTATATACCTCCATGTTTTATTGATATAGATTCAAGTACTTTGTTTGTTAACAACATTTATAGTTCTATATTTTTCCCTAAATTGTTATTTATAGATAGAAAATCCAAGGATACTTGGTTATTATCAAGTGTGGGGATGATCCATATGATTACAATTGTGATTTCTCTCTTCCTTGGTCTTGTAGAAATAACTTCCCTCTTCACTCTTTCCCCTTTTACTTCACATGTTTTCCTTTCATTTTTAGATTCCCTCTTCCTTTTGTCCCTTTTTTTCTTAGCAGTTTTTTCATTCCATTCATAGTTTTCCACCTTGATTCAAATCTTCCAAAATGTATATATTATTTATAATAAAATATATATTTCACTCCCTTTATTCTATATTAACTTATCTACTTACTTTCATCCTTTTTTTACTACTTTAATCATAATATGCTTGACTGAAATTTACATTGCAGGTTTATAGTGCCCTTTATAGGTTCTCACATTCCATAAACTCTTCCTAAAAAGGCATATATTATTTATAATCACCAAATAGATTTCACTTCATTTATTGTATATTATTTTATCTACTTATTTTCAACCTTTATTTTACTAATGTATTCATAATATTCTCAACTGAAATTTCTTTTGATGCAAGTTCCTGAGAAAACTTACTCAATCACTCTATCAAAGGAATCATTGTACTAAATAGTAGGTAATAATTTATTTTTTATATAATTTACTTTTATATTAAAAACTCATTCAAATATATTCTTTTAAATTTTAATTTTTATATTCTCTAGGATATTATACCTCCAAGAAAACTGTATAATAATGTTGAAGTTGTTATCCATTCAGATTCTTTATGCTCTATTGAAAGTGATTCTGAGGAATTGAGTGCTAGTTGTCATCCTATGTACATGATCCTTTCTATTTTTTTGTGATATTATCAATAATATTTCTTAGGTTTTAATGAGTTTTTCCCTAATTATTTATCACGATTGACCTATACTACCCTTTTACTATCATTAGTGTGTATTGCTTTAGAATTTTGTTGTCATAACTATTATGTCTAGTCCATAAATATATTTGATTAATAATGATAATGTTTATTTTGAGAAAATTGGTCCCACTGGCAGCTTTGATTCTTCATTATCTTCTGAAAGTGATTCTAATGAAGTGATTATAATTTTGTTTCATGTTTTATTTCTCTCATCCTCAGGCTTGCAGGTTCGATTTTCCTCTTCACTCTTTCCCCTTTAACGTCACATGTTTTCCGTTCATTTTTAGATTCCTCTTCTATCATTCCCTTTTTTACTTCATAGGTTCATCATTCCCTCCACAGGTTCCCACTTTAAAATAAAATCTTCCTAAAAACATATATAATCTTTCTAATACAAAAATAATTTTCACTCCCTTTATAATATATTATCATATCTACTTATCTTCATCATTTTTTTACTACCGTAATCATAATATGATCGACTGAAATTTACTTTACATGTTCTTTTTTCCCTTCCCAGGTTATCAATTTCCACCAACTCTTCCTAAAAATGTATATTTGATTTATAATCACTAAATATATTTCACTTCATTTCTAGTATAGTATTTTATCAACTTATTGTGATTTTACTGTTTCATGTATCCATACAATTCTATCCTACAACTCTCTAAGTTTTTTATTTTTGATTTCCATGTATAAATATTCCTACCAGTGTATTGGCCTTGAATTTCTCTAGGATACTATTTTCAAGAATGCTATTTCATCTAACCCATCCTATTCTGGTGCTAAAAATGTCATCATTTATTCTTCTATGAAACTGAATCCCTATACTAGGTATAATCCATCAAGCTCTTTTTAAAGTTATTCTGAAGGAGTGAGTATTTATCAATTATGAATATGAACGGTATATGTTTCTCATTACTTGGTGTGATGTTATAAAACCATCACCAATATGCAATTTTTTTTTGTTTCATTCCTTTTTAAAGATTATTAAACTATGATCTCTTTTAATATCCTCTTGATAAAGCTTATCCTACATTGAATGGGTTGTCTACTTTCAGAAAAAGTCATTTTTATGCCGCCAAGGTTTCTGAGAGAACCGATCCCTCCAGTTCAACTAATGTGATACGGATGAAGATGTTAGAGTACATATTTATGCTCTCTCTTGATCTAAATGTTCCTAATATTTTTTGTTTTGATATATTTTATATATTCAATGTGGTTCTGGTCACAAATTTTCCATTGGATGTTTTTGTGTTGGAAAAATTACTTAATATATCACCTAAAGCTGCGATAAAAAGTAAACAATCAGGTATTTTTAATAAAAAATAGGTGTCTAGTGATGAAGAAGATATATATTTAATTGCTGATGATGCTCATACTCTAGTCTATAATGATGATTTTATCTTTATCTCTAATAATATATCTTTAAAGAAATCATTCTCATTATAATTGTGCTTGTATGACATGGATGTTTAAGGTGTGAATTTTCAAGTGTTTTCAATGACTTATCAAGGATGTTTTTTGTCTATGATTGTAGTTAGTAAGATTTGAGTGTATATTGTTTAAAATAAAATGAATATTGCATTCAAACTGCTCAAATAAAAATAAAAGAAACATCCTTCAATTTATATTCAAATGAATATGTATGTATGGTGATCTATACAACTAGTTTACACTATAGAAATGGAATATGCATAGAGCTTGAACAAAATTAAATTCTTATTAGAATCGTATTGATTCTATTCTGTACAAGTGAAAGGAAACAAGAAGACAAGGGTATGATGATAACACCATATATGACTATTTCATGGTAGATTTTCATAAAAAAGGAAAACAAGAACATGAATTTAATTTCCATAAAATGATGACTTAAAGTGGATTTACCCCAGGTATTATTACTTGTAATAAGATTATAAAATGTCTTTTTAAATTGAATAAAATTTATGTGGCATTAGATTTCCTTCTGTTTCTTCTATCTATGGGTCCAAAACCAAATTTTATTTCATTTACACCGTTTATTACTGCTTACTACAATGAAGGAAGGCTAGATGAGCTTTTTGAGTTATATGATATAATGACCGAGAATAATATAAATTTGTATGCCTTATTGTTTAATATATTAATCACTAATAATTTTAGTTAAGGGAAATTGGAGGACGGACATGAATTCTTTTCAATTGCTTTTTTTGTAAAGGTTTTAAGTTGTATGTATATACTTTCAGTTCAATCATGGATTCTTATGTAAAAAATGATAACTTGGTAATGGTTGATGAGGTGTATATAGAAATGTTGAAAGAAGGGATCTTGCCTAACAGGATTACATAAAACATTATTATAAATTTTTTATGTCAAAATGTTCATATATTAGGGGATTTGGGATTTTGGGCATATATATTGAAGAGGGGTTTCAAGGGATTTACATTAGCATACAAAAGTCTCATTTATGGTTTTTGTGAATATAGAAATTTCAGAGCTGTCATTCAACTATACAATAACATAAAAAAGGGATGTGATGTTTGAGATGTTTTAATTTATACTATTATCACTCATGGATTAATAATTCATGGTAGAGTAAGATATTTTCTTAGATATTTCTTCAAAAGAATGAAATGTTACTTAGAGACTAATGAATTCAATTTAAACACCTTAATTAATGGTTTGTTTGGGAAAAAAAACCAAGAGTGTTGTGACCTTTTTTTATTGATGCGGGCATACAACACATCTTCTAATGTAATTAAATATACCATCATTCTAGAGGGTGTTTGGCCTGGGAAGATTAGATGCATAATTTACTATGTTCTTCCATATGATGAAGACGGGGTTTTCCCCTAATAAAATGACAAAGGAATGTGATGTCCTTAATGTTTTAATATATATTATTATAATTCAAGGATTAATAAAGCATGGAAGAGTAATATCTTCTCTTAGATATTTCTTTAAAATTATAAAATGTTACTATGATCTTAATGACTTCACATTGAATATCGTCATTGGATGTCTGTTGAGGAAATACCAAACCTTGAGTTTTGTGACCAGGTTTCTCCTGATTTAGGAATACAACACATCTCCAAATTTAATTACATGTACTTTACTTCTCAATGTGGTTGCTTTCCTAGGAATATTAGATACATCATTGAAATTACATTGTTAATGTAATCATAATATGATTGACTTTAATTTACTTTGTAGGTTTATCATTCCCTTTATAGGTTCCCAATTTCCATCACCTCTTCCTAAAAAGGTATATATTATTTGTAATCACTAAATATATTTCACTCCCTTTCTATAATTTTATTTTATCTACTTTTTTTCAAAATTAATTTTACTAATGTAATCATAATATGATCGACTGAAAAATATTCTGATGTAATATCCTGAACAACTTTCTCAAGCACTATATCAATAGGAACATTGTAATCAATGGTATGTAATCCTTTATTTATTATATCATTTAATTATATTTTAAAAACTTATTCAAATATATGACTTTAACTTTATATTTATATATTTACTAAGATATATTTCCTCCATGAAAACCTTATAAAAATGTTGAGTTTGTTATCCATTCAGATTCTTCAAGCTCGTTTGAAAGTGATTCTGATGAAGTGAGTCCTAGTTGTGATCCTAAGTACATGATCCTTGTTGTTGTTTTTTTGTGATGTTATCAAAAATATATTTTATTTTTTTATCCTATATTTCTCAAAATATTTAAAAATATTTACATGTCCTACCCATATGTTAATATTAGCGGGTTTTTCTTCAGGATTTTGTTGTCATAGTTGATGTGTCTAGGACATCAAAATTTGTGATGAATAATGATGCAGTTGCTTATGATAAAACCAATACCACTGGATGTTCTAAATCTTCATGCTCATTTGAAATTGATTCTAATTAAGTAAGTATTATTTTGTTAGATGTTTTATTTCCCTAGTCTTCAAGCATGATGGTTTTATTTCCCTCTCTACCCTTTCCCCTTGTACTTCACATTTTTTTCCATTAATTTATTGATTCCCTATACCATCCTTCACCTTTTACATCGTAGGTTTGTCTTTCCCCCCATAGGTTCTCACTTTACCATCAAATCATTCAAAAAAGGTATATATTATTTATAATCACAAAATATATTTCACTCCCTTTATAAAATATTATATTATCAACTTATTTTAAACCATTGTTTTACTACTATAATCTTAATATGCTTTACTGAAATTTACTTTGCAGGTTCGTCATGACCTTTATAGGTCCCTACATTCCATAAACTCTTCTCAAAAAGGTATATATTATTTCTAATCACCAAATAGATTTTACTCCCTTCCTAGAATAGTATTTTATCTACTTATTGTTATTTGGTCATTGCACATATCTATACTGTTCTATCCTAAAACTCTCTAGATTTTTTTTGTAGATTTCCTTATCTAAATTTCCCTTCCTATGTATTGGACAAGAATGCATTTCTATAGGATGTTATTGTCCAGCCTACTATTTCAACTAATCCATCCCACACAGGTGCAAAAAATGTTTCTATTTCTTCTTCTAAGAAAGTGAATCCTAGTAGAAAATATGATTTTTCAAGATTTTCATAAAGTTATTTTGAAGGAGTTAGAATTTATCACCTATGAATAGGGGTGTTATATGTTTTTCATTTCATGCTGTGATTCTAAAAATTCATCACAAATCTACATTTTTTCTCTCATTTTGAATGATTATTAATCAATGTTCCGTTTTAAGATCCTCCTTCTAAAGATTATCCTAATTATAATGGGTATGCTACTCTCTAAAAAAATTTATTTTTTATACCACAATGGTTTCTAAGAGAACTGATTCCTCTTGTTCATCTAAATTTACTCTGATGAAGATGGGAGGGTTCTTATTGATGCCCAGGTATGAATTAAATAGTTCTAGTGGTGTTTATTTTGTTATATTTTATATAATATATGCAGTTCTAGTTACAACTTGTGCATTTGATGTTTTTATGTTGGAAAAATTACCTCAGAAATCAGCTAGAACTGTGATAAAAAGTAAACCATCATGTCTTATTGATAAAAAAGAGGATTCCAGTGATGAATCAGATACTTATATATTTGATTATGAAGCTCATAATATAGTTATTAGTGATTATTTTATCTTTATGTATACTAATATTTCTTTCAAATAAATAATTCTCATGATTGTTGTTCTTATATGGAATAGATGTTTAAGGTGTGTTTTTACAAGTATTTTTGAAGACTAACCCTGGCTTTTTTGTGTATATGATATTATTTAGTTTTCTATGTGTTTATATTGTTTATAATAAAATGAATATTACATTCAATATTCTCCTATAATAATAAAAAAACACAATTAAATTTTTATTCAAATGAATGAGTATGCATAAGGAACTCTACAAACAGTTTAAACCATGGGTATGAATTATACATATAGTTTAAATAGCATGCAACTGTTTTTTGAAAATGATTCATGCATATATAATCATATTCAAAATCATACTACTCAATATGAATTATGTACTATGTATTTATATTTAGTAAGTGTATTCATATGAAATACTACTATTCATATTTAAAATCATAGTATTCCATAAAAATTATTAGAGTAATACACAAATAGTACAAGAAATTGAAGTCCAATATACTACTCATGCTTCTCTTTTTTCACATATTCAACTTGATCTATCTTTTCAAGACTCCAATAGTAATGATGAGAATCTGATCCTCTTCAATTATTTTCATCGAATTATTTGGTGATGAACGTTTTGTTTTTTTGATCATTAACCTGAGCATGATGAAAACAATTTTTTTTGGATTTTTATGCAGATCATATGTGTGAAGATCATAATATTGATCTTTTTTTTCACTGAGATGTAATTTTATTATTTATTAAGGAATGCTACTTGAAAAAAATGAATTTCTGAGTTAAAGGTGCTGATTTTTTATTTTGTGCAGTGTGATTGATGTTTCATGAGTTAAACCGATTGTAGTAGAAGACTAATTGATCTTGGATGATAGTCTATGTTGTTCAATGAAGCACAAATTTTGATTAAGGACATCTATGAAGTTATTATATGAAACTAAATTGAATGAAATCCTAATATTTTTGTGTGTAAGATCATTTTTTGTAGAAAGGAAGGTAGATATTAGACTAACAATGGCATGGAGCTCTCATGTGGATGCCCATGAGTTCATTAAATTGATTTAATGTGGATTTATCGATAAAAAAGTCATTTTAGTGGATTTATCTGACTTGAAGGTACAAAGTGGAAGAGTGTTCATAGATTAGAGTCATACTACTTACTATGGAAATTTATTGCCATGTTGTTGTAGTTTAGTTTTAGTCCATAAATCCTTAATTTGGAATCTATAGTTCAGACGTTTTTCTTCATTGATATAGAAATAGATTACTTTATTTTCATTATTTTCTTTTATATTATTATATTTAGTAAACTAAATTTTCATTATATTTAATATTTAATTTTGTAGTAAAATTAATTTTTATTGAGTGGTCTGCTGTGGAGTGATTCGTTGAAGAAGTATACCAAAATGAAAATTTTATTCATTTAAAATATTTTAATGTTTTGAGATAAAATTATTGATTACATGAGACTAGTGTGAATTTAATGGCATGGTCTCTCTCAAAGTATTTAATTGGTTTCTATATCCCTTAATAATTATTTATTTTATTGATCATGCTTGAGTTGGAAGATGAAAATATAAGATTGATATTACTTCTATATGCATAGTTAAAATTTTTAATATTTAGTAATAACAATAAAACATCCCTAAAAAATATATACACCTTTTCCAGTTTATAAATATATATACATCAATTGACTATATTATCTCATTTTCATCCTAAATTCCTTCTACTTGAATTTTATAATTTTATACTATTTTTCCTCCTACTTGCGTTTTAGTATTATTTCTCTTCTACATTAACAAATTTCATATAGTGTTATGAATATATTATATATACATTGCTTGAACTAACATAAACCTATATAGATGCATTATGCATACATTGATTTAATTTTTATAAACGTGTGCACATAAATTTTCATTTATAGTTATATATAATGATTCCAACTACACATGTCACCACCAGCCTTCAACCTATTTCCATGTGTCACAAGGAACCCACTAACTTAATTTCTTCTTCAAATTTCCTCCCACTATCCCAATAAGTGACACGGATTCCATAGGTCATAACCATAATTGTTTGACCATGTTTATAAAAAATTATAATTAAATGATCATGTCGTGAAAATGTATGGGTTGGGTAAAATTGATATTTAAATGGGGTCTCATGGTATGTGGATGCACCAATATTTATATTTCATAATTTTTAATTTATATGAATATGGTAAATTCACTTCAAATATTTAAAGTAGTAAAATAAATGGTTTATCTACAAAAATAGTTAATCCATGAAAAAACAGTATACATGGGCAGTCATAATAAAATAATGACAATATATATTTCTGTTATAAGTGATAACTTATTGGAAAAACATCCATTAAATAAATCCATCAATCTTCCCATTTTATTAAGATAACATGATGAATTATGGAAAGAAACTATCACTCACATTGATTTGTTTGACTTGGAGGCATTGGAGTGGATGTGGATAGATGACTTTGAGTTGCTTGATTTGTGATAATGGATGTGTGAGTTTCATGTTGTGATTCTAGGTGTTCCACTAGATGATGTCATCCAACAACCATGTTATAATAATTAATGGCTACAATGAGTGCTGAGATTTTCAAGAGATGTAGTCAGTGGTGTGTGGAGATGACATCAGTTGGAAGGTGGGGAGCATGCTAGTGGTGGTTCCAAGGATTCTAAGGGTGGTCCAAAAATCCAATTGAGGAGACTTGAAGTGGGATGTGTGGGTGCTAAAGGAGATAGGAAGGGAATGGATGAAGTGGGGCATGATTTCATAGTAGAAAAACATATTGTTGGGTATGTTCAGACCAATGTAGTTGAATTTTCACTGGACTTTAGGGATGATCAATTTACGATTTTCTTGGACTCGGTGCTCTGAGGGAAGTAATAGTTACAAGAACCACTTGTAAAACATATACATCCCAATTTATTCATTTAACCCATGCTAAACCGAGTTTATTTTAGAATATTTTTTTATGCAAGATTTTATAATTATTTTAAAAATAATATTTTAATTTCATGCAACTTTTAGATGTTGCATTAACATCATTTAATGAGATCTCATAATTTATCTAGTATGGGTGGAAAAAATACATATATATATATATATTAAGTGATTGAGGTACAATCACAATAAACACACGTACACCACACACATAGGCTAGAAAGAAAGAACATATCACCCCATGGGATATCACAAACATAAATCCTTATTAATTTAGTACATGGCCCGAAGGATGAGTTGGATGAAGCTCATAACATCGACCAATGCCAAAAAACTAGCCTGAAATCCCAGTGCAGCATCATGCATGCATCATCCTTTATGTATCACCAGGCTTACATCATGCCTCCATCACCACCTGTATGCATCATGCATTATGTATGTGTCACTGCCGGCCTGTAGATATTTTCCCCCACCTGGATTTGAACCCAGATCTGATCCAGGATTATTGGTATCCTTTACCACTTATGTAAGCCGCTAACTACAAAATAAATAGAAAATGTGTATAGGGTGATGATCAACTCCCACTAGGGCCCCCAACCAAGCCCAGAGCACGCCTTACGTTTAACATATGGTATATTATACATATAAATGTTGTGAACTTCTCAATGGGTTTTCTAGTCCATTTTACAAATGGTATATTATTCTCAATGTTTATTTTAATTTTAAATAAAAAATTATTTGAATCAATTGTTTTCATTTATGAATGCTTGTCGTATATAGAGGTATTTAACACCAAATTTATCCAATATATCTATGATATTATTTTTCAAGAATATCATTGATTTATAATGTATCTCATTCAGAATTGAGATAAAACAAAACATTATTTCTTTTAAATATATTACTACTAGGTTGGAATATATTTTTTATTCTAAATCCTTTAAATAATATTGACTATAAAAAATGTAAATACACAAGCATATACTAAATCTTTATGAGTTACGATTAATAAAAAACATGAGATGATAACACATGATAAATAATTATTTTTATTTTTATTTCTTAAATAAGAGAAAAATTTGATATATAGAAAATATTTTACAATATAATTTTGAAAATCACTATTTTCATATCATCCTATGTTGATGATCTAATTTATAAATATTCATAAAATTCATTGTCCTCTTTAAATATGTATGATCACAAAACCACTAATGTTTGTTATATTTTTATAAATTTTTATAAAAAATAAGGCACAATGATCATTTAAAAAATACAATATTCATCTCATACTATATTTAAAACAAAATTATGTAAATTAGACTGGCCTCGGTAATGGGTAGGGGACTGCGACGCATCAATTTTAACAAAGAAGAGAATACTCATAAGAGATGTCCCAATGTGGAAGGAAAAAACTCCACTTCTCGTAATCCATGATTGATTATAAGTATTTTATCATTAATGTGTACATTTTTTTGGAACGTTTTTGTTTCTTTAATAAATCATTTAATTTTTTATTTTCTCCATTTCTGACCTGTTTCGACTCTGGTTTGATTCATTTCGAGATTCCATTCAAAAGAATTTTTTTGATACTTTAACTATTAAATAAAATAAATAGACAATGAAAATGAATAAAAAGGGGTTCAGCCTCTAAATGAATTGTATTCAAATCCATACTTCATGTCACATGGTCGATTGAATATATCATGCCGCCACATTTTTTATACTGTGTTTTCATCATGAATTATACAAATAAAAATATTTAGAAATAAATACAACATGATTGTAGATCATTAAAACATGAAATTGATAGACTATGAAAAAAATATCCATCATATATATTTTCTTACATATTTTTTCAACATAGTGCTGAAATATACATACTAATTGTCTACCTCATTTTGTTTGTTATAGTTTTTTTTACAAATAGTTTATAAATTTTATTGAATTAATTATACAAACGTAATTAAGATATCAAATATACATATTTTGGGATCTCCGTGTTGGGTATCAACCCAGATTGTTTGTAATTATGGCCATTATTCCATTTATTTCATGAATTTTCACTATTTAACCTTTTATTTTGATGCCAAACTGATAGAATATAAAAAGGGATAGTCCCACTTCAAGAAGAGAATGTGAGAACATGTAGCATAAATAGAGGGATGAGTCTTGTGAAAAAAACATATACAACAGTTTTGAGTGTGGATGGTAGCAAATAGCAGTGAATTGGGTTGTGCAATGAGGTGCTACAACAACATTTCATGTCCGGTATGCTTTTAAACCAACATCTAGTATCAAAATAGGTTATCTTTGTTCATTATAATTTAATATGGGTGATTCAGGCCAAGGTATTCCTACTCATATTGAACTCTATAATGGAAAAAATTGTTTTACACTTTCACAGCAAAGAGATAAAAATATTGTGGTATCTGAGAAGGTAGCCAAGGAGTTGAAGAAAAAATCAGACAAACTAGAGACAATTAGTATTAGTGATTGGTAGGATATAAGATAGTTGTTGAAAAGAAATATATAGATATATTTGGGTTATAATACACTGTGGGAAGTGACGAATCTGATAGATCTAGAGGAGATCTAGGTGAATATTGAATGTGGCAATTAATTGATATCCCTCACAAAATGTTACTATTTGATAAAAATAGTTCTATCATTTGAAAATGCTAGAGAATGGATATTTAGGTAACCATCGGGGTGAGTTCACCAAACTTATGAAAGTTCCATCTTCGGTGCCAGTCAAGATCGATGATAAAGGGTAATTTGGTACCTATTGAAATAGAATAAGTAGACATAGCATTAATTATGTTGGGTTCGTTTCCTTATTCATATGACAATCTCGACATCACACTATTGTTTTGGAATGATACACTAAATATTAATGACTTGATTTTAGTATTATTGATAAACAAGACTCGACCAAAGACAAATAATGGTGAATCTTTATGTAATAGTGGTATTCGTACTATGATAGATGGATGCAATAGTCAGAGAGGTCAGTCAAAGACAAGAAAAAAGGTCTAGTGATTTTTTTTGCATCAAGGAGGGTCATGTGAAAAGATAGTGTTACGAATTGAAAAAATTTAGGGAGGAAAAAATGGTATATGACATTTATTTTGAGGATACCAATGTATGTCTTGTTATGGTGAGGTTTATTTACTTTTAGTTGGCATTGATTGTTGTAGGTCAGATCTGCTCACCAAATGGGTTCTTGATTCGACAGAGTCATACCATTTTTTACCAAAGAGGGGAATATTTTCTTCATATGAACAATGTGACATTGGTATAGAGAATATGGTAAGTGAAGATTATACTGATTTCATTGTTTTTGGTGATATTTTTTATCACTAAAAATGCAGGTTGTACACTGACATTGAGAGATGTGTGGCTTCTTTGTAGTATACACCATAATTTTTTATCTCCTTGTACACCGGATAATGATGGATTAAAAAGATTGTTTGGTGGTGGAGGACAGACTTTTTCTGGAGGATAAGTGGTTTATGAATGATTTATAATGGATGACACACTTTACAGAAAAAATGTAAATTCAAGTGGTGATGTGAAAAATCCAATTTCGAAGAGGACTTCATCAGATTGGCGGAACAGGTGATTTTCCTGCATTAGTCAAAGACCATCAACTAAGTTGAAGAAGGTATAGAAGACAAAGCATTTCATGTGAGGTGTTTCAGATATTAACCCTAATTCTTTTTCTTCAGAGAGTTCCATTGTTGAAAAAATATTGAAAATAAAATATTAAGTTGATGTGCTGGGAGTTTTCCACTGCTCAAAGAATGTTGAACAGAGGGAGAAATTAATTCTTGTAGGTTCTCTAGATTATGTGAAGATCATAATTATGTGGTATCCTGATGTGATTTATTCTGGTATTAGCTGTGCATAAACAGATATGATGAAGTCTTTTTCATTTGGATTTTTTTGAAGGGGGATCTTTTAAGTTTCCATCAGATATGAAAAATGGGGATTTCATATTTTCTACAGAGGTTGAGGGTTTGTGTGATACCAACCATTTTTCTTTCCTACTGAGTTTGATGGGTGGGATCTCCTTCTTTGATGGGTTTAAGGGGTAGATTGTTTGGGTTCAATCTAGATCGATGATAATTATGTCAATTATTCCATTTATTATATGAGTGAATTATAGCCACTTATTCTCATTAATTGTTCAAATTTTCTCTATTGAACCTTTTATTTTGACAATGAAATGATTTAATATAAAGGGGGTTGTGCCTCTTTTAGAACAGGACATGGGATCACACACAGTAGAAATAGAGGGAGGAGTAATGTGTGAAAAATGTGGACAACGATTTCAAGTGTGGGTGGAAATAGAAAACGTAGAATTGGGTAGATAAATGAGGTGATACAATAATGTCATGTGTTCAGTTTTGATCTCTGAAGGGTGATGACTTGTCATGGAACCAATACCAGGGAGGTGACATAGGCATATTTGGGTGTGAATTTCACATAGGGTTTTTACACCATATCTTTATTATTCATGTTTGAGATTCTACTTGGATTCAATTTACTCTCTAATTAATAGTGTATTTTCATAGAGTTGACCTGTGATTTTATAATCCTCCACATTAGAGGGTTTTTCCACATTACAATCCATGTCCCCATTTATTATTTGATTGTTTTATTTTTATGATTTGTTTACATTGGTGATTCTAAAAAATTATTTTTATCACAACCATGTTTATCTTGGATCCAATCCACATCCGAGTTAACACTCCATGGCTCGAATTCCATGATATTCATGTTTCATGGATGGTTTTAGAGGGACAACCAGTGTCTTCTTTGAATGTTTGGTGATCACATCATTTCCATCATGTTTTTCCACCTCCCTTCAGTATCCCTCATACTCTTCATGTTGGGTTTTATGGTGTAATTATGTGTGAATTCAAATTTTTTGATCACCAACTCATTATTGTGATCATATAGAGATGGATTCCAGAGACACATACATTCTATTTTATAGAGGGGGAGATGACTATTAATCTCCATGATGTTTCCTTTCTGTTAGGACTCCCCATCGATGGTGTGGTTGTGACAGGCCGAGTCGTTGCAGATTTGTTTGAGTTAGATCATAGATTACTAGGTATTGAGGTCCATGATGATGGAAGGTTTTTTGTCGGTACTTGATTAAATATTTAATGTATATACCACTAATTCACTCATATAGATGATGATGTTGACGATATCACTATTCAATGATTTTTACATGAATACATTTTGAGGCTGATCAGTGGCATGATATTCATTGATCATTCAACTAAATTTGAAGATTTGATGTATTTACCTTTATTGGTCGATGTGGGCCAGGGAGGATGGTATAGTTGTGGGTCTACATGTCTCATATATACATACAAGGTTCTATAGAGAAAATTTCACATCTATAAGATGTTGATCAAAGGTTGTGTTATTCTTATACAGATGTGGATAAGGGAGAACATCCCTCTCTTAGATCCACATGCACTTGAGCTATTATATGATCTTATTATAACAGAGTCTCCATGTGGAAGATGGTATGATATTCCTTCCTTATAATTCCAAAATTAAATGTATAAATTTATATTATGAAATATCACTATAACAATGTTATCTATGGGTAGAGTTAGTCACATAAACATTCAGATACAACCAAATACACTATCCATGATTATAAACTTATGTCGGACTGTCTTTGACTAGACGATGTAAGTGGTTATTAATTGTATAGTTAAATTATTATTTGATGATTTGAATTTATTCATTTATTAATTAATTATTCATTTTTTTCATATTTCATGGATACCATATACCAAGGATATCATCCAGAGACTCCCACCATATTCTACATGGATTCTTGTTGTCGTCTCATGCATCGTTCCTCTGATTCATTTTCATATTGATGGGTTGAAGTAGAATAATAGGGTTATGAGGTAGTTCAAATTCTATCAGATCATTCATGCACCTCCCTATAAATTACTTTCAATACATTTCCAAGAGATGTGAGGGAAGTGAGACATTGACTGTAAGAGATATTATGTAGTATATGTTCAGTTGTGGGATAGACGACATGACTCCTAAGTATGAGGGCTACGTACAATATGATTGAATTTATTTGATCAACTAGATCATGATCCCTATAATTGCATGTCCCCAATGAGCCTTCCTATATGAAATAGATGGGGCTCTCATGATTTGGTAATAATTATTCCTTCCGCTGTTGATTAGTTTTTTTATTAACATTACTAAAAAACATAATTTTATCACAAGATGCTCGTATCACTCATCCCCTTCACATCTATGATCTGGAAGAGGGAGGTGCATTTGACCAAACATATTTTCATAGAGGAGTGAGAGAGTTTTTGCCTCCCATGGAGTAGATTTATCATGGTATTTTCTTTGATCATCCAGACAATGTCGAGGTTGTGGATCATTATATAGATGTGTGAGGGGTGATGACCCTACCATGGATGCATGTGTTGAACATGATAAGGGTGTCCATCATGATCAGTCATATGATCTCTCATATCCTATTGTACATGATCCATAGCCTTAGCTAGAGTCACATGCACGGTGAGGGTCTTTACAATGTCATATTTTATTATAGAGATAGATGCTGACTGGTCTGTGTGGAATTCATTATTTTCCCACGATTCATATAAATCCTCAGTACAGTGGCCATCTTGTTGATATGTTTGTGATATATTAATCCAATTACCACTATCAACAAAGGTAGGACATGTTACATGCAGTGAGACTGTACATCCACCTTCTTCCACACATGATGATGTGGAAGTGGTTGATAGAGATGATATACAAGGGAAGTGTACGCCAAAGTAGAGATATATACTGACACTATATAAATGTATTATATACACCTAGTTATTGAATATAAGAGAATCCAAGCCACTGACATATTTTATATTGATACATGGTGTATGTTTTTTAAATCATTTTTTATACATTATTTAAAATCAAACTAATATATTACATAATATTGTATAAATCAATCAATTTATATAATTGGAAATTCATAAAAATATTTTTGAAAAAAATATGAAACATAAATAATAAAAAAATAATTGGTAATAATAATGTAGTTGGGGTGGTTCCTGAGTGGTAAACCTCGTAAGCCTGCATCAAAAAGGCCCTAGTTCAATGTCGGGTAAGATTGATTTCCCAAGTACTGTAGTAGCACTCTAGTAGGGGAATATTTGTACCAGCGACCCACTGACATAGTTTATATTGATACATGGTGTATGTTTTTTAAATCATTATTTATACATTATTTAAAATCAAACTAATATATTACATAATATTGTATAAATCAATTAATTGATATAATTGGAAATTCATTCAAATATTTTTGAAAAAAATATGAAACATAAATAATAAAAAAATAATTGGTAATAATAATGTAGTTGGGGTGGTTACTGAGTCGTAAACCTCGTAAGCCTGCATCCAAAAGACCCTAGTTCAATTTCGGGTAACATTGATTTCCCAAGTACTGTAGTAGCACTCTAGTAGGGGAATATTTGTACCAGTGATGACATTGCAACGATGATGGGTATTGTAGCATGTACTGTAGTGGTGATAGTACTATAGTAGGTATTGGAGTAGCTCGAGTACTGTATAAGTACTACTCATAGGAGGATCTTTGGGCCAAAAAATCAGCTTTCATGCCTAGAATTAGGGATTTTATTCCCTAGGGCCTTTGGGCCATGTTCATGAGCCACTTGGACTTGGGCCTATAGGATATGTAATTCAAATCCCTCTACCCAAATAGAAATTGGTCTTTGATTTCATAATAAAAAGAAGGTCTGACCCAAATATAGAAAAAACTACATTGGAAATAATATTAACTACTATTTTTTATTTATATTAATACTACATAGTATTATTATCCATATTATGTATAATAAATAATATTCTTTAAAATATTATTAAATGTTAATAAAATTATTCTTTTTAATTCAATAAATATTATTACTATTTAATAATAAATTGAAGATGATTATTTATTATACATAATATGGATTATAATACTATGTACTAATATAATAAATAATCAACATAAATTAATTATTAAATATGAATAATATTATTTTTTCCAATTATATAAATATTATTTAAATTAATAATCTACATTATCTTATTTTTTATATATGTACATGATTAATAGCGAATCATAATATATTAAGAATAATATAATTATTTATTAGTAAATATTTTTCAAAATAGAAATTATTTTATTTACATTATTATATAATAAATATTACTTATAATTCTATTAATTATATCAATACCATATTAATATATTATTAATTAATAATAAATAATATAATTCATAATTAATAATTAATATATGTATTAAAAATTTACTAATATTTTATCAAAAAAAATTAACAATGATTTATAATTAAAATCTTAAAAGAATAATATTATTATTATACAGTAAAAAACTATCTATATATAAAATATTTTATTTACATTATTATACAGAAAATATTATCTATAATTATATTAATTATATTAATAACAAAAAAATATATTAATAATTATCAACAAATAATAATTTTAAATATATTATTAACAATTATATCCCTATGAATCTTTCCCACTTTCAGCGCTCCTTGCACAGATCTCATTGTCAGATTCTCCCTGATGCATGCCTTGGGTTTTTCCTTCTTTTCAAATTTTAAATAACCTAAAAATATGATATTGTATCTACAAGCATTTTGTTACAGTCAATCCCTCCTTCAATGCCTCTTATTTTTAATATTTAAAATAGTCAACACCTCCTATAAATTTCAACTATGTATTTTATTTCTCTATTGATGAGGATTCATGTAGGGGAGGGTAATCGAGCATGCATAAAATCTAAAATTATTTATGAGATCCTCATTTGGGAGACCATAGAAACCCTAAGAACATGTTCACATGGAATCACATCACATGGTTGGGTATGTTGGAACTACTGCAGTTGAATTTTCAATGGACTCTGTGTGTGATCAATTTAGGGTTTCGATTCGACTGGGATCCCTAGGAGGATTCATAGTTATCATTACCACCTATAAAATAAATACTTCCCATGTTCTTCACTCAGCCAATGAACCGGTTTTATTTAAGAAGAAATATTTTCATGTTAGATTTTAATTTTAATACACACATCAAAAATAATTTAATTTGAGGCCAATTTTAAATGTCTCCTTCAAAAAACATAGTAAGATTTAATAATTTATCTATAAACAATGTGATTCGATACATAAAAATACATAATGTTGTAAATATATTAAATTTTCTCTTTAGGGGAAAATATATTTTTTGTTTTCTTCTCACAACAATAAATGATTTTATATATCAAGTTGTGATGTGTATAATTTGACTATTGATTTCCAATAATTTATTTACTTCAAAATTGTTCATATAAATGTTGTTATGATCTTATCAATGGTTTTATTAGACCGTTTTAAATATGGTATATGATGTCCATATTTATTTTAACCAACATGTTTAAAAATCGATATACACTCACCACCAAATATTAATACAACTGACCATTTAATAGATTCATCTCTTATATGATTTTTAAATGGTGTCATATGGCATGTGGGTGTACCCATATTTATATTTCATAATTTTTAATTTAAAAAAATATTGAAAATTCCCTTCCAATATAGCTAGCAATGATATAAATGGATTTTCTAAAAATTATATAATCCATTGTAAATTATAATATTTGGGAATTCATAATAACATAATGAGAATGAGTAATTCTCTTATAAGTGATAAGTTTGTCGAAAAACATCGTTAAATAAATCCATCAATCTCTCCGTGACAGATGTGTACTGTTTTGTCAATAAATTGACACACATTTATACTTGTATCAATATTTTACATTATAATTGATCCTTAATTTCCAAATTGATCATGTCATGTATTTAATGTGTCAAGATCTATAAAATTATGGTTTACCATAACTATCCAAATGATGTGAACCATGGGATAAAAAACCTATGGCCCCAAAAAATTATTAGAATGATATAGATGCATGGAACAGTTGGTTGTTACAATAGTGTGTGTCACATATTACACCTGAATAGCAAAAGGAAAATAATGAATTCCAACAAGATAATTCAAAATAGAAAGTAATTTCCTCTTTATCATCTATTTCCCACATTTCATGAATTCCCATGACCTCATGTATGATGTTCTCAGCACCTTCTTGGGGTGACCCATGTGTCACCTTGATTGTTCATGCTCGTATGACCACCACCTTTCATGTGTTGCCTTTGGAATGTAATCATATTGTTCTCTGAGTTTGATTTATTACCATAAATAATCCTATATTTCAACTTCCACATGTTTTAATTCTTTCCTCTCATCTATAGGATCCATGAAAGCCTCTAACCCATGTTGTACATCAGGGTCATTTTTAGCATGTTGGTTTCCCTCTAGATCCAAATGTATAGCCCCCACATCTAAACTTTGTTAGGTTAGGTACTCTTTTGGAGATGGAGTATTTGATCCCTCTTCCACCTTCACATTATATGGAATCCCTGACTCTTCTTGAGACCTCCAAGAATCCTATATATATCAAATTATAGATTTTTTTCTTTGGGGAAATTCCAAAATTGATATACCAAAACCCTATTTTGAAATATTTAAAGATGAATCATTAAGATGTATTTATAAAAAGAATAGTGCGAGAAGATATTTCAAAATTATATATAAGTAATTCCTTTTTAATTACTTATCGGTGCTTCCATAGATATAATCCAATATGCTTTAGGTGTTTTTGGTAATGGAAGTAGATGATTTTGAAAATATACTGAGGTACCATTGTTATGAATGAACCCTTTCTAATTAAAAGAAATGCTAATAGGAACGACTTAAGACCTCGTTGAAATGATGAAGCAGAATTACCCTCACTTGTTTCATCCTTAATATGTAAAACCAAATTTCAGGGATGAAATTTCTTAAGGGGGGAGAACCCCAAATTTTTTGAATAATATTTTGTTTCCTAAAAATGTATGTTTTACTATGTCACGTTATTTAAAAGTATATTAGTATAAATTGAAATGTAACTATCAGTTCCTTACTATTATATGACCATTGGTCAATTATGAACAAATATAAATTTGACCACTTGGAAAAATAATAATTTTAACTTCTTAATTATTTTTTATAAATTGAAATGAAAATGGAAAAATTAGTTCCGAATGAAGAGTTGATGGCATCTAGGAGAAGAATTGTTCCTAATGAAGCTTATTTTTTAGAGCTCGGGAAGGAGGTAGCATCACTGGGCTTTACTCGGGGCCAAGAACAAGATGAGCTTCAACATTATAATATTGTATAAAATCACCTACATGAGAAGTCTAAGTTAGTGGAAATCACCACTCAGGTGATGTTATTACATCTTCCCCAAGAGTCTATCACCATCACATAGCTTACCCACAGGTCTAATGTGGGTGTTATAAGGGGTTATATAATAAGTTATTAATTAATAATTTTTTGTAATCTATTTTTATATATAAATGTCTTATTCCATCAATTCCAATTTGAGAATATTCTTTCTTGAAAATATGATTAATTTGATAAATTGATTTTTGGGGTAGAATGGTACATTTCAGAAATACTAAAATTATTATCTTAAAATAATATTTTATCATTAATGTTATTATAATTATAAGGTGTTATAAAAATACACTTTTTAATTATAAATTATGATTACACCTATTCCTTATTTTCTTTAATCTATAAATGATTATGTAATTGGTTTGATAAGAATTAAATTTTTATTCGATAAAACAGAAATTGTATTTGTAATTTCAATTAAAGAAATTATTTTGATGAATTAATGATTTTTCGTAATGAATAAAATTTTAATAAAATATTATTATTAATTAATTATTATTAAATATAAATGATCATAAAATTTTTATGATGTCAAATGTAGTTTTTATTAAGGTTTAAAAAATATGTATGTCAAAACCCGCTGATTTTCAATAAATGTCGATTTTGATTTTAATAGTAAAAATTCACATATTTAAACAATTATTTAGAAAAAATTAATATTATTTTTTGAATCAGGATGTCAAAATTATCCATTGGTGAGTTTTTCATAATTTTCTAAAATATCTGAAATTTTGGGTAAAAATTAAATACCGTATAAATATATAATGTGTTATATGACATCATAAGGAACAAATAGTGATGTAATAAAATACTATAAATGGTATCTTCATCCAAATATATGTTTTTAATTTTAAATATTTAAATTTTATACTTATTTTATTTATTTTATAAAGCCTTAATGAAGCCACCAAGACATATAAAATATTTTATGATTTTAAAATCATTTCATTGAATGTGTGACTCACCTCCAAATAAAAAAATGAAATATTTTAATATATTCAGAGTTATCCATTTATAATAATTTATAACACTTCCATTTTCCAGAAACCATGGAAAAAAACAATGGGATGGTTTTTGTTTTTTAATATTTTAATGTCTAGGTTCCAAAAACAAAAATAATAATGAATTCCCCCATTGTTCCTATATAAATAAACCCAATAACCTATTACTCTTCACCAATGATATTTTAATCTCCACCAACCTCTTCCCCTTATTTCATAGATTCCTCCAATGGTAGCCATAACCACTTATGAATCTTCTCCCAATCCTTTGGGATCACACATCCAAGCAAGGGATCCTCACCTTTCTCTCTTCCTTTCAATTAAATAACCTTGTTTGAAATTAGTCATTTTAATTTCAACTGGTTTTATATTCATAATTTTATAATAAATTCCTTACTATCCGGTTGATATTATTTCAATTCAGGATCATTTATCCTCCCCCATTTAGACCCATACAAATGTCGTTACTATATTGAAATTCTGTAAGGGATTTATCTCTTCTCATTTTCATTTCAAGAACTTTATATGTATTAGGCATATTAAATTACATTTATTATGTTGGGATATTATGATCCATTATCCCCTCACTTTCCATTTTGTTTATAAATTATGAGAGACCCCTTTCACTATCATCTACCAATTTTATGAATTTCTACATGACGTCGCCATGCTGCTGAAATTGAACCATGATTTTCCATGCCAAACTCATCGTGTAGTAAATACCATAATCATTCATCTATCAAGGGTATTCACCATTATTAACATATAGATAATGATTGGGGACATATATGTATGTATTACACATTCTTCTATGGTGTAATAAATTATGATGTTGAATGAATTCATGTTATATGATCTTTTTGGAAGACTTAAGCATGAGATTGAAATGATTATGAAGGGTGTGCCCAAATAGGAGCTCCAATGCATTGGGTAATTTTTAGTATCATGATACATCATTTTGGGATAGGGGTTCACCACATTCCTTTATAATAATTTGGTCCACAATATTGGGATAGGGGTTTACCAGATTCCTTTATGATTATGATACATTGTTTTAAGTTATTTCCACATTTCCATGTTATGATAATAACTCTATGTCATGACATTACATTAATTTTTATATTATTCTTAATTGATATGACTATTTCCTAACATGTATTGTATTATTCACATTATTCCTTATTTACTCCATTATTGGGCTTTATAGATTACCCTTTTCTTATATATGTCCTCAGGTTGTCACATGTAATGCTAAGTACAATGGAATGTTGAGGTCATGTAAAAGAAGTTTCCAATAACGATATGAATTTAATATTTTATGGTGTTTATGTAATGTTATTATGCCCCAAATACACTAAAAATATTTATATTTTAGGTTTTATTAAGTAAAAATTTATGTAATAAATCTTGTTTAAATGTGTAATAATGACCTTGGTTGTTATATGGTTGATCATGGGAAAAACATCTAATACATTATGAGTTTTCTTACAATACTAGTTACCAGGGATTGATTAAAATGGAACCATTTGAGGAAATCTATGGTAGACTATGTCGATATCCATCATGTTGAATGGAAGATATAGAATTAGAGTTTTTAGGGCCATGTCTCATGTATGAGACATCATAACAAATACATTTTCTCTAGAAACATATAGAAATGGATGAAAGAATTCAGAATTCATATGTGAATCTATGTCTTAGTCATCATGAGTATGTGGTGGTGATTGTGTGTTTCGTCGGGTGACATCATGGTTAGGTCACCATTATATTCAAAAACAAGTGAAGTTGGCCCCTAGGTACACATGGCCATTTGAGATTGTGGAGAGAATCAAACTGGTGGTGTGTCGATTGGATATTCCATAGTGCTATATTGGTATTCATGATGTCTTTCATGTGTCACATCTTCGATAGTATTACCCATACCCATCTCATGTAATTGATTTTGATGATGTTGAGCTTGAGTTTGATGCGTCCTTTTATTAGAATCTGATTAATATTGTGGATCATAGTTAGATGGTATTTTACAGAAACATTATACACTTGGTTTGGGTGTTATGGAGGCATAAAAATGCTTAGGAAGAAACCTGGGAGAGAGAGAGTATGATGTGTAGTCCCAATACCCCAATCTGTTTTATTCATTGTTTCAGTGATTTTTAGGAGTGTGGCTTGAGGATGCGCCATTATAAGGAGGGGGCTATAATATCCCGAACATCATGTAGGTGTTTTAATATTTAAATTTTTTGTTTTAATTGATTAAATTAGGATAAATAAATTTTAACCCGGACTATAAGGAAGTTCGAGGGTGTTTTTGGGATTCGTGACATGAAAGAAATGGTAATTAGGCCATTCTGAGCATATTTCATGGTTAGTTTATAGTTAGTGATGACCATGCAAAGGGGAAACCAAATCGTGAAAATTGGATAGAGGCATTGTACACAGTTGGAACATAGTTTTTCAAATGGTACAAAATTCCCTAGAAACGTTGTAAAGACCCAAAGATTGACGTACATGGAAATTACCTTACTTTTACGGAATACATAATACATAAAAAAACAGACACACAAGGACCGTAATAGATTAATGTCTTTGGAAACTCGGAACGTAATCTTCTAATCGTGGTGAAAGATCTTCAACATCTCCCATAAAGTTCTTCCCCTTTTGTTTTCTTACCTAAAACATTTCTTTATATCCTGGGGAAAAGAAAACATATAATGTGTGAGCTCAAATTCTCAGTAAGGTTAAGCATGGATAAAATAAAACAAATCATATACATTTGAACTTAAAAACTTGAACATAATGTTTAAACAACAAAATCTTGATCAATGACATAAAACATGGAAGAACATAAGGCATAGATCAAAAAGAAACATGAATCATGATAAAATATCATGGGAATAAAATGTTTGATTGTGGTAACCATTAAGCACATGATATGATTTCAATAGTAGCCAAGGCATTGCTGCCAAGACCATCTTAGTGGACAAATTCCCTTTCTAAATCGAGTTCACTCCTCGTTCCAGTCCTGTATTTCTGAACCGGATTAACCTACCGTTCCAGCCATGTCTATATCATGAGATATAAATCTTTACCCAATGAATTGGAGGGAGATATAGGTCTCACCCATCTCATATTGAAATCATTCTTACTTGTGCCACAAAATAAACATAAAACATTCACCATAACCCAATGAATAAAATGGGTTTCATAAACATCATCCCATCATTTCATAATCCATTTAAAACAATTGGAAATTTCATTATATGAAAAGTAAAACCATGTAAATCATAGAGACATTAAACTTGAATCATACACATATGAGATAATTTCATCTTAGATGGAAAATGGTTTTGATAAAACATTTGAAATGAATTCTTGAAGAAAATATCCTTTCTTCTTCAAAATTAATTTCTTTTCACAAAACGTCATTCAATTTTAAAAGACAAGGATTTTATTGAAAATATTCATGAAATATTTTGGAGGAAGCTTCACTAAAATAAGGCTTTATAAAACCGTAAAAATCCTTTCATGCCGTATAAGTTAAAAAACATCCTTCTCGTAATTTTGCCGAAAAAGTCAAAAAAGTATCTCGTAACATAAACAAAAGAAATATTCCTTACATACCATGTAGTAAAAGTCAAAAATGGGTAAAAAGGACTTTAAACTTACATGAAAACACTTTTGTAAAACATTTACATGGATGATATAAATAACCCCACTAAATACTTACAAATAAGAAATCTCGGATGAAAATGAAATTTGCAAAATTATCCCTTACCTTAGGTCCGATATGCTTCATACGTATCAGAACATCCTGTATAATGATTTAAATAATGTTATTGACTTATTAAAGAATCATATTAATTGTAATGATATCATATATGTTTCACTTATGACTTTATGTTACCCGTTCTTTTGTAAATTCCATGTTAAAGCAGCATTTTGGGTAAAATCATTTCATTTTTCATATGTCTTTCGACTTTTTTTTTGATATTATTACTTATATCCTGTTTACATAATTCCATAATGTAAAACATGATTTATATATAATATATATGCATCAAATACATATGTATATTATATATTGATAAAAGGAATGAAATACACCGTTCATGGAGACAGTAGACCGTACGTACACACGAACGTTGTTTTCATTTCCTTATTGAATTGAATGAAACTAAATAGATGACATACATATATATACATAAATATAGTAGCATTATTATTTCATATATATCATTATTATTCATTATATAATCTATATGATCATTCATGTATGGTTAACATGGAAAATGAATCACATCGCGTCGTGGAGACGGTAGTCCGTACGTACGCACAAGCGATGATATCGTTCCCATAATTATTGAATAAAATTGGAGTAGATGGTATAATATATCAGAATCAGTATGATGTTATAATAACCATATATAGTTATTATTTACACCATTATTCCCATCCATGTAGGGTGTTGGTGGAAAAACAGATTTCACCACAGCGTGGAGACGGTATTCTGTACCTACGCACGCGTGGTGATTTCGTTTTCCATAGGATGTATAGATGGTGAAACAGGGTAGTTTCATAATTATAATAACATATAAGTATATTATTTATACTTATTTTAATACTTCATAATGAAACAACTAAATAAGAATAAGTGGAAGAAGAAATAAAGTTGAAAGAATCGGCAATGGACATTACCTCTTCTTTGAAGCCCCTCTTTGAGAACATCTCTTAGGGCACTAAAATTTGTCTTTGAAGAAGACCAGGACCTCTAGGATTTTTCTAGGGAAATTTATAAGATAATGTGGTAGGGGTTGGCCGAGCATGAAGGCACAAAGTGGTATGAGGAAAAGAGGGAGGAGGTTCCCTTTTATAATGGAGGAGAGGGTCACCTTTGGAAAAACTAAAAATATTATTTTATTATAAAGTCATATTCGGTTTTTAATAGCTCCAAATTGATTTATTTTGAATCTAACGTGGGTATGGGTCTAAATACTCTCATCCAATAGAATTTAGACAAGTTTATGTTTCTATTTTAACCTTATCATTTAGATTTATCCATAAGTTAAATAATTTTACTTTTACCGCGTCTTCTTGTTTTCTTACACTATAATGTTAATAAACTTACTATAACAAGACAAACGAACCCCAAGTTGTTTATTATTTATATATAACCTTTTCTAAGTCATGTTTCTGAACCTTATATTTTTAGGAATAAAATAACAATTAATAATATAATATTTGTTTTGAAAACTATTTTATGTCAATTTTGACACTATTTGGTAAATGATTTTTGTGAAAATCATAACAGAATGATTAGTTCGAAAAAAGTTAACTAAATCAATACCAAAATGTCATATTAACCTAGAAAATTAGATTAATTCATAAAAAACTTCAAATTACATTTATTTGGGTATTTATAACATCAATTATGTCAATATTTCATTAATAAGATAATTACTACATCATCATTATGTCATAAATAAATTAAATTATTTAAGGTCTAAAAATTATAAATAAAATACAATTATGTATTAAATCTTTATATATTTCTAATTATAATTTATAGTCGAATTTATCTTATGTATAACCCTATATTAAAAATTATTTACTTATTAAACTTTGATTTTAACTATTTTAACCCTTCTTTAAATAAATTAATATTAAATGTCCTAATCTAATCCATGTGGGCCTAAATGGTCATAGTTTATTCCTAAGGTTGTTTTGGGTCGAATTAAATTTATCCAAGTGAATTAGGACATGTGTTGGGGTAATAATAATATCATTTTTACCCTTAATTACCTTATTTACTTTTAACCGTGGTAAATAAAAGTAAAAAGTTAATATTCAAAAAAATTATTTTCATCTCATTGAACCACATTTTACTTACTGATATCAACCGTATCTCGGATTTTTTAAATTCCATTCACAAAAGCTGTAAAATTATGTTTTATGTAAATTTTCAAATTCTCCTAGGAGGTGGGTAGAAGGCGGTCAAAAGTTCAATAAAATTTTAATATATCTAAAATTATTACAAAATGACTCCAATGAATTACATTTAACCTATATAGGTATTATGTTTCAATTTTTACCTAAAATATATTTAAATAAAATAAATAATTATTTAATTAAAAAGTTGGTTTTTAAATAGTAACCCTGTGTTTTCACTATTCATCAAAAATTGAAAGTTTTCTGAAAAATACCAAAATTTCACCCTACGATAATTTCGATACTATGAATCCAAAAATGAAGTCCATTTTGAATGTTGAAATTTAAAAAATTTCAAAAAAGTGGTTATTACTATTCATAACGTCTAGTTTTAATAATATTTTAATAGCATATCGTTGTTTAGTGAAACTCGGTATTGCGTACAACACACGCTATCGAGGAAGGTCGTGATTGCATGTAATGCAGCCAAGTTAGGGTTGCATGTTGTTTAAGACTCTTTTGTTGTAACTTACAACACAAGTCATCAATTAAATTAAAAAGAATATTTTTCATAAAATCTTGGGGTGTTACATTCTACCCCCCTTAAAATGAATTTCTCCCTCGAAATACGTTGGGGTTATAAATGGTATACTATTTTAAAGTTTCTTTAATAGAAACCCACATCATAAAAAGAAATACCAAAAACAATCTTTAGAAACTAAAGTATGAAACATAATGGTTACCCAAATTAACTAATCACTAGGTTTCCACATAGGATAACATAGGTGAAAATATGGATATGGAAGAGAAACCTAACCATCATGTTCTGATGGAGAGTGACAGAGAACATGGCTATGAAAAAGCCAACAATCACAAAGCTATAGATTTGTGATGATCTAAGGTACCATCTGATTCATCGGATATAAGGGAACTAGGACAATATTTTTGGTTTTCAAGATCATTTCCCTAAAGTTGATGAATTAAAAGAAATACTTACATGATTTTGGTACAATCTCACTATTGTTCGTGAATTGAAAAATTTTCACTTTATCCATTACAGAAATGAAGTTGAATTTGTTATTCGTGATGTGTTAGCAGATCATGTGATAGAATGATGGGTCATTCCATCTGTTTCAAACAAAAGGTTAGCAAAATTTATAAGTCCATCTTATGGTTAGATTAATCGTATATGGTTTCAAAAATGAACTTATACTTCATATATCATACCTCTTAATAAAATAAAACTAGTTTCTACTAACCAGGTACTTCCTGCAGGCCAGTGGTTGGCGATAAAGGCCAGCCGCACATCGGTTGTGGGTTTGATTCCCACAGCCTTGTCCGACGCGATGGGTTGTCGCCCGTCCTGTAGGTTTTCCTTTTTCTAAAACTACATTACTATAACATCCCATCAATAATATCGAAAAAAATTCTATCCTTAAACAATAATAACTTATGTCCAACATAATACATTCTAATATTTAGGTTTATCTATAATACTGCAGTCCACTCTCATAATATAGTGAAAATGATTACTATAGATTTCATATAACATGCATGTTAATACCATCGTTGATCCCCATATATCATAAGATATGTCTTGTTGGTCACATTCCAAACATTCGAAGGCCTTAATCATGTATTCTCTTGAAAAATGAATACCCATTGAACCTTAGTGAAAACATGGATGCAGTTAAAAGTTAACACTTTCCACATACCAAAATCCTCAAAATTCTATATACTCAAACCATGATATCACTTAGTACTTATATCAATCATGAGCTCATGAATACAGTCAAACATCTCATTATCTTCTTATTCCTTAATTATGCGCGTAACATCTACCTTCCAAAAATATCTGAATAACCTTCCATGGTTACTGGTACCATTCAACATATACTTTCAAATACGTTAGGAAAAAAACAATAGTGTAACAATCCTTAGATGATTCTTTATTCCATAGTACTATTAACTATACAACATAACTCTGGATAAAAGTAAAATCATTCCACTACCTTCTAAAACAACTGACTAAGCTTCAACGCTTATTTCATCTCATATATCATTTGTAGTCTCCTCATCATCATCCACATAAATACTACCCATATGACCATGCTGATTCTCTTAATGAGATTTTCCCTTAGGGCATTGGTATGCATAATGCCCGTACATTCCACATTTAAAACATCTATTCATTGTTGATGTCGTAGCAATACCATTATCCTTGTCCATGGTGTTAACTGAACCTTTTCCTTTTCACTTACTGGCTTTGTTTCCTTCTTTTCAACACCCAAACCATCTTCCAGTTCCTTTGAAACAATCTCCCTGATGCCTCTTCCCACATAATTTACATGAGGGAAATTGAACTTTCTTTCCTCTATGATCATCATGAAACTCCAACTTTCTCTTATTATCTGAGTCGGGAAAGTTACCAAAGATGAGATTATTGATCATATTATAAGATTTCTGATTAGGCATAATAACGATTTTTGGACTTCCAAATCCCGTTTCATTTGGTTTCTCATGAAGAATATCATTCCATTGTCTGTCATATCCTCCATTATCGTGAATCTTCCTGTTTCCATCCATTTTTTAAAACCCAAAAAGAATATTGTGAGAGGAAAAAATCATGCTATAAAAAACAACATAGTAAAGGTGGAGTTCCCTCAATATCTATCATCTTAGGTTAAATTCTAAGATCTTTATAATAGTTCTAGGACTATATCCTATACATATACTTATCCATAGAGACATCCCTAGACATACCTTAGAAATATCTCTATGGATCTCACTAACGTTTTCGAATCCTAGTTTCCAATGGTTGAGTAAACTTTTCCTCTGATACCAACTATAGCGGTCTGGAATTACTTCCAGTGCAATTCAATTGATACCTATCAGGGCACTCCATGGGCGGCTACACCCCTTAGGCAGGACACACCACCATCCCCAGTGGCAGCCATTTCCTCATAAATCCCTTTGGTGGAGATCCATGCTTCGTCCAACGCTCACATGTGAGAGTTCCCAAGGATCGGATACATTTCTACCTCCTTTACCTCTGATACCTACTGTAATGACCCCAAGATTGACGTACATGGACATTACATTACTTTTTTGGAATACTTAATACATAACAAAAATAGACATACAAGGACCGTAATAGTTTGGTGTCTTTGGAAACTCAGAACGCAATCTTCTAATCATGGTGAAAGATCTTCAACATCTCCCATAAATATCTTCCCCTTTTTTTTCTTACGTAAAACCTTTCCTTAAATCCTGGGGAAAAGAAAACAT
Organism: Viscum album; assembly: GCA_963277665.1. Lineage (NCBI taxonomy): Eukaryota > Viridiplantae > Streptophyta > Magnoliopsida > Santalales > Viscaceae > Viscum > Viscum album. The sequence continues at coordinate 440,145,894 of OY728137.1, read as the reverse complement.
ATAAAGGGTGAGCTCAAATGCTCAATAAGGGTAAGCACAGATAAAATAAAACAAATCATATACATTTGAACTTAAAAACATGCACATAATGTTTAAACAACAAAATCATGAGAAATGAAATAAAACATGGAAGAACATAAGGCATAGATCAAAAAGAAACATTAATGATGATAAAATATCATGGGAATAAAGCGTGTGATTTTGGCAACCATTAAGTACATGATATGATTTCCATAGTAGCCAAGGCATTGCTGCCAAGACCATCTTAGTGGACAAAGTCCCTTTCTGAATCGAGTTCACTCCTTGTTCCAGTCCTATATTACTGAACTAGATTAACTTACCATTCCATCCATGTCTATCTCATGAGATATAAATTTTTACCCAATGCATTAAAGGGAGATATAGGTCCCACCCATATCATATTGAAATCATTCATACTTGTTCCACAAAATAAACATAAAACATTCACCATAACCAAAAGAATAAAATGGTTTTCATAATCATCATCCCATCATTTCATAATCCATATAAAAAAATGGACATTTCATCATAAGATAAGTGAATCCATGTAAATCATAGAGATATTAAACTTGAATCATACACATATGAAATAATTTCATCTTAGATGGAAAATGGTTTCGATAAAACATTTGAAATGAATTCTTGAGGAAAATATCCTTTCTTCTTGAAAATAAATTTCTTTTCACCAAACGTCATTCAATTTTAAAATAAAAGGATTTTATTGAATATATTCATGAAATATTTTGGAGGAATCTTCACGAAAATAAGGCTTTATAAAACCGTAAAAATCCTTTCATGCTGTATAAGTTAAAAAAACATAATTCTAGAACTTTTTCCGTAAAAGCCAAAAAAGTACCTTGTAACATAAAAAAAAGATTCCTTACATACCATGTAGTAAATTTCAAAAATGGGTAAAAAGGTATTTATACATACATGAAAACACTTTTATAAAACATGTACATGTATGATATAAATAGCCCCAGTAAATACTTACGAATAAGTAATCTCGGATAAAAATGAGAATTGAAAAATTATCTTTTACCTTATGTCTGATATGCTTCGTACATATCCGAACCTCCTATATAATGGTTTAAATAATGTCATTGACTTATGACAGAATCATATTAATTGTTATGATATCATATATGTCTCACTTATGACTTTATATTACCCGTTCTTTTGTAAATTCCATGTTAAAGAGGCATTTTGGGTAAAATCATTTCATTTATCGTATGTGTTTTGACTTTTCATTCTTGATATTATTACTTATATCCCGATTTACATAATTCCAAAATGTAAAACATTATTCATATATAATATATATGCATCACATAAATATGTATATTATAGATTGATAAAAGGAATGAAATACACCATTCATGGAGACGGTAGGTCGTACGTACGCATGAACAATGTTTTCGTTTCCTTATTGAATTTAATGAAACTAAATAGATGACATACATATATATACATAAATCTAGTAGCATTATTATTTCATATATTTAATTATTATTCATTATATAAACTATATGATCATTAATGTATGGTTAACTTGGAGAATGAATCTCATCGCGTCGTGGAGACGGTAGTCCGTACGTACGCACGAGTGATGATATCGTTCCCATAATTAATGAATAAAATTGGAGTGGATGGTATAATATATCATAATCCGTATGATGTTATAATAACCATATATATTTATTATTTACACCATTATACCCATCCATGTAAGGTGTTGGTGGAAAAACAGATTTCACCACGGCATGGAGACGGTATTTCGTACGTACGCACACGTAGTGATTTCATTTTCCATAGGATGGATAGATGGTGAAATAGGGTAGTTTTATAATTATAATAACATATCATTATATGATTTATACTGATGTTATTACTTCATAATGAAACAACTAAATAAAAATAATTGGAAGAATAAATAAAGTTGAAAGAATCGGTAACGAACATTACCACTTCTTTGAAGCGCCTCTTTGAGAACTTCTATTAGGGAACTAAAATTGGTCTTTAAAGAAGAAAAGGACCTCTAGGATGTCTCTAGGGAAATTTAGAAGATAATTTTTTAGGGTTTGGATGAGATGGAAGGCTCAAATTGTTGTGAGGAAGAGAGCGAGGAGGTGCCCTTTTATAAGGGAGGAGAGGGGCACCTTTGGAAAAACAAAAAATATTATTTTATTATAAAGACATATTCAGTATTTAATAGCTCCAAATTGATTTATTTAGAATCTAAGGTGGGTATGGGTCAAAAGAATCTCATCCAATAGAATTTAGACAAGTTTAGGTTTCTATTTTAACCTTATCATTTAGATTTAACCTTAAGTTAAAAAAATTTACTTTTACTGTGTCTTCTTGTTTTCTTACAATATATGGTTAATAAACAAACTATAACAAGCCAAAAGAACCCCAATATGTTTATTATTAATATATATAACCTTTTATTAGTTATTTGGCCGAACCTTTGATTTTTAGGAATAAAATAACAATTAATAATATAATATTTGTTTTAAAAACTATTTTATGTCAATTTTGACACTATTTGGTAATTGATTTTTGTGAAAATAATAAAAGAATGATTAGTTCCATGAAATTTAACTAAATAAATAATAACATGTCATATTAACCTATAAAATTATTCATATTCATAAACAATCTCAAATTACATTTATTTGGGTATTTATAACATCAATTATGTCAATATTTCATTAATAAGATAATTACTACATCATCATTGTGTCAAAACTAAATTAAATTTTTTAATGTCTAAAAATTATAAATAAAATACCATTATGTAGGAAATCATTTTAACTTTATAATTAATATTTATAGTCGAATTTATCTGATGTATAACCCTATATTAAAAATGAATTACTTATTAAACATTGATTTTAACTATTTTAACCCTTCTTTAAATAAATTAATATTAAATGTCCTAATCTCTTTGAAGTGGAACTAAATGGTCATAAGTTATTACTAAGGTTGTTTTTGGTCGAATTACACTTATCCAATAGAATTAGGACATGTTTTAGTGTAATAATAATATCATGTTTACCCTTAATTACCCTATTTACTTTTAACCATGGTAAATAAAAGTAAAAAGGTCTATTCACCAAAAATTATTTTCATCTCATTGAACCACATTTTACTTACTGACATCAACCGTGTCTCTAAGATTTTTGAAATTCCATTCACAAAAGCGGTAAAATTATGTTTTATGTAAATTTGCAAATTCTGCTTGGAGGTAGGTAAAAGACGGTCAAAAGTTCAATAAAATTTTTATATATCTAAAATTATTATAAAATGACTCAAATAAATTACATTGAACTTATATAGGTATTATGTGTCAATTTTGACCTAAAATAAATTTAAATAAAATAAATAATTATTTAAATAAAAATTCGGTTGTTAAATAGTAACCCAATGTTTTCACTAATCATCAAAAAATGAAAGTTTTCAGGAAAATACCATAATTTCCCCCTAAGATAATTTCTATATTCCGAATCCAAAAATAAAGTCCATTTTGAAAGATGAAATTTAAAAAATTTCAAAAAGTGGTTATTACTATTCATAACGGCTAGTTTCAACAATATTTTAATAGCATATCGTTGTTTAGTGAAACTCGGTATTGCGTACAAAACACGCTATAGAGGAAGGTCGTGATTGCGTGTAATGCAGCCAAGTTAGGGTTGCATGTTGTGCAATACTCCTTTGTTGTAATGTACAACACAAGACATCAATAAAATTAAAAAAAATATTTTTCATAAAATCTTGGGGTGTTACAAACATTGAGATTAGGACCCCTCTTGGATAGAGGCTAGCGCACAGTTTGGAAAAATGTGCTACCAAACCGTGTGCCTCATTAAAGAGTGAGAAATTACTTTTCCCCATCTATATTTTAAGATATTCATCTGATTTTATCCCCATTTCATTCAGATCTAGTTCTAGTGATGAACCTAAATCCTCCGGACCTCCCAAAGATCAGTCTCCTTCAATTATAGGTTGTTTGGAGCACTTTTGGACGTGGATCAAAGCTAGGGTATGTCTAACGCTCCTCTTGGATCTCTTTTATGGATACGGGATTGTGGTTTCATTCTTCTTCTTGTAAATCCCTAAAAACCTCTTTTTCTCATGGATCATACATTGGGGGTTAAAAGAGAACTTGAATTCTGATCAATGTCAAAGTTTAAGGGTGCTTTTGTCATTGCATGATGAGGGTGGTCTACATGTTATATCACATAGTTAAGTAAAATATTTTTTCTCGTGTGGTTATGATATTTCTTCCCTCTTGTCTTGATTTTGGAAAATTTGATAGGATGTGGTAAAATGGTTGGATAATTGAAGATTTAGACCCCTCATTATCCTGGTTGGATGTATTGAGATTTATTAGATCATTTATGGACACCCATGGGGTACACCAATATTCCTTAACATGTAAAATTATATTGTTTTTCATAATTTAACCTTATGTAGAAATAGAGACCACTATAAATGTGTTGATGTGTTAGTTTGAATTATGAAATGTCACTAATAGTCATTGTTTCTATTTTTCATTAATGGAATATGGGAATGTTATGGATGAAGTGAAAAGGAGGTTAAAGGTATTAATGTAATTGTGATAAATGACATATGAAATTGGGCTAGAAATGTAGAAGTGTATTAAGGTGTATTAAATGATTAATGTGTCACGGATTAATGTGTGGGTATTGATGAATATTTTAAATGGGATAATGTATGGAAATTGTTTATTATTCTATGTGGGATGATGTATGAAAATGAGAAATTAGTAAAGGAGTTATGTTAAGTGAATGGAAAATGTGTGAATGGGTTAAGGCATAAAGATAAATTATGCGTTAAATGGAATGTGAAGTATTATTTTTATGTGTGTTGATTGTGTATGGTTTTTGATCTTATATATGTGTGGAAAATAGATACATAAGGATGTTCACATGTCTTGGTGGTGTGGGATAAAGGACTGAGGCTCCTCCCACGAGTCGGGTTGGACTGATGCTCTAAGCCCTACCCTAGAATTCACTAGTTAGGGAGTGAGACTAATGCTCAAGCATCCTATGGGTTGAATTGGATGATACTACATTAAATGATGCTCTAAGGTATATCTGTTGTGATTAGTTATGAAATTGTTGTCCCTTGTGAGATAGGGAACTAGACTTGTACCCTTATTCAGGATAATTGGTTAGCTCAGGACATTGTGTAAATGATGTAAATTCCTAACCAATGAAACAAATGATAAAGGGACTAAAGTAAATATTATTAAATAATGGAACCTGAGTTCTATTGTTTATCATTTCATTTAATTAAAAAATTCATTCACTATCTATTTAGACTGTATATTTTATTGTTACTATGGGTGGTGGCCTACTGAGTTGTACTCAGAACCTACTCAAGCAACCATTGGGTACCCAAACAGATTTCATGTTTGTGGGCCAAGACATGAAAAAAGGCCCTATTCTAGGGATTTATCATGGGCTTGGGATGTACATGGATGAGGATGCAGACTTATAGTTAGGACCCATTTGGGGGATTCTTCCATTAGTGTTTATTTTTGTTTTACTTCACTTTTGGCATTGTTAGCATTACATGGATATTTATTGTTTTTTTCTGTTTACCCTATTTTTGGAAATGGAATCATGCATGTTTATTTGCTATTGTTTATGGTTTCCTTTATTTCATAGTATTATTTGTTGTGTCATACTTGGGTAAAGAGGTTATAGTCTCCCCATGTGATGATTTAGACCCTCACAACTAGTCTGTAGCCTCTGGTGTATGGGGAGGTTCGCTAGAATTTATGTGGAAAACCGGCATGGGGAACTAGTTTACCATACACCTGGTTGGGGTTATTACACATAACGATATAAGAAATATGAATATGTTCCTACAAAATCTATATGGTTCTTTCTAATAATTCCAAGGTTTTGACGTATATATGAATGTGAAGAGGGTGTAAGGAAATTGATGTGGCACACATAGACAAGAAATAAATTTGGGAAACTTTTTCACCTGAAATACTCTCCTCAAGAGAAGAGAATTGATCAAGAGTATCATGAATTTGGAAAAATCCTAAGAAAACTTCTTTTTTTATAAGGTAAATAAAACAATATGGTGGAGTTAGACATAGAAACAATTCCTCATCAGACTCAATCAAGACCTAGTTTTTTCTAGGTATTAAAACTAATCTCATGTTCCTCATCATAATTGAAATTCCACCAGAAATTATCATCATCAATTTTCAGTGAACATTTACATTATTTGTTTTCATGTCAATATATTTTCACTTTAAATTTAAATATCCGTTTGTTTTATATTTTTAAAAATAAAATATCAACTATAAATTTTCTGTGTAAATTTTGAGTATAAAATTCATCTGTCAACTATAAATTTATAATGAAAGTTCAAAATTTGTGTATGTATGTATGAATATACTTATATTAATATACATGTATATACTTATATTAAATTTTATTTATGAATCCAAACTTATTATTTAAAATTTTTAGTGTAAATTTTCAGATAACTTAAATTTTTCACTAAGAAATTTGATTGAAATTTTCAATAGAAATTAAGGATTTTTCCAATTTAATGCATCTATAAATTTTCATTGAAAACATCAATGTATTCTTAAATTGTATACATTGAAAGTTTCTGGTGTAAATTTTCAATTGAAAATTTATATGGAATATCCATTGATAAATTTTAATTGTAATTTATAGTGATAATTTACGTGTATGTGTGCATGCTCTGAAAATTCATGGTGTAAATTTTCATTGGAAATCCCATTGTGAATTTATATGTGAGTGTGTGTGTTTTACTTTTATTCATTAAAATATACACTAGAAATAGACAATTGAAATTTCTTGTGTTGATTTCCAATGTAAATTTCTGATGTAAATTTATAGTGTAAATTCTAAATATATATGTATTGAAAATTAACAATATAAATTTTCACAACATATTCACTATATATTATTATGGTGTATATTGATATTAGTATATGTGCGTGTGTAATTTTCAATAAAAATTTATATTGACTATGTTTTCTGCTAAACATATATAGTGAATTTTCACTTAATGTTTTTTTACAAATTCAAATTAGAAATTTCGATTTAAAATTTTCATGAAAAGTTCTCAATATAAATACTCATTACAAATTTATAGTTTAAATATGTGAATGTATGTATGTATTTATTATATTAATATAGAATTATGAATGTATGTATGTATTCATGTATGTGTACTGAAGAAATTTTCATGATAAATTTCGACATAAAATATATTGTGTATTTATATTAGGATATACGCACACATATATGTACACTCGCAATATCCCACTCTCTCTCACACACAATGTGTAAAAAATAAGCACTAAATTTTTTTATTGGAAATCTAAATGATGATTTTACATAAAATATTGAGTGGAAATTTTACACTAAAATTTTCCAATGAAAACTTTCAATCAAAATTTATAGTGAAATTTCACATTTTTTTAAGAATTAACTTATTTTCATAGTAATTTTATGTGTGGATTTAAAATGTAAAATTTATGTGGAAATTTTCACTATAAATTTATAATTGAAATTTTTTCTTGGAATTTCTATTTGGAATTTCTTTATGAAATTTGCATTAGGAATTTCCCTATGAAATTATTAATTTAAATTTTCCATGAAAAATAAAATTGATTGTTACTGTGTTAATATAAGTGCACTAAAAGTTTAAATATGAATTTATTTTAGAATTTGGACATTAAATTCTTAACTACTATTAATATAAATATTATGGGAAAATATGTATTGGGGAAACATGAAATAAAATTTTCCAGTGGAGATTTGGTCTATAAGTTTCTAGGGAAAATTTTTCCTAAAAATTTATATTTTTTATTTATCTATTAAAATATTTGTATTATAATTTTAATTAGAAATTTATATTTCTGTGGAAATTTTCAGTTGTTTATATATTGTAAATATCATAATAATTATATGTTTATATGTTATAAATATATATGGAAAATATTACTTATATATTATATTATTATGTATATATATCCAAAAATTTCAACATAATAAAACTCAATGCTAAATATTACATATATATGTTTATATATTATAAATATATTTATAAAATATTACATAAGTTTTATATTATTTAATTTTTTTGCTAAAAAAAATATATTTTTCCTATTCAATTCAATATTTAAATAATCCCAAAATCTTATCTCATATAATATCTATCCTGACTTCTGTGCAACTTATTCTTAAAATTTAAAATAATTGGCCTCTAATAAATTTCACTTGTGCTCTGTTCTTCCTCAATAGTTGAGGATCCAATCATGGGGGAGGCAAACCGGGCTACCATTCTGTTGAATTTTTAGTGGAATCTAGGTATGATCAAGGTAGGTAATCACTCCTACTGTGATCCATCAGAGGAGTCATAGTTACAAGAACTGCCTTTAAAACAAATGCTTTTCCAGTTATTCATTTAACACATTCTGAACCTTTTTACTTAAGAATAATTATTTTGATGCTATATTTAAAATTTAACATCAGAAATAATTAAACTCCATTCGAATTTTAGATGTCCCGTTAAGATAATTTATTTACAAATATTTATAAATTTATTTATAAATATATTTATTTATAATTAAAATTATAAATATATATATATATATATATTTGTAAATAATTTTTTATATAAAAAATTATTAAATTTATATTATTCAAAATGATCAATAGTTAATTTATATACATTTATTTTAATATGTGTTATATATTTAAATAAATATAATATATTACTATTTTATTTTAAAAAATTATAATACATAAATGAATATATTTATTTAGATATATATTTTTATTGATATTAAATAATTTAAAATATATGTATATGTTTAACTCAGTAAAAATAATTAGATTTTTCCAACATGGGTATATTGGTTGGAAAAGTGCATTTTATTTGGGTCAATCTTTTTACCGAAAAAATTGTTATGTCAATAAACTATCAATAAAAAATATATCCCTAAATGTTATTATTTTAGATAAAATTGTTTTTTTATAATTATAATAATACCAACATATAATATATATGTTGGTCAATGTGTTTAGTAATAGATTTATATGAAAAATATATCCGTTGGAAATAAAATTACCAGTAAATAATATCTGTTAATAAATTACATTTAAATAAAAATTACAAATTTTAATTTCTGTAAATTTTAATATTATATTTATTAATTTATCATATATAATACACCTGCTCTAATTTTCAAAACGAAGAATATTTTCACCCATGTTCTAAATTAGAAAATTATTATTTATATTAATAGTGGAATTTAATACAAAATGAATCAATAAATTGTTGTAGTTTATTGATACATAAAAAATCATAAAAACACAAAAATCCAAGATCCATCTATGAACCCCCCCCCCCCCCCCGATGAAAAAGGGCATGTCTTCTCTCGAATACATTCATCGAGAACACATCATTGTAGAAGAATAGTTCCAGCAATGATATTTCAACACCACTCCATGTATCCCATTAGATGAAACAAATCATTTTAAATCTAGTATTAGTGAGGAACCTCAAGTCACAATTATTCCACACCCTTTAGTACTAAGATATACACGACAAACATCTAAAAATCATACTCACATATTGGAGAAAAATATCATCATGAATTGAAAAATATAATGAAATTATAACAAATTAATCTACATAGAATGAGAAATTTTTATTCATCATCTATATTGACATCTAAACAATTCAATTCAGCTCCAGTACTTGTGAGGAACCTCAATTCACTACTATGCCACACTCTTCAACTCCATGACCCACCACATTCACAACCACATAGTATACTCACAAATTATTAAAAAATATCTACATGAATTGAATGAAAAATAGAATGAAATGAAAATATAAAGAATTTATCTACGTAGAATGGGAATTTTTCATTCACCAAATATATTAAAATATAAAGAAATAACCTCATATATGTTCCATTAAGGTCCAATATGCTTAATACATTAGCCTCTTTCATAAGTTCGAAAGGGGTTTTATCCCCAATTCTATAATATCCCCTCAAAATGAAATTAATATTTTTGATGATCACCAATACTATAACTAAATCAGTCTAGCACAAAATAAAATCTATGTTTTTTAGTAAAAAATGAATCTATTTTTCTAGAAAATGAAAATACTTCTCAATTTCCACATTAAGATGCTACTTGACTATCCAAAACTATTTCATAAATTCTTAAATAAAACATTAATCATATTCTTACGGAAACTAGAAACAACACGATTTATACATGAAAAATAAGATAACCAAATGAAAAAATCTAGATCTCCAACCCGAGGCATATTTCAATCATCCAAGGCAAACCCTAAAATCTAAAAACAATAAAAAATAAATTTATTTAAATGAAATAAATTTACATTCACATTTAATTCATTGAGTGTTTGAAAATAAAAATATAGAAATGCAGTTGATTGCTGAAAATAATCAGTACATCTAAATTTATTTTCAAAAAATGAAGGGTACAATTATATTAGTAATTATTTTCTTCCAATATTATATAATTAATTATATGTTCTAATGCAGTTTAGGTATTCACCTTGATAATTTATTTTAGTTTTGATGTTGGGGAAACTGAGGGTAATCAAATTTAGTCTAATTTGTGCATCTAGTGTGTCATTAAATTTGAAATGAATAAATTGGTCTAGAATTTTTCTAATAAAAATAGAAATATGATAATTTAAATCATATTTAATGTATATTATTATAAGATAATTCATTTTTATATTCAATTGAATTAGAAATATATTGGATACAAAATATCTATGAAAGGCAGTTTTCTTATTTTACATTAGAGATAAGTATACCAATAGAGAAAAAAACATTAAAAGATTATGTTGGTATAATGGATTCAGGGATAGTTCGTTGTAAATGTTTATATCCACATAAGAGTACATTTAATGATTTCATATGCCCGGTTCATATAATTTTCAAAGTTATATACAATTTTTAGAATTTTTTAGATGATTGGTAGGAACTAAAAGATATAGATCTAAATTATATTTTTTTGTTACAATATCTTAAAGTTAACATACCCATAATACCCAAATATCACCATTTATAATCCTCATATATTACTAATTAACTTGTACATAACTAAAGCATTAATAACTAGTTTTAAAAACATTATCTTAAGCCTATTTTTGGCAGTACTTATATAGAACTACAAAGAATTATGTAGAGTAAATCAATTATTAGCATAATGTGAGGAATCAATTTTGGTGTAACAAACATTTAAAACATCATTAAAAAAATTTGTCACAATTTGGAACTCTTCGAAGTTCTATACACTGGTAGTCATTAAAAAAACCAATGGTGTTTGATATATTTATCCTAAAAAAATTAGCATTAAAATGTAGATTAGAACTGTTATGTTGGAACAAAAACAATATATCAATTATAAGTTAGGAAATAATTATAAAGAAACAATTATGTAGTCATGAAATGGAACTACATTACATAACATAACTATCACTTTTTATATTGGAAACCTATTTTGATAAACTATTAAGAAGATGTTATAGAAAAGTGATATCAGTAAAAATAGAGAGAGAAATAATTAAATACTATTAATTATATATAATAATTTAAAACAACATAATGTTATTAGATACCTAAAAACATCTACTAATTTCAAATAGGGGTTTTTTATGAAATATTTGTAGAGTCAAATATGCATTCACAAATGATGTTGATATCAGACTGATAAATTGGTAAGATGACTCACGTGTTAACCTAAAATGAAAACCCGTGAATAAAAAATGTATAATTAATTACTATGAATACTGTATTCAATAGGTTCTATAGTAGACCAGGATCTATAGAACATGAATAATCAATTATATGAGCATTTCTTATGCATAATGTATATAAGAGACTTGCACAAAATTGATCACCGATATTTAAATGTTTCCATAAATGGAATGATAGGATTCGACATTAGTTATTATTTTTGCATTATGTATATAAACTTTTGACATGAAAAAAAGTTCTCAACTTTAAATTTATTGGAATATTCAAAAATATTTAAATAAATGTAAATAAGTAATGACATGTAAAAACAAACTATATATGGTTTACTGATTTATTTGAACTTATTAATTAGATTTGTGACCAACTGAATCCTATGTTTTAATAAATAATTGACCAATCTCAATAATTGTCTCTGATAAGGTATAAGATTTATAATTAACTTACTTTTTAATACAAGAAACTGATCCTCATTTTCTTAGAAATAGATTGTAAATAAAAATATAAGATGGTGTTGGTGCTTCTACATTTGAAATGGTTAGAGACATATTCACGAAAAGGTGCACCTTTTCTAAGTCTTCACAAATCAATCATGAAGAGTTACAGTTATTTTGTCAATATTACATTTGGTTGTTCCATAATCAGGAAAGGGAACAATGTACCCTTCCTTAAACTAACATAGATCAAATTTACTGCACTACCGTGATTCCCATAACAATAAAAAACAACTCTTTCAAGATTCATCTTAGGATATTTATTGGGGAGGATAATTCAAGCAAGGGTCTTGGATGATGGAAGAATCAAATTCATTAATTTGATGAAGGAGGAGATTTTTGGGATTTGTTACATTTATAGATAGGAGAGAAAATTATATTAATGGATAGATTTATTGAAACATTAAGTGTGTATTTTATCCCAACATTAACATAGATTTAATTCTCAATATTTGTGGATGGAAAATGTAATGTTGATGAAATTAATTGGTGAATATGACCTTCTTTCAATATAAGAGGATGCATCAACATATTTTGAGTGGTTTGCCACCAAGATGTAGCCGTAAAGAGAGAACTAGGAGGGTTTTACTGCATTTTCAGTGGCCTATATAACATGATGATGAAAACACAATTATCATGTAAGTGTGGAGAGGTTCATGGAAAGATGATCAAGAAGTAGTCCACCGAGAGAGAGAAAGGGGATACTTCATTGGCAGTATCAAGTGCGATGTGTTAGAGTTTAATATGTGCAGAGAAGCAGCAACACAATCGATGATCGAGGCCATGTATCGAAAGTCTTCCCGATAGTGGTGATCAGGTTGTGTGTCTCGGTTAATGATTAATGCAACATCATGAAGGTGAGAACATGAGATGGAAATCCTTTGGGTGTCAAAAGGTGGTGTGTAGATGATGTATGTTCATATGAATATCTAAAAGTTAGTGAAGTTTCATTGATATAATGGTGATGTTTTTTCAAAGATGGATCTGTCGACCATGGCGTTGGAAACATATTTTATATAAAGAAGATGGAGGTGTATCGGGGTGCGGTATTCACACAGTTTTTTCTATGCCATCATTGACATTCATGTTTGGGTATTAAATACATTCTTTTTATTCTCTAATTCATAGTTGATAATTTTTGAATTTCCCTGTGGTTTATTAATCCTCCACAAGGGAGGGTTTTTCCACCTTAAAAAATCAAGAGAATTTATTTTTTCGACTTATATCGCTTCAATATTTCATCGGGTGTCTCACAATATTTTAGAAAGCAACAATCGGTATGGAATTATTATTCTCCCCAATAAGTTGGAAGAATCCTCTCCAAGAGAACATAATTCAAAGTTAGGATCAAGCACTTTTTCATGCAATAAGCATAATAGAAAATGTTTGTTTCATCTGGAGTGGCTACAGATAAGTATTTAATTAGTATCACAAGTCAAACCAAAAAACGACAAGACTTGGAAATCTCATTTAGTCTAAATTTCGCTAAAATCCTAACCTAAATCCAATTCAATTAAAACAATATATACAAATTATTTCACACACAGAAAAAATCAAGAGAGGATGTACATATGTTACAGGAGGGCTAAACTTGGAAAGATTGAATGAGAACTGGGTTTATTTTCATGCCCCTCCCTACACCTCACCTCTATAGTTGAAAGAGGAAAAACCAATCATACATAAGTGGATAGAGGAATGAGTAGTTGTAGATAATCTAGTGTGTGGGTGCAGACAGTGATGAATCTGGAGTATGAGTGAAGGTGGGGATCGCTACTATGTGGTCAGTGAAGGATGATGATCGGGAGGCCATAACGGGTGTGGGAGGCACACATTGTGAAATGAAGAGGGAATATGTTTTATTATTTTACTATTTTTCTTTTTATTGAAATGACTAATTTCAATATCATTATATTTTTTTATAATAGTTGTATAATTGTTTAGTATACTATTACTCATAAAAATATATTGTTAAATAATTTTTTTGTGAATAAGTAAGATATTTATATGTTAAAAATAAAATATTTGAAATAATTATTAATAATAATGGATTCAATTTTAAGAAAAAAAGTAGTATTAATATGACAAGGTAACTAATTTAATTGTTTGTAAAGTATATGTTGGTATTAAAAAATTAATAACAATGAATTTATTTGATGGTAAAAAGAAATTTTGGTACATGAATTTGATACCAATAAAACATAATATCTGTTGGAATTAATCATTTATACAAAAAGATATATTGTTTGTCACTAACTTTCTATTAGTAAAAGTCAATTTCTTTCTAGTGACTGCATTTTTGTATGTGAATTTGTGTATATACATGTGTGTATATGCAAGTGTGTGTAGATATGTATTTGTTCATACATATGTTTTTAATTTATATAAATGTTACTAATTCACTTTTTAATATTTTTTAAATTTATTTAATTTAATTTATCCATTTATTAGTACACATTCAAATATAATGTTATAAATATATTTAATAATTTTGTAATATTTATTTATACACATATTTATTTACTATAAACATGTAAAATATTTTCAAAATGATTGTAATGTATATGAATAATATTTATATGTTATTATTTTTTATGTCTTAACTTTGAAAATATGTTTGAAATTTATAAAATTAACCAATTTAAATGATTTTTTCAATAATTTTGTAATTAGAATATTTAATTAAACAATTATAAATATATTAATATATATATATTTAAAAAAGGATTTATGAAATTATAAATAAATAATTATAGGTTTAGAAAATTATAAAATTATAATAATTATATTTGAATAATAAATATATTTATTAATTTTTTTATTATATAAATAAATATATTTGATTATATATAAATTATTTTAAAATATATTTATTATAATCATAAATATAAATAAATAAAAACCTATTTAAATAATTATAAAATTACAATTAATATATTTACATACTAAATATATTTATTATATAGGTAATTATATATTTTTAATTATATATAAATACTTTTAAAATATATTTATTTATAATTTTAATTATAACATAATATATACTTATTTAAATAATTATAAAATAACAATAAATATATATTTTAGGTGTTGAGGGTACAATTATGATGAAATGCAGACACACGACCTCAAGGTTTTATCCAGTCCATAGACTCTCTCAAGGATAGTCTAGATATAGTCCCTGGTATTATATATATATATATGTAAATATATATATATATATATATATATATAAAATACCCCATAGGGCCACACATAATTTTACTAATAAGACTGGCCATCATCAACACATCCCCTGCCGTTGGCCGGGTCACCTTCATCGTATGCACCAATAGCACCCTGATTGAAATAAATATATTTATATATAAATATAGTTATTATATATATAATTTTATACATTTATATATGGATATAAATATATCAAAGAGGTGGAGACAGTGAAGTGTAATTATATAAATATTTTTAAATATATTTATTTATAATTATATAAATATGAAGTTGGGGCATTGGTTGGTGGTAAAGTCACTCATGTAATACATCATTTAACAGGGATCGATTCCTGGATACCCCAATTTTGGGGATTTTATGAATGGTGAAAGGAAGTTGGTGGGCAACAACGGTGGTGGGTGATGACATGGATGGTAGTGGAATAGCAGACGAGAAGCATGGGTGAGAGAAATTGATAATGTTGAGGAGGGCGAAGAGGCCATTGCAGGCAATGGTGGTAGTCAATGACGACCATCTTGAGCGGTGCGATCTCTATCGTGTGACAAAGGCTTGGTGATGGGTGGACTCGATCAGCGGAGATGAGAAGCAGGAGTGGGACAAACGTAGAGGTCTAGCGAATTCAGGACGATATACGGAGACGGGAAGCAGGAGTGCCACAAAAACACGGGTCAATGAAGTCTTTCAGGTCTTGGGGCTCAGGTCAGTTAAATTAGGTTACATGCCTTGTCGTAATGGGCTTTAATGCATACTCGGCCTGCAAGCCATGTAATGGGTTACCTCTACCGAGTACAAAGAGGTGATTCGTTGTTTAATAAAAAATGGGTGGGGGGCCTTCCCTTCTCCATGTTAAAATAAATTATATAAATATATTTATAATCATACTGAAATAATATTAAATATATGTATTTATAATTTTAATTATATATATATATAATTATAAAACTACAATTAATATATTTATAATAGTTTTATTAATAGAAATATTTATATATTAATATATATATATATAATATAAATATATAAATATATTTATAATTATATAAAAATATTTATAAATATACTTATTTATAATTGTAATTATATATATATAGATAATTATAATAAATATAACTATTATATTTATAATTTTATAAATATATATAATTATATAAAAATGATTCTAAATATATACAAATATCTATAAACATATTTATTTATAATTTAAATTTTAAATACATATATAATATATTATGTTCTTGGGGGTACAATTACAATCAAACACACACACACACACCGCCCACACATAGGTCGGAAAGGCTGGTCATAGCCCCCAAGGAGATAACCCAACCAACCAGCCGCTTTATTGTATTGATGGTTTATAGACCGAAGGAACGTTGGGAATCAATCCCATTACATGGTCTATAGTCCCAACATTAGATGGCACAAAGACCTCACTTGCATCATGCATGCATCACCGTTTTCCCATCATGCATGCACCACTACCCCCTTTGATGGCCCAAAAGCCCATGTGGTCAGTGGGCCCAAACAATGTTGTTTGTAGGCCCAAACAATGTGGTAATGTTTTATTAGTGCTTTTTTGTGCATATAAAGGGATGCTTTTATCAGGGATTTTTGAATGTTATGATAAAAGCCTTATGGGTTCTTATAAAAATATATCTACCATAATGCCGCCTTAGCTCGCACCTCAATTCTTTTGCGGAACTAGAGTGTTACTGCCTCTATCACTACACCTTACTATTATTGTCAATAATCATTATAGTCAAATTTTTCTCTCCAAATCAAAGGTATTTTCCAAATTGTCTTGTAAGTGCGTCTAACCACACTATTTCTTAATTCACACCATGACGAACCCTACTATGTTTGTCTTGAGTTCCTCTTGATAAACTGAAGAAATAGCCCCAACACCGATCTCTATGGCGTTGCAACAATGAGGCATCATCATTACGATGCACCACCCTTGAACTTTAATTCTCTATTTTTGTAGGGCACTCCCTATGTTGAGCTCCCCTATGGATCATCATCCATCCCTCCACCATGTAGTGGACCAACCCACCACCCCTCCCTTTTATTTGTTCTACGTCATATGTGTCTAATGCTACCTCATTTCCACACTGTTGTACACCAAGCTCGACCTACTAGCACAACACAGTATCCTAAAATTGATTACCTTATTTTTCATTGTCTCATACAGATAAAAAGAAGCTAAAATTGACTAAATTCACTATGTGATGGTTCTGGTGCGTGTGATATTGTTATAAGTTCACACAAGAAGACAGTGTGTGTCGAGATCTATATTTTTTCAGAGATAATAGGCCTACAAGTTTCAGTCCCACTTGAATTCAATCTCAATCTCCTTCGCAATAACCTAACACTAACCCAAAGACAAGTAATACCAAAAACCAAAAGAAATTTATAATTTTTATTAACATCATTTATTAATTTTATAAATTTATAAATAATAATCAATAGATTTTTATAATTTTTTATAAGTATAATTTGTTATATTTATAATTTTAGATGAATTTTTTATACATATATATAAATCTATAAATTATATTGTGTATCTTATTATATTTAAATAATTTATATATATAATTTGGTTAAACATATATAATTTCACAGTTTAATAATTTTTTAAATTTATATTCTTTTTAAAATTTTATATTATTGTAATAATGTAATTTGATAATATTTGTTTATTAAATATTTTCAATTTTGTAGTGTTATTCATTTATAAATTTATATACTTTTATAAATTTTATATTATCTCATATTAAGCATATATAGCTTAAATATAAAATTTTATTAATTATTTATTCTTTCATAGTTTTCTAGATTTCTAAATTAATATACAATTATCGTTCTATTCTTTAAAAATTATTATACTTCTTTACATTCACAAATCAACTTTTATATAATATAATTTGATAATTTTACAAATTTTTAAAACTATATACTTATATAAAATCCTTAGACTTTTATAACATATATATTCTTTTATATTGTTTTATAAATTTATATAAATTTATAAATTATGTATATTTATTTAAAATAAACATTATTTTAAAAATTATATATTATTTTATAATTTTATATATGTCAATTATTTAATATACTAATATAAATATATATAAACTTGTAATTTATAATTTTAAACCCGTAAAAGTTTTTAAATCTATCAATAGTTTAATAATTTCATAATTTTATCAATTTTATTTCTATAAATTATACATTTACATTTTTTTAATATTCTAATATGATTTTTTTTCAACAAATTCATTTGGATAATTAAGAGTTATTTTATTATATGTAATATTTTATGTTTTTAATCATAACATATAAAATTTAAATGTATGATTTTAATTGAGTGTTGAATGAGTTTCAAAACTAGAATTGATTTTTTTGGATTTCCTATTCCATAATGTATCTAAGGGAGAACTTATTACATTCACTTTTATAATTGTTTGGGAGACCATGGTTTAGTCATAAATATGTAAGCTATCGTATCACTATAGTTGGATTTCAAACCAACTATGAGATATGACCCCATAACAGAGAAACAATTTAACAACTAGTAAATGTTGTTAGACCTAAGATGTGTAATGTTAAAGATATGGTATTTGTTCATTTTTCTTTTTGTACACAGTCTGAGTATGTTCTTAATGACTAAAAATTCAATGTCACTGTAGAAATTATTTTAAAAAATATATTAATTTCTTTTTTTATTATTTTTGAAAGAATTATTATATTCAATATCTTTTTTATTTATTTTGAAAATGGATTTCAAATAATTTAGTATTTTTCCATTATTACATATAATAAACTTATTTTCATCAGTTTTTTATAATGTAAATGTAATTTTAAGTGTTAATGTTTGATTTTAAAGTTAATAAATTTGATTTCTATGATGTTTTAGAATAAGGATGATATTTTGGATTTCAATGAGGATCTAAATAAATTATATTTTAAATTTAAAATTGACTTTCAAATGGAGTTTTTTTATTTGAAAGTAGAATTAATAGTTTCATATAATTTTTATAAGGTATTATGTGTTAGATTTGGTGTCCTAGGACCAATGTTTTTTACTTTGATTACATAAATATTCAATGTGTTGAATATTAAAAAAACTTCTTATTACATATGTGTTGTTGTTCTGCATGACTCTAATATAATAATGTCCCTGACTATAAATCACATTGATAATGTCATTGAATTTCCCATCTATGATGAGAAACCTGATGTGATCTAACAATATTCTTAGATATTATTATAAGGTTGGATAACATATTATGATGGGATAAATAGTAAATAGATTTTCATGTGTGAGTATTTGTAAGTAGATGAAGCTTCTTCTCATGAAGTCCGCACTTGGGAATCTCCATGACAAGAGATTATGATAAAAGACATTCCCGTAAGAATTCCTCATATTTTTGTGTCATCAGATATTTCTATCTATGAGAATGTGTGATAGTCTTTATACTTTAATATTATTATTAAATCATGTCATAAATCATGTACTTAGATGTATTTCATAAACCATGATGATAACAGTTCATGGATATGTTGGATACATTCGGTATGTCCTGAGTGACATGTCATTGATCAATAAGTCGAGGACAGATTTTCCCTTCCATCTTTATAGAATCTGATATCTCGGCCCTATGATTGGTATAGTACTGTCACATTAAATTTCATGTCCATGGTGTAATGACATGTTTATTTTAAATTTTCAAAGACTGACTTATCGAGAATATAGGTTAGTGGCACGGATGTGAAAGCTTCTTGATGAGGTATTGGGGAAAAGGGATTATATTTCATAGTGAGAATTCATATGTGGTTTTTGACATTGCAACATAATCTATTTCTGTTGGATTCCCTAACCCATTTATAGAATGAAATCTTGGACTTTAGGCAAGCTTTACTAATGCCAATGAGAAAAAACACCTTGAGTTTGACACACTAATTGTTTCCATTAATCAGGATTAAATTATATTTGAGTTTAATTAATGGAATAAATATTATTCTCATGTCTGAGGAATAATTTAAGTCATGTTATATTGATCGCAAAAATTGAATAATTATTTATTCAACAGCATGTGAATACAATAATTATTTTATATATTGAATATTTTAATCAATATTTATTTTCTAAACTGTGAATAAAATTTTTATTTATAAATAAAATATTTTTTTGGTTGTTCAACAAATGATAGTGATGTTTGAATGGACCTAAACCGATTCAGTTGACAAATATTAATTAATAAGACTATTATACAATATTTTTCATTGAACATGTTGGCATGCACCAATAAATAATAATAATATAATTATTATTAGGAAGCATGGGATTTATTGAAGGAAAAAAATGTTATTTAAAGGATGGTATGCAATTAAATAATATTTCAACATATATCCCAACATTACAAATAGTAGGTTATGCCTATTGTGTAGAGAATCCAAAAATTGATAAAACAGAATTGTTGCGCACAAAAAATTCTCTCCCAAATCCTCCTACTCTCTCCCTCTTAAGAATGAGATGTTAAAGAGATATTTATTCGAGACCAATGAATGAGTGATCAAGAACATAGAAGAAAAGACATTTGACTCATCGTGCTAGCACTCAGATATCGATTGATGTTTCTTAGTGATAATAGAATTATGTGTGGGCACCAATATATGGATTCTATCCTTGGTGTTGGGAAAGTATTGAATCAACATTAATCTATATTTTATATTGATTTTGATGCTCACAAATACCTGTTAGATTTGGTGTCCTAGATCAAACAGTTTGTACATTGATTACATGTATATTTAATGTATAAAACATTAAACATATTATTAAATATCATTCATCATTCTTCATGACCATAATTTAATAATGTCATAGAGTATTTGTTTCATTGATAATGTTATAGTAGTTCCCCTCTATGATAAGAACCTTGAAATTCTATGACAATATTCTTAATACAGTTATGTGGTAGAATAACATACTATTATGAGACACATAGTATATAGACATTGCGGTGTTTTTACTTGTATGTAGATGAGACTTCTTCTCATGAAGTTTTTACTTGGTAATATCTTAGATGGATGATTATGACAACAGACCCGCAAGTAAGAATTCCACATTTTTTCATCTGATATTCATATCTACAAGTGTCTGTAATGATCCTTAGACTTTATGATTATCATTAATACATGTCACGACTTGCACACTTAAATTTTCTAACAGAAACTGTCATGCCATATGTTAGTGGGAATTAATGTATGTAGGGTGCTTCATGAATGTCATGTTATTAATGGATTGGTCGAGATAGAATTTATACCTTCCATATTTATGGAATTTGATATCCAAGCCCTTTGATTGAAATAGAACCATTTCATTAAATTTTAGAGTGGTGGTGTAATGACGTGTTTATTTCAGGTAGTCAATGAATGATGTATAATGAATATAGGTTAATGGAACTATCATGCAACCTAATTGATGAGATATTGTGAAAAAAGGATTATATTACACAATAATAATTCGTATATAGTTGTCGTCTTTACAGCTTTAAGTTTTTTCTCTTGGATTCCTTGGCCCGTTTCAAGATATTAATCTTGGACTTTAGAAAATCCCACCTAATTCAAATATGAAAGAATCCTAGTGGGTCACACACTATGTGTTTCTGGTGGTCTCGATTAAATCATATTTGAATTTAATTAATGGTGTAAATATTATTCTCAAGATCTAGGAATAATTTTATAAAAGTTATAATGATCGTAAAAATTAAATAAATATTTATTCATCAGATTGTGAATAAAATATATTTATTAATTTTATTGAATATTTTATAAATATCTATTTAATAGATTTTTGAATAAAATATTTATTTTAGAGAATAAAATAATTATTTGGGTAGTCTATAAATATAATTGGATTTAAAACATAACAAGATCGTGTCCGGTGACATAATAATTATTTACAAGTCAGTAAATATTATTTATCCATTTTTTGCAAGTTGGCACACCTTAAAATCATAATTATATTATTATTACTAATATGTAGCATGATATTTCATTGATGGTCATAATTATATTTAATGGATGTTATGCAATTAAATATTTTAACCAAAATATATCCTCTATCAATAGATGGATACGTCTATTGTGCGATGGATGAAAATCCAATTCCATGTAAAGAATAGAGAATTGTAAAAAACAAAAAATTATCTCTCAATTCCTCTCATCTCTCTCCCTGTCTAGAACGAGAAACCGAAAGTATAATTTGTTCAAGGATGAAGAATTAATGATCAAGAACAATCAACACAATACTTTCAATTCATTGTTCTAGAACCCGGAAATCGAGTGGCATTGTTTCAAGACAATTGGAGTACATATGGATCACCGATAGAGGGATTATAACTTTGGATTCTCCGAATCCCAATGAATTAAATATAGAAGGGACAGTTTTGAAAACTAATGATATTAAATGAATAATGTACCTATGTCAAGGTATTTAAATTCTTCAAATCTTAATTAAATAAATTATAAACATGATGTGGAAGATCCTCTCTCTTGGTTCTAGAATTTTCTTTATTTGTTAATTTCCGTGAATAAATCTATGGATACTGGAATTCATCATCGTAGGGATCATGGATCGACCATTGATTATGGAAAAATTAAAGGCGGGCCCTCCCAACACATCACTTTCGCTACACATGGAACCAACAAGTGATATCAAAGCAGGCACATCACTATTTATAATTATTTAATAATCATTGGTAGTTTATGCATTTATAATGTAGTATTTCAATTAAATTTTTATCGTTCATTAAATATAAATTTAAAGATCTATTCTTCCACCTTCATATCTCATATATATAATAGAAAAGATTAATTTTATGATTAAAATTAAATAAAGGAACTCATTTGGTGGTTCCAAGGATCCTGTCTAGGAAACACATTGGTACAAGGCATGTAATCAAAATTACACGTGGTGTAGTTGTGTCCAATATATCAGAAGGAATTAAAAAATTAGTCAACCTTTCTACATTAATGACACACGATTTAGTTAATTATTACACCACGTGTTGACCAGGTCACACAGACACACAGTCAACGGACTACACACCATGTGGCCCACTGGACATGGGGGGGTATTCACTTTCTGGCCAGGTTCAGACCGTGTATCACTTACACGACATAGTCGATCAGTAACCGTGTAACCTAAAGTCAGTGCAGTGTGTGTCCCACTAGAAATTCTGTGTACTCCATGATTTCTGAAGTATGCCTGACACACCGAGTCCCTAGGCATGTACTTTGGATAGACGATGGAGGTAGAACATGTAGTGTTGTTAAAGCTAAACATTGTGTACCAGTACCAAATTTCATAGATTTAAAACATTCATATTTGTGTAATATTCAGACCTAAATATCATATAGAGCTCATATTATATGTTGTTACACTAAGTGTATTTTAACATAACATGTGTCCGAAAAAATCATGTGATTTGTGTAATCATTCATTAAGTAACCGCTGTAATAGTAGGCATTAAATTCTGTATGCCATGTGTCAAAAGAGTAAAATTGTGTACGAGTACAATAAATGTTGGATAGATTCAGATGGGTATTCACTATGTTTCCACCAAGGTACATTCATGTACATAATTAATATTAAAGAAATTTATTAATTTATTTAAATTTATAATGGATCAGAATCTCAAGGAATTCAGAGACGGATTTAGATAAACAGACTGATTAATTAATGATAGTAATTAATCAATTTGAGCAAGACTTATCATAAACAAGAATGATTAAATAATTGGTTGATAGTTATATTAAATTCTAAATTTTTTGAAAGCATGTGGATGATCAGGAGATGGACCGGACCTTTTTATGTGATTGGTTTCCTTTTATTTTATTTTTTTGAATTAAATTTTTGGCTTATGTTCCATCTCTCCTTATTAATATGAGGGGTATGTGTACCCATGTATTATTTTATGTAAACCACCCTTTTCCATCACCTGTGTGTGGGTAAAAGCATATTTAATGGATGGAGCTCCCAATATAATGGAGATGGTTCATGTTTTTAGCTGAGGTGAAGCCAATCTGAGTAAATATAAAGGTGGAGAGGTGGAAATCTGTAAACATGAATGTCAACATGTTCAAGGTGTTTTCTCCTATAGTTAAATTATTAGTTTATCAACTTCTAGATAAACTAAACACTAGAATAGGATCATGATCATACACTTCATTTAATTTCTATCAATTTCATGATTATTTCATTATGGATGTGTTGTCATGATCACATACATGAATTAATTAATATGAAAAGACGTAATTTTAATAAAATGTATTATGCGTAAATGTTTTGTCTGAACATGGTTAATTAATTAAGTAAGAATACACTTAAATATGAACAAGATATGTAAGGGATTAAACAAGATTATATATTTATGAATAATAAAATAAAATCACTCTACTTAATATTAAGTCAAACTAATTATTCTGTTACTAGAAGAGAAACAAGACTTGATAAAACAATTTTTTTGAATAACCCTTGTTGGGACACTTACTTTTATAAAGAATGTTATTATGAATATTTTGAGTTTAATTAAGCATTTTACATCAAGAAGATTATCATTCTTTAGATTTGGTGTAATTGTGAGGTAATTGTTGAGAAAAAACCATGTTAGGATTTATCGATTGGGGAGTCTAGTCAACAGATCAATGAGCTACAAGCCCACAGTTGTCAAAGAACTGGCTACCTAAATACCATCAAATAGCTTGAAAACCCCTATTGGGGGTTATAAAATGGGGAATATGGATCTTGTACAATATAATATTTTCGAAACAAGACATTCCAAGTTCAATGATGACGGCTATTGGGACTGGATAAAATAGTGGGAGATTTTATAAAAATTAATTTATTATTTCTCACAAAGATGTAATCAAGGAATTTACTGATTATCTAGTCATTCAATTGTAGAATAAAAATGAAATTATCATAGTTCACACTATACCTACAATCAATGCTAGATAAATACAACATCCTCACTAGCAGTAACTTCCAGGAATGTTTTAGACGCATTCGGGTTATTCTATGCCACGAATGGAAATATTACATGCTAGAGTCTCCATTACTTGATCTGATGACCCATGAGTCCAGTATTGAAGAGTTACTAGTCTACGATAAACATATGAATGATGCTATTGATGTTAAATGTTTGATACTTTCATCAATGTCTTGTGAACTCATTAAGTCACATGAAAACATCGATGCATAGGGCATGATTGTGAACCTCCATGGTCATTACCAGGAGATGATAGACATGAATTGTTTGAGATTTCCAAGCCAATATTTCAGAGTAATCTTAAAAAGGGTGCCCCATATGAGCCTCATGTATTAAATCTAATTGTATAAATTGAGATCTAGGTGTTTCTAGGGTTTCAACTGCCCAAATAAATGGGCATCAATCTCATTATCACATCACTCCCTCTGATATTCTCTAGTTTTATTGTGAATTTTAATATGATAAACATTCAGAAGTCTCTTCCAGATCATCTTATACTCCTTCCCCAAGTAGATAAATATATGAAGCATGAAAAACCTTCTATATTTATGGTGAAAAAATGTATAGGGAAGGAAAAGAGCTTTAAGTCCCAAGCATCTTCGCACTATTCCTTGAAAATAAGATCAAAGGGGAGGCAAGGGAGCATGATTATTTGAATTTCTCATGTGGTAAGAAGGGCCACTGAAATAAAAACTACACCCATCTAAAGAAGAAAAGGGAATATTTTGGTGAATTTTTTATAGGGTGCAATATATCTATTTCTACAAATTGGGTATTAGATACAGCTTGTGGTGATTGCTTATGTATTCAAATATAGTAACCAACTAGATTCAGAAAAATTGACCAAGGGGAGGTAGATCTACGAGATTCCAACGAAGCTATACTTGTTGTTGCTGTTGTCGGGGATTACCACATCTTATTTCCAACCAAGATAGTCATGGTTTTAAAGGAGTTTTATTATGTGTCTTCAGTTACCAAAAACATTATTTCTTTATATTGACTAGATACATATGGATTTATTTTCTTGTTTAGAAATGAATGATTCTTATTTTATAAATATATAATTTTCTATTTTATGGAACATTTAAATAATGGTCTTTACGTGCTATATTACACGAACCAAGTATTGGAAATCAATAGAAAAGTTACTTCAAATGAATGATACAACACCCAACTTTGGCATCACTGGCTAGGTCATGTAAATGATAAATTCTTGAAAAAGTAACATCAAGATGGATATTTACATTATTTCAAGCCTAAAACCACTTAGTGTATGTCACGTATGTTTACAAGGTAAAATGACCAAAACCCTATTTAGTGGGAAGTGTGAAATGGATAAAGATCTTCTTGAATTAGTTTTACATATGTGTGTGGACCATTTCCAGTTGAATCAAGGGGTGGGTTCTCATTCTTTATACCTGTTACTGATGATTTTAGTAGATAAGGATATATTTACTTAATGAGCTATAAGTTAGATTCTTTTGAAAATTTCAATGAATATATGAATTAAGTTGAGAAAAAACATGGTAAGAAGATTAAGAAACTCTACTCAGATAGAGGTGGAGAGTATATTAATCAAGGCTTCATTGGTTACTTGTGGTAGTTTGGGATCCAATACAAACTCACTCTTCCTCACATGCCTTAGTGTAATGGTGTAAGTGAAAGGAGGAACCACACCTTGTTGGAAAAGGTGAGATCAATGATGAGTCATCCATGTCTTCCATTATCCTTTGGGGGACATGCATTAAAAACAACGACACATATACTAAAACATTTACCAACTAAATTGATAAATGTTATTCCATATGAGTTTTGGGGTGGTAGAAAATCTAAGTTAACAAATTTACCATTGTGGGTAAGCATGAGTGTGTTATGTCCTCTTCAGGTAACAAAATTTCACCCCTATGGCACAATGTGTAACTTATTAGGATACTAAATGGAAAAAAGGGGATACTACCCATAAAACCCCTCATAAAAAGGTTATAGTTGAAAGACACGTTATATTTCTTTAGAGGGATCACATATTCAAAAGAGATAGTGTGAGAGGGATAAAATTTGATGAATTTGTGGCTCAAGGCACATAAAAGTTGGTATAATATTAGATTCCACAAAGCTCTATGGAAGAATAATTTGCTCCATACACACAAGAATTTTGTAGGAGTACAAGAGAGGTTAGAGAACCGTAATGATATGGTTTTCAAGTTACCAGGGATAGTGACTCATTATTAGTTAATAATAATGATCCTCTAACCTAAAAAGAAGCAGTAAGTGGTATAGATATTGCTAAGTTTAAAGAAGATATGAATTCTAAAATGGTTTCTATGAACCAAAACTATGTATGGATTTTGGTAGATCCTTCAGTATATGTATATATTGTTGGTTTTAGATGGTGATTCAAGAAGAAACTATACATAGAACTACAAGTTATTACCTAGAAGGAGTGACAAGTTGCCAAAGGGTTCAAACAACATTATGTTATTGAATATGATGAATCCATTTCACTAGTTTCAATGATGAAACCCATCAGAATTCTACTAGACTTTGTAGATTACCATGACTATGAGATTTTGATAATGGATATCAAAATAGCCTTCCTTAACAAGAACCTTCTTGAAGATTTCTACATGACAAAACCTGAAGGTTTTGTGACTCCAAAGGATTCCAATAAGATATACAGATTGGAAAAATTCATTTATGGATTAAATCAAGCATCCAGGTCATATAACCTTCATTTTTATGAAGCCATAACAGAATTTGGTTTTATAAAGAAAAAATGTGAGCCTTGTGTCTACAAAAAATTTACTTATAGTGAAGTCATTTTCATAGTAGCATATGTTGATGACATATTACTTATTGGAAAGGAAATAATAGTATTACAATCTGTTAAGTAATGGTTGAATAAATGCTTCTTAATAAAGGACTTGGGTGAGGCAGCATATATTCTTGGGATCATGATCCATCATGATAGATCCAAGAGGTTGATCGGCCTATGTCAAAGTCCATACAATGCAAGATACTAAAGAGATTAAATATTGAACAATCCAAGAAGGGATTGTTTCCAGCATAAAATGGCATTCTTCTTTCCATGAAAATGTATCCTCAAACAAATGAGGAAATAAGGAGAATGGAAAATATTCCATATGCATCGGTGACTGGTTCAGTCATGTATTATATGCTATGTACACCGGTATATTTTGCCTATGTATTGAGTGTGGTGGGTAGTTGTCAAGCTGATCTTGGTGACCACCTTTGGATGGCAGTCCGGACTATCCTTAAGTACCTGAGGTGTACTAAGGATATGTTCTTGGTTTATAGAGAAGATGAGGAACCTTTCATCAGAGGATATCCAAGTGATAGTTTATAGACTGATCAAGATTACATGAAGTCACAAATGTGATACATCTTCACTTTGAATGGAGGTGTTGTGAGCTAGAGGATCTCAAAGTAGGTTGTGGTTGTAGATTCAATCGTAGAGTCCATTATATTATAGATTCTAAGGTGGATAAATATGTAGTTTGGATGTGAAACATCATCCAAGATCATGATTTAGTACATAATAGTAATTATCTCAGCGCACTCTACAGTGATAATTCTGTAGTGTTGGTTCTCACAAAAGAGCCAAGGTAGTATTAGCAGACGAAGCACATACATACGAAGAATAGTCAATTAAGAAATTTTTATCATATAAATAATGTTATAATGAGTATTATTTCCATAAAAGTCAATGTGGTGGACCCCTTGACTAAATCCTTGACTCAACAGAAACATTATTATCATGTTAGGTCTAGTTGACTAAATGTTATAGGCAGTTGGCTCTAGTCCAAGTGTGAGTTGGTTAGATTTGGTGTTCGAGAACTAACTATTTTTTCATTAATGACATGAATATTTAATGTATAAAACATTAAACATCTAATTACATATTTTTCATTGTTCTGCATGACCATACTGTAATAATTTCGTAGATTATTTGTTTCATTGATAAAGTCACGACATTTCCCCAATATGAAGAGAACATTGAATTTCTATAACATTATTTTTAATATAGTTTTGCGGACAGATAACATAATATGATGGGACACAAATTATATAGACATTCATGTTCTATTACTCGTATGTAGATGTCAATTATTCTCATGAAGTTCACACTTGTTAATCTCCAAGACAAGAGATTATAAGAACAGAATCGTTACTAGTAATTCTTTATGTTTTGGTGTCATTGGATATTCATATCTACGAGCATGATTAATGATCCATAGACATTAATATTATCATTAATACACTTCATGACCCACAAACATAGATTTTCTGACAAAACCCATCACAACATATGTTGGTGGGAAGTAGGGTACGTTGTATACGTCATGAATGGCATGTTATTAATGGATAAGTCAAGAAAGGATTTTCTCTTTCCATATTTTCGAAAGTTTATAACTTTTTCCTTTGATTGAAATATAACCATCACCCTAAATTCCATAGCCATGGTGTAACAACATGTTTATTTCAGGTATTTAAAGAATGATGCATCAATCATATAGGTTGATGACACCGTCAAGAAAAATGCATGATGATATATTGTGAAAAATGGATTATATTACAGAGTTAGAATTCCTATGTGGTTGTTTTTGTTAAGACTTTAATTTATTTCCCTTGTGTTCCTTGACTTGTTGCTAGAAAGTAATATTGAAATTTAGGCAAGTCCACCTAATTCCGACAAGAAAGTATCCTAGAGGGTCACATACTAAGTGTTTATTTTATCTTGATTAAATTTTATTTTAATTTAATTAATGTTTTAAATATTATTCTCAAGACTAAGGAATAATTTTGTTCAATTTATAATGATCGTATAAATTAAATAAACATTTATTCACCAGATTGTGAATATAATATATATATTTATTTTTTTGAATATATAATAAATATTTATTTACTAGTTTCTAAACAAAATATTTATTTAAGAGAATAAAATATTTGTTTGGGAATTTGATAAATAAAGAGGATTTCAAATGGACCAAGACCATGTCCGGTGACAAAATAATTATTTATGAGTCAGTAAATATTATTTATCCATTTTACACAAATTGTCACACAAAAATCTAATAATATTGTTATTACAATTATGTGGCATGAGATTTCATTAGTGTTCATAATAATATTTAATGGATTTTATGTAATTAAATTTTGTAATCGAAATCTCAATTCTATCAGTAGAAGGACATGTCTATTGTTCGATGGGTAGGAATCCAATTACAATTATGGAATAGAGAATTGTTAAACACATCTAATTCTATCTAGATTCCTCTATGATCTCTCCCTCTCAATAATGAGAAAACTAAGAAAGAAGTCAAGAATGTCCAACACAAGACATTCGATTCATCGCACTAGCACTTGGAGATCGAGTGGTGCTTTTTGGAGACCATCGGAGAACATGTGGATCACCTCTAGATTTATTCTACCCATGGATTCCTCTAATAATAATGATTTACATTTGGAAGGCCCATTTCGAACAACCAATGATCTTTAATGAAGAATGATCCTAAGTGTAATTATTTAATTTCTATTGATTTTAATTAAATTAATTAAAAACATCATGTGCAAGATCCTATCTCCTGGTTCTAGAATTTTATTTCGTTGTATACTTCCTTGAATCAATACATGGATAATAGATTTAATCATCGTATTGATCCCAAATTGATCATTTAATATAGAAAAAGAAAAGTTGGGCCCACCCAACACCGCACATCCATTGCACCCGCAACTAACAATACCATTTTTTTCTAATGAAGTTATGTTAAGAATATTTCAAGAATATATATCTTGTTATTATTTGGAATGGGA
Source organism: Viscum album (assembly GCA_963277665.1). Taxonomy (NCBI): domain Eukaryota; kingdom Viridiplantae; phylum Streptophyta; class Magnoliopsida; order Santalales; family Viscaceae; genus Viscum; species Viscum album. The sequence goes on along the minus strand of OY728137.1, from coordinate 440,114,422 downwards.
TATATAGGATGTGTTATGGATGCATTGTTCAAACACTAAATTCAGTAATTTAATGTATCGATCATCACCACTACACTATGTTGAACAGTTTTTGTATGGATCAACAACTATAAATTTGGAAAATCAATAAGCATAAGGAATAAAAACCCTATGTTGGAGTCTAGAAATACGTTTTATACATGATTTTCAAGAATTTTAATGTGGATTAATCATTGATATGTTCTTAATTTTATGCTAAATCTGATTAACGTTTTGATCATCATATCAAAGTTAATTTTGTTCATTATTTTACGTGCAGATGAATGTATGTTTAGAAAACCATACATTTGTAGGAACCCTATGCTACTTGAATGAAACGATTAGCTATGAAAATGGAACAATATGTTATACAATTCAAACCAATGTTGTCTACTTAATAGAAGATTTTTAAATTTTCTTTCCTATCCAAGTTTCACCAAATGGTCTAGACTGAATATCATATTGATTCAAATCTCATTATGATTGATTCAATGAATTGTATTCATAGTATAAAGTCACTCATATTCTTAAGGGTAGTTATGACTCCCCAAGTCAATTCAGTTTTGAATTTATGCAATCTTTTATGTGATCTACTTGGATATGTTCAACATAAAGAAAGCTATTTATATGATAGATGTATTTTCATAAAAAGGTGGTGTGTTTGTGATACAAGTGATAGATGTTTTTTTGAATATCTTTTTTTGTTCTATAGTGAAGAACAATCAACTTTTTAGAAGATACTACACTTTTATGACATAAGTGTTGTACCTGGAACTATAGTAAGAATATTACTTCTATTTGTTTCTGATATTATTAAATATATTTTCAAAATAGGTTCAATTCAGAACTCTTATTTCTTGAATACATTAATTTCTGACAAAAAAGACCCATCTACTATCAATTGCTACTGTTACGATTGTGAAGAACAACCTGAACCAACAAATCAAACTCTTTTTATTTATTGAGAGTTTAAAATTCTCGTACTTCGTTGTGGTGATGTTCCACCTCCTTGTAATAAGCTGTGGATAATCGGTTCTCTGTTATAGAACTAGAAGGCACTAATTAGCCTCGTTCGTAAAGGTGTCAACTTCCTGCACTTAGTTGTTAACTTTTGGTCATGTAATAAGAGGACCATTCTAGTGAAATCCACTAATCTAAAAAAGAGTGTGATTGGTGGAGTGGACTTGGGGATCATTGTGCCCTAAACACCTACAAAAAAGATGTGTACATTATTTGTTTTTACCTACTACTTATACTCATTACAGAATTAAACATTTTATATCCACATAAATCATAGAGGATGTAAAAATCTATAATTTTGGAAGATTTTTTAAAAGACACAATTAACCACCATCTTATGTTACTTTGAATTCTTCTTGCCTAATATTTCGTATCAAATGTGAGTTTTTTGGATAAAGTTATAACAAGCTAAAAAGTATGTGGTCTATACAAAGCAGATGGAAATAGATGATCAAAGGGAATGAATTTCTATAATTCACATTCCATAATTTAATTGTGAAAGTTATGGATGCTGAAAATAGAAAATGAATATCAATTTAAAGAATCTTGGATTTAGAGTCTACTTAAAAAGTGTCACTCCTTAAAAAATTTCTATGAAACTAAAAACATGGACTACTGAGACTGAAGCAAAATATTAAATCAATTAAAAATCTATGAATTCTATCATATTTGGATTTGGAACATATGAGTTTAATAAGGTATCACAATTTACTTCTACCTATGAGATTTGTTAAACTATATCAGTTGCCTATAAAGTAACAGGCAATGTAAGACATATGAGGTACACTACATGAAAGCTAAAATTTGACAACATTAGAATTCTAGAGGGTGAAATCATCATGAAAATGAATGGAAGGTGAAAATAGATTATCAATAACATTAATTCCTTGGGAGAACCCCTCAAAACAATTGATCAAGCACTGAACGTACTCAAAGTACTACATTTAAAATGGAATGGTATATTTGTATCTATTCAAAAGTCATCACCTTTTACAGATCTATCTATAAAAGAACTAATTTGGAAATTGATGATGTTTGAAGCTGAGATGCAAGATAAACATAACAATCATTAAATTATAGTGGAAATTGAATTTACTAACCTGAAAATAACAACTCATTATAATAGTAGAAGAAAAAATTAAGAAGACAAAATAGAGGGATATTCAGATTCCTCATATTCCGAAATGGAACTAGCTCAGCTAGCTTGAAAGTTCAGAAAATTTTATATAAATAAAATAGGATTTAGGAAATCCTATAAGATGTATTTTAAAGAACCAAGAGAAGTTATATGATATGAATGAAAAAATTGGGTCATATCAGACCTTATTTCCTGTAAATTAAATGATGAAAGAAAATGGTTAGAAAATAAATATCAGAAGAATATTGATTCTGAACATAAAGGAAAATATATCTATTAAAGATATATGGAGTGTATCTACAGACTCGATCATCCCATAAAAGTATAATTTAGATAAAGAGAAATCAAATCTCAAATATAACATGTGATTTATGTCTAATAAAGAAGAAAAAGGTATAAAATTATTACACCTCTGATTCCGATATTAGTTGTTTCTCAAATGATAAATTAGCTGCATATTGTTCAATGATAGAAGAAAAATATTATTCTTTGATAAAGAATCATAAATCATTTAAAAAAATTCATAATTCTATTTTAGGTGAAAGAGATACCCTGCTAAAACAACATCAATATCTAGTTTAGAAAATGAACACATCTACATCAAATTGTACTAATCATGCAAAAACGATTAAAGAACTGTAGGATTATGTAGAAAATTATAAGAGTATTGTAATTAATTTTAATAAATGAATTTTTTAAAAAATTATATTCTTTGAAATAATTTCATTAAAATAGAAATATTTGGAATTGGAAGCAAGGGTGGTCAATCAAAACTGTATAAAAATTATTTTATGACCAATTTGAAAAATGATGCCTATGATTTTTTTGGAAAGAAATTTCATAGTAAAAATAATCGTTACATGAAAAATCATCAAATTAGTGGAATTAAAAAATCCTTTATTTATAATTTTTTTTAAACATTTGATATAAATTATGAAAAAATAAACCAAATATAGGTACATGGATCCTTGCTCGCAACATTGTTGGACCTAAGAAAATATGGGTACCAAAATAAAAATTAATAATTTCTTTTACAAGAAACAAGTAATAAGAATATAAAATCTATATGGTATATAGAAAGTGGTTATTCTGGGAATATAAGCATGGACTCAACAAAGTTTTATATTCTGACTCAAATGAATGAAGGACTAGTTACTTTTGGTGACAATATGAAAAGAATAATTATTTGAGTTAGAATAGTTGGAGATCCAAAAACAATCTTAATCAACAATGTTACATATGTAAAAGAGTTAAAAAATGACCTCATAAGTATTTATCAACATTTTTATGGTAGTTTTTATTTTTATTTCTCTAACAATTCATGATTTTCATTAAATATAAGTTACATAAATTTAGAGCACCTAGAACTGATAATTTTTATACTTTGGATTTAAATTTGATGCATAAATAGAATGTGAATTGATTAACTACTAAGATAAGTGATTCATGGATTTGGTATAGAAGACTTGGATACTTTAATATTTATGATTTACACAAATTTTATAAGAAAAAATTATTCCTTGATTTACCTAGTCTTATGTTTCAAATTAACTGATTTTGTGATGCATGCCAAATTAGAAAACAACCCAGATCATCTTTCAAAACTGTTAACAAAATTGCTAAATCTTAAACATTAAATCATATCCATGTGGATTTTTTTATACCCTCAAGACTAGAAATGTTGGCTGGTAATGTATATGTCTACGTTTTAGTTGATGATTTTTCTAGATTAACTTCTGTATATTTTCTAAAACTCATAATTAATGTTTTCACGAATTTTGAAGGTTACTATAATTTTTTTCAAAATGAAAACGTTTTTAAAATAATTTCATTAAGAAGTTATCATGGTAGAGAATTTTAGAGTCAAGAATTTTATTTTTTCTCAAATTTGGGTTTTTAACACACTTTCAATATACCAATAACACTTCAACAAAATGGAATTGTTGAATGAATAAATAGAATTATTCAAGAAATGGCAAGGACTACTGAATGAATATAGTATTCCTACCTATTAATGGGTAGAAGTAACAAGAACAACCAATTATATCATGAATGGAGTTTTAATAAAGAATATTTTCAAAATAACACCCTATAAAGATTGAAATAATAGAAAACCTAAGGTAAAGTACTTTAAAGTTTTTGGATTCAAGGTTTATATCTTGAATACTAAGGAAAAACTCAATAAGTTTTATCCAAAAGCTGATGAAGGAATATTTGTTGGATATTCTGCTACCACTAATTCTTATAGCATGTTCATTAAAAATTCAAGGACTGTTGGAGATTCAATACTTGTGATGTTTGATGAAACTGACCCTTTTATAAAAGAGAAAGATCAAACTGATGAAGTTACTGACTCACTTTACAACATGAGACTTGAAACCCCAAAAACTGATTTTGAAATTGAAATTAATAAAATTCATTCAAGTTTATAAGAATATGAAACTGAAGAACCTGAAATTATATTTCCTAGAAATTCTATAACCATAAAGAATTATCCTCTAGAAACTGTTATTGGACACCTAGACATTTGAATTAGAACTAGAATAATTGTAGGAAACCTAGCGGAATTTTCTTCTTTTCTGTTTCAGTTAGGACCTATGTATATAGAGAAAGTCTTAGAATATGAGAGTTGAATTTTAAGAATGTAGGAAGACCTAAACAATTTCAAAAGAGATAAAGTTTGGGATTTAGTAGAATGACCATCAAGTTATCTAGTTATGGGAACTAAGTGGGTCTTTATAAAAAAATAGGATGATCAAGGGATCATAACCAAAAATAAACCTAGATTAGGATCCAAAAGATATGATATGAATGAATATATAGATTACGATGACACTTTTTTCCCGTGTAGCTATATTAAATTCCATTAGAATCATTTTCTTATGCATATCATATGGATTTTAAATTATATCATATGGATATTAAATATATCTTCTTAAATGGTTATTTAATGGAGGAATTTTATGTTGAACAACTTACTAGATTTGAAAATCCTTTAAAACCAAACTCTGTTGTAAAACTTACAAAAGATCATTGTAGACTTAAACAAGCACCTAAATATTGGTATGAAATTTTATGTTCTTTTCTTTTGAAAAATGGATTCACTCTTGGATTGGAAGATCCAACACATTTTAAGAAATTACTTTGTTCTAATATTTTTTAGTACAAATTTATGTTGATGATGTTACTTTTGGATCAACTAATAAAAATCATTGTAATGATTTTTCAAAAATAATGCCAAAAAAATTTTAATTGAGTATGATGGGAGAAATGAATCTGTTTTTAGGATTTCAGATCTATATAAAAGTTTATGGAAATGTTTTAAATCAGAGTAAATATATTATTTATTTTTTGAAAAATTTTGGACTTGAAAATAACAATACATATACAACTCCTAGGTGTACTAGTATAAAACATGATTTGGATGAAGTTGGAAAATCATTTGACAACATGTTATGTAGAGGTATTATTGGTAGTTTTGTATTTATTGCTTTTAGAAGAACATGCAATATGTTTTTTTATGTATCTGTGCTAGATTTAAATCTAATACAAAATAATCAATTCTTACTAATATTTATGGATTTTTTAGATATTTAAAATGAATTGTTTTTCTAACTCTTCTTAACCCCAAAACATCTAATTTTAGTTTAATTTCATATTTAGAGGATGATTATAGAGGTTATAGATTATATAGAAAAAGTATCTCAAAAACATATCACATTTTAGGAAAATATTTACTATCATGGTCAAGTATAAAACAATACTCAGTGTCACTTTCAACAGTCGAGGAAAAATATGTTTCTACTGACAGTTGTTGTGCACAAGTACTATAAATGAAAAACACACTTCTAGATTTCAGAATAAATTTTAATATTATACCTATATTATGTGATAATACTAGTGATATAAAAATTTCCAATAATCTGTTAGGTCATTATATGCCTACACATATCAATAAAATAAATCAATTTCTGATAGATCATGTTCTTAAAAAGGATATATGTTTAGAATTTGTTAATATCGAATATCAATTAGATGATATTTTCACTACAACACTTACCAATGCATGTTTTTATTTTATTAAGGGGGGTTTAGGTTTATTTAATTTTAAATAAACATTCATTAATATATTTTATTTTAATCTCTCTATTTATATGTTATGTAAAATGTATTTAATGTATTTAATTATTTATTACTTTTTTTATTTTTGATCGTTTATCTATTGATTAGTTTAAAAAGAATTTTGTTTCAATTTATTTTTATTCATGTTACCAAATTAAAATGTAATGAGTACACTCTCAATTGACCCAGGAAAACCATTAGCCTTCTCCCACACTTCCTTTTCTCATCCTTTCATTTTATAGATACTCTCTCTCTCTTATTCCAGTTTATCGAAATCCGAAAAATTTTGAACCATCAATCGCAAAAAATATAGAAATGGAACCTATAGGAACACCTAAATATTCTGATTTGGGTGTATCTTTGTATCCACCAATGAAGTATTGAAGCTTTCTTCAAGTAAAGGTGATTGATTTTGATTATAAAAATAAATAAAATTTAAGGGAATCGATTTAAATTCAAGGACTACAGTTTACATTCGGATATAATAATACTCTTCTAATTTTAGATGTTGAAATAAAATATTTTTTTAGGAATGATGCATTTAGTTTTGGAATTGATGAAGATACTTTAATTTCTATGATTCATGATACTTAATTTATTCTTTCTTCGATTGATATAGCTATGTTGTTATGTTATCCCCACATGGGGATTTTTACTTTGAATTGAGAAGTATTAGAGATGGGAAATATAAGTCATAAAACATTATTTTTTCTCTATTTAGAATAATAATTATTATGAATGTTTTGACCAATGACCATACTTTAGATAGAAGAGTCCTTATGAAGTTTATTTAGACTCGAACTTTTTCCAGAACAGCATAGTTCGAAATAATTATGTACCCTGATATGTATGTTATTTTTTTGTTTGAGAATCAATTTAAGTTCATCTTCCCTTATTTTATGGTATGTTTTTTAAGTCACTAATATCATTCAGAAGCATATATGGAATATTATCCCTTTATAATAATCATTTCCATTTTTTTCATAGAAAATGATGAATCCTAAATATTATTCTTGTGTGTAGATATAATCATTCTAACATTATTAATGTTAGGACTGTTAAAAATATAGGAAATGTTTGGAGAAATTCCTATAACATACTTTTTTCTTATCAAGGCTTAACAACAACAAAAGCTGATGGAAGATGCCCAGGGGGGAGAAAAGGATGATTTCATATCTTGGTTTTGTAAGACAGAGGCCTGATGAAGAGGTTGAATTTAGACCTGAAGAGGGTCATCCTATTCAGAGAATAAGGGTTAAAATCAACATTCCAGATACCATAGATGAAGATGAAAATGTATTTAACCAAGTGGATCAAGTGAATGAGGTTTTTTAGAAAGAGTCTCATTGTGAATAAGTTCATAGGTAATGTATCCCTTCACCTATTAACCTTTGTCTTATAGAACTTAATTCTATTGTTGTTGAGGGATCTGTTTTGGGAAACAAATCATAATTTCCTAGAGATCCATGTTCGACTGTGGTGGAAGAAGAAAAATCTAAAAGGCAAATCACTCAAGAGTCTCTTGACTCTTATTATGAAACTTTAATTAGAAATTTCATGCATTTGGAAAAGGATAGCTTGTCCTTGAGTGATGATAAAGAAGATGAGACGATGAAATATGAGGATTTCAGAAATTCAAGTGTTCCAAGAGTTGAGTTTTAAGGTCTTGAAACTCTACTCAATGATAATCAAGAAAATTTTGTTTCTATGTGAGATTTGTAAGAGTTAATTGTCGCATTGGGTATGGATTTAAGATCTTTGATAGAAGAGTTTGTGAAAAAGTCTGATTTTTATGAGCTAAACCTTATATTGGGTAGAGAGTTTTAGTCTATAAATGATAGTCGTATGGATTCATTATCTACTCCTCAAAAACCTATCCTGATCTAATAAAGAGATTTTATGTAATAACTACAATGATTGTTGGGTTCAACAATAGTCTACACACTCTCCCGTGTGATAGTACGCTTCTGAATGTTCTTCTGGGCAGTCTAAAAGATTTGATCTATCAGTTTACCTCTAATGAATCTTAGTTGGGACCAATTATTCATCAAGTTAGAAATATATTGAAATCCTTTGTTTAATCAGAAGAATCTATGAATTAGTTCTTGAAAGTGAATCTCGTGGAAAGCTTAACGGTTGGACAAGATTCATGGAAACTGCTACAATAATGGATGTATGTCTTCAAAAACCATTTTCAGAGTCTGTGGATGTTTCTTCTTGAAATTCGAAATTTTTATATGGAAAATCCTCATCGAGATGCAGATAATACTACCTATGGAGATTCTTACCATGAAAACTAATAGTATTAGAGCCCCTTATTTTGAATACCTATAGTGTTGATGTTGGGATGTACTCAATAACATTTCAAACATCTGATTTTTAGTCTAATATAATTTTTACATTACTTTAATTACGATTTGTTCATTTTATACTATTTTTCACATTTCATTATTGTGGTTTTTTTCATCATATTTACACTTCCAAATCACATGTCTAATTTTTCTAATAGTAGATTATAACATTCATTTTACAGTTTAGTGCAATATTAAAATGTGGTTTATGTCATTAATTCTTTCAAATTTTTCTTTTTGATATCAAAAAAAGGGGGAGAATATTTACATTTCATATTTTTGGGTAGAATATATTTTTTATATTTTTGGGGGACCTTTTTTTAATAAAAAATGTATTATAAAATCGAAATATTTTCATCATTATTACAATTACTATATTTTCTATTAATTATTTTATAGGTTTTTTTATCATCAAAAAGGGGGAGATTTTTGGGAAAGTATTATATAAACCATATTATATATTTTATATTTATTTTGATGCTCATAAATAGCCTTGTTTTTTTAAAGATGTTAAGTTAATATTATTTTAGGAATATTTATCTTGTTTTTATTTATATTTTTGATGGAATGTGAGCAATGGGATGTGTTATGGAAACACTGTTCAAACTTATGTTCAGTAAATGATCATATGGATAATCATCCATATGCTACGTTGAATAGTTTTCATATGGATCAGAAACCCTATGTTGAGAAAATTGACATGCGTGTGGAATATTAACCCAACATTGGAGTCTGGAAATACTATTCATACCCAACATTTGGGAAGTTGAATGTGTGGTTAATCAATGCTACATTTAGAATATTATGATGAAAAGGATAAATGTATGGATCATCATCCCTACATTACTTTTTTCCCTATGTTACATGTAGATGAATCTATGGTTATGAAACCATATGTTGGTAGGAACCCTATGCTACGAAAATTTAACCCTTCGCTATGCGTATGGTACCCTACGCTACACAGTTCAACCCTACGTGTTCTATTCCACAAAAGTGTTTTAAATTATATATTTTATATGGATTCCATGCAATTTTATTGAAAGAATATCAAATTTATTCAAATCTCATTATGGTTGATTCAAAGAATCATATTCATTAGAGAAAATCGCTCTTATTCCTAATGGAAGTTACGACTCCCCTAGTCAATTTAGATTTGAATGATGCGATATTTCAGGAGATCTTCTTAGGTATGGTCAACCAAAAGAAATCTATTTATATGATCAAATTATTTTTCCAATTATGGTGGCATGTATGTGATATTAATGATACAATATTTTTTGAATATCATTTAATGTTATACTGCGATGAATGATTTACTTTGTAGAAGAGACTACACTCTGGTGACATACATATTGTACCTCTTACTACTATAATAATACTACTAATATTTGTTGCTGTTATAATTAATGTTTATTTGATATAATGATCCTCTTAGGACTAAACTTTTTTTAAGACTTTCATTTATGAAGAAGAAAACACATCTACTATTAATTTTCATTATAAAGATTGTAAAGAAAGACCTGAACCATAAAATTAAACACCATTGATTTATTGGGAGTTTTAATTTTTTGTACTCAGTTGTGGTGAAGTGTGAACTTATTTTAATAAGTTCTGGAGAATATGTTCTCTATTATAGAAATAGAAGGCTCTAATTAGCTTTGTCTGTAATGGTGCCAACTACCTGCAATCTATTGTTAAGTTTTTGTCTTTTCATAAGAGGACTATTCTAGTGAAATTCCCCAAGCTCAAAGAGAGAGTGATTGGTGGAGTGGACTAGGGGATATTTGATCCCAACCCACTATAAAATGATTTGTTCTTTATTTCGGTTAACACACTACCTATACTCATTATATAAGTAAACACAGTATATATATATAAATCAAAGAGGGTTCCAAAAGCCAGAATTATGAATATTTTTGAAAATACACAATTCACCCCTTATTGTATTACTTTTTATTATTCTAACCTAACACTTGGATCCTAAAATTGTAATGGAGGTGATCTGAAAGGGTCTTTTAGGATGATAAACCATCACCAATGAAGAAATTTCCTATGCCCGAGAATTTATTTCTATAGATATTAAATAAATTAATTTTAATTTGATGTTAAAGATACTCGATCTTGGTTTTGGGAAATGTGTATGAAAATAAATTTTAATATATCTCCCACCTGGACATGCTTCTGCTATGCCCAAAACCAACAAGTGGTTTCAGATAGGTAACATTTAAATTTATAATTATTTATTTGACCGTTGATCTAGGTGCAATTGTGGTTAGATATTAACTTCATATAATCCATTATTTAATCATATTTGAATTCACATGTTATCGACATATTTATCATGTTCATTTAGTGCTTCATTTTTTTAAAGGTATAAGAAAAAATGAAGAATGGCTGAAGATTCCATCAAGAAGTGGAAAATCATTGGCCGGTAAAATTGGGTTACATGGCGTGCGGTTGGAGCACACATCGTATACCCATGAATATTGTATCTAGATGCATTGAGAAATTAAATACACAACGTGCATTTATTGCACCCCACGTGTATACCATACCATCATGGAACACAAAAAGTGGATACAAGGTGTTTTGCTGGCTTGTACACGCCGTGTAGTCCATCCGAATTAACACGCCGAAGCCCTAGGCATGTGACATAGATATACGGAAATCATATTACATGTTGTGTAGATGCATGTAAAAATCGTGTTTTCTCCCATTAATGGAAAAAAATAAATTTACATTAAATTTAAAATTTTCATCCTTAAAACATTATTTTATTAATTGGAACACCGTTATGTGTTTGAAAATTTAATAATGATTTTAAATAATTTTAAATGCGCAATTAATTTGTTGTAATTAATATGTTATTATTGGTTCTGCTATTTATTTTCCATGAATGAAATAAATGATGGGTATCCTCAAATAAGATCGAATGATCACTAAAATGAAAGGGAATTGATCAATTAATTTATTAATTAATTAATGTAATAATGTTTATCTTAAATAATAAAAAATGAATAAAGAAATGAATACTAGCCACTTACTTTTGCATATTCATTTCATTTAAGACCACTCATTAGCTTGACCAAGACTTGTGTATGAGTTGGTTATTTTAATTTAATTTATTCCCTGAGTTTTCAATTATTTAATATTAAATTAAATGATGGAAGGTGTGTCATCCCTCCCTCCACTATTATGTATGACCTACATGTCCAAGGATATTTATATAATCCCTTTAACCAATCATTTGGTACCCCTCACATGCGTGTGAGTAATAAATATTTGTAATTAATGGAGCATCCCAAGAAGTGTTTAGTTTAAGATGGAACCATAATGATGGGTATGTGTAATGTTGAAACTCGTGTGAGGACCAAAAATAATAGTTATTTCCCATATGTTAAAGGTTGATTTAGTGCCCACTCATTAAATTAACCCTCAAATAAATCAACTTGTAATTTAATAAATTATTTATTTATATCTATGAAATTATTTATTTATGGATACAAGCTCATGATCATATAAATAAATGAATTAATATGCAAATAATGAACTAAATAAACGAAATATGTGTAATTTTGTTTATCCAAACATAGTTAATTAATTATGTAACATCTACTTAATATTAAAAATATTTATGAAGGAAAAAACATGATAAAATTTATGTATAATAAATTAAAATTTCTCAATTAAATACTAAGTCAGACTAGTGTCACGGGCTAAGCGTCTAAGCACAATAGTTTTCTCGTGCGACACCCCATCCCCCTCCATGGAGGGGGGGATTCAGTCATCCAACTCTTCATATGATGTGGGGTTCAACAGTTTTTTCCAACCATGGAATCATCATGAGAGTGGCCCCTACTCACAAACATTGGTGTCAAGACTGACACGCACCATCTTCCACTTTGTCAGGGAGACTTCCATCTCTTCGATAGGGAAAACCAGATGAACCATAGCTTTGATGTTCTTGTTGGTGTGGGTCAAGAACCCACGATTGGGTCTCGACATTCTACCACCACCGTTCCATGCACGCCCTCATGCATGCAAGATCATGTCCTTCTGTGTGTTCGCGACTGCTTCCAACTAACCAGCTACCCAGCATGGCCTCAAGGGATGATCCTTACTTGTCATTGGTATCAATGGCCCACCCACTCTCTAGGTCACAAACCACCGTGGTCCACTCTCTTTCAGGGTTGAAAACCACCTCCACAAGACCCACCCTTCATAGTGGCGTCTCTGCCTCTAAAATCTCTTGAGTGTGACCTTCTCAGTCGTGTCACCTCTATATGACACCCCAAGACTCTTCTCCCACCACCATGGTTCGTCCGACAGCATTCTGCAACACCACGAGGCACATTCCCACTGATACCACTTGTCACGGGCTGAGAATCTCAGCATAGCAGTTCGCATGTGCAGCACCCCAACCCCCTCCATGGTGGGTGGGGTTCAGCCGTCCAGCTCTTCATATGATGTGAGGTTCACTAGTTTAGTCTATCCATGGACTCATCAAGAAGACTGGCCCCAACTCCCAATCAGTGATGTCAAGACTGACACGCACCATCCTCCACTTTGTCAGGGTGACTCTCATCTCTTCGATAGGGTCAAACCATATGAATCATAGCTTTTATGTTCTTATTGGTGTGGGATAGGGCCCCCATGATTGGGTCATGACACTAGGCCTTTCATTACTTGATTGGGAATGAAACCATAGAACTAAGTGTAGTACATGGCTAATGTTTGGACACTTACATTTATTGGGGAGTTCAAATACGAGTTTTGGGTTGACATAACTGAAATTGTATTGTGTTTAATAGCTAAAGTGTGGTCATTAAAATTTTTGAGGGAAGTGTCGGGGAAATCCAAGTCAGGATTTCTGGATAGGGGAATCCACTCAATGGATCAAGGAGCTCCATGTTCGTAGTTGACAAAACTGCTTACCTAATTACTTTATTAGAGTCTATATTGATATTAGTGTGTATGTGTGTGTGTGTGTGTGTAATTTTCTATGAAAAATTCTATTGATAATGTTTTGTGGTAAATATATATAGGAAATACACACTCAAACATTTTTTTACAAATTCACATTAGAAATTTGCATTTAAAATGTGCATGAAACGTTCTAAATGTGAATCTTCATTGAAAAATTCTAGTATATATATGTGAATGTATGTATATATGTATATAAGTATATTAAAATATATGTATATACATACAATACATGTATCCATGGACGTATGCTCTGGAAATTTTGATGATAAATTTTCACAAAAAAATATTGTGTACTTATATTAGGATACGCACACACACGCACATATATACACTCACACTCCCTCTCACACAAAAGTGAGTATAAAATAAACATTGGAAATTTTCATTGGAAATATAAATTATAATTTTCACAAAATGTTTCAAATGAAAATTTAAACAAAAAATTTCCAATGGAAAATTTAAATGAAAATTTCTAGTGAAATTTAACATTTTTTTATTTATGTATTAACATATTTTCACTATAATTTTAATTGAGAATTAGAAATGTAAAATTTATGTGGACACTTTCACTATAAATTTTTGATGTAAATTTATGCTTGAAATTTCTATAGGAAATTTCCTTAATAAATTTTCATTGGAAATTTCCTTAAGAAATTTGAAATTTAAATTTTCATTGCAAAATCAAATTGTTTGTTTATGTGTCAATATATTTACTCTGAAATTTTAAATATGAATTTATTTAAGAATTTGGGTTTTAAAATTTTATGTACAATTAAAATAAAATTTATGTAAAAATCAGTATTGTGGAAATTGAACCAAAAAGTTCTAGTGGAGATTTGGTCTGCATATTTCCTGTGCGATTTTTTGCTAAAAAATTATAATTTTTTATTTATGTATTAAAATAATTTTATTATGATTTTAAGTGGAAATTTAAATTTTCATGGAAACTTGTGGTTATTATATATAATAATATGGTAATAAATTTATGTTTATATATTATATATATATATAATAATACATATATATTATATAAATTTATCTAAAAATAATATATATTATTATATGTATATGTACAAAATATTATATATATATATATAGTAAGAATATGTATTTTAGAAAAATAAGAATGGGGGTCATCACGAAATTCAATGAAATTCAATGATCAAAACATTCTTTTAATTCTTTTAAAGATATTCTTCTATCAAACCAAAGTTAGATATCGATTCATTTGAAGTTGGATCTCAATTTCTTTCAGCATTGAGGGAGATGGAGGTTTTATACCTAGGGTTTTGGAGGCCTCATGAGAGGGGGGATCCTTGGGGTTGCCCTCATCCCGGGCATATTCACTCCTCATGTTTTTCTTTCCCAACGTTTCATGATTTAAATAATCCCAAAATCAGATCACGTGTCCTCCTGTCTGAAATTATTTTTTAGATCTTTAGTTCGCCGACCATATAAACCATAAGGACGTGTAGGATGGTGTTCCAGGAATGGAACCGACCAGTGGCTCCAACTTTACCAACCAACATTTGCTCCAAACCAGAATAATTTATGGTTATATTGTTAACCCCAACACCCAAAAAATATATACTCCCCATATTCGAGTATAAGAGGCACAAGCAAAAGGGGTAATTCCTTGGATTTTTTTCCCACTGACATCATAATCACGTCCCCCAACCAAGGACCTAAGAAGATCCTAGAGGCACTCCATCTGAAATTCCCTAGGATTTCGTATTCCCTGAAGTCACCATATTGGAAGCCATGGAAGGAGTCATAGTTACCAGAAATGCATGTAAAACAAATACTTCCCCATTTATTATTTAACCACTACTGAACCGATTTTATTAATGAATAATTAATTTGATTCTAAACATTTTTTAACACACGCAAGTCATAAATAATTTAATTCCATACCAATTTTAAAAGTATGGTTAATAACAGTTAATTTGATCTAATAATTTATCTTTCACCAATGTGAGGCAGTACCCAAAACAACATAATTTTTTCACTACATTTATTTTTCTCTTTATAGGAAAATACATTTTTCATTTTCTACTCACAATTTTTGATTTCCAATAATTTAATAACATTATTTCCATAATCTTCTCAATGGTTCTTCTATACCTTTTTATATATGGTATATGATGCTTAATATTTATTTTAATCAACATGCTTAAAATAATATATACACTCATCAATAAATATTAATACACATGAATATTTAATTTATGCGTCGCTTATATTATTTTTAAATGGTTTCAGATGGAATGTGGGCCCACCCTTATTTATATTTTCTAATTTATACTTTATAAAAATATTTGAAACACACATAAAATATATCTGTAGGGATTTAAACGGTTTATCTAAAAAGTAGGTAATCCATTATAAATCATCAAACATTTTAATTCGTAATAACATAATGAGAATGCATAATTCTCTTATAAGTGATAAGTTAGTCGATAAATATAAATAAAATAAATCCACCAATCTCCACATGATGGATGCCAAATGTTTTGTCAATAAATTGATGGTCATTTATAATTGTATCAATATATTTTATTACAATTGATCCTTCATGTCCTAAATGATCATGTCATGTATTTAATTTGTTCGGATCAGTAAACTTCTAGTTTACCAAAATTATCCAAACTGTGCAAAATATAGGATAAAAATCCATGGCCCCAAAAAATTATTAGAAAAAGCTAAATACATAGATCAAGGGGTTAGGACAAGAGTGTGTGTCACATATGCCATCAAATCAACATAAGTAAAATAATTCATCCCAACAATAGAATATAAAAGAGCAATGATTTTCATTTTTAGAATATATTTCCCAAATTCTATGCATTCCCACAACCTAGAGGATGACATCTTCTTCTCCATATTGGGGTGAACCATGGTCCAATGTGATCATCCAAGATCTTATCATTTCCCAACATATCATGTACTACATTTGGCGTGTATATAGATTGTGCTCTGCCTTCAGTGGCTTTTCCTATATTACCTGACATGTCAACTTCCTTATGTGCTAATGATGCCATATCCTCTATAGTCTCCTTGATGGCCTCCAAACCATGTTGCACAGTAGGTTCATTTTCATCCAGCTGGCTTCCTTCTTGATCTAAATTTATAGCCCCTACAGCTAGTTGTTGCCTTCTTAGGTTCTCTTTAGAAGATGGGGTATTGGAGCCCTCAACCACCTACACATTATAAGGAATATCCTGACTCTCTTGAGACATTCCAGATAGAAAATTCCATATTTGGGAGTACTAATGGAGTTGATCATGGTGAATAAATTTACCATATGATGTGTTATGGGAGAAATCAAGGAATACAACCCCAAAAAATATAACCATGGACCACCAAAAAATTGCAAAATGAATATTTATTTTTGTAGGCGAAAATTAATGTTCAATATACTACAAATGATTCAAAATGAAATTGGAAACAATGATTGGCTAACTCAGTGGGTTACAATGCAAGAAAAGGTAAATAGCGAACAGGGACACAAGCATTTACATGGTTTAGAACCCTTTTTGGCCCTACTCCACGACAAGAACACTACCACATGTACTTTATTATTAATGCTCAATGAAATAGAATAGTTTACAAAAAAAATATAACCAATAAGAAACAACAATAAGAAGAGGTATTAAATCGAACAAGAAGCAACCAGAAGTAGTACGAGGGGAGAAATACTCACAATGTTAGACCTATCTTGGATCTACTATTCATAACTCTTCAAGAGAATCAATGTAGTGTAGGATCTTTGAAGCACGCAATAACCCATCATCAACATATAGGACTGAGACCCGCTTCTACTAGAAATCATCAGATTTAGGGATACTCTGACTAGAGAACAGCGATTTGGAGATATGTTGTCGGAAAACTCACGGATATGGTGTTGCGCTACCTGAAATCACCTAGATCTAGTGTTGTTCTTTGATCTTGAGCAACCATGGACATAAGAGATTGGATCTGGAGTTTTAGAGATTGAGAGGACACTAAAAATATTTCTCTGATTGAGGAATAACCAACCACACAGCAAACGATCCAGGAAACTACCAATTTGTTGATATTTTCTTAACAGTGAAGCTGCTTTTTTGGGAGATCAATATCCAATAGTGTGACATTTTTACACACACCTATTTTGGATCTCACTTTTCTATTTTTTTACCAATGATTAAAGAGATAACCAAGGTAGAAAATTATCTATGTGTAACTACATTTCCGCTACAAGGCTACCACGAACATAGGACTGAATGGTCTGCCCTAGAAAACCCAACAACAATTTTAAAACTACTCACATGATCAGACATCCATGATGTAAAAGGCATTGATGCGATCAATGGACATGATTAGAGCATAATAAAAAAATTCATGTATTATAAAAGAAAAGGGGCCACATCAATTTAATATGAAAATATAAGAAAATGATAATTAAAAAATCTCCACTATTTTCATATAAAATTGGTGATGTTCTTGCACCATAATGCTATTCAAGAAAATCCAATTTCATGATATCTAAGCAATGCTTGAACATGGAAAAATTCACAACCTTAGTCAAACTATTCGATGGATTTTCATTCGTGGGTATCTTGGTTAAACACACCACTCCACTATCAATAACCTCTATAATAAAATGAAGTCTAATGTATTTGTGCTTGGACCTACCATGTAACACTAAAATTTTAGATAGATAAAGGAGATATTGATAATTAAAATGAATAGTAATAATAGCATTACTAATACAAAGATCAGAAATCAAACCCTTAATTCATATGGCTTATTTTATGGATTCTATCAGTGTGATCTACTCGGGTTCAGTGGTTGAGAGGGACACCACCACTACATAATTCACTTCCATGATATAGGTCCTCCACATGTAGTGAATACCTAACCAGTTAGTGATTTCCTTGTATCAATATTTCTAGCATAGTGAGAGTCAACATAGCCAATCACCAATTATGATGAATTAACACTATTACCATAGAAAGTTAAAAGAGATGAAGTAGAAGAAATGTACCTCAATAACCATTTAAGAGCATGCCAATGTTTCTTTCCCAGAATATCCATAATCCTTCTCAATGTAATGATTAAAAAAGAAACATCCAGTTGAGTACAAATCATAGAATACCTAATACTACTCAATATATTAGAATTTGTGTTTCGACTCATGTATTAAATATCATAAGTTGTAGTAGGTGACTGGGATAAATAAAATTAAAAATTATAACCTAAAGGAACACCAACAGGAATCAAATAATAAAACACATATCCCGTAGGCACATTAAAGATATAGGAACATTAAGATACATATAGAATCCCATGCTTCATATCCATAATTATTTCCATGCCCAGAATTTTCTTAGCACAACCTAGATCTATCATTTCAAAAGTTGAAATCAATTGCATTTTCACATTGGTGATTAATTTCACGTCACTACACATGAGTAACATGTCATATACATAAAGCATTAAATAAAGCATGAATTTTTTAAAAGATTTAAAATATACACATGTGTCAAAGTGACTCCTGCTAAAACCATTTTCAAGAAAAAAAGAATCAAACTTCTTGTACAATTTTCTAGAATCTTGTTTCAATCTATATAATATATTATTAAGAAAAACACATGGTTAGCTTTAAATTCATCTTAAAAACCAGTAGGAGGCTTCATGTATAACTTTTCATTGAAATAACCATGCAATAATTTTTTTTGACATCTATCTATTCTATATATATATATAAATAGGCAGAAAACCCATGAAGAATTATTATAGAATAATGTTTCACTACAGGAGAAAAAATATCTGAGTAATAAATTCATTCTCTTTGAAGGAAACCTTTGGCTACAAGCCTAGCTTTAAAATTACTTTTATTCCCTATGGTATTGTATTTTTTTATTTTGTATATCCTTTTATTGTGAATCCCCTTGGCAAAAGGTGGTTTATTCACTATGGACCAAGAATGGTTCTTTCTTAAGGATTTCATCTCATCTTCTATATCAGAAATACAATGCATAGAGTTTTTTTCATTGAAAACATGATTGTAGATTAAAGGATCTTCTCTACCATCATCTGTTGCCACCTTGAAGTCAACGGCAACAATGTCAGCATGGTTTCACCTAGGAAGAGGTTTAATGACCCTTCTCTACCAATCCGTAGTGAAATGATAAACCCTATGGTCACTAGGATCTCTAACATTAAAAGAATCATCATAATTAGTCCCAGATAATGGCTTAGGATAAGAATGGGGAAACTAAGAGGTAGATGTAATGTCAGCATGAGAATAACTATCACTGGGTGGATCAACCTCAATATCCCTCTACTGATAAGGACCATCATTATCATCAGTGGGTGGTCAGGATCTAGAAGAAACATACATTTGAAATACCACATTCCGGTTAATTATACACTTTTGACGTCTGAGTTTATTGACAAAAATTTTATTTGCCTTCACCCGAGTATGATATCCAATGATGATTCACTTGAAAACTCGAGGGTCAAGTTTATCATCTATGACATGAGCATAGGAAATTCACCCAAACAATATAAAATGTTCATAGGATGGGGGTGATTGCTCCATAATTCAACCAGATTCTTTAAGTCATTGGCTGATGAGGGGAACTTATTTATTAATTAAACTACTATAGTGACAGCTTCTTTCGAAAAAGATTTGGGCAGGCCTGAGTATTCAAGAAAGTTATTAACCTACTCAAGAATGGTATGTTTCATATTCTCAGATATACCATTCTGCTGAGGAGTGTGACTCATGGTTCGGTGTATTAAAATTCCACCATGTTTAAAGAATTTTATAACTCAGTAGACAGGTATTCAAGACCATTTTCGGTCCTTAATGCTTTCAACTTCTTCCCAGATTGATTTTCCATAGTGGATTTCCAAGTTTTAAACACCTCAAAGATGTCAGATTTATTTTTAAATATATATACCCATACTTTCTAAGAAATTTCATCTATAAAAGTTACAATGCAGGAACCTCTACTATGGGAGGTAGTACTAGAAGGTCTGGAACTCCCCAAGGTTTTAAAAATAAATTGATATTTATAAAACTTTATTGTAGTTAGATAAATATAATTAGCCTTCAAACATAATTTTTCCACTACTGTGTTTTGAATTTCTAAAAATGGTTATCTACAATTATAATCAGTAAGTTATTTGGAGTCTGATGAAACTAACATGATTTTTTGTGAATAGTAACATACCCTCATGAATAGTAATTTGAATTATAATATGAACCTAAGGAATAGTAAATTCTATTCTTATTTTATTTTATTTAGTATTTATGATAATGATACCTTGGTTGATTTTTCAATGTGATATTAAAGATGTTATAGAATTAAAATTGCTAATTTTAGAATAAAGTGTGATTTTATTTAAAAATTAAATTAATAATATTTAGAAACTTATTTTAAAAAAAGGAGTTCATTTTTGAATTCTACACATTAATAAATTTTTAGGGTGATTTTTTGGGATTTTATTGATGTTCTTGAATTTTTGATGAATAGTGAAATATAGTAAAATACCATATATTCAAATTATCAGTTAAATACACAATTTATGAAATTTTAAGTGATGTAAGACCACTTGGATTGAACTCACATTCCATTATTACTATTTGGTATCACATGAATTAATACTATTCATAGCCTTGAGTAAAAAAATTATAATGATGATTAAATAATGTAAAATACCTCCTCTCCTCCACTACAAATACCACCCCCATTCCGCTCTTCCTCCCACACCTATCATGCCTTGAGCCTTACCTAAGCTCTTCCCAAAACTCCTCCCAAGGATCTTCCCCACTTCCTTGAGCTTATGGTCTTACCAAATGTTCAAAACCAAATGCCTTAAGAGGAATATCAAGGAGAAGTGATCCAGAGGTAAACATCCCTTTTGTTTTCTTTTTTTTCTTTTCTTTTTCTTTTCAATTCTTAATATTTATTCACCTTACATTATATAATAGTCATGAATGATCTAGTATCATACATATTCTTTATTTAATCATTTTTATGGAAGAAACAAAATTATAATTCTTCTCCTCTACCACTTATTCAAGAAATTAAAACACTGTCCAAGATGTGTCAATTTAGAGACATCGTGGACGATGTGATTTAAATTTCATTTTATTATTTCTTGATCAGTCCTTAAACATTGTTTATGGTTTAAAAAGGTTATAATTTATGTATTATATCTTATATAATGTTCTAGAACATTTTATACACATCTTATTAATTTATTAGACAAATGACTTAATTACGATCGAAGAATCGCCAAAATAACCTGAACAAATATCAATAAAGTTTTGAATTATGAATAATTATAATGTAAGAAATAAAAATCAAAAATATTATAATTTATGTTTCTATAAATAGTTAAATATCATACCACTCCAATTCTATAGTTTCACTTCCTATCGACAAGAATATCCATCATGAACTGATCATGGAAATCTTATAAAGAACGCACCAAAAACAATGGAAGGAACAAAATACTAATAATTAAAGGGAGAAATAAGTTTATAAAATAATCAAATAAGATGTTATATACATGAAAATAATTACTTAAAATACTAATAACACTCTTTTAACCATTATATAGGAGGTTTAAAAAAATTTTAACTAAGACAAACCCAAGGTAATGAAATTCTTAACCCAATTTCCATTCTTTGGGTCAAAATTCCACTTCATTATTTATGTGGTATTAAAAATTATTGTTTGATGGGTTTTATTTATATTATTTTTAATTATCTTTATTTATAGTGTATATACATATTCCATCTACTCTATTAAGTCTCACTTGAATTATATGATATTGTTAAGGGGATTTTCTTTTAAAATCATCTTTTAAAATTCATTCTTACAAAATTCAGAAGCAATGATTTTATGAAATTATTCGTGTTGCATGATTATGTTATGGTTCTTGGGAATTATTTATGATGAAGGTTGGGAACTATTTTTCCCTCCAATTCATTTTTTATGTGCTTGTTGGAGATAGGTCGTATGGTTACTCTAAGTGTTACTACGATGGTTACACAAATTGTAAGGTAGATGTGAGGGTTACAAATTATAAGGTAGCTAAGAGGGTTACTAGATTATCTATGTAATTCCCCAACATACCTTTATGGTTTTATTTTATGTTCTTATGTTTTTTGGGTATCTTGTGGAAATCTCGTGTTTCACAAAGTAAGTTACAAGTATGTTTTTTTAAATGATTTCATATGTTACAAGTATTCATGGACTAATGTGTTCTTTCTTTCTTTTTATATTCCTTAATGAACTTTTTGTGATCATACCAATTTTTTAAATTAATTTAACAGGTTATAATTATGGGTAAGACAAAGAAGTAATCCAAATAAATTTTTTGAAGAATTGTCAAAGAAATCATGTTTTATTTGAAATTTTTTATATTTTGTAAGAAATGAATACTGTTTTTTATAGTATCCACTATGTATTAATGTGTAATGTTATGAATATATTATGTACTAATTATATAAATCTATAAACTTGAAAAGATACTAAATGTAAAAAGGAAGTGATTTATTTACTAAATTCAAGAATATGTAATGTAATAAGGCTATGCCCTTATAAGGTAACCACAAATCAGAGTGAAGATACTCTATTGGGGGAACAGATTTAAAGATAGATCTATGAAAACTAACACATTTAGACTTACCCAGGACAAATTATTCACAAAAGGGTATGTTTCTTGGTGTTACATGAGTTATCATCCCTTTCTTTCTTAATTCCACTAAGCCTTTAGCTCTCACATGTCCTAGCCGCTTATACCAAAGCATAGTGTTGTCATTATTAGTGGAATATGTGTTTACCAACTACTTGACATGTGTTGTTCCATATTACACATAAAACCCATTCAACAAGGAACCTTTAAGCACCATATGAGCTCCCTTGTAGATTCTAAGACATCCAGAATCAGACATTAAGGAAAAACCTCTCTAATATAGCACACCAAATGAGATAAGATTCTTGTTCAAATCCAAAACCCATCACACATCCAATAAGGTGTGAAGAGAATAGTCTTAGAGCTCTAGCATAACATAGCCTCTACCCATGACACAATTACTCTAATTATTTCCTCAAAAAACCTCAACATAAACTCCCTCTGTTAAAGTAGAAATATAACTCCTATGTTGGCACATATAGAAAGAACATCTGGAGTCTAACACCAACTCGTTATCAAGAGTATCACGGGACAGACACAACACCTCAGTTCTTACGTAGCCTTGGTTGAAAAAGGGAGAATGATCAGTAGATTCATTATAATGCTTACGAGATTTCAGTTCAGATATTTGGGGTTTAATAGGCCTAGGTTTCCCATAGTGGAAACATGTAACTCCCTTCAACTTGGGTTTAAACTGGTTTTCTTGTGACTATCTATGAATTTTTAACCCTTCTTTTCTTTACCATTCTTCTTCCCTCAAAACTCCGAACAACCCCTCACATTTAGACCCTCATCATCATTCTTAATCTTAGCCTTACTACGCAACTCACATGAAATCAATGTAGGATTGACATCTTCTGAGGTCAAGGAATCTATTCCACAGAGCATAGCATCAACTAGGTGTTCATATGAACCATCTATGGAAATTAAAAGTATAATGTCTATGTATTAATCTTAAAAATTGACATTTATATTGGGTAACTCTAATAAAATTTTATTGAATTCATCAATGTGTGTCTTGATGGCCATTCCATGATGAATCTTTAAGGTTTACAATTTATTCTTCTTATGTAGATGGCGAATTATAGAGGTTTTCATATAACATTTTTCAATCTTGGACCAAATACCAGTTGTGCAAGTCTCATACGCGACCTCCCATTGAACTTTATCACCAAAATACATGGTCAAAGCGAAATGGTGTTTCATCAAAACATAAGGACAGATGTGTGAATAGGTCATCACATTCATTCCATCAACAAAAAAAGTCACATAGGGTTCCTTCGGTCCATAAAGTGCATCTTGTCGACCTTGTGGGACTAATAAGGATCAAATTTTTAATCTCAACAAATTAAAATCATTATTAACATCATATTTTTCTATTTCTTATTTTGCAGATTTCACGATTTATTCAGAAGCTCTGATAACAATTTGTTGTGTGGTCAATTGTATAATACAAACCCCAACAATATAACCAAGGACCACCGAAACAAACTATGTAGATTCAAATTAATTTAAACAATTGAGAATTAATGTTCACTATACTGCAAATGAAACAAAATGAAAATGGTAGGAATGAACTAAAAAAATAGGTTACAATGAAAGAAAAGGAAAATAGTGAATAGGGACACAAGCATTTACGTGGTTTGGAACCCTTTTTTTCCTACTCCACAACAAGAACACCACCACATGAAATTTATTATTAATTCTCAAAGAAATAGAACTGGTTACAATAAAAAAATATAACCAATAATAAACAACATCAATATACAGAGGTATTTAATCAAACAAACAAAAACTAGAAGCAATATGAGGGGGTAAATACTCACAACACCGAACCTATCTTGGTCCAGCTATCCAGAACTCTTAAAGAGGTTCAATGTAGCACAGGAACCTTGAATCATGCAACAACTCCTCGTCAAGACACCGGAAAGACCAGTTGTAGCTAGAAATCCCTAGATCTAGAGGTTCCCTGACTAGAGAATTGGGAGACCCATTGTCAGAAAACCCACCGATTGAGTGTTTTGCTGCCTGAAATCACCCTGATCTGGTGTTGTACTTTTATATTGAGTCACCAGGGTCAGAGGGCACCAGATTTATAGTTTTGGACACTAGGAGGACACTGAAAAAATCCTCTGATTGGGATAAAAGATCGGTGTTTTCATAATTAATATGATGATAAATGCCAGTATCCATAGATTAAGATCCAAGATATAGACAAAACAAAAAAATGGTGTCAGACCCTTGAGAGATGATCTTGTGAATCATGTTTATAATTAATTTCAATAATTTATGTAAAAATTAAATACCTAAATTTTTGGTACATTCATCATTTCTGATGTCGATTGTTTGGAAAAACCCTTCTATATTTTCTCATTGCGCTTGTGAGGATCCAAACCAAAATCCCTGTAGCAGTGATCCACACGTTCTTTGATAGCCTTTGATCGACAACACTAGTTCTCTGGGTGCTAGCATGGCGAAGTGAGTGTCTTGCTTCCGTCATTCTTGATTACCTATTATTCGGTCCTAAAGAACATCTCTCATTCATGAGAGGGGAGTGGAGAGGATTCAAGAGAGAAATTGTTTTGTGTAAACAATTTTATCACCACCGGTAACTTGGTTCACTAGACGTAATAAAACAATAGATGTATCTGTCTATTTAATGACATGGGGTTTCAGTTACAATTGTAATTGTGGAACCGCAATTAAATACATTCATATCATTAGAGAAAACCCATCCTACATAATAACAATAAAAAAACCATTATTCATGGTGCACCAACTTGGGAAAAATGGAATCATAAATGAAATCTCGGTCCACATAATGATAACATCATTATTATTATTTTTTCTTGTTCCAACTTGTTAAATAATTTTTTACCGTCTTGAAAATAATTATTTTATTATTAGACTAGCCTTTTTCAACTTGAACTCCACTTCCATTTATTTAACACCCGAATAAATAGATAATTTATTCGCATAAATAAATGTGTTATTTAAATATTATTAAATAAATATTTATTAAATGTTCATTGAAATAATTGAATTTTATTTAATTTAAGTGATCATTTTAACATGAATAAAATTATTCCACGGTCTTCATAATAATACTTATTCCATTATAGAATTTAATCAAGACCACAAGAAACACATAGTGCATGACCGGTAGGGTTATTTCTCATTTTCATTAGGCGGTCTTGCCTAATGACCTAGAGTACTATCTAGCAATGGGTCATGGAACCCAATAGAACGAACTTAAATTTTCATCAACGACATCCACATACAAATGCTCACTGTGTAATAAAATCTCATTGTCTCAATATCTCATCAAGAAGGTTTCAGGATAGTGTCATCAACCTATTTTCTTGATTTTTCTTTCCTTGACTACCAGAAATAAACTCATCGATACACCATGGGCATGTAATTTAGGGAGACAGTTCAATTTAAATTAAAGGGATGAGATATCAACTTCTATAAATGGAAGGAACAAATCCTTCCTCAACTTATCCATTAATATCATGTCATTCGTGGCTCACCCAACATACCCTACTTCCCACCAACATATGGCATGATGGATTTCCTTAGTAAATAAAATTGCACAAGTTTTGACATGCATTAATGATAATCATAAAGTCTATGGACCATTACACATGCTCAAATATAGGAATATCCAATGACATCAAAACATGTTGAATTCCAATTGGAAGGTTCTGTTCACATAAACTCGAATCCTGGAGATTACCAAGTGTGAACTTAATGAGAAGAAGTCTCATATGCTTATGAGTACTCACAACTTATGTTCTATATACAATATGTCCCATAATAGTATGTTATCCTAATACAGAACTATATTTAAGTATATTTTCTTAGTACTTCAAGGTTCTCATCATATCTGGGAACTGGTATGACCTTAATAATGTGATAAATACTCTAGAACATTATTACATTAGAGTCATTCAGAACAATGAACTAAATGTAATAAGATGTTTAATATTTAAAAAATGTAAATATTTTTGTAATCAATGTAGAAATTGTTGGTTCTAGAAAACCAGCTCCAATAAATGTAAATTTTGATTGAGAGCGATATATGATATATATTTTTCATGTTAGAGGATAACAAAATTAGAAGGTCCACACACTTGTGTACATCTAATATTGTTATAGGATCAGTCATCACTTGATGTAGAGTTTATATAATATATTATAATAGAGATGATCCAATTGTGATAGAATATTCCTATGGGCCTTTTTCAAGAAGGAATACAAGATTTTTTTAACTATAAGAAATCCTATGGAAAAGTTTGGAATGCAAAACAAAAGGCAATTGTAAAAGTGTATGGTGATTGGAATGAATAATATGAATTTTTTCCACATCTTATGGAATTATTCTCTCTCAAAAATAAGATTGTTTATCATTTGGATAATATTGAGTTTGTCTCTTGGAATCATTGATTAATTCAGTAAACTGTTATGTTAAATATGATATTTTGTACATTGAGTCCTTGTATCACTGTGTTTCCCTATTTCAAACAATTCCTTCTTCTAGATTCCACTTTCCATTATGGAAAGTATACATGTGTTCTACATATTTTTCATACAAAGGACAACAATATTTCTCTTTTACCACATGAATTATCTATTGTTGAAAATGATAATTTTTAATCCTTCAGTTGGTTTTTGGCATGTATACGCATTCATGTCACACAAAACTGGGGAGTCTGTCTCATATCTAATCACCATTGAGCGATTATAGAGGTCATTAATAGTGATGGTATTTCATATAGGAAAAGTAATGTTTATCATCAATATTACATTTGACATATTTCAAGTAATGTGCATAAACAATTCAGAGATGAGGCAATAAAGAAGGTGACCCTCAAGTTGGGTACGTATTTTAAAACTAGTCCTTTTTTCAGAGAAAATTTTCTTATCCTTTTATATACATTATTCTCATATGATTTCAACATATGATCACAAAAATTAAAGGTTTTACCAATGTATTGACAACATTCGAAGTGATAATGAATATGTGTATGACTATATGATGAAAATTTTTAAGGATAAATGGTCATTAGCATATGACAGTGGAAGGAGATATGGTCACATGACCACTAATATAGTGGAGTGCATAAAGGGGATCATCAAAGGTTTTCATAAACTACAAATAAAAGTGTTTGTTCAAGATAAATTGTATATATGTGTGAATTACTTTGTTGAACGGTCTTAACATGTTTATCAAATGATAGAAAATGGATTGTGTTTCACTCTGCATTTACAATGTTACATTGATCGTATAAAACATGAAACATCAGGATTGCATGCCATGTCCTTTAACTAGGTATAGAGATACTTTTAGGAAATATATTGATACAACCAGGTTACAAGAAATAGTGGTTGAGTGATGGTTTTCATGTTGGATAATAGGTACTGTGATTGTGGAAAGTTTCAGGCATTAAGGTATCCCTATGCACATGTTGTTGTATATTTTACATTGTTAAACATATCATGGGAGCCTTATGTTGACCCAATGTATCAAATGGGAACTCTATTTAGCTGTTATAGTGCATATTGGGTGCATTTTGGTGACTTTAATTATATCACATTGCATATTGATTAGCCAACTGTCATCCCTGATTTTTCTATGTATTGTAATTTGTTTTATTTTTCATTCTTGATTTTTTTCAATTTGTGTTGTTTTTTTAATTATTGGCCTTATATTACTAGGTTATGCCCCAGGGAAAACCAATGTCTACTCAAATCATAAATTATATGGACAATCCTTGATAATAGGGAGGGGGTTATGATGCAACATTTTTCATGCAGAAGGACGCACTCGTATGAGATATCCTAAAGTTTCAAGATTGACCTAAAATTCCTATAATCCATGATCTTGTATATGTATTTTATCATAAATGTGTATATTATTTCATTTTTAGAATTTTCATTAATTCATCTTTTTATTCCTAAGTTCCTCCATTTCTGACCTATTTAACTCTAGTTTGTTTCATTTCTGGATTCTATGAGAATTTTTTTGTGATACAAAAACTATAAATGAATAAAAAACAAAAAAAATGAATATGTCTTGTGGAAGCATTTTCTATGCATAGTTTTCATCACAGATGATATATATATATATAAATATTTAGAAAAAATTGTGTAGGATTAGGTTTCCTAGAACCAACTACATTGTACTTTATAATAAACTTTTATTCATGGATTTGAATATTAATAAATACCATATCACATATTGATTATTCTTTTATATGACAATGCATGTGATAATGTGTGAAAGATAACTATTTCACAAATGGTTCATAGCAGATCCCTACTATTAAGAGAACCTAGAAGTTCCTTAACACTATTATCAATTATATGTTCTATGATCATATGATGTTATTTGAGGTACAAACATAATACGTGCCATTAGGTGTGAGGACTCATAAAACATTGAGGAACATTCTCATGGTGTGCTCCATTCATAATATCTAGGAGGATATTATGAGAACATGACCCTCTATTAGGAAATCCACATTTCATAGTCTCATTGGATGTTCTTATTTTAAAATTAGTGTATTGATCTTTAGACATTAAGATTGTAATTAATGGGTATTACAAAGCATGAAATTAGATTTATTGAAAAAAAAAATGACGACACATTATTCCCAGCATGGTAGGATATGTTAGGTGCATTATGAGTATAACTACATTAATAGATAATGCGAGAAAGGATTATTTTTCCTTCTATTTCATAATAGATGTTGATATCTCAGGCCCATTGATGGAATTGATATAGCCTAAATAAATCCTTGTCCATGGTGAGGAATAGGAAATTTCATTTCCATGAGGTCAAAGAAAGAGTATTCGAGCACATGGGCTGATGAAACTAGCATGAAACCAACTTGATTATAGATATCGAGACAAAGGTATTACATTATATAGTAAGTGTTTATATGATGTGACATATCATTGCGGTGTCAATATCTTTTTCTATGGGTTCCTTGGAATGTTTCTAGATGCTAACTGTGGAATTTAGGAAGGGTCCACCTAATTCCACTAAGAAAAAGGCCTAGAGGGTCAAGAACTAACTGTATCAATGTATCTTAGTTATATATTTATTAACAAGTTGAATAAATATTATTCCTGGTTGTGGTTTAATAATTATTCAAGGATGCCTGATCACATTTATTTTGAAACTAGTAATATTAGAGAATATATTTTTTGGGAAAAAATATATTTATTCTTGAATAATGCATTGATATTTATTTAACAAATAAATGGTCATTATTCAAGGTCTAATAAATTTGGTGGAGGAAATAAAGAAAATGTAAATAAAAGTACACACTGTGTATATTAATATACATGTCGTGTAGTTTATTTGTGTATTTGTGAGAAATAATATTTTTTATTTAATTTATTAATATTATGTGTAATTCACTAGGTGCAGGTCATGTGATAATAATAGTTATATGTTTTTATTAGACATGGTGTGTTATTAAGAATTAAATGAAATGAATAAATTCTTTCGGATAATTAATTCAATTTATCATTCTAAGCAATATAAATCCCAATTACATTTTTCTCATTAGATCTAGTCATTCTATGTGGTTGTGCATAGTGGATCTGGAGAAAGCTCCCAATCCAAGAGAGAATTCCTTTCCCCTAAGGATGCTCTCATGTTACAAGAGATATCCTTCTATATCATATCATAGGGAGCGCTTTGGAAGAAGCTCTCAAAGAGATCGATGATGGACATCACAAGCGAATGATATTCCATTCTATCACCTATATATCTCCTTAGGGACATCCATAGATATGTGGAACATGTTTGGATCCCCGCTAGATGAAGCCTACACTTGTATTCTATGACGCAATGACATATCACATTAGATTGTGATCAGAAGTATCAACAGAGAGATAATTCCATCATGGAAATTCTTGTCTTTTAATTAAATTAATTATAAACAACATATGATGATCCTTTCTATGGTTATGATACTTCCCTCTTGACTTTTAATTCTTTATTCTATTTCGATGATCTGGCATTTTATTATCATGAAGGATCCCATGTTGATCGTTGTTAATGGTAAAATTAATGTTGGTTACAACCATCAATGATCTTCCTCTACGCCCGGAACCTACAAGTGTTAATAGAACAGTCATATCATTGATTATAGATATTTATTTTTTTCACTTATGATGTATGCATTTAATAATTTAGTTTTTTCGATTCATGTTAATCGTTCTGTAAATATGAATCTCAATATTTGTTCCACCTCTTTCATTTCTTGTTCACCTTACAGAAATTCTTTTTTCTTTTAATTTGGACTATAATAAAAACATAGGATCTCAATCAGAGATTTCAAAGTTTCCTATCCATACAACACCAGAACACATGGTGTGAATTCTGAATCATATGTCGTGTAGTTAAGGTTTAATGCATCTGGACTGGTCCACCAAACAAAGACATGTGTGGGATCTTATCTGAGTCTTTATGAATCTGTGTGTTGACCAGAAGCTAGTGGCACACGGTTATTGTATTACATGCTATGTGGACCACCGGACATGGTTTTAGGCCCTTCGTCTTAGGGCTATACCATGTACCATGTACACAACTTCCCTTGTTGGAGACTGTGTAATGCTGATACTACACATCGTGTGGCCCACTTGACTTTTCGTGTACTACAAAGATTTCTAAAGTACATCTATGCAGCAAAACCCCTGGTGTGTACTTCGGATTGATGGTGAATGATTGTTTATGCCATGTATTAGTAACTACACACTGTGTAAGAATCCAAATTACACTGATTTATTAAATTTTTTATTATATTATAAAAACACATGATATGTATACCATGATCCATGCGTAAATCTGGGGCACAACACGTGATAGGTGTTTTATATATCTGTGTTTAATTTAACATCATGGTAACGTTCATTTATACACATTGGGTAGTTTTGAATGGGAATTCACCATGTTGAATCTATGGTACAATTTACATACAAATTTAATATTAAATGGATTTATTTGTTTAAAATTATGATGGATGAAAATCTTAAGGAAATTCAGAAAATTGTTTAAGAAAAAAAATGATTAATTAAATATATAAATTAATTGACTCGAGCATGATTTATCTTAAATAAGAATGATTAATGAATTGAAAGAAAATATTATTTATCTATAAATATTGTTTCATGCATGAATGATCATGAGCTAGATGAGGACCTTTTTTATGTGGATGGATTCTTTAAATTAATTTATTTAAATTAAAATTTTAGGCCTATGAGCCTTCTCCTCATTAATATATATGGACTACGTGCCCAAGGATTCATTTATGTAAAACCCCAGTTTACCCTTCACCTGTGAGTGAGATAAAAGCATATTTAATGGATGTAGCTCCCAAGCTAGTGGAGGAGGCTCATGTTAGGAGCCAAGGAAAAACCAATCCAAGGAGATACAATGGTGGATAGGTGGAAATTTGTAATCATGAAACAAAAAGAATCAAGGTGTTTCTCCCCTAGGTCATGGGTTAGTTTATCTACCACTATATAAACTAACCAATAGAACAATGTCATGTTCATTCCATTTATTTTATTTCTTTCAGTTGCATGGTTTATTTATTATTGGTGTATTGTCGCGATCACATAATTAATGAATTAAACAATCAAGTAAGATGAAACTAAAATAAGACTTCAGTATGAATGAATATTTTCATAGATATGGTTAATCACTTAGGTATATCCCACTTACCATTAACAACAATGTAAGAAATATAATGAAGGGAATTTTACCTATAAGGATAAAAAATACCACAAGGAAATATTAAGTCGGTATAGCCTCCATAATCATGGTTTGAAATGAACCATAGTTCAATGTTCATAACCAACTCTAGTTTGGGTGGTTTCAATTATCGAGGAATTATAATTCATGGTGTCAGGTTGACTTGACTTAGTTCATATCAAGGTTTGACTACCACATTAGGACTTTCTATGACCAAGTGGCAATGGTTGAGGAAATTCAAAATAAAATGCTGCAGGATTGGGGAGTCCACTCAATTGATCAAGGAGTTGTGAGGTAATGTAATTAACATTTTAAATTCTTACCTAATACATTTCGTGTTTCTTAACCAACCCTATTTGTTGTAATGTGAAGGGAAATATGGATCCTTGGAACTAGATTATTCAGGAAACAAAATATTCTGAATTCAATGGTGTGGTCTATTAGATTTTGATAAAATAGTGGAAGACTAATAAGTTTTAATTAATATATTTGTCTCATTTTTATCATGATAAAATGCTAAATCATTGATCATATTAATTTTTATAAATGACAATGAAATCATACATATCATTGTGAACAATAATCGAGAAGGAAAAACATCTCATCAGCACCAATTTTGTGGAGTGGAAGAGGCATTTGTGCATGATACTTTTCCATGAGAGGAAATTTTATGATCCAGAGAAGCATATTCTATGTATTCTTGGAAATGAGGCCAGTGATGAGGAAATATCTCTCTATAAGAAACATTTGGATGATGCCACAGATGCCCAATGTTTCATGATATAGTCTATGATTAATGATCTATTGAAGCAATATGGAATCATGGATGTGTATAGCATGATGTCTCACTTTAAGGATCTCTATCGAGGGAAGGTGAGATATGAGAGATACAAGATATCCAATGCTTTGTTCACAAAAAATCTTACAGAGTCTGCGTGAGGAGGGCCTCATGTAGTCAAGCTTATTGGAAACATTAAATTCTTGTACACCATAGGGATTATGTTCCTAGATATGTTGTGTATAGATCTCATCCTGTAATCACTACCCAAGAACTTATATCCCTTTATTTTCAACAACAACATAAGAAATAATGGGAAGTGTCTATCGAAACTACTAACCTTTCTTCACCAGGTAGATAAGGAATGGGGTGTGACAAACTCGTAGTCCTTATGGTGAATAAGAAGAGGATGGATGAGGCAAGGGGGAAAGGATTTATAAAAGACATGAAGCCCCCGATAACCTTCCATCCAATAAGGGGAAGATATAGAGGCATGGAAAGGAACAAGAGGCAATATGTTTTTCATGTGGCATTCCATGCCACTAGAAGAGAAACTGCACCCAGAAGCATGGGGTCGCTAAAGGTGCATTTGATATAGAGTGTAATATTTCCATTTCTAAACATTGGGTATTAGATACAAAATTTGGGGCTCACATATGTATTCAAATGCAAGAAAAAATTATATTTAGAAAAATTTCTAGTTGAGAGGTTTATCTTCAAGCTACCAATGGCGCTAGGCTAGCTGCATTGACCATTAGCAATTACCATCCCTCATTTCTAACTAGGATGCTTTTGGTTTTTCATAACTATTATTATGTTCCTAATGTTACCAAAAACATAATTTATGTATCATGTTTGGATATGGATTGATTTATTTTCAAGCTTGGAAATAAGGGTTGTTACTTTTATAGGAATAAGTTATGTCATGGTATGGTGAAATTAAATAACATCTTGTTTGTATTAAATTAAAAAACAAAGTGTTTGAAATCGATAACCAAAAAAACTCACATGAATCATATAGCACCATGTTTTGGAATCACCGTCTCGGTCATGTGTACAAGAATAATTTGACAAAGATCTTCCAAGATGGTTATTTAGAATCCAATAAGGAAAAACCCACTTAATAGATGTCACAAATATTTACAAGGTAAATGACAAAGCCACCACTCAATGGACAAGGTGACAGGGCCACAGAGCATCTAGTATTGGTATAGATAGAGGTATGTGGACCATTTCCATTAGAAGTTATAGGTGGATATTATTACTTCAATACTTTTACTAATGATTTGATTTGATATGGCTATATCTACTTAATGAGGTATATGTCAGTATCCTTGTAGAAATTTAAGGAATTCAAGAATGAAGTAGAGAATCATCTTGGTAAGAAGATAGAGTCACTTCGATCAGATCTAGGTATAGAATATCTGAACCAAGATTTCATCATCCTTTTAAGGGAGTCTGGGATTATATCTCTACTCACACCTCCTTATACACCAGAGTGGAATGGTGGTTATGAATGGAGGAACCACACCTTGTTTTAAATGGTGAGGTCAATGATGATTAATGAAGATATTCCATTATCCTTTTGGGGAGATTCATTACAAACTACATATACACATTAATCCAAGGACTAACTAAGGCAGAAAATTGAATTCCCTCTGATTTATATAATCGAAATAAACCCATTTTGTCGCACATACATGTATAGGTATATGAGGAATTCGTTAAGGCCTTCTCGTCTAACAAACTAGCACCTTGAGGCACAAAGTGTAACTTTATAGGATATCCCAAGGAAAAAAATGGATATTACCTATATAACCCTTCGAACAAGAAAGGGATTATCGCCAGAAAAGTCATCTATCTGGAGATGGAGAACATACTAAAAAAGGATAGTGAGGGAGTGATTTACTTCCACGAAGTTGATGCTCAAGATACACAAGATTTGGTATGGGAACAAGTTCCACAATTCCCCCATGAAAGAGGTTCCAGAAACAAAATTACTATGTAGAAGATCAAGAGAGTTAAGGGAACCATTGAAATTTGGTTTCCTAGTCTCTGAGTATAGTGAATCATTGTTTTTTGAGAAT
Organism: Viscum album; assembly: GCA_963277665.1. NCBI lineage: Eukaryota > Viridiplantae > Streptophyta > Magnoliopsida > Santalales > Viscaceae > Viscum > Viscum album. The sequence continues at coordinate 440,078,448 of OY728137.1, read as the reverse complement.
GATCAACCTCTCTACTACAGTGAAGGAGCAGAGAGATCAGAATATACAAGATGGCTAGAAGCTATGAATTTTGAGATGAATCCCTTGTATCAAACAAAATTCTATGTTTTGGTTAATGATCCAGTTGATGTAAATTATGTTAGATGAAAATGGGTGTTCAAGAGAAAGATAAACATTGAAGGTAAAGTTAGCACCTATAAAGAAAGGCTAGTGGCTAAAGGATTCATACAATATCAAGTGATTTACTACGATGAAACCTTCTCTCCAGTTTCCATGTTTAAATCCATAGGAATCACACTTACCATAAGATCTTACCATGACTACAATATTTGGAAGATGGATGTCAAAACATAATTCCTTAACAGGAACCATCATGAAGATGTCTATATGACACAACCAAAATGTTTTGTGACACCAGGTGAAGCCAAATTGGTTTTCAAGTGGCAAAAATTCATTTATGGGTTAAATAAATCATCCACGTCATGGATAATTTGATTTGATGAATTCATAAAGGAATTTTGTTTTATTAAAAATGAAATTGAGCTATGTATTTATAAGCAGTTTAATGGGAATTTGGTCTCTATCCTATTAGTATATATTGATGAAACTTTTCTTATTGGAAATGATGTACCAATATTAAAGTCAGTTAATGACATGTTTAATAAGTGTTTCCCCATGGAGGACTTATGTGAAGCAGCCTGCATTCTAGGGATCAAGATCATTCGTGATTGATCCAATAGGTTTCTTGGACTATGTCAGGGTACATACATTGACAAGATAATAAAGAGATTTGGTATGGAATAATCCAGGAGGGGATTGGTTCTAGTGCATCATGGCCTATATATTTCTAAGAGAATGTGTCCCCAAACATAACAATAGAATGATAGGATTTTTAAGATCTCATATGATTCAGCTATAGGATTTATCATTTATTCCTTGTTATGTACCAGTATTGATGTTTCCTATGTGCTAAGCATAGTGGTATGATATCAACAAGATATAGGAGAACAACATTTGACTACGGTTAAGGCTATCCTAAAGTGTCTAAGAAGAACTAAGGATATTTTCTAGTGTTTAGAGGGGATTAAGAGCTTGTCATCAGTGGAAATGGTGATGCTAGTTTTTAGATAGATCAGAATGATGTAAAGATTCAATCAGGATATGTTTTCTATCTCAACAGAGGAGCTGTGAGATGGAAGTGTTCAGAGAAGCTAGTTGTCGCTGATCCTACTATGGAGTCTGAATTTATAGAGGCTTTTGACACAGCCAAGGAAGACTTTTGGATTCAGAAATTTTTTCAGGATCATGATATGGTTCCTAGAAGTAGAGACCCTATCTCATTGTATTGTGATAATACTACATCAGTGGCTCTTGAAAAATTACCAAGGTCACATAAACAGACAAAGCATGTTCTCTGAAGTGATCACCTATTTAGGGATTTCTATCAAAGGGGTGAAGTTGAAGTGAAAAGAGTTTCCATTGAATAGTACATGAAACACCCCGCGACTAAAGGCCTATCTTAGTAGAAGCATGAATATCTTGTGATAGCTAGTGGGTTAAAAGATGTTAGCAGTTGGCTCTAATACAATTGGGATTCTTTTGGGGTTGGTGGACTAGAACCAACTACTTTTTACTTTATGATAAACTTTTTTATGTATTTTAATATTAATAAATACATTATCAAATATTTATTTTTCTTCTACGTGACAATGCATTTGATAATGTCCTAAGGATGGATGTTTAATTAAAGGGTCATAGCGGATCCCTTCTATAATGAGAACCTAGAAGTGCCCTAAAACTATTCTAGAATATATGTTCAGTGGCTGAATTTTTTTATTTTAGGGAAACAAATAATACTAACCATTAAGGGTGTGGGATCATAAAACTTTGATGCACCTTTTCATAGTTTTCCCCCTTGGTAATATCTAGTAGTATATTATTAGAACGGGACTCATCAGTAGGAAATCCACATTTCATAGTGTCAATGGCTGTTCTTATTTGAGGAAATGTGTATTAGTCCTTATAAATTAGGATTATTATAAATGGGTATTACAAATCATGCACCTATATGTATTGGTGATAACTATGATGAAACACTATTCACAATGAGGTCGGATATGTTGGGTGTGTCACAATTAATACTGCATTAATAGATAATTCGAGAAAATATTTTTCCCTTCTATTCAAATAAGAAAGTTGATATCTCAGGCCCTTTGATGGAATTGATATATCCTAAATAAATCCATGTCCATGGTGAGGAATGGGAAAGATCCATTCGGAGAGCTCAAAGAAAGAGTAATCAAGCGCATGGGTTGATGACACTAGCATGCAACCTGCTCGATTCGAGATATCGATACAAATGGATTATATTACATCGTAAGCATTTGTATGATGTAAAACATCATTGTGGACTTATATTATTTCTCTATGGGTGCCATGGAAAGTTTCTAGATGCTAACCTTGGTCTTTAGGTAGTCTTCTCTTAATGCCATTGAGAAAGAGGCCTAGAGGTTCACACACTAAGTGTATCCAAGTATCTCAGGTTAATTTTTATATGACAAGTTTAATAAAGATTATTCTCAGTTATGGGTTAATAATTATTTAAGGATGTCTGATTGCATTTATTTTGACACTAGTTATTCTAGAGAGTATATTCTAGGTGAAATAATATATTTATTTGTGAATAATGTCATGATATTTTGTTAAGCTATAAATTGTTATTATTCAAGGCCTAATAAATGTGGTGGAGGAAATAACGAAAATGAAAGAACAAAAGTACACATCATTTATATTAATATACATGCCATGTCGTTTTTCTAGGGATTTTTGAGAGATAATATTATTTCGTTAATTATATAATATTTTGTGCAATTCGTTGAGTGCTTTTCAACAGAAAATAATAGTAAAATGTTAATATTAGACACAAGGTCTTACTAATAATTAAATGAAATAAATAAATATCTTTGGATAATTAATTAATTTTATTTATTAAAGTAATATAAAACCAAATTACATTATTCTCATTAGATCTATCAATGCTCTATGGTTATGCGCAACATATTTGGAGAAACCTCTCGAGACAAGAGATAATTTCTTTCCCTGAGATTTCTCCCAAGTTACGAGAGTGATCCTCCTCCACCGGATCAAGGAGAGTGCATTGTAAGTGGATATCAAGGTGATTGAAGGAGTAAATCACAAGCGAAGGATCTTCCATTCTAGCACCGAGAGACCCCTTCAGCAAAATCCATAGATCCGTGGAACATGTGTGGACCACTTCTTGGGGAAGCTTACACTTGGCTTCGGTGACTTAATGAAGGATCACATTTGATCATGACCAAAAGCATCAACATAGGGAGAATTACATCAAGTAAATTCTTCCCTTTTAGTTAAATTAATTATAACGAATGGGTGATGATCTTCTCTATGGTTCTGGGACTTCCCACTTTCCTTTTCGTTGTTTGTTCTATTTTGATGATCTGTTGTTTTATGATCATGACAGATCTCAGATTGGTCATTGTTAATGATAAAATTAAAGTTGGGTACACCCATCCATGCACTTCCCCTATGCCCAAAACATACAAAATAGACACAATTAGAGATCAATAAAACAAAAAATTCATAGACTAAACCAAAAAACATCAGACACCTATATTTTTTTACCTCTTTTCCATCATTATTCTAAATTATACATGCTAATTGTATACCTTATTTTTCATTTTTATGTTGTTTTAAAAAAAGGTTTATATTTTTTATTAAATTCACTATAAAAAATTATCGATATTATCATTTGTGCAGATTATTGATCCTCAATTTCTCGCATTTCAGTATATGCATGTTTCACAACTTGTATTAGAGGGATGTCTAGGGAATCATTTGAGTATATAGAGATCTCATTATTTCATCATGATTCACCACCTCCCACTATCATCCCCCATTTTTTGTTGTGTTGGATTTTATGGAATAGTGATGTGAGACTTCAATGATGTCTACCATCATCTCATTGCTGCACTCGCAGAGAGATGGATGCCAGAGTTACATACATTCCATTTTATACAGGGGAAGATGGCTATTACACTATAAGATGTGTGCATTATTTTGGGCCACCCCATCGATAGTGCGACAGTGAGAGGCTGAGTTGGGGCATATTGGTTTCATCTTATTCATATATTACTGGGCAATGAGGTCAATGATGATATCATTTCTATCATTGATAGCATATTACACATTCCATGGATATACCACCACTTAAAACATCTATTAGATGATGTCATCGACATTTCATTCTACATGGTCAACATTCCATCGTCGACGTCATCGTCATCTTTGTTTCATTCCTTTTTTGTCATATCTTAACATGATCTACTGAAAACAAAATATCCCCTTCCATGTTCCTGTTCATGGAGACTACATCAGGGCCTCCCCATTAGAGGCCCTTCTCTAACCGTTTATTATCCCCCCTAGCGGGCCTGCAGCTCATCTCTATCACATAACTTTTAAACAGAACCATTTTTTCCTTGATTTTTTTTCTTGTTCATTCCCTCTACCTTTCCACACATTCTATCATAGCATCTACAGTATTCCTATGAATTTATACACATCATGTGTCTTTCCCCAAGTCTCGAAGTTATCTTTTAATTTCATAGGGATTGTGTGACTCCAACAGTTTTAACAACCCACATGCCTCAGTTCCCATGCCTATGATCCTCAATTTTTTCCTTCCGTTCAAATTTAAATCAATCCCAACAATATCCACATAACATTAAAATTTTAAAATCCATATCCATCTCCATCATCATCTGCTTCATCATCACCAACTCTATGATCATCGGATCCAACATCATTTACTTTACTAAAATCATATCCATCATCATTGACTCAATATTAAATAGATCTCTATCACAATTTGGCTTCATTATTTTATCATGATCATCCAAAATATGTAATCATCGGCTTTGGCATGATTATTGAGGTGGAGATCTATGTATCAAGGGATGTTATCGTAAACATCAGAAAAAAATCACCTGAAGGATTTCCCACACTAGGAAGGATTTTTCTTTCCCTTGAGATTTTACACCAGAATGAATTTTTCTCTCTATCACTAATACACACAAAGAAATTTATCACTCTTATGATCACCCCATCTTATGTACCCCCTATTTTCATAACCGGGACATGTTTCCTAATTACTGTAACCTTGAAGATGTTCAATAAATGGTAGTGTCATCGTCTCTTCCCATGTCATCGTCAATGTTTCATTATCCATTGTTAACATGATATTTTTTACATCATCATTATCTCTACTTCATTTGACTTTGTCATCTCTTCACATGAGTTACAGTAAACACAGTAGCCCCAACAAGTTATCTCTCGTGATGGCTACATCTATACCTACTCCACAGCGGCCCATCTCTTGATGTTCATTGGCCACCAGAGTTGCCCCCGGTTGTCCTACACCTCACCTCCATCATATGGAAAAATGTCCCCACAGGTTCTTACTGTAACTGAGAGTCCACTTCAGGGAAGGATGGCCACCAACCTAGAAAACAAGTGATGTGGCACCTAATCCATTTTTTAATTAAAACAATTTAAAAAAAATCGAACCATTTCATTTTAAAGAGTTAGATGACTATATTATCCCTCCCAACGTGTAAGCCATTTTAAAAAAACATTAAACTATTTAATAAAAATTTTAATTATAAAAAAATAATAATTAAAATAAATAAAAAAATAAGATAAAAACAATAAATATATAGTAATATTAATCAAAATTAAATGTTTAATAATAAATAATATTTAGTATATATATATTTATATATCCATTATTTATATTCTAATTTAAATATAATTAATTATTTTATATTTTATATATATATATATATAATTTTTATATACATTTTAAAATAAAAAAAGTATTTATATTTATAAACTATCACATAAATATATAATAATTTTTATATATATTTATATATTTGTTATTTATACACATAATTGTATATGCATGTTTTATAAATCTATTTTTATTTTTCGTATATACTTTTTATGAATATATAATTTAAATAGAATATATATAAGTGTTATTTTGTAGTATTTTTACATACATGCAAAAGTTTTTAAATGTACTATATTTTCATGTATTGTTATATATATGCATGATAATTACCATTTAATATATTTATGTATTCATATTTTTCAAATGCTTTAAAATAATATTATATAACGTCATTTTATCACCTAATCTATATATTTTAAATATAATAAATATTTATATCAGTATTACATTTTCATACATCCAAAATTGTATATTTTCTATCATCTTTTAAAAATAAAAAATTTTAATGTCAATTTTTTATAAATAATTATATATATTTACTTTTATAATGTTTTAAAAAATTAAAATTCCAATTTTTTTCATTGTAAATATATATTGTAATATAAACTATTTGAAAAATAAAAAACACAATAATAAAGACAAATAATAATAAAAACGAGATCTGTATGTATGTCTGAATGCATTCAGATAAAATTTGTAGTGTCAATTTTACACTAGAAAATTTCCCTTTATATTTAAAATATTGTATGTATATTCATACACATGTATGATTGCATATATGTATACACTAACATATATATATATATATTCACTGAAAATTTTCTATATCAATTTTCACTAAAAAATCATTTTATATTGATATTATGACATATATGGTGCATATAAAATATACATTTGAAATTTTCATTTGAAATTTAAGTGGAAATTTGATATATTTTCATTGTAAATTTTAAGGTAAATTTGAACAATGGATTTCATATAAAAATTTAAGTTGTAAATTTCTAATGGAAATTTGCACCATAAAATTTTAATGAAAATTTACATTATTGGTTTAGGTGTCAATATATTCACCCGGGGTATTTAAATATGTATTAGTTTTTAAAAACTAAAATTTCAATGCCTATTTTTGTATAAATTTAATTTGATAACTATAAAATTATAATGCATGTTTAAACTGTATGTATGTATGTCTGCATATACTTATATTAGTATATGTGTATATGCTTATATTGAATATTGATTATGAATTTAGACTGATAATTATAAAATTTCACTGTAAATTTTTAGATAACTGAAAATTGTCACTATGAATTTTCATTAATGAATTCAATTAATATTTAGATAGTTTCCATTTGATATTTCCACTAAATTTTCATTTAAAATTTCCATGTATGTCTGTATGTATACAATGAAAGTTTCTGGTGAAAATTTTCACATGGAAATTTAAAGAGAATATCCATTGAAAATTGTTAATGAAAACATTTAGTGCAAATTTACGTGTATGTATTTAGGCTTTGAAAATTTCTAGTGTAAATTTACATTGGAAAATCACATTGTAAATTTATGTATGTGTGTGTGTGTTTTGGTTATATTCATTCAAATATACACTATAAATAGTCACTTGAAATTTATTGTGTGTATTTCCAATGTAAAAATTTAATGTGAATTTGGAGTGTTAATTTTCAATAGATATGTAATGAAAATTTACAATGTATGTTTGTGTTAGAAATTCACTATTTATTATTATGGTGTATATTGATGTTAGTTTGTGTGTGTGTAATTTTCAATAAAAATTTATATTGATTATGTTTTGTGGTAAATATATATTGTAAATTTTCCCTGAAATGGTAATCTATACACTCAGCCACACACTTTCTCTCACACAGTGCTTATCAATTAAACATTTAAAATTTTCATTGAGAATCTAAATGAGAATTTTCACTAAATGTTTCAAATGATAATTTACACTAAATATTTCCAATGCAAACATTTAATACAAATTTATAGTTAAATTTCACATTTTTTATTTATGCATTAACATAATTTCACTATATTTTTATGTGAGAATATAAAATATAAATTATATGTAGAAATTTTCACTAAAACTTTCTGATGTAAATTTGTACATGAAATTTCCATTGTGAATTTCCCTTTTAATTTTGCATTGTAAATTTCTTTAAGAAATTTAAAATTTAAAATTTCATTGCAAAATCAAATTTTTTATTTATGTGTCAATATATTTTCAATGAAAATTTAAATATGATTTTATTTTAGAATAGAGGTATTCAAATTTTTAGTACAATTATAATGAAAATTATGTGAAAATATTCATTGTGGAAACTTTTACAAAAAAATTTCTAGTGGATATTTGGTCTACAAGATTCCAATGCAATTTTTTGCTAAATTTTTTTAATTTTTTATTTATGTATTAAAATATTTTTATTATGATTTTAAGTGGAAATTTAAATTGTCGTGGAAATGTGTGGTGCTTGTATATAATAAATATGTTTATAAATATATGCTTATCTATTATAAATATATATACGGAAAATATTACTTATATTTTATATAAATTTATCTAATAATTAATATATATTATTATAGGTATATGTACAAAATATTATATAAATATATAGGAAGAATAAGAATTAAAGAAAAATAAGAATGGGCAGCAGGGCTATCCCAAAATTCAATGACATTCAATGATCAAAACATTCATTTAATTCTCTTAAAGAAATGCTTCTATTATGAGAGAATGGTCGTTTTTTTCCTAGGGTTGTGGAGGTATCGTGAGAGGAGGGCTCCTTGGGCTTGCCCTCGGCCCCGGCTTATGCATGCCTCATGTTTTTATTTCCCTTCTTTTCAAGATTTAAATAATCGAAAATTGGCATTCCGTAACTTGTCAATCCCGCCTTATAGGAATCATATTTGTAAGATTTAAAACAATACATACCTCCTTTAAATTTCAACCATGTTCTGTTCTTCCATGCTAGTTGAGGATCCGTGCATGGAGAAAGATAATCGGGCATGCTTCCCATCTGAAATTGTTTTTGAGATCCTCTAGGCGACCTTAGAAATGCTAAGAACGTGCAGAATGGTGTGCAGTCAGTGGAACCACATGACATGTGGCTCCAACATTACCGACCAACACACACTCCAAACCCAAATGATTTCCAGTTATCTTGTAAAACCCATATACTATATACTTCTCTTATTTGAGTAAAGGATGTTAGGTTTCACCCCGCACGTGGGTGTTTCTATATTTGATATGAGATATGTTTTTCTATTTGAGATATCTTTTATCATATCACAAAGATAAGGTGGCATGGTGATTTGGAAATTTATGATATTATATTTCATATCTTATCTATATTTGAAAAAAGGAAACAGTGATTTGAAGATATATCTTCTGGAAATTCAAGATTCTTCCAATGTGTATCTGACAGCATGAGATTCAGGTGATATCTCATGATATCATTTTGAGATGTTTTCAAATTTCTTTTTAAATCAAGATATGTGGAATATGGAATCCTATTAAAGGAGAAGCAGTGAATCAAGGAATGTGACAATTTGGTGGTGCGCGACAACCCAAGGAGAGAAGATACTTGGGTGACTATTTTCTAGGGCATGGGCAGCAGCGAGCAGCGGCAAATCAGGTTGTTCAACGAGGTGCTTCAACGATGCCGCGAGTTCGATTTTGATCTCCGAAGGGTGACGTATTGTCACAGACTATTATCAGAGAGGTGACAACGTCATATCAGGGTGCGGTTTTCCACACAGGTTTTTATGCTGTATTTGCGATTCATGTTTCGGGTTTAACTTGGATTTTTGTACTCTCTGATTCATAGTGAATTTTCTTGGAGTTTCCCCGTGGTTTTTTTAATCCTTCGAAAGGAGGGTTTTTCCACATTAAAATTTCTGTCCTCATTTGTTATTCTGCTGTTTGGTTGGGCGCTTCGTTTACATTGGTGATTCTCACAAATTTTTGTAGTCACAACTGAGTTTATATTTGAAACCAATATGTTTCCGACCCAATATCTCGTATCAAATGAGGATATTCGTGTCTTCTTACTGATTAATATGGGGGATTCACTCCATTGGATTTCTGCTCACATTTAACTGTTCAACGGGCAAAATGATTTTACACTTTGGAAGGAAAGAGTTAAAAATATTTTGGTCCATGAGAAGACAGTGAAAGTGTTGGAGAAAAAATCAGAGAATCCAGAGAAGATGAGTGATGATGATTGGCAGGATATTCGAGAGTTGGTGACAAGGAATTTTCAGATGTATTTGGTTTATAATACACTGTGGGAAGTGATGAATCTGACAGATCCGGAGGAGATCCGGGTGAATCTTGAAAGCAGGTATAAATCAAAATCTCTCACAAATCGTTTATATTTGAATAAACGGTTTTATCATTTGTGAATGCCAGAGAATGGAGATTTCGGTAACCATCTGGACGAGTTAACCAAACTTCTCACAGAGCTATCCTTGGTGGCGGTCAAGATTTATGATAAAGGTAATGTGGTACCTGTTGAAATGGTATTAGAAGAGAAGGCTTTGCTTCTTTTGGGTTCGTTACCTGATTCATATGATAATCTCGTCACCACACAATTGTTCAGGAAGTATACACTGAAGTTGGATGATGTGATTTTGTCGTTGTTGATGAACGATTCTCAGCGAAAGACAAATGATGGTAAATATTCATGTAATAATGGTATTCTGGCTGTGGGAGATGGATGTGGTAGTCATAGAGGTCGGTCAAAGACAAGAAGAAAGGTCAAGTGCTTCTTTTGCAACAAGGAGGGTCATGTGTAGAGATGTTGCTATGAATTGAAAAAGATTAATAAGGAAAAGAAGGCGCATGACACTGATTCTGAGGATACCGACGTAAGTCTTATTCAGGGTGAGGGTGATTTACTTTCAGTTGGCGTTGATTGTCATAGGTCAGATTTGTACACTGAATGGGTGGTTGATTCAGCAGCATCATACCATATTTCACCAAATAAGGGACTATTTTCTTCATATGAAGAAGGTGAATTTGGTAGATTGAAGATGGGAAATTGATATTCTACTGATTTCATTGGTGTTGGTGATATATTTATCACTACGAATGCAGGGTGTACACTGACATTGAAGGATGTGCGACATGTGCCAGGTATTCACAATAATTTGTTATCTTCTAGTGATCTTGATACTAATGGATTTAGGAGTTCGTTTAGCGGTGGAAGATGGACTTTGTCCAGAGGATCGATAGTTTATGCGCGAGGAAAAATGGATGAAATGATTTACAGGACAAATGCAGAGGTGTGCAGTGATGTGACGAATCCATTTGCAGAGAGGACTTCATCAGATTTGTGGCACAGGTGATCGTCATCCATGATTCTAATACTATCGACTAAGTTGAAGAAGGTTTGGAAGCAAAATCATGTCATGGCAGGTGTTTCAGATCTTACACCTAATTCTTTTTCTTTAGAGAGTGCCACTATTGAAGAAATAATGGAAATCAATGATCGATGTGATGTGCTAAGAGTTTTTTACTGCTCGAAGGATGTTGAGAAGAGGGAGAAAGTAATTCCTACAGGTGCTCCAGATTATGTGGCGATCACAGTTTATGGGGAGCTAGATTTTGTGGACTCTGGTATTAGAGGTGTAGACATAAGTATGAAGAAGACTTCGACATTTGGATTTCTTTTGCAGGGGGATCTTTCAGGTTTCTGTCAGAGATTCAAAAGAGGGATGTCATATTTTCTATAGAGGATAGCGGTTAGTGTGATACCAACCGTTTTTCTTTCCCACTGAGTTTGATGGATGCGATCTCCTTCTTCGATGGGCTGGAGGGGGAGATTGTTAGGGTTCAGCCCGCACATTGGTGTTTCCATATTTGAGATAAGATATGTTTTTGTATTTGAGATATCTTTTATCATATCACACAGATAAGGTTTCATGGTGATTTGGAGATATAAGATATTATATTTCATATCTTATCTGTATTTGAAAAAAAGGAAACAACGATTTGAAGATATATCTTTTGGAAAATCACGATTCTTCCACTGTGTATCTGACAGCATGAGATTCATGTGATATCTCATGATATCCTTTTGAGATATTTTCAGATTTCATTTTCAATCATGATATGTGGAATATGGGAGCCTATTAAAGGGGAATAAGTGATTCAAGGAATGTGACAATTTGGTGGTGCGTGACAACCCAAGGAGAGCAGATACTTGGGTGACTGTTTTCTAGGGTGTGGGCAGCAGCGAGCAGTGGAAAATCAGGTAGTGCAATGAGGTACTGCAATGACACTGCGAGTTCGATTTTGATCTCCGAAGGGAGACATATTTTCATGGACTATTATCAGAGTGGAGACAGAGGCATATCAGGGTGTTGTTTTTCACACAGGTTTTTATGCTGTATTTGCGATTCATGTTTCAGGTTTAACATGGATTTTTGTAATCTCTGATTCATAGAGAATTTTCTCAGAGTTGCCTTGTGGTTTTTTTAATGCTTCGATAGGAGGGTTTTTCAAAGTTAAAATTTGTGTCCTCATTTGTTATCCTATTTTTTGGTTTGGCGCTTCATTTACATTGGTGATTCTCACAAATTTTTGTTGTCAGAACTGAGTTTATATTTGAAACCAATCCGTTTCCGACCCAACAAAGGAGGCACAAGTGAAAATGGGCATTACCTTGGATTTTTCATGTCCCACTGACATCATAATCACGTCCCCCAACCTAGGCTGTGACAAGATCCCAGAGGCACTCTATTGTAGGGGCATTCACATGGATTCTGAATCCCCCAAAAGTCATCATATTGGTGTCTTCCATCCACGGCCCGCTATTCTGCAACGACGACAGCTCGCATGCAGTCCATCACTACCCATCCTCTGCACTAAAAAATCATACGTTGATGAGATTATAATTTCCTTGGAAAATTTTATTAGATAAAAAATAAATCTATTTAAATTTGTAGATTGATAAACTATATCCAGATTTTCTGATTTTTTTAGATAGGGTTACTTGTTTGAGTTAGGTTATTGAGATGGTGTGCAGAATTAGGGAATGAAACCGTCATGAACTTTGATGTGTTTGACTCGAAGGCATGGGGGTGGAAGTCAAAAGAAGGCTTTAAGGTACTCGATTTGCAAGGATGGAGGTGTGGTGTTTCAATTTGGGTGCAGGGGGTGTTCCACTGGATGGTTTTGGACAACAAGCATATTCTGAGCATCAGTGACTACAATGAATTCTAGGCCCTCCAAGAGCTTACTCGGGCGGTGTGTGATGATGACTACCGATGGATGGTGGGGAGCATGGTGGTGGTGGTGGAAAGTGTTGGGGCGCCTCCTCATCTGGCCCTGATAAATATTTTTTTTATCTGGTATCTTTACAAAATATATTTTATATCTTTGACAAGATATATCTAATATCTTTAAGGAGATATATTTTATATATTTGATGAAATATATTTAATATCTTTAACCAGATATGAGATATCTTTTAGGAGATACATGAGATATCATCATCTATTTATATGAGATGTGCGGCTCCTCTCTCGGCAGTTGTTGGAGGCAGTGCAGTTGTGTTTTCAAGGACTGATTTTCAGATCTGCAACTGGTGGAACTACACTGATTTGATCGGCTTTCATCTGTGGTGTTTTTTGATCCGATCCCGGTGTTTATCATCTGCACTTTTTTTCGGACATCAATCTTCTACTTTCCCGGTCAGATCTATCTCGGTTTCTTTAGTAGGCTGCTTTCTTCATTTCAGGCTTCATTCAGACTGCATCTATACTCCGACTTTGATCCACTATTTTTCTAAGTATTATTTTTGAGATCCCTGTCATTTTGGGGAGTCTCTACCGTGTACTTATATATTTTTAGTGGATCCCTCTTTCTGGACTAGGTCCCGTGGTTTTTCCCTTTTGGGTTTTCCACGTAAAAATTTTTGGTTTCAATTTTATTTTCTACACCTATTTTTGTCGCTACGCATCCGTTGTTTGAGGGAAAGATTTCTCTGCTGCATGTTCATGTTTTTGTTGTTTGCGCGTTCATCGCTTTCCATATTTCCCGACCTCTGGTATCAGAGTGTTTGGTTTTTATTTCATAATCATTATGGAAGCCAATTATAGCTGGATGATTTTATTGAATGGTACCAATTATCATATGTAGCGACTTAAAATTAAGGATCTGCTTTTTGTCAAGCGAATGCATCTTCCAGTGTTTAGTACCTAGAAGCCAGAAAGGATGTTAGATGAAGAATGGGCGTTCGAGCATGAGATGGTTTCTGGCTTCATTCGCCAATGGGTCAAAGACAACGTGATGACTCATATTTTCAACATCTCTCACACCAGAACATTTTGGGAGAAGCTTGAGATTACCTATGCTTCTAAGACAGGAAAAAATAAATTGTTTCTTCTGAAACAAATGATGAATTTGAGGTATAGAGAAGGTATGTCTATTTTTGATTATTTAAGTAAATATCAGGGATGTTTTGATTAGTTTTATGGCATGGGTGTTAATTTTCATGATGAGGTTTTATCACTTTAATTGCTTAACAGGTTACCTGATTCTTGGGATAATTTATGTGTTACTCTAACCGGTTCTGCTCCTAATGGTGTTGTGACATTCAGTTTTGTTAAGTCTTCTATTTTTAATGAAGAAGTCAGGAGAAGTACTCAAGAGAAATATTCAGAGCTTTTAGTCACAGAGAACAGGGGGAGAATCCAGGAAAATAATCAGGGACAGAGCAGTCGAGGAAAGAGTAAAAGCAGAAGCAAATCCAGATCAAAGCAGAGAGATTTTGAATGTCATCATTGAGGTAAGAAGGGGCATGTTAAGAAGTTTTGTTATCTTCTAAAAAGAGAAAACCGAATGAAGGAAAATCATCCAAAGAAGAATTTTGATGGAGATGATCATCTCGCTACCGCTACAGGTGGTGATCTTGTTATTGTTTAAGAATCCATTAATATTGCTTCTGATCATTCTTGTTGGGTTGTTGAAAGTGGTGCATGTTTTCACGTGACATCAAAGAAAGAGTTCTTTACATATTACAACCCAGGTAATTTTGGGATTTTGAAGAGGGGTAATGATGGTCATGTTGATGTCATAGGTATCAGGACTGTTTATTTAGAGACCAGTACTAGAAGTAAGCTGATTTTGAAGAATGTTCGACATGCACCAGAGGTTTGCTTGAACCTTATCTCTACTAGCGTTCTTGATGATGAAGGGTTTATCAGCACATTTGGTGATTTCCAATGGAATCCTTCCAAGGGATCTTTGATTGTGGCTCGAGGGAAGGAGTAGTCAGTTTTGTACTGGACTAGAGCATCTATTTCATGTGATACTTCTTGCGTTGTTGAGTGCAGTGGTTCATCCAAGTTGTGGAACAAGATTCTTGGTCATATCAGTGAGAAAGGGCTTGGTTGTTTGGCTAAGCAAAATCTTCTTCCAGATTTGAAGAGTGTGAAATTGGACACATTTGATCATTGCATGGCTGGGAAACAGAGAAAAGTGAGTTTCAGCAGTCATCCTTCACACAGGAAGTCACAGGTATATGAATTAGTATATTCAGATGTTTGTGGTCCTTTTAAATATAAGACCTTTAGTGGCGGTCTTTATTTTGTGACATTTATTTATGTCTACTCACGAAAGATTTGGGTTTATGTTTTGAATGCCAAAAGTCAGGTGCTTAGTGTTTTTAAGAAATTTCATGTTTCTATTGAGAGGGAATCAGGCAAGAAATTGAAATGTATTCTCACTGACAATAGGGTAGAGTATTGTGGTCCATTTGATTAGTATTGCAGGCCAAAAGGTATTCATCATCAGAAGAAATCTCCCAAGACACCTCAGCTAAATGTTGTATCTGACCGGATGAACATGACTTTGTTGGAAAGAGTTCATTGTTTTCTATCAGAAGCAAACTTTCCTGGACACTTTTGGCATGAGGCTTTACTTACTGCTTCTTATATAATCAATGTATCACCTTCATTTTCTTTGTAGACATACACTCCCGATATGTTTTTTGTATGGAGAAATGATCAGGTGCGATCACTTGAAAGTTTTTGGTTCTAAAAATTTTGTTCATGTGCCTAGAGAAGAGAGATCCAAGTTGGATGAGATGTCATGACAGTGAATTTTTATTGGCTATGGACACGATGAGTTTGGGTACAGGTTTTATGATCCTTCTTTGAAGAAACTTGTCAGAAGCTGAGATGTTGTGTTTAAAGAGGACCAGACTATTGCAGATATTGATAAGGGAGAAAAATACACTTCTCCAACTTCTGATGGCTTTGTTAGTCTTGAGCCAGGTTCTTATTCACATTTACCTCTTATTGTTGATTATAATGATCACATTGATGTGCATAATGATGATCAGGGTGAACAGCTTGGAGTTGATATTCCCAATGCACCTTTTTTTTCTGATGATCCAGTTCCCGGGGTTATCAATGAACCCATAGTTTCACTCTGGAGGTCATCTCGGCATCGTACCATTTCTACTCGGTATTCACCTAATGAGTATGTGCTCCTCGCTGAAGTGGTAGAACCAGAATCTTTTGATGAGGTGATGGAAAGTGAACATAAGGACAGATGGGTTTCGTCAATGGATGAAGAGACGGCATCATTGCACAACAAACACACTTTTGAGTTGGTGATGTTACCGACAGGTAAGAGATATTTGCAAAATCATTGGATTTATCGGATTAAGAATGAAAAATCCAGTTCTGTTCCCTGATACAAGGCAAGGTTAGTTGTTAAAGGCTTCCTTCAAAAGAAAGGTATTGATTTTGATGAGATTTTCCCACCTGTTCTCAAAATGTCTTCTATTCAGGTTGTTCTTGGTTTAGCTGCTAGTTTGGATCTGCAGATTGAGCAGATGTATGTGAAGACATCTTTCTTCCATGGAGATTTATAGGAGGAGATTTATATGGATCAACTAGAGGGTTTTGTTGAAATAGGTAAAGAGAATCATGTCTGCAGATTGAAGAAGATTTTTTATGGTTTGAAGCAAGCTCCGAGACAGTGGTATAAAAAGTTTGAGTCTATCATTTCTCATCAGGGTTTCAGGAAGACATCTTCGGATCATTGTGTGTTTGTTCAGAGATTTACTGATGATGATATTATTAAAGTGTTGCATTATGTTGATGGTATGATTATTGTTGGCCATTATGCTTCTATAATTAACAGATTGAAGAAGGATCTTTGCCAGTCTTTTGTGATGAAAGACTTGGGCCGGCACGACAGATTCTTGGCATGACGATCTCTCGTGATAGAAAGGCCAAAAAATTGTGGTTATCTCAGGAGAGAATCATTGAGAAGGTCCTTCAGAGATTTTCTATGGATAGAGCTAAAGTGGATAGTACTCCTCTTTCTTTACACTTTAAGCTCAGCACCAGTCAGTCACATTCTACTGATTAAGTGAGAGAGGAGATGCAACACATACCTTATTCATCTATCGTTGTCTAGTTGATGAATGATATGGTATGTACTAGACCTGATATAGTTCATGAAGTTGTTGTGGTCAGTCGTTTTCTATCGAATCTAGGCAGAGAGCATTGGAGGGCAGTGAAGTACATTTTTCGTTATCTTCGTGGTACATCTAAACTGAGATTGTGTTCTGACAAAGGGGAACCTGTGCTTTGTGGATTTACAGATTTAGTTATGGCAGGAGATATCGATTTGAGGAAGTCTACTTTAGGCTATTTGGTCACTTTTATAGGGGGAGCTATAACTTGGCAATCTAGGTTGCAGATATGTGTTGCATTATCTACCACAGAGTCAGAGTTTATTGCAGCTATAGAGCCATGAAAATAATTGTTGTGGATGAAAACTTTTATACAAGAGCTCAATTTTAATCAAGACAGATATGTATTATTTTTTGATATTCAGAGTGCTATTTGTTTGGGAAAGAATTCCACTTTTCATGGAAGGTCGAAACATATCGATGTTCGGTATCATTGGATCCGTAATGTTCTTGATTTGAGACAGTTGGAGCTTGAGAAGATTCATACTGATGACAATGGGTCACACATGTTGACCAAAAGCTTACCCATAGGAAAATTTGAAACTTGCCGACTGATTTCAGGGTTGGTGATGATCCCCAATTGAGTCGGAGGGGGAGTTTGTTGGGGAGCCCCCTCATCTGGCCCTGATAAATATTTTTTTTATCTAGTATCTTTAAAAAAGATATTTTATATCTTTTACAAGATATACCTAACATCATTGAGAAGATATATTTTATATCTTTGATGAGATATATTTAATATATTTAATCAGATATGAGAGATATTTTAGGAGACACAAGAGATATCATCTTCTATTTATATGAGATGTGCAGCTCCTCTCTCGGCAGTTGTTGCAGGTAGTGCAGTTGTGTTTTCAAGGAGTTATTTTTAGATCTGCAACTGGTGGAACTACTCTGATTTGATCGGCTTTCATATGCGGTGGTTTTTCATCCGATCCCGGTGTTTTTCATCTGCACTTTTGTTCAGACATCAATATTCTGCTTTCACGGTCAGATCTATCTGGGTTTCTTTATCAGGCTGATTTCTTCATTTCAGGCTTCATTCAGACTGCATCTATACTTCGACTTTGATCCACTATTTTTCTATGTAATACTTTTGAGATCCTTTTCATTTTGGGGATTCTATACCGTGTACTTATCTATTTTTAGTGGACCCCTCTTTCTGGACTAGGTCCCATAGTTTTTCCCTTTTGGGTTTTCCACGTAAAAATTTCTGGTTTCAATTTTATTTTTTGCACCTATTTTTGTCGCTATTCATCCGTTGTTTGAGGGAATGATTTCTCCGCTGCGCGTTCGTGTTTTTTTTTTGTTTGTGCGTTCATCACTTGCCATCTTTCACAATACCAAGGATGATGGGGGTGGACGAGAAATCGGATGAAGCATACTTTCAGAGTGAAGTGTGGTTGGTGGAAGAGATAGGAAAGGCCTGGAAGAAGTGGGGCGTGATCTCAAGGAAGCACATCATTTGGTTGGGTATGTTCGAACCAGCGTAGTTGAATTTTCAGTGGACTTCGAGGACGATCAATTTAGGGTTTTTCTTCTACTGGGAGTTATGGGAGGAGTCATAGTTACTGGAACCGCCAGTAAAACAAATACTTACCTATTTATTATCTAACCTGCACTCAACCTATTTTATATAAAAATTATTATTTTGATGATAGATTTTAATTTTGACCCATGCACGTCAAAAATAATTTTATTCCATGCCAATTTTAAATGTATAGTTAACAACATTTTATAATATCTAACGATTTATGTAGACAATACCAAAAAATTTACAATTCTTTCTTTGCATTCATTTTTCTCATTATAGGAAAATATATATTTTTTTTCTACTCACAATTATTTATTTCCAATAATTTATTAACATTGGTGCAATGATCTTCTCAATGGTTTTGCCATACCATTTTAAATATGGTATATGATGCATAATATTTATTTCAATCAACATTCTTGACCTAAAATATACACCCATTGAAAAATTTTAATACACATGATAATTTAATTGATGAATCTCTTATATAAAATTTAAATGGTGTCATATGGAATGTGGGTTCACCCAGATTTATATTTCATAATTTGTACTTTATATAAATATTGGAAATTTACATCAAATATATCCAACAGTGATTGAAATGTTTTATCTAAAAAATAGGTATTCCATGGTGAACTAGCATACAAGGGCATTCACAATAACATAATGAGAATGCATAATTCTTTTATAATTGATATGTTTGTAGAAAAATATCAATTAAATAAATCAACCAATATCCCCATGAGGGATGCCTACTGTTTTATCAATAAATTGATGGTCATGTATAGTTGTATCAATATTTTTTTACAAATGATCTTTTATGTCCTAAATGATCATGTCATGTATTGAATTTGTTAGGATCAGTAAACTTCTGGTTTACCATAATTATCCAAATGGTTCAAACTATAGGCTAAACAACCCATGGCCCCTAAAATTTATTAGAAAAATCTAACTAAATAGAACAAGGGGTTGAAACAAGAGTGTGTGTCACATACGCCACCAAAACATAAGTAAAACACTGAAACACAATAAGAGAATATAAAAGGGAAATGATTGTCCTCTTTTGCATCCATTTCCCACATTCTGTGCATTTCCATGACCTCGAGGATGACATATTATTCTCCATATTGGGGTGACCCATGGGCCACCTTGATCATCCAAGCACTTATCATTGCTAACCTTATCATGTACTAGGTTTAGCATGTCAGCAGGTTGTGCTCTAAATATAGTTTATTTTCTTAAATTACATGACTTTTCAACTTCCTTATGTGCTAATGCTTTCATATCCTCTACATGCTCCTTGACATCCTCGAAACCATGTTGCACAATAGGTTCATTTTCCACCAGGTATCTTCCTTGTTGATCTAAATTTGTAGCCCCCGCAACTAGTTGTTGTCCGCTGAGGTCCTCTTTAGAAGAGGGGTATGGGAGCCCTCAACCACCTCCACATTATGAGGAATATCCCAACTCTTCTTGAGACATTATGAATAGAAAATTCCAATGTGGGGAGTACTAATGTATTTGATCATGGTGAATAAATTTACCATATGTTTAATACCATTGAATAGATTTCACCCCATGTCATCATTCCCATAAACAACCTTACCAGATCAACTTTCCATGCCCTCATCACAAGAAAATGCATCAAGGTCATAATTTGGAGGGGAATCCACATGAGTAGATGGAATATCCCATCACTTAACATCCTGTACAACTTTCTCCACATTATTGGTGATCATATTTCCATTAATAAAGACAACCTTTCCACTAGATGGAGATTATGTACCTCCCCTATTGTTTATTCCCATCAAGATACACATGTTCCAATGGGTCTCCATTCTTAACCTCATGAAACTAAGAAAGATATTTCATTTTTGAGCTAAAAACCTTCTTTCCTATAGAATTATCTCCTGTATTAGGTGACACCTTCCCACTAAACCAATAACGGCCCCCAATAAGCACATCCAGATCTCCTACAACATCACTATTAGGGCCTTAATCTTCATTTCAATCACATCGGTTACCCTGTTTCAAAGAAAAAGAATGTTGATCCACACAATGATCACCCTATGCATTATTTACAATTGGAGTGTTTTTAATTTATTGACTAGAATTATGAACCATAGCCTCAATAACTTATTAAATAAAAGATAAGGAGCTATGAAGTGATTCAACTTCAGCTAGTCCATCTGTAATGCCCTACTGCCTCATGGAGTCCAAGGACTTACCTAGAAAATAAAAATTAGCTGAATCTCACATGTCCATATCTCTTAGACCATTGAAACTCATCCCATTACCCCTAACAATAGTTTAATTATCTATTACATGCAATATATATTTATATTTCTCAATATTACTCTCAATCTTTTTGCAATAAGATCATTTAATACCCTTAATACATCTTTCCCAATGATTCCCAATGTAGATGAAATTGATGAAAAAGTATAGGACATGATCATATTCAATAGATGTTCAAATTCATATTCATCCTCTAAAAAAACTATTTCAATTAGTAGAGAACATTGATAAATTTTTATAAGAATTTTGACATAGTACCTATACCTTTCAAGTTATGTCTCTATGTCAAATTTTATAGGGATGCTGATAGTAGAAAAAAAATCCTAGATAATCTGAGGATGCCAATAGACCCAATTTAGACCCCTAATCGAAACCCCGGTCTGAGTAGTTGATCTATGCAATCTAGTTGGATCAAACTATTGGAGGAGAATCTAGATCTTCGGATAAAATCACCTGTGAAAACATTTGTGCGAAACTCGATGAAATATGGAAGCGGTATAATGTAGAATAAATAAATCAAAATTTATTATTTTAAACATAGAAAAATACTATAAGCCTGATGACTAAAAAACCACAGGGAAATTCTGAAATTTCCAATATAATTTAGAGAGTACAAAGAAATCCATGTAATTACAAAACTTGAATCACAAATGAGAGAGTAGATAAACTCGTTTGAAAACCACACTATGATACACATCCTTCTCTGTGAAAATCATCTCACAAACTCCATGCTTGAAATATCCATTTGTGAAAAAAATTCACCCTTCGCTTGGTGAAACTCAAATAAATCGGAGATTAAATATGAACATGCAGCAACTTCACAAGTTCTTACGACACCCAAAGGATTTCTCTACGACATGATCATTTCATAATGATGTACAACCGGTCATCAATTGGGACACACCACATTATCAATGAAATCTAAAATAATCTTGACACATGGACTTGATCATTGATCATGTCGCTACTACTTCACGCCTGCTCAATATCAATGCATTGAACATGCTACCATAAACGAGATATCCCATCACCTTATAGATCAACCATCAATGACTAATTGTCAATTTATGACGACCCACATGGTCTACCCCAAACACATTATACCACTTCATCTTGATCTTGATGGAATACATATTGATCAGCTCTCACTTTGTTCACTGACACCTGCTTCCCGTTTTAAAGACTTCACTACTTTTTTTTCAAAAATTCATAAGATATCAAATATATAATAAATTAAAAAATAGAAATGTATCTTCCAAGTTAAGATTAAAACACATATCTCATCTAAAGAGATATAAAAGGTATATCTCCCCATGATCAACACCTAAAGTCATGTCTATTTGATAAGATAAAGCATATCTCGTATTAAAAAACTAGCTTATCTCAAATTTGGAAACACCCTTGACATGAATCCTATCAATCTCCCCCTTCATCCTGTCAATAGAGATACCACCCAACAAACTCAGTTAGACTGAAAACCTATGTGGATTACACCCACCATAATCCTCTTTAGATAATATGAAGACACCCTATTACAATTATGATAAAAAAAACTCTCTACACCACTATAAATGAAATCCAAATGTTGAAATCCTCACCATATCTGAATCTGCACTATCCTATAAAAAACAGAACCAAAAATATCTAGTTCCACCATCATCATGCTCAATGCATATTATGGATCCCCTACATGAAAATCCCCCCCCCCTTCTCAAAACCTTGAGCAACTAGAATCACTTCAATCTTCAATTTTTAATTCATTCTTCCCCAGTAGCCCATTATAATGAAAAGAATTAGGTGTAAGACCCAAACCACCACTCTAAACCTAATTTTTCCCTAAACCATATTCTGTATCATGCACCATCTTTCCTCCAGAAAACATAAAAAATTATCACATCAAATTGAATGTTGTAACTATAAACTCTAATACCACTTGTTGGGGAGAGAATCCTGATTTTGGGAAACAAATCACTTGTGAAACAATTTGTGAGAAACACAAGAAAATATTGAAGTAATGTAAATTATAATAAATAAATCAACTCACATGTTTTTTAACACTGAAGAAACCTCTGATATGGAGGATTAAAAAACGACTAAGCAATTATGAAATATCCACTGTGAATTGATGAGTACAAATAATTTCAGGTAATTCCAAATATTAAATTCAAAAATACAATGTACATAAACCTGTGTGAAAACCACACCTCGATATTTCTTCTACTTATCTCTGAAAATGATCTCACCAATTCCATTCTCAAAATATTCATCTTTGATAAAACATCACCATTCTACGATGAAACACCACTACCTCAGAGATCATATCTGAACATGCATCATCCTCACACTGTCTTGAGATACCTAAAGGATTTACCCATCCCATGATATTGCCCTCATGATGTACTACCAATCATCAATCGAGATACCCCACTTGATCACCATAGTCAAGAAGACTCTCAATACATGGCCCCAATCATTGATCATGTTGTTTTTTCATCAAACCTCCTCATTATCAATGTGCTTCACATGATACCACAAACGCGATATCCCATCACATCGTAGATCCATCGTTGATTCCTCATTCTCCATTGATGAAGACCCATATGGGCTACTGCAAACACGATAGCCCATTTCCTCTTGATCTCGATGGCCTACATCTTGATCAGTGATCTCTCCATTTCCACCAGTTTATTTCCCTTTTAAATCCATCATTGTTTCCTTTTTCAAATATAGATAAGATAAGAAATGTATCTTAAATTTCCAAATCATCATTTTTATTCCACATTAAGATTCAAGAAATTATATGAACTAAATATATATAAAATAATATCTCCCTATGAGAAACACATGTAGTTATATTTGTGTGATAGGATAAAAGATATCTCATATTCAAAAACTATCTTATGTAAAATTTGGAAACACCCATGGGATGGATTTTATCAATCTCCCCCATCAACGTCTCAATGGAGATACCATCCCACAAACTCAGTTGGACCGAAAACCTATTGGAGTCTCACCAACCATCATTCTATATTGTAATAATGATGAATCCCTTTTGAACTCTAGTATAATCCTATCTACCCCCCCTATAGAATAAATACAACCATTGAAGTCCTTAACATATCTGAAAATACATTTTATTTTCAAACAAAAATGAAACCATAAATACATGTATCCTCTTTAATCATGATTGACACATTATTTGTAGCACCTGCAATAAAAATTCATCCCCCAACTCAATACCCCAAGAGATAGTACATCACCTCGATCTTAAATATTTAATTCATTCTTCACTAGTTTCATATTATGAAGAATATAATTTGGTTTAAGTCCCAAAATACCTCTCTAATCATTCTTTGTCTCCAAAACCATATTCTGCCTCATGCACCATTAGTCCTCTTGAAAGTAGAAAAAAATATCATGTCAAATTTAACACCCTAACAATCATATTTGATACCACTTTTTGGGGTAAAATACCAATATCTAGATAAAAATAGCTTGAGAAACAATTTTTGAGCAATCTGATGAAATATGGAAGCGATATAAAGAAGAATAAGTAAATCATCATGCAATATATTTAACGTGGAAACCCCCTATGATGATAGGGACTAAAAGACCAAAGGGAAATTCCAAAATACCCACTATGAATCACAATGTTCAATGAAATCCAAGTTACACCAAAACTTGAATTTGAAAATACAGAGAATAGATAAACCTATGTCCAAACCATGTTTCGATTTTGCATATTTTTTAAGAGATAAAAAACATTAATGGAGTGATTTATCTCAACATTAATAGAGGATTTTCTCCCAACATTAATGGAGAGTTAATTATCAACATTACTGGATTGAAAATTTACTGTTGACCACATTTATTGGAGATATGGGATTTTTGTGTATGTAAGAGGATGTGGTAACATGTTTTGAAAGGGTATTCCAACATGATATAGACAACAAAAGAAAACCGAGAATGGTTTGTCACCTTTGCGGTGCCCCATGTAACTCGACACACACAACGTCAAACACGAGGAGCTAGTTTCATCATTTTTGTTTGGATTTGATCAACAATAAGTTTTCCTGCGATCTTGGTGATTTTTAGCACTCAGTTATTCAGTCGATGATCTTCAGATCCATACGGTTAGATTTATTGTTTTATATTTTTTCTTAGATGAAGTTCTTTTTCCAGATCTTTTTATGCCTCTCTTCTCTGCTAGTTGTTTCTTCTGTTGTATCAAATAGTTATACTTTTTATATCCCATTTATTTTTGGGAGTGTCTACCATCTAGTCTTTGATTACAGTGGATATTCTTTCTAGACTAGGTACCATGGTTTTTCCCTTTAGGTTTTCCACATTATAATTTTTTGATGTCAACATTATTTTCTACACATATTTTTTTGTTTGAAGTGCATCCGCTTTTATTTTTGGTGGGAATGATTTTATTTCTTTTTCATTTTTTTCATTTTTTTTTGCATTTTCATCACTTTTTGTATTTCCCCAATATCGGGTATCAACGTTTAAGGATCATACTTTAATTTATTCATGAAAATTATGGAGGTTTTTTAGAGGATTGTTGATGAGTGTGTGAAGTGGAATATGATTTTTATATCAAAATTGGTTGAGAGAGGTGATGCACCAGGTGCTTGAGGGATTTTGAGCAGAGGAAATTTTTTTATATGGTTGCTCCAAATAGGATAGAAATCATAATTATATGGAGCCAAATGTTTCTAGTTTTGGTCTTCTTTAGCAGGACAATGCTGATACATATTTGAGAAAGACTTCAACATTTGTATTTCTTTTACAGGAGGAGAAGAGCCTTTTTCTTTCCAAAATGAAAAATTCTATCATCATATTTTTTGAAGATGATGATGACTGGAGAAATGAAAAATTTTTTATTTTCAAACAAGATTATTGGATGTTTTTCCTTCATTGACACATTGAAGGGGGAGATCCTTGGGATTCAACGCATTTTTTAGGAGAGATAAAATTTATAATGGATAGGTTTATCTCAACTTTGATAGAGGAATTTATCCCAACTTTTACGGTTAGTTAATTCTATATATTAATGTATTGAAAATTTAATGTTGACTACATTTATTCGTAATATGAGCCTCGTGTCTATATAAGCTTATGTGGTAACATCCTTTGAAAGGATATGCATATAGGATATAACCGACAATAGAGAATTGAGAAGGGGTAGTCACCTCTACGTTGGCCCATGTGACTTGATGCACATAATATCAAACACAATGAGCATGTTTCATATTTTGTAATCGAATTTGATCAACGATTGGTTTTCCTATGATCATGGTGTTGGAGTTGGTTCCGTAAAACCAACTTCTTTTGAATTTTGTAGTAACTTATATTCATGGTTTTGAATATTAATAAATTCCTTATCACCTGATGATTGTTATTTTGCGTAACATTGTATGTTATAATGTCTTAAGAGTAACGACCGCACTAAAAGTTCATAGGGGATCCCTACTATAATGAGAACCTGGATTTGCTATGACACTATTCATTAATATATGTTCTGTAGTCAGATGATATAATTTGAGGGACAAAAATGATACATGCTATTAGGGGTGGATACTCATAGGCCTTTGAGGCACCTTCTCATGCTGTACGTCCTAGGTATAGTCAATGATGATATTATGAGAATGAGACCTGCGAGTAAGAAATCCACATTTATAAGTGTCATTAGATGTTCCTATCTGAGGAAGTGTGTATTGGTCCTTAGGCTTTAATATTATTATTAATGGGTATAATGACACACAAATTTAGATGTATTAGTGAAAACCATGATAACATATGTTCATAGTGAAATAGTCTCCCATGTGTTCTCAACATATGAAGAAATAGTATCATGTGTTAATAAGATAAGTAAAGAATTCTCTGAGTCTTTTGGATTTGATGGGAAGAAAAAGAAGAAAAGGATAGAAGAGAGAACGATGGATAAAGGGATGAGGGAAAAGAAGAATTTTCCAATATGTGATAACCGTGGGAAGAAACAACTTGGAAATTTCCTGAAGGGAATGATAGTTTGTTATAAGTGTGGAGAAAAAGGAAACCAAGTGCGTGACTGCAAGGGGAAGAAAAAGGTTTCCAATGTACAATGATTCATCTACAAGGAGTGGGGACACTACGCAAACCAATGTCCAAATCATCATAGTATGCCCCAAATGATGATATTGGATAATAATCAAGTTATGATAATACCACAGATGAGGAGGAATGATTAGAGTTCTTATGTTGTTATTAAAGAATTCTTTCATTTGAGTGTTGTATCAGTGATGTACTGGATATAATAATTATGGAGTATATAAGGATTGTACTGTAATACTATTTCATCAAGGACTTGAGATTGTGTAGAACCAAGAAAAGTGACTCCAAGGTAGGTTAAATTTTAGGAAAATATATGGTTGAGAGAAAGATAACCCATAATATGGTTCTGATACCAAGATAGTGATTTTGGAATAATATATGTTTGATTTGGATAAATTATATTGGATATTCTTAACTTCCTTGAAACTGATTAATGATTTGTATACATTTTTGGATAGAAAGGGTATATCTAGTATTCTATAAAGAATAAGGGATCATGAATGTAATCAATAAGGATTTATGGTAATTCAGGATGTTGCAGTGTTTTAAAAGAATACATGATGAAGGTGTTCACATGTTGTTACACGGAAAAAATGAACTTCATTATATTTACCTTCCTTATAAAATTTGGACTGTGAGTTGGACAAAAGTATATTGGATAACTATAAAGGTTGTAATGGATTAAGTTGAACCTTGGATAGTATTGTTTAAGGTTAAAACATTTGGGAGTATTATTTTTGGAATATTATAATACTATAGTTTTGGTAAAAAGGACAACCTGTAGGTCGGGGGATAACTCGCAGCATCGGACAAAGCTGTAGGAATCAAATCCACAACCATAGTGCGACATGCCTTTATTACCTACCACTAGCCTACAAGAAATCCCTGGTTATTAAAAAATAGTATTCCTAATCTTAATGGTATGTGTTAATATTTTGAACCTTGTACGATTAGGATAAATATAATATTTTTGTGTTCTATTATATTTTTGAGTGAAAGATGAGTTCGTGATAGAAATTAGTTGAAGGTTGAAAATCTAATTTTCAAGAATATATATATATATATATATATATATATAACTATATCTTATTCTATGATTAAATTAATTCTTAAACTTTAGTAAAGGGATATTAATACAAAAAAATGTGTTATCCTAATACCTTATGTCTTGTTGAACTGATAATATTTTAAATCAACATAGATTGAAGGCTTTGTGCCCCCCAATTTTACAATTGTTTGTGATTGATGACCTCAATAACTCCCTAAAAATATTTACATTTTTCCTCTAATTAAATGCCTCTAATTGTCACCAATGTTCTTCTTATTGAGATCATAATTTGGTGGTGACTTTTTCATTTCCCATTCCCTCTTTTTGAGGCTAAATTCTGTTGAACTTATTTCTGATGTGGGTTTTCCACAAAGGTATTTTCTATTTTCAACCATTTATTAACGAAAAATTTTAAATTGCGAGGATGCAATTTATTGAAGGAGGGGAGAATGTAACACCTCGAGCTTCCACGATACGCTTCTCTTTCAATAATGCAATAGCTTGCATTGTACGCAAGTTCGAGATTCTAACACATCGCGACCAATAAAAATATCCATTATGAATAGTAATACCCACTTTTTGAAATTATATATATTTTATATTTCAAAATGGACTTCATTTTTTGATTCGGAATATCGAAATTAGCCTATGTTGAATTTTTGGTATTTTTCTGAGAACTTCCAATTTTTATGAATAGTGAAAAATACTTAAAAACAACTTTTTTAATCAAAATAATTTATAGTGATAAATTATACTATTTAGTGGTTTTGGAGTGAAATTATAATATATTTTTACCATTTTATCCAATGGTGGTCATTCGGATTAATTTCACTTTGAAATTGGACATAAACAATTTTCAATCTTTTGATATATATTGTTTCTTAAAAACACGCTATTTGTTGTGACAGCGGGAATTAATTATAAAATTAAGTAATGCAACTTATATGATTGTAATTTTTTAAAATATAAATCATTTTTGAATTCCTAATATCAATTATAACTTAGGTTGAAATTTTGGCATTGTTCTGAAAAACTTCAATTTTTGATTAATAGTGAAACCACTAAGTGGTAGTTAAAAAACTGATTTTTCATTTTAATGAAATATTACCACTTCTGTGATTTTATTTTCAAAAATCCGAAATACATGGTTTTCATTAAGAACTAAAATGTGGTTCAATGGGAATAAAATAATTTTTTGGTGAATAGTAACTTTTAAGTTTAATTAATCGCGATTAAAGGTAATTAGTGAAATTTATGGTAAAAATGATATTATAAAAATAATAAATGACCTTGACACATGTCCTTCCCCTATTGGATGAGTCATGGAAGACCAATAAAATCAATGGGTCAACTTGGGGACCCCATGGAGCCACTTTGGTAGGAAAATGACATTAAAAACTTTTTATTTAATGTTAAAATAAAAATGTCACGAACATTAGTTTTTTTACTAAAACAATTTTTAAATGGGGTTATTAAAGTAATATTTTTTACAATAAATATTAATTAGAAATCTAAAAGGATTTTCTACATCATGATATTTTTATTATAATTTTTAGACATTAATTAAATTAAATTATTTATTACACCATGATGATGCAGCGATTACCTCATTATTAAACGATTTAAATAAAATGAAAAGATAATGTAAAATCTAAGTCCTACACATGTCAAAAACCTATTGGATGGGTGGATTTCTAACTCGTATCACCTTATCCTCGAAATATATAATTTTGGGACCATTTAAATCCGAAAATCATTTTATAATAAAGTAACCTTTTATAACATTCCAAGAGTGCCCGTCCTCTCCTCCTATAAAAGGACACCACCTCTACCACCTTACCCACACCTCTAAAGCATTTTTCTCGGAATTCCCCTGCCATTTTTGTCTCTCCACAACCCACTATTACTTCTATAATCTTTACTTTGGGCAGAAGTATTCCCAAGGAAGCCTTTGAGCTCAAATCAAAAAAAGTTACCCGTTTTAAAGGTAGTGTTTTCTCTTGTGTTCTTATGTTTTATTTTGCTTCTCCAACCCCCTAAACTCTTTTTATTAATTTTTTTTGTAACAACAACAGTATCCTCCATATACTAGGATGTTGTTATAATAAGAATTCGAGCTACACTTACACACACCTACATCTAATGGTTAAAGAACATACTATTTCTGTGGATGGTGAATTTCCGCCTCACAAAACGATGATTGTTCAACACTCATATAACACCTTCAAAGGTGTCCATTAAGATGTCACTATATTTATATATGATATATAATATTTTTATGTTTTACTTAAGATTCTGTATTTTTTATTTATGGAATACATTTATGGTTTCGATGGTGGGTAAACGCGATATTTTCATTTTCAGAAGTGCGGACTACCGCCCACTCAAAGTTATTTGAATCATTAATGCCATATCTGGGATGTATAATGGATGAAGTAAATGGTATTATACATTATATTATATTGTAATTATAGTATACCTTTATATAATTATAATTTCATTCCATTAAATATGAAATAGAAATGAAGGTAGCGTTCATGTGTACGTACAGCTTACCGTCTCCATGAACGGTATATTTCATTTCTTACCTCTAAATGTTATGTATAATTATAAATGCATGTATATACCGGATATATATGATATATATGATATATAAATCAGGAATATAATTCTAGATATAATGGATATTTCACCACATGAACAACTTGTAATTATAAGAAGTTTATTTTTGACTCAAGTACCAAAGATCGACAAAATGACCGTTATTAACTTAAATAATTATATAATGTTAATAACATGGTAATAAGTGATATAAAAGGAATAATTAACATGGAATAGGTTCTTATGAAAATATAAATTAACTCTAGTTTATTATTCAGGAGGTTAAAGAACAATCGAGTCAAGTCGGACACGAGGTAAGGGAACTTCTTAACCCGATTTCCTTTCTTTGGGTTAATCTCCTACTTTCAAATTATGTCATGATATTAATTTGTCATATCTTGTATTTGTACTTTCTTTATGTGTACTTATAGTTAATACACATAATAGATCAATTAAATTTAAAAAAATTATCTTTTTAAGGGACTTCATCTCAATCTCCATTCATTGATGCATATTTTGTTTTATACACAAATTTCTTCTATACGGTGTATAAACCCCCTTTGACTTTTACGTTTATTCAAAAGGAATATTTTTATATGATTCATTTCAATAAATTAAAAAAAGTAATGTTTTTCTTTTCATTCGTATGCGGCGACAACGACTTCTCTGCCGTCTTGACCATTATTTGAGTTTCGGCTTCCTCTACAAGCCATAACTTTTTTAAAATGAAAAATAAATACCAAGTTTTAATTTCCTTTTATTTTTTTATTTAAAATGGTTTTGAAAGTGTTTTTATTATATCAATGTGTTGTATTGATATCTTCTGATTGAAATGTAGAAATGTTATGTTTCATTTATGCATTTTTTATGTGATATGATAATGTTATGGTTTATGATATGTTTAAACCTGTTCATATGAGGAATGCAGTTGACTTAATAAGTGACGGGTGGAGCCCGCTATAGCTCCTCGATGCATCGGCAGGTCTCATGAGACAAACTAGTGTATTGTCATGTGGCCTTGACAAAATCTTATTTGTAGTCTTCGCACGAGGCCTTGGCTACGTGGTTATGATAGTTTGGCATTATGCATTCCATCATTATGAAAGTGGTTATTGATATTGCATGTGATTATTCGACCAGTAGAATAACCATGTGAATAAGTAAATGGCATTATTTCATTTTTCTTTTTCCATATTATGATGATGTTCATGTTTAAAAGGCTTTTGTTTAGTTATGAATTGCCTTAAATGTTTATGTTTATTTATGAAAGCTTACGCTATATTGTGATCCTTACTGAGCATCTGAGCTCAACCCTTTCAATGTTTTAATTTTTCTAGGATGTGAAGAAGTATTTTAGGAATGACCTGCATGGATAGTCTGAAGGGGATATGAGTGTGGAAAATGGAGACTATGTTATTGTAGTTTTTCACTTTATGATGTAATGTAACATTTATGAATGTATCTATTGTTTCCAAGGATACTAAACTAATCGGTCTTTCGAGACATGATCTTTTGTGATCATTCCAATGTTACGTAATAATGCACTGACTTTGGGTAACTGGGGTCGGGGCGTTACATCAATAAATACCCCAAAAATGGTAATGTGTAACTTTTAACATATATAATTCAAAGATAAACAATAAAATGTACAAAACACCAACCTCGATATCGTACGATCGATATACATGAACATCAACCCTTGAATCAGCATAGAACAGTGTAGATCTAAAAAATGGTAAAATCGATCATCACATAATAACTCAAAAGTGTGGAAGAATCATGAAGAAAGTCTCTAGGGGAAAATAGAACTCACCAGTTGGAATCCAATGCACCTGAAAAGATCTTAATCGGCGCTCGAATGGAGAACTGGGGGTGGCTTGAAGTTCGTGTTCATTCTATCACTCTCCTGTTTGATCTTAGTGAAGAAGAAATATGTTCTGGACATGAGATGTTACCTCACTCTGATTATCGAATATAAAGAAAAGTACACATAGTGTTCATTTAATGTACAAGATGTATAGTATCCTTAATCGGCCCCTACTTTAGCCTATCTGCTAGGTCACCACATAGCCATGTACTCAGCTATTACACGACCTATACGTGGCTTTATGTGGTACCCAAGTACATGGTGTGTACTCATAAGTACAATAAATGTACTTATAAAAATCTCATTCCTTCCATTTTCCTAAAAACAGCCCAAAATATCCATACCTGAAATGAAGATCCGGGTTCCTACAAACTTCCCCCCTTAAATAAATTCATCCAGGAATTACCTTTCCAAAGGTGGTGAAAAAGAAACATCAAAAAACTATAGCCACTAGGATCATACGCCGTCCTCCCTCTCCCATGTATTTCCATGTTCTCGCACATGCTACCATATCACCAGTACCAAAGGAACAGACTAGCCACGAAATACCTTCGTGATGCGATCCATAATCAATACAGGGTTCTCCCTGAAGTATGTATCTACCTCCAACCCAACCTTATTCAGTTGAAAAACATGAGACGTGTATTAAAAGTAATTTTGTAGAT
Organism: Viscum album; assembly: GCA_963277665.1. Taxonomy (NCBI): domain Eukaryota; kingdom Viridiplantae; phylum Streptophyta; class Magnoliopsida; order Santalales; family Viscaceae; genus Viscum; species Viscum album. The sequence goes on along the minus strand of OY728137.1, from coordinate 440,044,987 downwards.
GAGAAACATGAAATATGTCATGCATAACCCGATACCTCTAAAGTAACTTCAATCGATAGTTAACTAGCCTAACACTCTCCAAAACATCAAATAGTCTAGAATATCTTGGTGAAATATTCCCCAAACTCCTAATCCTCCTCTATCCCATCCTTGGTGTGACAAGTTAGAAAACCTACTCTCTGACCTCGAACTCCAGTGGTTGTCACCATCGATCAGCATATGATTTATGGTGAGATTGGGTAGTATCCATCTTCTTCCAAATCAACTCCACCTGCTTCATGGTCGCCTAGATAAGACAAGGTCCTAGCATAGCTGCCTCTCTTATCCCCATCAAACATAGGGGTGATTGGAATGACCTACCTTACCATGCCTCAAAAGGATTAATATGAATAATTTTATCAATACTATTATTTTTGGAAAAATCCACCAGGGCTATGTGTCTCTCCCAAAAGCCGCCAAAATCGAGTACGCATTCTCGAAGTATGTCCTCCAAAACATAAATCATGCACTCAGACTAGACATCTATCTGGGGATGGTATGATGTACTTAGAAGTATTAGTGTACCCAAATCTCTCTATAGACCCTACCAGATATGAGAAGTAAACCAGGCATCCCTGTTAGAAACTATAGAGTGTGGAAACCCCTAAAACACACAATATATCAGATGTACAACCTTCCAAGCTTATCCACACTGAAGGATTCGTTAATCAGTAGTAAATATGAAACCTTTATGATTATGTCTACAACAACCTTGAAAACATCATTTACTCATGGTGACCCTGGTAAACCTGTAATGAAATCCATCGTGACATTATTCCACTTCCACTCAGAAATGGCTAACTGTTGTAACAACCCTACTGGTCGCTGATGCTCTGTCGTCACCTATTGATAGGTGGAATATATCTAAACAAAACTAGCAACATCCCACTTCATGACTGGATACTAATACTGATGGTGTGGATCTCAATACATATTGGTGACACTAGGTTGAACTTCCCATGTTGAGGCATGAAAAAATCGAAAAAGATAATCTCGTATGTCTGCTGACACCCATACTCACCCATGAAAATGCGAAACCTCATCCTCGTCTATAGTCCGCCTAGAAGTAGGGTCCTATCTTGACACACTCTCTCTTAGGACTATGCCTTGGGAATCTTATAGCTACCTCATTTGAACTCTATCTAGTAGAGTATAGGTAATAACTATTGAAGAAAGAAACATCTACCCCTTTCCGTCATGCACCTCCAAATGCATCTCAGAGAATGGATCCATAATCTACCACTCAATACTAGCCTCCTGAACTTCCTATAACTAAGTCCTCAAACTAAATGAATTAGCCATTGCATTTCCATTCCTAGGTGTGTAAGCAAGATAAAGGTCAAAACAATGAAGGTACTCAACCAACCTTCGCTAACTCAAATTCAGATCACACTGTGTAAAGATATACCTAATGCATTTGTGGTCAGTGTATACCACAAAATGATCCCCCAAAAGATAATTTCTCCAAAAATGTGATGCATGAAAAATTGCAACTAACTTGAGATTGTGCATCGGTTCATTCCTATCATGAGCCCTCAACTACCGAGACACATACGTAATGAATACTTCCCAATGCATAGGCACTACTCCCATCCCAATGATTGATGAATAACAATAAATAGTTTATCTAATTTTTGAATCCGTAAAAATCAGTATCGATGTTTAAGTCCATCTCCATTTCATCTCATAAAAGGTTGAATCGTAGGAATCAGAGCACATATGCTTTTCAACCTTCTTATTAAGGCCCATCAGTGGCGCTAATAAGCATGAAAACTCCTAAATAAAACTTCTATAATAACAAGCCTTCCCAAAAAAACTTTGTACCTCAAAGATGTTTTTCGGATACTCCAAAGAAACTACTGCTCTCACTTTTTCTGGGTCCACTGGTACTCCTGTCTCTAAGATGAAATGACCCAAGAAGAGAATCTGGTCCATCCAAAGTGGTATTTTGAGAACATATCATATAACTGATTCTCTCTCAGTGTACTCAATAAAATCTCAAGAGGGATAGAATGATTGTGATGAGTGTGATAGTACACAAAGATATCATACACAAAGACTACCACAAAAAGAATATTTGTAAGGATGGAACACTTGGTTTATCATTTCTAGGAAAATTCTCAGTGCATTCATGAGATCAAACATCATAACCGAATAAATCTATAGACTATAATTTCTCTAAAAGCTGTAAGAGGTATATCTTATAGTCTAACATGCACCAATCAAGTCATTCTTTGAGAGAACCTGAGCTCCTCAAAGCTGGTCAAAGAGATCATCAATCCTCGATAAGGGATATAGGTTCTTGACCATCAAAATTTTCAACTTCCAATAATCTACACAATTTTTACGGTACCATTTGCCTTCTTCAGAAAAATGATAGGTAAACACCAAGGAGAAGTACTAGATTGGATGAAAAGATTTTCCTACAACTCCACTAACTACTTCTTGATCTCCTGTAACACTGGTGTAGTCATCCTATAAGGAGGAATGGGCACTAGTATGACTCCTAGAACATGATAAATAGAGAAATCAACATCTCTCTCTGGAGGTAAACCTGAAAAGTCCTTTGGAAATACATATCTGGTAATGGAAGATCCACTACATGAAATCTCATTGTGATGCTTCCTACTATAGATCTAAGGAGTACCAACCCTGGATGTTGAACCACCCTATCTCGCAGCTCCCAACTCCCTCAGATTTCTCTCAGTAATCAGTGCCTGATTTACTATAGTAGTCATCGAAGACAGCCTAAAAACATTCACCTACGATTAGATGTCATACCTAAGGCCATCCAAAAACCACCTATCCAAAGACAACTCGTCACCTCCCTAAACAGGTGTGAAGCATTGAAGCTCTATAAATCCCGAAGAATAATGCATCATTGAAAGAGTGTCCTGATCCAAATGCATGAAATCATGGGCTCAGTCAGCCCTTAACGTATCGGGGTAGAAGTAATGATTGAAGGTTCTCTAAATCTCTTCCCAAGACATATCACGATGACATCATGCATGTGAGAAAACATCCCACCATATCATGGTAGAATCACGTAGCATGTAAATCCTGAGCTTCACCCTCCACTTAGGAGGATAGATGCTTAAATATGGAAAGCATGGAATTTAACCATGTCTATGTAGCATGTGGTCCTCCATCCCCTGAAAAAGTTAAATGATTCAGCTATGGGAAAACCCTTGTCAACTCTTCCATAGTCGGGGTAGGATGTGGTAATCCCTTGAAAGTCTACATCATCCTCAAAAAATCATTCATAGAACTATGCATCAGCACCTGTTTCCGGTATAACATATGGTGGTAAGACGAGCTTGATGGGTGGATCTACTGGTCTTCCCTGATCTATCATTTCTGGTGTCAGATCATCGCCATGTACCGAGCGTACAACCAGAGGATGTCTTGGGGGCATTAAACTGCAAGGTCAACTACACACCTCGATTCAATATTATCGAAGATAGAAACATAGAAGTGTGAGAATGGAATATAAGAATAAAGGCATTCAATTTTTACAGAAATGAGTTACACGACATGTAGAACCACTACACGGCTTATTCTTTTTAAGACTTAACATGGGCATGTAACTATGCCATTTTGGTTTTGTGACACCCCTACACACTATCTGTTCTTCCTGAGACATGGTGTGTACTTCAATTTCACCTCCTACCCAAGTACTTCTCTATGGTTCACACAATGCAGTTCTGTGGGTGTAACACTACACAGTGTGCTCACCCTAGACACGACATGTTCTACTAAAGATCCCCAACCTCGTGTCTCTGCTCACACATCTAGTCACGCGGTCAATCACTACATGACAACTAATCCTAGTACACAGTGGGTACTTATGAAAATTCATTCTTCCTGAATAGAAGAACATATGGTGTGTGTTCATAACACCACACCCCATGTTGTCTGAGTTTCCAAATAGTAATCATCTGTAACTTCTCTAGAACCCTTAAAAACTTAAAAAAAAATTCCAAGCCATGAAAGGTTATATTCTATGAGATTTCACAATCCCCAATAATAATTGTTTGTCATCCTATTTCATATCATGCATTAATAGAATTTTATTAAAGTTTAAACATGATCCACCAAATTCGAATCCAAGAGGGCATATGACTCCTCACGGACCAATGTTTGGCGTTCACCTAAATGAAACATTACATAAAACAATACCCTATAAAAATAGTACGTATTATATCATATCATCTATCACAACATCATGCATCTCTAGCACAAAAAATACCACAACAACATGCAATCTAGAATGAATCCTAAATGGCATGACAAGAATGAATGACATGTGATCTAAAGAAAGTTCCTATATGATGCATGAGATGGAATACCCTCATCTCATCGAGTTGTAAAAAAATAGAAACAAAATGACATCATTAATAACATCCAAAAACAAGTGCACCACCCAATGGTGAAATCAAATCAACTGTAACAATTGCATAAACAGAATAATCGCAATATTTGAGGTAAATTTTATTTCCGTTGTACATGAGTTAGAGACTCCCTAGAACAACTTATTACCAACATCATATTACTTCATATACATGTCTATATGCTCAAAATAGTAAGACAAAGATGAAAATAAACTTCTATGATACCACTTTGTAATTTCTCGGTTCTGGGTGCCACCCACGGGTGTCGCGTGCCCAGTTGGTACCATGAACTCAAGCGCATTTCCCCAAATACCAAAGGCTTCCGACTAGCAGCGAGGGACAAGTTCTGATACTGAGGAAACTATGCCCCCATTGGTATATTATACACAAAGAAATAACAATAGTAAACAATAACAGACGTAATAATACCAACAAATGAAGTAAATAATAGAAATCTGATAGAAATATAACAAATAGAGCATATATAAATGATGCATGTCACATGTTTCTATGAAAGCATCCAAACAAGTCACAATGCTAGAAAACAATACAAAAACCTAAGTACAATAGAAAAATAGGTATACTCATGCAACATTACAAGCCTCAGCTTGATCCCATTCTCTCTAGATCCAATTGAAATCAAGTACTTGATGAAGACGGGAGATTTCAATTATTTATACTTGCAACCATGTAATCTATTTGGATCCAAAAGAATGGCCCAAATAGGGTGTGAGATGAATCATAGTATGAAACCACCAAAATATTTGTGTCTAACTATCTGTGAATATATATAACAGGTAATATGTAGAAATGAGGCAATAAACTAGGAAGTAATCAAAAGTAAACAATCCTACAGTTTTCAATTTCATTCATTTAATTTTATTATTTATATGTAGAATCATGTAAACCTTGGTATCTAGGATAATCCCTATATCCCCTATGTAATTGTATAAAGTGATGTCTCAGAAGACCATCTAAACAAACAAGAAAGTCTGAGTCCAAGCTTGTGCATTGTCTTGGTAGACTCACCCCAATCATTCATTCATTCATATAGAGAAGCTCTCACAGTCTGACCCCTTTGGGTTAACATAGCACTAATCACTTACAAATGACCACATGGGAAGATCTCAAGGTCAATACCCCATGGTCAACATGGCATCAATAAATTATAAACAACCTATGGGAATCTCTCACATTCAATACCCCCAAGGACAACAGAGTATAAATAAATATAAAATGACCTCCTGCGTAGCTCTCACAGTCATTACCCTTAGGTGAAAGTCTACACCAAGGCTCTCATGGTCCTATGTAAATAAACATGGAAACCCCCACTATTTTCTTGGACTAAGGCTCTCACAGTCCATTGGAAAATCAACACACATATCATAACAAGGCATCACATGTAATATAAAACTACTATATGGATAACATTCACAAGAAAAACACATAAAATTAATATTATCAATCAAACTCCATCCTAAACAATTCCATTCATGGAAACAAGGTACGCCTCATTGGAAACCTAGGCCAATCGGCCCTATATAGTCAAGCTAGGGAAACGCACCCACTGGGTGTCCTGTAGAAAAGGAATCTAACTTTACCAATATGATGTGACCCATTTTCAATAAATTGAATAATAGAAAGTAAATAATAGGGTTAATTTCCCAAACAATCAATACTACCAAAGTGGGTATGCAAAAATTTAAACATATATTGTCCAGAGACGAACAATGAAAGGCACAAACCACCTACCTCAATATCATACAAACGATATACATGAACATCGTCCCTTGAATCATCCTAGAACGATGCAGATCTACAAAAATGGTAAAATATATCATCCCACAATAACTCACGAGAGATGAAGAATTAGGAAGAAATGATCTAGGGTAAAAGAGTACTCACTTTTGGGAATCCAACACACCCAACGATGTCTCAATCAGAGCTCAAACAAATAACCGAGAGGGGCTTGAAGATCATTTTCATTCCTTCTCTCTCATGTACGAACCGAGGGGAGGAGAAATATGTTTTAGACATGAGATGCCACGCCACATTGATTTATTAAATAAAAAGAAAATTACATGACATGTTCATTTAATGTAAATTTCTTGTAGTAGCCCTAACCAGCACCTGCTTTAGGTGGTCTACCAGGTCACCACACGATCATATACTCAGTCATTACACAGCCAGTACGTGGATGTACGTAGTACCCAAGTACACGGCGTGTACTCATAAGTAAATGGCGTGAAATTAGCAAATTCCCATTTCTTCTTTTTTCCTCTAAAACAATCCGAAATAAAGATCCATACCTGAAATGAAGATCCGGGTTATTACAAACGTAGCGATATTTAATTAATAAATAAATATCCCTTACGCAATCTTAAAAAAATAAGGTGGAGAATTGGCAGACTGAGTTAAGGTTATTGTGAGAAATAATAATATTGAATATTATATTATTAAAAAATATTTAATTGTAAACTGAAAATTAGACACATGTAATGAAATAATAAAATTTCTATTAATATTTTACATGCGGATTTTTTGGCACTAAATAAAATAATAAGGGCCCTCACTATGCCAAAATCTACATTTGGCAGTGGTTTTTTTCATTTAGTCGTGGTTTAAACCATAACTAAATCATCCCGCAACAACCTCGAAAAATAGTTTCTAAATCGTGTGTCGACAATCAATTAGTGGCAGAATTTTTAAAACCGTCATATAATGATTTAGCAGCAGTTTTTTTTGGTTGGCAGTGATTTAAACCATCGCCAAATCGTTTTTGTTTTTGTTTTTTTTTGTAATTTATTAATTTTATTTATTTATTAGTTTTTATTTTTTTATTTTTTATTTTTTTTATTTAATTTATTTTTGTAATTAATTTGTTTTATTAATTATTATTTATTTTTGTAATTAATCAATAAATTTATTTCTAGAATTACATTATTTATATACTTATATACTTATTTATTATTTTTTATTACCATGATCAAGCCCATCTCCATGCACAAGTCCATGTCCATGCACATGCCAATGTCATATATTGAAATTCTGTGTTGGGTGAGATTTGAACCTCTTACCTCTTGATTATTATCGAAACACATTACCACTCAAGCAGGCTTTTCATGTGGTCAATATATTGAATTTAATATACTTATATATATATATATATATATTAATTGGAAAAACAAATAATACATAACAAATAAATACCCACTAAACATATAATATTTAATATTTAATATAGACTATATAATATATAACATATAATACATAATTAATGTATAAATAATAAATTAATTAGCAAACTATTTAATATATGATAAATAAATAAAAAATTAACAATAAATTAATAAATAACAGAAAAATAAAAATATAATAAATAATAAATAGTAAATAATAAATAATAAATAATAGTAAATAATAAATAATAAATAATTCATAATTCACAATTAATAATAATTCAAAATTTAAAATTGAACATTAAGAATTAAGAATTTATATTTTATAATTTCTAATTTCTAATTTATAAATATTTAGTAAATTATTAATTAATTATTAATAAATTAATTAATAATAATTAATAAATATTGAATATTGAATAAATATGATAAAAAAATAATAAATAATGATTAATAAACTAATAATAATTTAATATTTAGTGAATAAAAAATAAATTTTAAATTTTAAATTTTAGATATTAAGTATTAAGTAATAAATAATAAAAAATAAAGAAAAAATAAGTAAATAAATATATAGATAAATAAATAATAATAATAATTAATTATTAATTATTAATTAAGAATAAATAATTATTAATAATTGATAATTGATAATTAATAATTAATATTTAATATTTAATAAATAAATAATAAATAAATAAATACTAATTAATAATTAATTAACACATAATTAATTAATGAAGGATAAATAATAAATAAAGAACAAATGATTAAATAAATAATAAATAAATAACAAACTAATAATAATAATTAATTTATAAATTAAAAAAAAGTAATAATTAGTGTGTACATAATAACTAAATAATAAATTTATTAATAATATATTATAGAAAAATAAATTATAATTAATTAATTAATAAATAAATATTATATAAATTAATAAATAACAAATAAATGAATAAATAATTAATTAATTATTTAATTAATTCAATCATAAAATGTTAAAAACCTCTTAAAACCCTATAAACTCTAAAATTACCATAAATTTTGAATTGGGAGTCTGTTTTCAGCACCACAACTAGTCAAATCGAAGAACATGAAATGAGCTTCAACCTGATTTGTGGTATAGGCCTAACGAACACATGGATCGAATGTTAAAACAGTTTGAATTTTTAGAATTGGGGGACCACAAAAAAACCTATGTTTCAAAGGTCTTCTAGGAATTTCTAAAGTAATAAAAAAGGGGTAAAATATTCAATCAGTTGGTACCATACCTAAAAGGTATAGATCTCATTGTAGGCTTTCATTTGATATGTTGTAGAGCCCAAACGGAGACCCGAATTAAAAATTATGGTCGTTAAAAGATAGAGTTCGATTTCGATCTTTTAAAATTTGAATAAATTTTTTTTCCGTTCATTATCAAATGATTTAAAAAATCACTTGGTTTTAGCTCATTTGATACACTTCGATTTGACTTGTTTTGGAGTTGAAATGAACTCTCAGATCAGAAGTTACAGTCATTTGATGCTGAAGTCTGTTTTTCAACTTATAAAATATTTCGATTCAGTATAAAAATACTATTAACAAATAATTATAAATATTTACTAATTGACACATTATAAATAATTAAAATTATAAAAAATATTAAACTATATTTTATTGTAATAATAAATAATTAATAATTAAATAATTAATTAAATTTTAAATTGTTTTCTTTATTTTTCCGGCAGTTTTGAAAAAACTGCAGCTATTTCACGACGGTTTGTTTAAAAAATTACTGCGAAAGAAATTGAAAAAATATTTGGGAAATTTTTTCAAAATTTAATATTAAATATTTTAAAAAAAAATAGCGGAGGTTTCTTCACATCGGTTTTCAAAACCTCCACGAAAAAAGTACCGCTAAAACATGGTTTTCTTGTAGTGATGGTGCAATTATTATATTCTAACCCTATAAATATAAATACCCGGTTACATTATTTTTCCTATCACCCTATCCAAACATTTTTTTTATAATATCTTTAGAGAAAAGCTGTCAAGACTAGAGAGTCCTTCCTTCTCTATGAACATTCTAAAGAATGAGGGAGATCCTCCTCAACTAGATCCAAGAGAATGATTTGGATACGGTTCTCAAGGTGATAGAAGGAGAACATCGCAAGCGTAATGATCTTCCTTACTATCACCCGAATACTCCTTCAGTGACGTTCAGAGATATGTGGATCTCTCCTAGAGGATATCTACAATTTATATCTACAACAGAATGATGTTTCGCTCCAGATCTGTGGCCGGAAACATCAATGAAGAAATAATTCCTTCAAGGCAATTTTGGTTTTAATTAAATTAATTTTTAAGAACATGTAACGATCTTCTATTTATTTGTCCGGGGTTCTTCTCTCCCTTGACTTTTATTTTATTCAATTCCTTTAGTCATGGTGTTCTTCATCAGAATAGACCTTAGATTTGGTATCAATAATGATAAAATAAAATTTAGGCACCACCCATCCCACACTTCTACTGCACCCAGAACCTTCACATGGTGATTTTTCAGCACCAGGTTATTCAGTTGACGATCTTTAGATATATACTATCATATTTATTGTTTTATTATCTTTCTCAGATGATGTTCATTTTTAAGATATTATTTCTGACTCTCTTGTCCACTAATACATTCTTCTTCTGTATCAAAGAGTTATACTTTTGGTATCCATTCCATTTTTAGGAGTCTCTACCGTGTACTCGATGATTATAGTTGATCTGCTTTCTCGACTAGGTCTCATGGATTTTCCAGTTTGGGTTACCCCTATTAATAATTTCCAGTGACAAATTTTATTTCACATATATTTTTCTGGTCATTACACATCCTCTTTTATTTTTGTAGGGAATGATTTTTTTCCCACTGAATGTTTGATTTTCATTTTGTTCACATTCTTCACTTCTAATCCATTCCCAAAAAAAATAAACCCCTATATACATACTCCTTCTCTCTAAAAATAATCTTACTAACTCTGTGTTTGAAAGATACATCTGTGATAAAATTCCACCCTTCTTTCGAGAAAACACCATGACCTCAGAGATCAAATATGAACATGAATTTGCCTCACACCGTCTTACAACACCCAAAGGATTTCACTCTCACATGATCTCTCCATCATGATGTACCATCTATCATCAAACAGGACATGATACATGACCACCACAATTAAAAAGACTCTCGACACATGGACCCGATCATCGATCATGTCACTTCTGCTTCGTACCTGCTAAATATCAATGTGTGACACATTATACCGCAAATGTGGTATCCCATCACATCATATATCCACGAGAGATGACTCATTCTCCATGGATGATGACCCATACAAGCTACCACAAACGTAGTGACCCCTTTACTCTTGATCTCAATGGACTATATCATGATTTTCTCTATCTCCGTTTTCCACCAGCTGCTTCCCATTTTAAATACTTCACTTATTTCTTTTTCAAATATAGATAAGATATGAACTGTATCAGAAATTTCTAAATCACCATGTATCTCCAATGTTAATATTTAGAAACTACTCTCATCTAAATAGATATATAAGATATATCTCCCCATAAGAAACACAAGCAGTCAGATTTGGGTGATAGGGTAAAAGATCTCTCATATTAAAAAACTATATAATCTGAACCTAGAATAGAGTAGTTGATCTTTAGGCTATAGTTTGATCGAACTATGGATCCCAATAATGTATTCTAAGGGTCCCTAAATTAAGATAAATAAATCCAAAACACTAGACTTTTATTGTGAAATCTAGTGAGGGGAAGATAATATGAAAGAATTCATACCAATCGAGACAATCCGTGAAATATCAAATTCCCAAATTTAACAATGTCGAGACATCAAATCCTTCAGCTTCAATGTGGTACCCTATGGTGATAATCATCTGCTGATTTAATGATTACATTATTGAAGTCAATCCTTGATAACTTTTGGGTTTGTGTGGATGAATTCCAAAGCACTATTAATTGTGATATTTTTCCTCCGGGGAGTACCATCAGCCCGAGAGTCAATGAATAACCTAAAATTAGAAGATTTACCTACAAAGGATGTCATATTGTTATTACCAACATCCATATTCTTGTTTGAATCCAATATCTATTTTCACTGATATCCTTTCCAACACAAAATGATGCTGCATTAGTTGAGTTTCATTCCATGTTTCCGACGCTGAGGCCATCCTTTATTCAATTTATCTATATGATGTTTTCTTTCTAGGATATCATTGATGTTTAATATATCTCATTGAGACTTAACATAAAACAAAACATTATTTATTACAAATTTTGTACCCTCAGGTAACAATTTATTTTCTCTTCTAAAGACTTTCATTAATTTTCACTACCGATAAATCACTACCACAGATCATGCCTTATGTTGCACCAACATTTATCAGTGCTAAATATAAAGCACTGATAAAAGGATAACATTTATTAGTGCTTGCTAAAAGCACTATTAATGGTAACTTTTATTGGCACTAAAAAAGAGAAAATAAAGGTGTACCCTTTATAAGTGATTTTTAAGCACTCATAAAGGTGAAACTTTATCAGCAATATTCTTACCATTGATAAAAACTTTTAATAAAATATATTATTAATATATATAAATTTATCATATTTATTTTAAATAAATTATGTTTATTTATGTACATTAATTAAAAAATTTATTTCTATAAATATTATAAATATGATATATTAATATATATTTTTTGATTATTAAAAATTATATATATATATATAATGTTTAAAATAGGTATTTATAAAATTATAATAAGATAAATATTTACTTAAAAAATTAAAAAATTATAATAAATACATTTATTATATTGGTAATTGTATATATTCATATATATATATATATTTTTGTAATTATATAAAAATATATAAAAATATATTTATTTATAAATAGAATTAGAAATAAATATACATATATATATATATATTAAAAAGAAAGGGTCAGAGCCCTTTTATTGAATGAACAAAAAAGTCCAGAACTACTGGAGGACGGGGTAAGACATGGAAAAATTGCCTTCAACAAACTCAATCAGGACCTATATTTTTTTCTAATCATACCTGCAAGCTCAAGTTATTCATCATGTTTTGAATTCCCATTTAAACATCCATTATTATGGCATTAACCTCTAGGATTACGAACTCTCCTCCAAGTCCTTACTTGCTGCCAATACACTTCAATGTAATTGCCCTATGAGTCAGTTCTCTCAATATCTGAGTATACCTTCATCTTCATAGGTGTCTCATTAGTAAAAGAAACCTCACAATCCTTTTCTGTGAGTGTCTCCACCTTATCTTCCCAAACTCCACTATCATTCAATTTATTAATAGAATCATGCACTTTATAAGAGTTATGTGTAGTATCCTAAGTTCTACCTAATTCATTAATTGATTCATTATCAATTGGTGACAAATCCTCTAAAAGAACCAGGGACTATGAATGCATCCCCCAGTCAAAAATGCCAATTCGAAAAGTAGCAACATAAACCTCTGAAGTGGTTGAGATATGTAAATGCACCTTTCTAGCTTCCAACTGCAGCACTCGTTCTTTCATTATATTTTTAATCTTCCTAGGGGATTCAACATTAAATTTTTTCCTTTGTGATTCCTAAAAGAAATCATCTCCGTAATCATAATATGTTGATCAAGAAAGCGATTGAAATTTGTCATGTTTATATATAAAAAATATAACAATAAATATATGGTTACATATTATAAATATATATACGGAATATATTACATATATATTATATAAATTTATCTACTAAATAATATTTATTATATATGTATATGTATAAAATTCCTTTATCTATTCTATAGTGCGTCCCTCCCATGGAAACATATCGCCTCCACATATTTTCTCCTATATCTATGAGCCTCCCCTTCAACTCCACTCTCCCTCCATGCTATAATATCCCCCTCCCACCGACTCTTCTTCCCCAACCCCATATCCTCCCCATCCCTCTCACCTCCCACCCCATTCCATCATCCTTTCTGCATCCCTACCTCCACCACACTGTCACCGCCTCTACCTCAGCGTCTATGCTTCCATCTCACCATCGTTGTCTCCTTTTTGATTCTGCTCTTTCAAGCCTTTCATCTCATCCCAAAGCTCCTTTCTAAACCCCTCCTCTCCACCTATCCCTCCTCCCTACCTCAGCCTCCCGCTAACTTTCTCGGACTCTCCACCTATCCCTCCCTCGGCCTCTACCTCCCCTCCCACCCTCCAACTATGCCTCCCTATGGCCACAATCATTCCCGTTGCCACCTAAATTACAATTGATGCCTTAATTCAATTATTTTATTTGTCTCTGCCTCTCGAACTCCCCTCGTATCTACCTCCCAAATTAACAATCATGTTTTATTCCATTTTATTCCACTATGTCCATCCATCCTCACAAATAGAAGTGTCCACATACACAAACCCTATTAATGGTTCATCCTCTTTTAAGATCTGCTATTATATATGTAATATTCTTTCCTTTAACCAAATATGTTTTCCTATGAGTTATTTATTTTTATAGATTATAAATGCTTTGTGGAAAAAAAATATTTTATAATAGTGAAAGACCTTAATAAATGTTTAATTACTTTTATGAGGAATAATTCTCAGTTAGGATATTGCAATATTATTATTAGAACACTTTTGAAGTTAGACATTGGATAGTGTGAGATTTCAAGACATTTAATGACTTAGAGAAGGTGAAATAAAAATGTAAATTATATTATAGTAAGCGCAGACAATTTAATCAAAATAATTGAATAACTATAAAATAGTTTGTCTTAGGAAAAATCTAAGACCACTATTAGATCTGAAACGTGGTTTTTACCCAAAGCATATTATGACATATGTTGGCATCAGACATTTTGATGCCTCTCTCCTAAGTTAAAGTTATTAAATAAGATTTAATATATTATTTTCTTAAAAATAATTAAATATCTCTCAAACGGTGCATCCTATGAGAAATTTGAGACCACCAATGGGTCCAGAATAAGGGGTTTACACTAGATAAGGTATAACTTTTGTTCACATCGAGCGTTTGGATGCCTCGATCACAAGAAAAACCCCTTTATTTTTAATTATTTATTTATTCCGTTTTTTAAAGAATAAATTATTAATAACTCACAAACCATACGTCGTAAGAGAAATATGAAACCACAGATGTGTCCATAATGGGGGGTTAACCCTATCCAAGGTATAACATTGGAATGCGACGAGCGTTTTGACGCCTTGTTTACAAAAATATCATTTTTATTTTTATTAATTATATAATCCCTTTTTTAAGTATTAAATCATCAATATCACTCAAATAGTTCATCAGCTGAGAAATTCGAGACCACCATTGGGTCCAGAATGAGTTTTTTACCCTATTCGGGGCATAATTATTATGCTTAACCGACATTTGAGATTATTTGATTTTCATGATTAAAAAATTAAATTATCTATTTAATTAAATATTGACAGAAACCATTCATTTTCTACATTTAACCAGTTTCCACCGTTTTTAATGCTAGTTGAATTCTAAACCATGAAATTCCAACCATTTTTTATGTTTAAAAAACCAAAATGACTTAATGAGATTAAATTAAACACTCCTAATTAGTTGTTTCGATTTAAGGTGTTGATTAATGAGGCTTTCAGTTCTTGAGCAGAGGCATGCACATGAGGTTTATAAATAGGCATGTACATCATTTGTTCTTATGTTATTAGTCCTTTAGAATCCATTTATTCCTGAAACTCTCATCACGCAACCTTACTTGGGTAGGCCGGGAATCCCCCTCTTCCTCCGCGGAAACCAGGTGCGCTACTCCCTTGAAGCACCACCTTGTTGTGAGCCAAAACCTGGTGCGCCAACCAGGTGTGTCTTATTTTGATTTTATTATTATTTTTTAATTTCATTTATTCCCTCTATATTTCTATCCTTTTATAATTAGTCTTTTTAAACAAAAATGGATTGAAAAAGGTAAAAAGGATGATTTTTTTATAAATAATAATTTTGTTTTTCAAATGATGATTTCTAGGATTTTTTGGAAAAGAAATTATCAATGGATGATTTGATAAAATAATCTTTCAACAATTCTCATTTTGTTGTCTTCCTGTAATAATATGAAGTATATTTATAAAGAAATAATATGTAATTATTATATGATAAATAAATATGATATTATTATAAAATATTTATCAGTGAATAACTGGTGTTTTTTAGAGAGTTTGTCCATTCTCCGTTTCTGCTCGAACCAAACTTCAATAACCAATATCTTTTTCGATATTGATCAGATTGATGTGTTGTCTATTGAATTGGATTCGTATTGGTAAGAGGATGGTGCATATCAATATTTCATTCACAGAAAATGAACTATTTTTAGCAAATTTTTATTAAAACGAATATGATTATTTATTTAATTTCTCATTCGATAGTCGTTGGAATAATGTGCCGTCATCGATGTTGGATTCATATCGCATGTTCATCATATTTGAGGTAAGTGGTCTAAATTTCAATCCCATAGTATTGATTCATTTATGTGTATGAAATTGTGGAAATTTTATAATATAATTTACAATTGATTTTTTCTATAATCAATTAATTAATTGGGTAAATTAATTAATTTTGGGGAGTTGTGAAATTTGGAATAGATTTGGTTGGTTTAAATAATTAATTGATAGACTAATTATGAGGATTTTGTAATGGTGGATTTGGTTAATTAATTTTTGAATTAATTAACGGTCATGATGTGATTAATTAATTTGGTTGGTTTCAATAATTAATTGATAGATTAATTATAAGTATTTTGTGATGGTGGTTTTGGTTGATTAATTTATAGAATTAATTAACGGTAATGGTATGATTAATTAATTTGGTTGGTTGAATTAATTAATTGATTAATTAGTTAATTGATGGAACATAATTATTTAATTGTTGAAATAAATAATGGAATTGATGGAAACAATTAATTGGTGGATTAATTGAAGAAGGGGTTAAATGTGAATTAATTAATTTTGAATTAATTAAATGATGTGGACAATTAATTTGAGAATTAATTGAAGGCTTGAGTTATATTAATTAGTTGAGGAATTAGTTAATGGGAATAATTTGAATTAATTAATTGGTAAATTAATTAATGGATGTAATGTTATGATATTTGAGTTACATTAATTAATTTGAGAATTAATTAATCAGAATTGTTGGGGTGATACAATTGAATGAGTTAGGTTAATTAATTGGAAAATTAATTAATGAGGATTGTTGCATTATTAGAGTTAGATGAGTCAGATTAATTAATTGTAGTATTGGCTGATGTAGATTATTTTGTTAAAAAATTGAACATGTTAGATTAATTAATTAGTGAATTAATTAATGAGTATTTCAATGTGATGCAATTGAATGAATTAGATTAATTAACCGATAAGATAATTAATGAAGATGGTTGAGATATTGAATTGATATGATTGAATAAATAATAGTTGAACTAATTGTCAGGCAAAGAGATTTGTAAGTTGAGTAATTAAGTGATTATTTAATTATGTGATATTGAAATAGTTGATTCGAGATAATTAGTTATATAATTAATTATAAGCTAATGATATTGTCAATGATATAATTAATTGTAGAATTAATTACGAGATTTTGAGTTTTGGATATTGATTAATTAATTGAAAAATTAATTGATGTGATGGAATTACTAATGAATTTTTAAATTAGTTAATGGTACAATGTGATTAATTAATTGTTAAATTTATTAATGGAATATGTGATTAATTAATTATTGAATTAATTAATGGGAATATGTGATAAATTAATTATTGAATTAATTAATTTGGAGATATGGTTAATTAATTGCTGAATTAATAAATGGGACTATTTGATTAGTCAATTTTTGAATTAATCAATGTGATGATGTGATTAATTATTTGTGGAATTAATTAATGCGATGTGGTGATACATGTGACATGAAAAATAGTGATAAAAGATTAATGTTGATTAATGTTGATTAATGTGTTGTATGTGATATATTTTTTTATTGAGAAATTGGTTGTGAGACAGGGACTAATGCTCTAAAAACTCACGGGGTGATAGACATGGTCTTCTACACCTAATATGCATGAAAATATTATATTATGGGAAAGGGACTGATGCTCCAAATATCCATGGGTTGTGAGATAGGGGAAGATGCTCCAAATACTCATTAGTGTGATAGATCTGGCATTCTACACCCGTTATGTGTAATAATATTATTTTATGGGACAGAGACTGATGATCCAAATACTCATGGGTTGTGAGACAAGGACTGATGCTCCAAATACTCACAAGGGTGCTAGAGATGGTGTTCTACACCAATTAATTGACATTGGACTATGCTTCCAATTATAGGTGAAATTAATTTAATAGAAATGGACAATGAAATCACATTGGTTTAAATGAAATTTGAATTCATCCTTTAAAATGGTTCAGACACCGTCATGACCAAAGAAAGTATTGAGATAGGGGTGTCTATGGGAACTTGGTGGCTTATGCTATTAAATAAGGGATAATTGAATAATTTTCTACCATTTACTTTATTACTTGTTTTTATTATTTATAAAAATTCATACACTATTATTGACTGGATTTGTTTTAGTCACCGTTGGTGGTGGCCTACTGGGTTGTACTCACACCCTACTCAGGCTGCCTGATCAGTACCCGAGTAGACCTTTTTTTTTGTTTTTCTGGATAGGTTAAGGGTAAATTCCCTGAGTTAGATGGTTGAATTGGGATGGGGCATTGTGAGGAGACTATACGTGGTTCGGGACCCACTTGGGTGTCATTAGTGTCTTTACTTCCAGTTTTCATTTTATGCACCTAACACATACTTCAACATGACCTGTTTTCTATATCAGTTTGATATTGTATTTTCATGCTTAATAATCTTAAGATATTGGTTTTGTTTGTCTTTATATATGCTTTAGCTATTGTTTATTATTTATACAGGTGCTTACTCTGATAAAATAGGGTATAGTCTCCCCACGACTGACTTACCAGACCCTCACTTCTAGTCGGCAGCCTCTGGCATACGGGGTAGCGCACCTGAGGTCTTGTGGCAGACCGGATTGGGGCACTGGTGCGTGGCACCTTGGGTAGGACGTTACAAAATACATCATCATATTACCCACGGTATGCAAATTTGTAGTCTATATAGAGAAACCCTACCACAAAATTGTCTTGTATTTAGATATATTTTCATCTACTTAGGAATTTCTATTTCAGTTCATATCCACCTACATATTCATAGTTATTTTTAGTTTTATTATACTTAAATGATTGGAACACTATAGGGATTTTTGGATTTTTATTGATTCTACAACTACTTCATCATGGGCATATTCCGAGGGCCAATCTGATGGATGGAAACCTTTAATGGCTGGCTTATTTTTCATCAACCAGAACGACTTATAAGTGCTTTTTAAGTGCTTTGTGTCAATATATTCACATTTTTTTGGATGAATATATACATGGAAAGCAACATGGTATTGTATGTATCATTGCAGGAATAATGAAATTGCAAACCCTTTTATCATTCACAACATTCCATCCTTTTCCCTAGATAGAAAAAGTAACTTAATTGATTTATAAGCTGCAGATGTGTATGGAAATAGCAATAGAGCATGGGTAGATGAGGAGAATGTCAGTTTATCTTATTTGTATGCCATAATGAGCCATTGTATAGAATGTTTCTTCTTACCAACTGGCCACATACCCCTACACCCCCATTTTGATACTATGGTTACCTTTCTAATTTTATATTTTTGTTTTCTTCCTGCTAATTTCATTCATCCAGGAATCTGTAAAGTTGAAACCTACATTTATGGATGCCTACCTACACCATAGAAATGTCCATATGGTATCTTGTGGTTACATTATGTTGTTTCAAGTTCATGATCCTTTACTTGAATGTGGAAAAATTTTAACCTTTTACAGGCTCTATAAATGCCAAATAAAGCTATTTTGTGCTTCTAGCGTGCTATTCAAAATCAACTAAAACACGACCAGAACTGTGTATGATATTCTACTAATAAATGGTGTGTGTATTTTATCATATATTTATATTATTTATATTCTTCCTTATATCTTAATGTTTTATGTTTTTTTGTTTTAGTAACACAAGGAGATAACAACACAACATGACACAGGTAAATAACCTCTCCAAGGAGAAGAGTTTGGAAGGCCTAGTAAATTCCCCTATATAGTGTGGGAAAGCATGGAAGGGGCTCGATGGGACTACACCTTCACTACACATGCAAAGTGCACTGCTGTCACATTCAGGAAGCTTCTCATGATGAGGAAGCAGAAGTCTAGGAAGGTTTGGAGAGTTGGTAAGGAGTGTCACATTGCATGGACAACTAGTGGGGCGAGTTTTGTGCACTTCTTGATGTTTAGGTTAATGAGTTCCTCCTCACAGAACTAGGTGAGTTCCCTGCCTCATGCATTTTATTGGTCTTCATCATGTGTATGTGGGCCAACACGTACATGGAGAGATCAATTGTATTCTGAAAGTATTATAACCTTGAGGACCACATAATAGATACCACACTGACATCTTTTATGTAGACACAGTCACACAAGTCAAGTTATCAAAGATTACAACATCCGTATGATAAACCAGTCACCCCTGAATCACCCACACATTTACACCATCCCCGGAATATCCATTATTTATACTATAACATGTAATTTCTCATCCAAATCTCATAAAATCCTTTGTTTTTGCTACCGTGGCTACCTCACCATGATTTCTGGTCTCTCTATTCCCCTCCCAACCCTCCAAACCCACCCAATTACCATCTCCCCCTTTATTCTTCTCTATGACTCCGCCTCACATCTAGTTTCCAGTCCTCCTGGGATCCTCTTTCCACCTCCATCCCCGCCTCCTCCATAGCCTCTGAATGTGCCTCCCCCTTGGTCTCCAACATCACATATGCCACATTTTAGGTCCCCTCCCCTAATGGTGCATCGTCTCCCTATTGACTACCAAAACCTCTCCAGTAACAATTTATTTTCTTTTTTCCTACTTCTCCTCCCCTCTTCGGTTTCTATTTTCATTCTATCATGCATGGATACTCTCTTATAGTTATCCCTTCCAACCCTATCTTCTACATATGACCAACCCTAACATATCCCCTTATCCTATATCTATAACTGTCAGGCGTATCAAAACATTAAATATTCATGCTGTTGAAAAAATCACAACTACAGAGGATCTCACCATGCTTTTCATAGGGATTTTGAGGCAGTTGATCTTCTCCATTACTCCAAAAATGCTATTAATAGTGCGTTATGATCATTAGTGTAATGATCAAAAAACAGTTACATTGTAGGATCCTTATGTAGAGCTCAATCAGAAGCCAAAATCTCTTATCCTTTTTGATGATTATGATAATATGAGTTATCAAATGTGCTCTGGGTCTTGATGTATTTGGACACCCACATTGATGGATTACTAGAGTTACAGTGTGTACGTGTTTTGCATCATCTTTTCTTTTTGATACATCCTTTCCAAGCATTGAATTCAGTATATTAATGTTAATGGCTAGGAAAGGGAATCAATGAGAGGATGTAACAACCCAAGCATAAGTTTTATCACTATTTTATTATTATTTTTATCATAAGATTGTTAATATGTTCATTTTTTTCTAATTTTTTCATTATTTTTTGTCACACATGTCCTAATTTTATTCTATATCGTTATGCCTATTCTCTTCATGAATATTTTCCTATTTCCAAATTTGATGATTGTATACAGAGTTACTAGAGTCAATGATGATTTCTGATTTTCTATATGTATCACATCATTTTACTTCTTTGATAATTCCTTTCCATTCCATGAATATAGAACATTATTATGGTGGGCTGGAAAGGGGAATCATTGAGAGGCCCCATGTACATCTAAGATTTCTCTTGGTGTTGTTTTCTGTGAATGGTTTCTCCCTTTTTATATGTAGAACATGTTCTGAGTTTTAATACTATATGAAATTAAATAATAGGATCATTTCATGTTTCCTTATTTGATGTTACATATCTATTTTTTGGTATGTATTTATATTTATGTTATCACTATGAAATTTTTTCCTATATCATTACATCTTTTTAAATTAATCCCCCACCTAATGAAAAAATATCTGACGATTTTAAATGTTTAGTTTCCATAAAAACTGTTTCTTTTTCTGGTGGTGTTAATGTTTTTAATTTATCTCTATATTAGTTTGTTTAGAAGGAGTGTGAGGGAGCTATTGGTTAGTGTTTCATTATTAACTATTTCTTTTATGATATGAGTTCTTTACATTTAGTGTGTTTTACATTCAGTGTGTTTCATACTGTTTTAACAAAATATATGTCTCAATATCCATTATGTTAAAATATAAATCGAAGGAGTTGTTACTAAAAATTTCATTAATAAGTGAGTGATGATGTAACACCCCGGTATTAAGGTATTTAACTATTTTATTATGTATTTTTTTTATTATAAGGGGGTTAATAGGCTCATATTTTTTTTTTCAAATTTGTTCATATTTTTATCAAATTTGTTCACATTTTTTTATTATAAGTGGGTTCATATCAATGTGAGTTTCCATTAAATAATATATATATGTCATTGTATTAATTTATAATGTGATAATTTCTTCTGTTCCTATATTTTTATCATGTGGAAGGGATTCCT
Source organism: Viscum album (assembly GCA_963277665.1). NCBI lineage: Eukaryota > Viridiplantae > Streptophyta > Magnoliopsida > Santalales > Viscaceae > Viscum > Viscum album. The sequence continues at coordinate 440,022,642 of OY728137.1, read as the reverse complement.
CAAGCCTTTGTGTCATCAAACTGCTTTGATGGATACTTCTTCTTGGCATTAGGCCAACTTGGAGCTATGGTTGTGCTATGGGAAAGGGTTTTTATTTTAGGTGATGGTAACATGAAAGGTATTATTCATGATGAATTGTTATTTTTTAATATTAGTTAATAATTTATTTTTTTATCTCTACACATCATATATGGTTTCCGGATATTCAACTCTCTTCCCCTTTATGGTTTTTCTACGGCTCGTCTGGGGAAATAATCCTCATGTACCGCCTTCAGAAATATGGATTTATTACATCAAAAAAATTGAATGTCAATCAAGGGGAGAGTTATGAAATCAATCTGAAGGAAATTAATATGAAAATGTAATAGTAAAATGCGAGAAAATATAGCATTAGTTCATATATAACACCCACTCTAGTACTCAAGAGATCCAGACCACCGAACCTCTATATCAATCATTATAAGTTGATATCCCAAATTTGAGAATAAGTGTATATAGAGTTTCATATGTAGAACCCATTCAAAAAATCCAATACTTTCATCCTCATACTATCCAGTATTTTAAAATAAAGGGAGGACATCAGAAAGTACATTAACAGTTCCCCTCATCCCTGTTTCCATGAGAATTAATGAAACCCCCCTTTGTTTCACCTGATTCTGTAGGGATTGGGCCCTTGATAAAAGGAAATCAAAAAAAGAAGAATATGGAAGTATTTAAAAAATAATTAAAATTAAAACCCACATATTCAAGCTCTACTTTATGTTCCCACTCAAACTCGTGAGTATGAACCCGTCACTTGAAATAAGAGTCCCATGTTACATGGTCTGGGGTTCCGAAGACATACAGAGGTATACATGTCCCACTGTGGGCCTTGCTAACCTACTCAATAGATAAAATGGTGTTGTAAGTCAATAATAGTTAAAACATATATACAGTTAATAAGATTTAAAACATATATACAGTTAAAATACATATACAGTTAAAACACATATACATTGTCTTCCCACATTATTTTGAATATATATAATTCCCATTTCCACCAACAAATTGTTCAATATAATGAAAGATAATTGGAAAACAAAATAGGTGAGAGAAGATTATGCTAATCATGTTTCTTAACTAGTGATTTCAAGTCAGAAAGACATGAAAATGGAGCATGAATAAAAAATGAAAATGCATTTGATCACATATACAGAAGGAATACAATATAAAACACATATACAATTATTATATGGGTTATTATTAACTCATATAAATATAGAAAATAATATTTATTATACCACATATGTATGGTATGATACCATACAGTTAATATGAATATGTATTTCAAACACATATGTAGTATTCTATGTTAACTGTAGGGGTGAGACATAATTAAAACCTCATATATAGGTGTTGTAATATGTTAAGTAATACTAAAAATAGTATAATGTATGTGTATTGAGATGTTTAGAGATCCAGAAAGTGGAAACATAAGATAACATAACGCATTGGTGAGATTTTTTTGAGAAAAAATAATGGACACACACTATGTTGTCAAGAAAAACTACATAATCATTTAATACCTTTGATAAAAATTGATGATAGAGTAAGAATTAGAATTAATCGGGCTATTATTACTTTTTCATCAAGGAAATGATTTCAAAGAGGGACTATTATTCTCAAAGGTAAGGGAATTTATTACCTTCCAACTATAAGTGATGATAGTAGCCACTGGTGTGACCAGTAAATCATTGATTCGATCACTCTATAAAAAATTGATGACGGATGTCATGAATCCCTCAAAACATTCCATTTTAATATTAACTCCAAACTTAGCATGGATATGTTTCCAGAACCATCGTTAAAATCTACAGGATATGAAAATTTTTAGAATTGATACATAATCATGCAGACATAGGTAGCAAGTGGGAGAAAGATGGAATCCAAATTTCTATAGTAGGCTATATATAGGTATCCATCACTTTTAGGTTCTCCGTATTAGTATAAAATGTTAGATAGATATAAAAGTATTTTTGAAAATCTACAATAATAAGTGAATAATAGTGTTTCCATCAAATTGATACCTACAATAATCCCTATAATTGAACATACCAATGGATATGAGAGTCTATATTAGAGTATCAATATCAAAATAAATGTATCTCTAAAATTATAGCCTGGTTTGAGTGGAAAGAAAACCCAACAGATCATTATTTTGTTGAGAATTAGAAAAAGAGAGATGTTTCATTAGAGGATTTAAATTTATTGTTTTTGGGAATTACATTAGATGATGAGGTATATATACTGGGTTTTTTATCTTCATCACTTGAAAATGGGCAAGATACTAAAACAGCATCAGTTTATTCATCAGTGAATAAAAAATTGAAGTTGACATATGCACATTATTTAATCCATAGTGAAAACATTAGGAATATAAAATTGGTTAGATTATTCGATTCAAATCTACACACTAAATGAATTAGTGGATTTATATAGTAGGATAATAAAAAAGGATAATATTAATCAATAATAATGGGTTGAATCCTGGAAAAGACGCCTGATCTTACATGATAATGTTGTGGGAAGAAAAGAATCATCACAAATTGTGGGGATAAATGATATACCCCATTAATCAATTAAGTAAACACACGAGGTAAAGGAACTGACATTATCTTTTGATCAACCATGGATTATATCATGAAGCCTTATATATTAGACTCAAGATTATCTCTTCATTTTACATCAGATAAGGGATTTAAAAATAATTATGTTTCTAGAAATTTTATAAGGGTATATCTTGATGATGAGGAACCATTTATGATTGTTGGTAAAAATTATGCGTAAATAAATACCAAAAGTGGGATTTTTCTCATTCTAAGTAATATTATATATATTCTAATGTTGATAACGTTGTTTGGATTGTATTAGAATGAATCCAATCCATTATAACCTATGAAGTTGGAGGATGTTTGGATTATAAATTATGTTCAGACCACATAATCTATTTTAAATGATATGATAGACAAGGAGAAGCAGGATTCCAGTAAACATAAAATAGATAATGTTTCAAAACATACTCCTCGATCGGAAAATATATCAAGTGGAAAGATAAGAGACTATGAAATCTATACTAATAGTTATGAAAGCCTGAACTCAAAAATAACCTTCAGTTAAAACCAAATAATGCACTCAGTTTCTAGCATAATGGTCAACTAAATACCCTTCACATATTCAAGGCACACAAAAAATTAACTATAAAAATATTGGTTGAATATTTCATTTTTGAAGTAATATGAAGTTTCTATATTTAATTTTATTGTGAAAAAGATTATTTGAAGATAAAAAATTCAAAAAGTCAATTAATACAATACCCATAATTTAAAAAAATATTTTCTTAAAAAAACATTTCTTTCACTTTAATGAAATATACATTATTGGAAAAGTAAATAAATAAATTAAATAACTTAAATATATGAGGTTTCAGTGGCTTTACTGAAATTAACTAATTTAAAAATTATAATATAGTAATTATGATGTTGACTGAAAATCATATCATTGGGATCTGGGGAGGTATGCATTCAACTATTTGACATTTGGTGGATCATTTTATGGTAGGTGTATAAATGTTTTTCCTATTCTATTAGGCTAGTTAATTGAATGTCTTCCACTTTTTTAATTTGTATTTAGATGATTACCTAAAAAATAACATTTTCAAGAAGTTTTTAATTTGACTAAACAAAAAAAGTATTTTCACAAACATAATCATTAAATATTATTTTTCATGTCAAATCTATAAAATGAAAATATGAAAACATGGTATCATGATTTCAAATAAAATTATAAAATAATCAAAATAGCCAACTCTATTTAGGTAAATTTATGACGTAGGGTGAATTTTTTTTACAAAGTATGACTTGCTGATTGTGTATAAATGTGATACCCAACCCTGTAATGTTCAAATTTTATTTTTTATTTTAGTTTAAAGAAGTTCTAATATGATTGTAAAAAAATATAAACAATTAAAAAATAAATTTATCTTGAATATGATATTATAAAAAATGAATGGGGTTTATATTGATATACATGTTTCGTTGAAACTTTATGAATTTACATTTTTTCTGATAATCACATCATTTTCCATCAATGTTAATTATAATAAACATGGTTATATGAGTAAAAATTAAGTGTTTCACTTGATAAATAATGTACAAATTCTCAGAGATGAAGAAACTAAAAAAACTCAATGGTATTTTTCATAGTGGTTTTTTAGAACACAAAATCTTTAGACAAGGAACCAGGATGATATGATACAACAAAAAATGACTTAGTGGTGCCTTTTCTCCAAAATTTTATATTTTTCTATCTATAATGTATGAATAATATAGAATATTGTAAATTAATTCAAATGGAATAGAAGAAAAATAATGTACAATGTTTTTAATTATTGATAGAGAATGCTTGTCAAGGGATTTTACTATTAATATATTTGAAGAATATACTAAAATAAATTTAAAAAATGAAAGACATAGAATGTAGAATGTGACCTTCACACAAGTCCATCACTAAAAGTTACCATTTAGGGGACTGTTTCAAGGGATTGAGGAAATAGTAAATGAATGAAGAAACCAAATGATACCATCAAACACATTAAAGTCAATTACTCACTCTTTTATAGACTTGCTATTAATATCTTGATGAAGATCAACACAAGTGAGTGTCATGCGATGAGCAACAATCCTGGAATTCAACAAATTTAAAAAAGAGTTCTAATTCTATAAAGGTTACTTTATTGATGATAATAGATATTATCATGAGGTTCTTCCTTTAATTTTGATGTCACACTCATCCATTTCATGAAAATCCAGAACTAGATGATCCATTTCATGAAGATATATTTCAAAAATAAGTAAATAAAATTGGGAGAAACAAATTAAATTTGAAGTAATAAAAGTGTTGTAGAGAATTACATGGTTCTGGTAAAATCTATAAGGGAATATTGAAAATCTGTGTAGAATATGGTAATCATTTCAACCATGAAAATGGGACTTAATGTATATTTTTCAAAGTGAATTAATCAAAAATGGTGGTCCCCCAATCCCTGCAATGTAAGAATGATATAGATAAAAATGGGACTGAAGGTCTATTTTAGAAAGCTAATTAAGACAAAATGATGGTCCAAAAATCACTTCAATTTAATAAGCATATAGCTAAATGAACACACAAAGACTCCTATAAGGAAAGATAAATAAATGAAAACTATGGTGTGTTGAAAATAAGTCACAAAAAAGAAGTTGTAGGAAAGGGATAGGATTCATAAGTAATAGAAATAGAATGTAGAATGTGAAAACCCATTCCTAGGGACATGACAATGTCTAGGAGTTCTTAGTGGATACCATTGATGTGATGGATGAAAATGAAGATCAACTATCAGATTGCAATCTGTAGATTAGTTGTAGCAATATAACATAAATGGTACCATTTAGGGGACTGATGGAAAGGATTGAAGAAATAGTAATTGTATGAAAAAACCAAATGAGACCTTCATACACATAAAAGTCCATCACTCACACTTCTGTTGACTTGTTATCAATATCTTGATGAAGATTAGCACAAGTAAGTGTCATGCGACGAGCAATAATGCTGACATTCACCAAATTCAAACAAAATAGGATCGAGTCTCTAAAGATTCATTTTTTGAAGAGAATAGACAATACCATGAGGTTTTTCCTTTAATTTTGATGCATTTATCATACATTTATTGAAAATATAGAATTGGTTGATCCCTGGATTGAAGATATTTTTCAATAATAAGCAAATAAAATCAGGAGTAACAAATTATATTTTTAGTAGTAAAAGTGTTGAAGATAAGTACAAGGTTCTGGTCATATCTCTGAGGGCATCTTGACCATCTGTATAGATGATGCGAATAAATTCGACCATGAAAAGGGGATTGAATGTCTATTTTAGAGAGTGAATTAATCCAAAATGGCAGTCCACTAATCCCTACAATGTATGAATGATATAGATAAATTAACACAAATGGACTCCTATAAGGAAAAAATAATAAATGAAAACTATGGTGTGATGAAAAGAAATAAAAAAAATGAAATAGTGGGGAAGGGAGAAGATTAATAAGAGAAGGACGGAGAATGTAGAATTTGAAATCTCACACTCAGGGATTGGACAATGTCTAGGAGGTGTCAGTGGATTATATTACTATGATGGATGAACATGAATATGAACTTTCAGATCACATTCCGTGGATTAGTTGAAACCATATAACATAAAGGTTACCATTTATGGGAAAAATGAAAGGGATTTAAGAAATAATAAATGAATAAAGAAACCAAATGAGACTATCATACAAATAATAGTCATTCACTCACCCTAATTTTGACTTTCTATCAATAGCATGATTATGATCTACATAAGATTGTGTCAAGGAATGAGAAAAAATGCTTACAATCACCAAATTCAAACATAAGAAGACGAAGTATATATTGATTCATTTTTTAAGATAATACATAGTACAATGATGTGCTTCCATTATGTTTGATGTAGTGCTCATCTATTTTTTGAAAATCCAGAACTGATTGATCCATAGATTGAATATATTTCAAAAATATGTAAATAAAATCAGGAGAAAAAATTTTATTTGAGGTAATAAAAGTGATAAATAGAATTAAATGACTCAGGGAATATCTTTGAGGGTGGAATTAATAGTTGTGCATAAGATAAGAGTCGGTTAAACCATTAAAAGGGGATTGAGTGGCTATTATAGAGAGTGAATTAATGCAAAATTATGGCAGTATAATCATTTCAATGTAAGAATGATATAGATAAATGAACACAGATAGACACCTATAGGGAAACAAAATAAATGAAAATGGTTTTTTACTGGATTGAAATCACAAAAAAATAGACTATGATACCCTAAAGAGGAATGTTAATATTATGGTGATGCAGTTATATTGGGGTAATTGCGGTATCTAACGAATCACTTTTAGAGGAAGATATATGTGGAGGTTGAGTCCTCATATTCATCATGCACCCCATCTGGAAGGTGATACTTACATAGTCTCCATAATCCTCCCTCAAAAATCCCACACACATTACCCCATAGTGTACAACCATTGGTCTCTCATCAGGAAGAATCAATTCCCTGGATCCCCTGATGATGATGCATTAGAGAGGTGGAGACACTCTAAAGGTAATAATAAATAAAAGTTCCATTCAAGGATTATATGCACAGAAGATATATTTTTTCTATAAATGCATAGACCATATATTTATGGAAGATAGATTGTTTTAGATTCATGCACAGTACATGGCTTTACCCATGTAAGGATATCTAGGTTCACGAAAGGGAAAGGATGACTAATATAGGGTGTACAAAAATGATCATAGAGGGATCAACTGGGATACCAAAAGAAATATGAATGAGATTATATTTTCTAAATAAATGATGGGGAAGATCAAAAAATTTGACATAGATCTGTACAAACAAAAATTCATACCTTAAGAACAAACGCCCACTGGTAGAGGCTGATGTAGCGATGCAGGGATGCACTAAAGATGTGGAGGTGGTGAGGTGGTGAGGCAGAGATTTTTTGAGGAGTTAGGGATGTTTGGAGGTGAGACGGCGAGGAGACATGGTAGAGGTAGTGATTGCAGGTTGGTGAGGTAAGGATGCCTAGCGGAGGCAAGGACGCATAACATATGTGTGGATGCGTGGTAGTGCGGAGTAGAGGTAGATGCAGAGGCAGAGGTAGAGGTGGTGAGGTAAAGAAGGGGGTGGAGGAGACGATGATGGGGAGGAGGAGGAGGAGGAGGGGAGAAGATGGGGTTGGGGGAGGAGAGTCGGGGTGTGGAGAGGAATTGGGGAGAGTGTATAATGGGGAGGGAGATTGGAATTAAAGTTGAGGTGGCCACATACATGAGAAATAAAGTTGTGGTGCCTTGTGTAGGGGGAGAGGAATCCCTTTAGTATAGTTAACATATATTTTATTATGTTTTAAGTGTGTAATTACATTCAAACACATGAACACCTCACACGAACGGACTAAAAATGTAGGTCATAGCCCCATAATTGATTTTATTCTTCCCGTAAGGGATCCATTATTCTAGTCCTCTACAGATCATTCAGTCAAGTAGGAAACCACTTCCAAATCCCATGTAGATCATTCGCAGTCACTATAATTAGAGAAATAAACACCATTTTTCGACCGTCACAATCACCTCGCCAATATTGTCTCCACCTTCAGAGCAGCCAACACAACCGTCTGAGTGACACTACTACGACGCCACTATTAGAGCCCCTTACCACAAGCGCCATTGTCCTTCTGGAATCGTCTATCTAGTGTCACACCACCCCAATTGTCGTAGCCACCACGATGCCCCTCCTCACCTTCGTCACTCATTGTTCTAGGTTTATACGTTTCCACCACATCGTTCAGAGAACGGCCTGCCTGTGGCCACCCATACATGGGCCAATCACCATGCAAGGTCATATATAAATTCAATGACATTCATTAAGGTGTGCAGTGAAGGAGACAATTAGCACAAAGATGTAAAGGTGTACAAGGAGTTAGATGAGGGAGTGCAATGGTGAACTAAAAAGTTGGGAGAGAATGGTGGTTTTATGCCTAGGGCTGTGGAGGCCGCATGAGAGGAGCGCTCCTTGAGGACATTTTGTTTTACTAGGTTTTTAATTGTTAATTTTTTACAAAAAAAGGGATATGGTTTGAGGTATTTTAAAAAATGGATCTGGAGATGCGTGAACCCTGTTCAGGCATCTCCGCTCCCTAGGATGAGTGAACGAGGTTCACACATCCTATGCGAGGTTTTTGAAGGATGAGTGAACAACGTTCACTCTTTCTATATATTATTTTATAAATATTACTAAATAAATATATATAAATAGATATCTAATTAAATATTAAAATTAATATTAATAAAAACAATAAAAAATAATTAAATTCTAATTAAATATTTATAAATATTAATAAAAAAATTAATCAATATTTATAAAACCGGAATAAATATTAATTAAATATATATAAATATTAAAAAATATTAATGTTTATTAATGTTTATTTATATTTATTGATATTTATTTATTTTTATTTACTATTTATTAATATTTACTAAAATTTATTTATATTTATTTATATTTATTTATATTTATCAATATTTATTTATATTTAGTAATATTTACTTATATATTATTTATTTATATTTATTTATATTTATTTACTATTTATTAACATTTAATTAACATGTTTTTATATTTATTTAATATTTATTTATATTGATATTATTTATTATTATTTATTTAATACTTATATACTATTTATTTAATATTTAATTATTTACATAATAATATTTTTTTATATTTATATACATTTTAACATTTGTGTTTATTTAAAATTTATTTAATGTATTTAATTATATTTATTTAGTATTTATTAATATTTATTTAGTATTTAATAATATTTATATACTATTTATTCATATTTATTTTCTATTTAAATATTAGTATTTATTTATATTTATATATATTTTAATATTTATAATTATATAATATTTATTTCATGTTATTTATTTATATATATTTACTATTTATTAATATTTTTTATATTGATTAATATTTAGTAATATTTACTTATATATTTTTTATTAATATTTATTTATATTTATTTACTATTTATTAATATTTAAATAATATTTATTTATTGTTTACTTACATTTTTACTATTTATTAATATTTATTTAATGCTTATATATTATTTAATTAATATTCATTTATTTACATATTAATACATTTTATATTTAAATAAATTTTAATTTTTATATTTATTTAATATTTATTTAATGTTATTTAATTATATTTATTTATATTTATTTATATTTATTACTATTTATTAATATTTTTTAATATTCATTTACTATTTATTAATATTTATTTACTATTTAGGTAATATTTATTTATAATTAATTAGTAAGTATCACTCTTTAAATAATTTTTATTTTGTTATTAATTTTTAGTAATATATCTATTTCAATATATATATATATATTAACATTAATAATTTAAAATTTTTTGGAGGATGTGTGAACGGGGTTCACTATTCCTTTAGAAAAATTTCCAAGGAAGCGTGAACCCTTTTCACGTTTCCTTGTGAGGGGAGATGTGTGAACGAGGTTCACGTTTCTCCAAAATCATTTTTGAAAATACCCCCAACCCTATGCCATTTTAAAAAAAACCCAAATTAAAATATTTGTCGCTCCTTGGTCTTGCCCTCACCTTGCGCACTTGCACCCCTCATGTTTTCCCCCTCTTTAGAAAATTTAGATAATTCCAAAATCATATCATGTATCTTGTCAATTCCGCTTTGAACTCCACTTATATTTTTAAAATTTAAAACATTCAATCCCTCTTATAAATTCATTTGTGTATGTACTTGCATTGCAGTTGAGTATCCGGGCATGGTGTGGGTAATCAGGCATGCATACAGTCTAAAATTATTATTAAGATACTCAGGTTTGCGACCATAGAAACCATTAATACGTGTAGGATGGTGTGTCATTACCCATGTCTCTAATACTACCACCAAAAAATATCAACGCATCCCAACCCCCAATGAGGTTTTTTATTATTTAATGTGTTAGTATCCATAAGCTCTTGATTTTCCATAATTGATTCAACTATATATAACAGATTTTCAGGAAACAATTTTTATTTATTAGGAATGATTTCTATATATAGAGATATTTAACAACCCATTTATCCAATGTCTCTATATGATATCTGTTTTCAAGAATATCATTGATGTTTAATATATATCATTGAGACTTGAGATAAAACAAATCATTATTTAGTATAAATTTTTTACCATAGAGTAGGAATTTATTGTCTCTTCTAAATCCTTATTGGTGCCAAAATTTGGGACAGAGAAGAAGCCAAAAAGAAGGCCCCGTTGACTACCTCACGAAGCCATTTCGCGGAGTCCCCCTAGCACTGCGGCCACCATGAAGCAAAAAAGGCAGGCCGCTTCGCGAACACATTTGACGTTCATGAGCCCTCCGCGAAGCAAGGAGGTAGGACGCTCCACGAACACATTTGATGTTCACGAGCCCGCCGCGAAGCAACCAAGTACATCTTCACGCTGCATAAGCTCCACTTCACAGTACCTCTAGCCTATAAATACTGGGCTCCCCATGAGGCCAGAGGATGGACAATCGGTCCTTTCGACTTCCCATCTCCCGAATCGCAAAGCATCCTTCTGCTCAGCGAACCATGAGCAGTGCTCGGTACTTCTGCTCCGTGAAGTGCCTCCCCTTTGTCTCGTTTTGATCCCCTCTACCAAGAGGGAGGACTTTCATGAAGAATATGTTCCTTCGGGAAGGAAGGGGATCCCCAAGGGGAATTGGGTCATCGTGGAGCATTTATGCTTCATGAAGTTCCCTTCATGTACACATGATCCGCATGCCAAGGCAAGATCACTCTACTTCGCGAAGCACGTTGCTTCGTGACACCTTACATCGCAAGGCACCTTTGCTCCGTAAGGCAGTGCTCCGTGAATGCCTTTCCACTTCTCCAAGCACCGCCCATATTTACCACTTCCCTATGATTAGGCTGAGGCACCCCACTTTGCGAAGCACACCCCTTCGCAAGTGCCCTCCGCCACGCAGAGCAACAAATCTTGACAAGGCCCATGCCTATGAACTCCTCTGCTTGGCAAATACTTTTCCTATGCGACCCTCCAGGTTTGCACGATGTGATTTCAAAGTCCCTTGGATGACAGTGCCTGTTTCATTGCTTCGCCTCATGCTTCTTTTCATAGGCATGCTAATGGCTTTTGCTTATTCGCATAGCCATGCTAACGTGGGCCCTCGATGGTTCAATTTGTGACACCCCCTCACCATGGCTTTGTGTGTCCCCTCTCTGCATCAAGGATCAAATGGTTCTGGTTATGTATATCTTAGGGGTGGGAGTGAACCCACCTCATCTGATCTGTATGATGTTAAACTGCCAAGCTTCCTCATCCTCAGTACATAACGTTAAATTGTGACCTCGTCCCATGCCTCGCTCGTGAGGTCCCCCGAACTTGGAAATTTTCCCCACCCACTGGTCTCCACAGGGTATTAAATCATCCTTATCGGTGTGGAATTTGTCCATGGGGAAAGGGAAACCATCTCGGTGTATGCCCCAAGCTTTTCGTGTTGGAGGCATTATCCCTACTCCTCCTTTCATCTTCGGTTCCCAGGGCATCGAATGGCGTGGTGGGAAATGGTGCTTCTCATTTATTTGGTACCAAGTTTCTCTCCCACTGTGCTTTGTTTCCACGGGCCTCCATCCTAGAGTAAGTCCCAAGCTCTTCAGGATGCTAACCAACCATAAGCCCCTATTTACTCTTTGGGCTGCTAACCATGTGTAAGCCCCACTCCACTTCCCACGGACACACCTTTCACAACATGATCTTTAGGTCTCTATTGCCTCTTGTTTCTCATAGAGGGAATGACTCATGTGGGTTTAGAGTAAGCACCAAACGTGACACCATAATTATATGCCGCATCAGAGTGTAAGCCCCAAATTCCACCACCTGAACTACGTGATATTTGATCCTTGTCATGTTACGGTATGTAGGAAGCCTCGCTGATGTTCATTCCCAACACCTTGTCATCCTGACACCCGTTCAAGTCGGTACAGCCAAACCATGGGTATCCTAGAGTGTAAGCCCCAAACACCACATGAACTATGTGGCCTTTGATCATTTCCAAGATAAGGTACGTAGGAATCCTCGATGAGGTTCAAGCCCAACCACCATTGAACCCCTGGTCCACCTTTACATCAGTTCCCACCCTTCTGAAATACTTAGACATCGATCCTTGCCAAAAAAAGGTACGTATGAAGCCTCCCTGAGGTTCAAAACCTCCACCATCCATTGGTCTCGTCCATCTTCGAGTCGGTGCACCAAGCCCCCGTCGTCATGGGTATCCTAGAGTGTAATGCCCACATGATGCCAACCGAACTATGTGGCCTTTGATCCATGCTATGGCAAGGTACGTAGGAAGCCTCCCTGAGGTTCAAGCCCACCATCCACCTGGACCCCTGGTCCTTATTCATGTCTTCTCAACGACTCCTGCCACATCCTGGGAATCCTAGAGTGTAATCCCCAAGCCCCATCCTGAACTAAGTGGACTTCGATCGTTTCCAAGGAAAGGTATGCAGGAAGCCTCTCTATGGTTTGTTCCCACCAGCACCTGGTCATTCCGACCCCATTCACGTCAGTTCCTAACCACCTAAACTACATAGACATTGATCTTTGCCAAGGCAGGGTATGTAGGAAGCCTCCATGAGGTTCAAGCCCACCACCCATCATACCCCAGTTCCATCTTCACGTTAGTTCGCACAACACCCCCCTGAACTAAGTGGTCTTTGATCTTTTCCAAGGCAAGGTATGTAGGAAGCCTCCATGAGGTTCAATCCCAACAACCATTGGACCCCAGGTCCTCCTCCACATTGGTTCACCGACACCCTGGGCCACCTCAGAGCATAAGCCCCAAACATCACCATCTGAACTACGTGCTCTTTTATTCCCTGCCATGAGGATACATAGGAAACCTCTTTGAGGCTCATGAACAAAACCATCGTCATCCTCATGATGATTCCATCCCATTCACCTTCCACATCATTCAACCGCTCCATCATCCATCCTAATTCTTAACTGTGCTTCCACATCCTGGTGGGATCATGCCACAGCATTCCCCATTCCCAATAACAACACTCAGGAAGCCACCCACATGCTGGCCCCAATTTCGGTGTTCCCTCCATGGGGTTTCACCCATCTGATCTACTCCAGTCAGTGTTCTGATCAACCCGATCTATCTCTGCTGGATGTTAAACTTGTGACATAACTTATGTTGAACATGAAAAGATGAGGAAATCCTTAGATACAAGCCCATGGAATACGATTCCCCACGTACGATGTGGAATGCCTCAGGCTTCCGCGGCTATGGGAAGCCCTATAATAAGTGACATAAGACAGACACACCAATCCCCCAGAATCTAGACACGCCAGTGATGCCCAGCATGACTACTCCCCTAACCGAAGGTTACTTCCTTGACCGGACCCCGTTGAATGTCCTGATAGAAGCAGTGTAATTAACTGGTGTCTATGAAGATATGACACTGGGAATAGTTTCATGAACAACATCATAAGTCTATGAGGGAGACCCGGAAGAGGTGACGAGTTCCGATGAGGAATCCATTGAAGGAGGAACTAACATCCCATCATCCCATTTTGGTCAAGGAGAAGACGACCCTGAATATGGAGCGGATGCTACCAGCCTTTGGAAAGTGGGAGTGAGGGGAAACAAAAACCGCACCCCTCGTCCCAGAATGAGACGGACGCGCGTGCCCCGGCGAAAGCGTCAAAAATAGAACTGGTGAACCTGATGTGAAAGATATTCTCCTAAATATAGATATTAGTAGAGCTCAGGGCTTCAATGGATTGACGTGTCACTGGATCCAAACATCCAGCGGTGGGTCCTGCCAAGAAAATAGAGGGCATGGATTGAGACTCACCAGAAGTTGGGGCAATAGAACGTTGGACATCTCGTTCTGCAATGTTGTCAGCATGGATCCCTCTTACTGATCATGGATGCTGGGATGTCACTGGGGCATTGGTCATCGATTCCATTTTCTTTTAGCATGGACGAGATCATATCTTTGCTTCTCAGGAATCTGGGTGTTGCCTCAGGAACGCGATCACCACATGCCCATATACACAGAGGTAGGGGCAACGCCAGCATAGCTGCTCCGCATGGATTCACCGCTTCCATGACAGCCTCTGTGTCCACGACCGTGGGGCTCCCAAGCCCCATCTCCCCATCGAAAATTATCCAATGAAGGGTAATTAACGACTGTGTGCATCTATAAGAGGATGAGGGCATAATCCCAAACCGGTATATGGCCCTACTGGATCTTGAGGTGTTTGTGCCTCACCGTCAATGCTTCCCCCAAGGGCCGCGCAGGGATCCATTGCTCCCCTCCCCGACATACAAACGCTTCGAGAGAATGTCCCCAGAGCACTATAATGACTCCCTACCTTATGCTAACAAGGAAGGTGATGTCCAGACCTACCCAGTCAGAGCCCCAATCCATGGGCTCCCAGCAAGGGCTCCCACCCAGCCACGTTAGCGCCACTACCCAGTCTTACTGGATGAGGAGCAGGTAAGATATGCACCTGCACCACCACCCCTAGTTCGTCCAACCTGACTACAGTGTTAGGCGCCAGTGGAGGATGCCCACCAAGGGGCGTCAACATCGATGGCTACTGTGGTTCAAGCCACCGCTGACGCATATCATCAGGTCCCTGTATACACTGAGTAGGGGAGCCTATATGCCCAATCGGGATTGAGGCCGCAACCGCCCCACGGACAGGCTGGGTGGACTCTCCTGGTTGCAGGCACAAGTAGTGGTCACTAGGAACCAACCCACAGCTATGCCACCTTGTATGGAGGTCCTCCCCATACCACTACCTCACAAAGCATGGGCCTTCCCCGCATTGAGGTTCGGCATGGAGGTCCTCCCCGTTCTACCCCCAATCCGAATGAAGGTCCACCCTGTGGAAGTGATACTCAGCATAGAATCCTCTCCCGTGCTCATTGCATTGGGTATGGAGTCATTCCTCCTGCCCCGACCATCAATGTAGGAACATTCCCCATCTGGTCTCTCTCCAAAGTGGGCATCCTCCCTTTTTCCACTCCATACCTGGTGAATTTCCTCCTCGCCCCGACAACCAGAGGGGTGAAGTCCATCCTCGCTCCACCCGTACCAAGCATGGTGGACCTCCCCATGCTCCTGCAGGTCCCAGCAGAGGTTTTTCATACTCTGGCATTATTCATGGAGGTCCTTCCCATATCCCCTTCAACATCATTCCTGGTTCTCCTCGCGCCCCGACTTTCTCATGTGGAAAACCTCTCTGCCCAAGCACCAGTGCTGTCAAAGGACCCCTTGTCAGGAATCATCCATGTCCTGAGGAGACACCCATGGGAAGGAAGGTGGGTCATCGCCACCACAAGAAGAATTCTGAGAGGTTCTGGACACAAATAAAACTGGTCCACTTCTTAGACTCTAAATAGGATTACGACTCATCTCAGGAACCCTCCCCTTGCTCATCCGAGTCAAGGGACGGGGCAGGAATAAGGCGCATAAGCCCGGTGCTACCAGAATGTGAGGTTCATGTGATTCCAACCTCCCTCCAAAGATATATCCAGGAGGATGAAAATTTGGCGATCCAATAGGTTACAGTCGAGCAATCAGCACCATCATCGCCGGAAGTGATTTCTAGCTCGACAAGAGATCACATTGTGCTATTATGGGGAATAATGGTAGGTGAGCGGCATCACGGCCTATCACCAACAGACCTGGACCCTGAGTCAAGAACGGTGGCGATCAACCCATCCTATCATGATGTAGTGGCCATGTCACTACACTCTTTAGAGGACAGCCCAAGAATCGGCGGCCAGTCAGCCTACTCGCTGTACTCTCCACCGACAAACCTGTCATCCAAGTGGTCTACCTCAATACCACAACCACTTCCATAGATACCCCCATTTGGTGACTGGGGAAATCAGGGGCCAGCCCCTGAATATGAGCCAAGGAGCTTCTGGAACATCCTCATAGTGGACCGCTTCCCTGAGAAGTTATGGCACGTGGCATAGCAAGATTTCTGCATACTAAAGTCCCTCACCCCAGAGAATGTTGAGTATTTCCACTACACCCTTTAGGAGACACATTTCAGTCTTCATCATCAGCAAGTGGTTTATCAATGGATCCAAGCGCATTTCGAAATGATAAGTGTGCAGGGTCGTCTAGTCGATCTGGCCGCACTCTCTATGGCCCAGCGCCCTAAGTCACCAAGTAGCCGTGAGGCCCTCCAGTAGCAATGCAATCAGTGTATCAAGATGCTATGAAAAATTATTAGGGAGGCTACCCCCAGGTGAAAATCTGTGGTTGGGGGAAGTATGTTGCCCTCTTCTTTTGTCCTATCTAGTGGCAGCCCGACTCACTATGCGATATTGAGAAAATTCCCCCAAGAAGTGTCATGGTCAACATGGCCAATATAGTGGACGAGTAGGACGAGCTAGAGATTCTCGATGGAGACTTACCCCCTGAGAGTGTGCCACCACTATTGGACCCATAGGTGAGGATTACTTGTCATCAGAGGAACCTCCTAGGTCTCCCTGTGCCCGTTGAGGCATTGGTAAATGGCAGGAATTCTAGTAAGGGCAAAGAGCACGTATTAACTGTCGTGCACTCTGACCAGTCCAACTCATTGTAGAAGACAGAGGAGGACCCCGAGAGGGCCATGTTTTTCCAGAAACTTACTGAGCAGAAGTGGTTGGTTGAAGAACTCCTGGCTGAACGCGTTGTAGAGTGACGACACGACTACGGTGATCCTAGTCTAGGGAAGTAGGGGAAGGAACAACTACCCCTCGGCGAGATGCCCCCAGGCAACCCTGATCATGCTGCTCCTACGGACAGGGCTGAAGCTCGAGCTCATGAAAATAGGGCACGGTATGTCTCGCCAAACCCTCTTGAACGATGTAGCAATCCAAGGAACCCTACTCAGGTTCCCACGACATTCCCATGTGTCGCTCTACCATCCGCTCCATGATCCGCAGATCATGTCTATCGTGTAGAAGAACCTTGCAACACGCACGTGGTTAGGGATCCACATCAAGATAGGGGCCCTTTCCCAGATGATCATATGGAGGCCCTCATAGCCCACCTGAAGGAATTTGAAATGCGACTGGTGGCAATCCCACCAGATGGAAAGCTATACCCAGCATGGGTGGATGATATGTCGGGGCATCCGAGTTTCGGGAATCCCACCTTCACCCCCTTTAATGGGATAGGGGACCCACCAAAACACTAGGATCACTTCAACTGAAGGTGTTGGCCCATGTTAGGCACTACAGTACAGTAGAAGGATTTCAAGCTCTGCTATTTTGTTTAGACATTGGAGGGGCTGACATTTTACTCGTACATCCAGCTCCCCGTTGGATCCGCGACCAGTCGGGAGGACCTTCGCATGCAATTCCTATACTATTTCTATTCCACCACCTGGAAAACGAGAATCACTATCCTCTTCAAGTGCAATCAAAGGCTTGATGAGCTAGTAGAGTACTTTATCTCCCAATGGAAGGGGCTTACATACTCTCTTGACATGCCTCAGACTCAGGAGAAATTACTCATGATTTGCATAAGGAACGTCAATATGGAACGGGTTCCTTCTATGATAACCCATAACTCCCCAAATGATTCAAATACTTCTCTAAAAAGGCCCAGTGCCTTGTAGAATCCCTGCAACAGGCCATCCAGGCATGCCTGTTTCCCCCTGTATTCCTAGCTTGGAGGGATGGCAGAGCCGAGCCCGTTGTGATGGCCCAAATAGAATCCCACAAATAGCTGGAATTACAACCAGTGAAACCATCCCCGCAACCTCATAGAGGGCTTCCTTCTCAGGCACAACCTCCGGCTCAGCAGTGTCCCCAGAATCGGCATGCTCCTCCACGGAATGCGTCGTCACCGCCTAGGCGGGACAATCAAGGTCCGCCTCCTCGACAGGCCCCTCCGGCCCCTCTCTAGGGCCAGGCTCCATGGCCCCCTTCTAGTATAGAAGAAAAAAAACCTAATCGTTCAGTGAGAATCAGGTTCCCGACTATTTCAGAGGTGCCATAGAGTAGGGGATTGTACGCTTTCCTGAGTGCAAAAGGCCAGAAGAGGCAGATTTCACTAATCGCCCCAACTGCTGCCCCTACCATCGGATTCTGGGGCACACTCTAAAGTAGTTCAATCGTTTAAAGACTGGTTCTCAGAAAATTTCGATAACAACATAGTCATGCTGGGGCCGACCCTGGCACAAGTGACATGTGTCGTTTTAAGGAAAGATAGTGGTAGTGACAGCAATGGCAAGTGACAACTGGTTTCTAACTATGGGTCCCAAAAGTATGACAGTTGGATGTCTTTCAAGACGTTTTCTCACACCCATGGAATCATTCGGGCATTCCTAAATCAGTCAGAACCTTCAAAATCTAAGGCCACCACTTCTACATCATCATCTCAGCCAGCCTCTTCCTAGAAGAGCATGCATCACTGGTTCAAGAAAAAGAAACGCACCCCACCAATGTCGTCTTCGTCCTGTATGCTCGGTGTATTCATTCCCCCCTAATATGGGTATCCATCCCAGAATCCTCCCAGTTGTGGGTGACTCTTCAAGTGATAGTCAAGGGTATGTTTCGGTTAATACTGTTGAGTTGGTAAACACCTATATGACTCCTGATGTCGGGGAGTGCCAGGAAAAAATCCCCAACATCCCCAGCCAACTCCAACATCGGCAGAGCAGTGACCATATGGGTCATCAAGGCACATCAGTTGGAACCTCCAGCCAGTTCATGCATGACACTGAGACCAGTTAGCAGGCCCAGCACAGAGCTCAGCACTCGCAGCCTCTTCAACTGGTGTCATCCGGACCGCCTCCACCACCATTTGCGCTACTATATTCAGTAGAGCTACCTCTTCCAGGCCTCGGCTAACCTTAGCAGGATATATTCCGATCTCAGTCGTCTGTTCCTCATACAGAAGCTAATCTTCAGGATTCGACTAGTGAGCAACATGATATGCCTAGCACAAGCTAGTCGCCGATCCAGTTGTCAGGGCCCTCCATGCCTACAATTCTAGAGTGGCCTCTCGTAAGCATAAGTTCACACCTGCAGTGGAAGTATGATGTCCTCAAGCACCTCACTAGCATCCCAGAAAGGCTTTCCATCCATGAATCCCTTCATCTATCATTATATATGCATGATACCCTTACTGAAGATTTATGAATCCCCCACCAGTTTGAGATGGAGGTAGAAGTTGTAGAATCCTTTCATGCTGAAACAATTGAAAATGCTGAATGCCGGGTTATCATTTCATTCTCTAGAGAGGATGAAGACTCTCCCATAAAGGGGAATATCCACCTGCTTTACATCACCGTCTAATTTAACGGTGTGGAGGTTTGCCACTGTCTTGTTGACACTAGCTCCAGGATTAAACTTATCCCGACACAGACATTGCGGATGATGGGGTTATCTGAATATTACCTGACTCCCTCTGATTTAAGGATCCATGGATATGACAGGACAAAGTATACCCCAATTGGAAAGATCCGTTTGATGACCCAGTTTGGTGGCCTAGTTGTCGGTACCATGTTTATGGTCATCTTCCAATACATCACGTACAATGCATTGATGGGAAGACCATGGATCCACCTGTACGCAGTGGTCCCCTCATCATATCACTAGTGCCTCAAGTACTCCATAAATGGTCGAGTAGGCATACACCAAGGTGATTCATATCCTTTCACCTCTTTTGAAGCCTGTTATCTGGACGCTGATTATTACAAGATCCAGGATTAGCAGATCCTGGAAAGTGAGGTTGAGCCTGCCACGGTCACAACTGACCCCTGGGTAGGTTTGGATGATACTTATGTCTTTCTAATCCTTAGATTGGAGGCCACGAACCCTGACATGGAGCACTTTTTTGTTGTCATTTGTACAAGATGAAAGCATATTCCCAAGTCCATGTGATGTTAGAAAATCATCTCATACTCCTAGACAAAGAAGGATCAACTGATCCTAGAACCCCTACCCACGTATGATATAGGGATTTCTACCACATGTCAAGGGGATTACGTCGTACATGTCTATTTCTTAGAGCCGGGATCAATTGGCTCAAGTCGACACACCACTATTGAATTTATATCATAAAGCGTGGACCCTTGGGCAGTTGACTAGATGGGATCAGATCGACTGCCTTCATCACTATGGTCTCAGTGGCGCGTGAATCCCCTGATATGTGGTCCACTGTTGTCTATAATGGTACCAGCCTCCCTTCAGGTTCTTACGACCTAGAAGAAGCTTCTCCCACTGGGGATCCCTCCTCCGCAAGCAAAGAAGAGGATTTAGAGGACACTCCCCCACCATTGAAGAAGGTGTTTCCACCACAGTCGACAAACTGGTACATGTTAACCTTGGTAGCGAGGTAGATCCGAGATCCACATTGATTAGTACCACCATGCCCCTTAAGGAGAAGCAATGGTACATAGATTTGTTGAAGCACCACCATGATGTGTTTGTTTGGAGCTTTGATGAGATGCCAGGACTAGATCCTCATGTAACTGTCCACCACCTTGGTCTACCAACAAATCATCGCAGGTTCAAGCAGCCTCCTAGGAAGGTACACCCTTCTCACGGTGCTATAGTCGTGTCCAAAGTTGACAATCTCATCAGATCTAACTTTGTCAAGAGGTCCAGTAACCCAATTGGCTAGCCAACATTGTGCCAGTCAGGAAGAATAATGGACAAATCCAAGTCTGCATCGACTTCCAAGATCTCTACCGTCACTTTCTGAAGGATGATTTTCCCCTTCCAGTGACAGAATTGTTGATCGACACTACAGCTTGGTTCCAAGCCCTTTCTTTCATTGATGGTTACTCCGGATATAACCAGATCTATATGGCCCCCATGTATGAGGAGTCTACAGCTTTCAAGGCGCCCCAAGGTTCTTTATGTTACCAGGTTATGCCCTTCAGACTAAAGAATGCTAGTGCCACCTATCAGCAAGCCATGCACCGCATATTCAATCCAATCCTTGAGACATTAGTGTAATGCTATGTGGACGATCTGGTGGTCAAATATCACCAGCGCCAGTACCATCTCAAGGAACATGATAAAGTTTTCTTCTTCCTCCGTTATCGCCATCTAAAGATGAAACCACTGAAATGTGTCTTCGAGGTCACCTCTAGGGAGATTCTTGTCTTCATTGTCAGGTAATGAGGCATCGAGATCGACCTAGAGAAGATCAAGGCCATCATCCAGATGCCACCTCCGAGGAATATTTGGGATCTTTGAGGTTTCCAAGGCAACTTATTCTACACATGTTGATTCATTACAAATCTGGCCGACATGTGTAAGCCCTTTTCCCAGCTCAAGAATAAAGGATCTACCTATGAATGTGATGATGAGTGCAAGACCATGTTTTCAGAAATCAAGTAGTACCTGCTCCAGCCTCTGGTCTTGATGCCACCTATCTCTGGAAAACCGTTGATCCTGTATGTGACTACCCTAGAATGATCTCTCGGTGCCCCTCTTTCCCAAAAGAACAATGAGTGGACTGAAAATATCCTCTACTACCTCAACCGTATGCTCCTCGATATGAAGACCAGATACCCCCCATCGAAAAGAGCTACCTTGAACTGGTATTTGCAGTAAAGAAGTTGTGACACTACTTCCAGCACCATGATGTACAACTGGTGTCTCGAGTAGACCCACAGAAGTACATTCTAAACCACCCCATATTTTCTGACATCTATCACGGTGGGCAGTAATCCGCCAGTAGTTCAACATCATGTTCATCCCTCGGAAAGATATCAAGGGACAAGCATTGGAAGATATTCTAGCTGCCCATCCAACCTCCGCGGACCAGCCCCTGGACTTGGATTTTCCCAACGAGGAAATCCTCTCAGTTGAACCTCTCATCCCACTTTAGCATATGCACATTGATTGTGCCTCCCGGAGCCCCACCGGAGGAGGCTCAATGATCTGAGGCTCAACAGAGTGGGCCTGGGTATTTTCTTTATAACCTCGGCGCAAGACATTCTTCCATATTCATTCCTATTTTTGGAAGGCTGAACCAACAACGAGGCAAAATATTTGGCTCTTATCACTGGCATCGAGCTGGCCCTCGAGATTGATGTGCCCCATTTTCATGAGAAAATAGATTTCGAACTTTTCATCAAGAATGTAAATGGTGAATATGTCATCAGAAAGCCAGAGCTCGTACCTTTGTTGGAGAACACCCTCCAGCTAATAGCCTAGTTTACATCCTGGCGGGAAGTTACTCATGTCCCTCAATCTCAAAACAGTTGACCTGATGCCCAGGCCGGCCTGGCTGCATCACTTGCAAAACCCGAGCAGAATGATTTAATTATAAAAATAGAACATCAGAGAGTCATTGCTCCTTCCACCTCAGATAATGACGAAAGACTATGAGTAAGCCATCTTACCACCAGAGCCTCCATGTCAGGACCCCCCGGTCCTCCAGATGCATTGGTTAAAGAGAATCTCGAATGGAGAGCCCATTTTGTCGAGTATCTCCAAAAATGGTTGTCTCCCGGCTGATCGAGCCGAGTGTGAGCGAATCTGACGCCGCATGCTGCAGTATACCCGCCAGAGTGGTCCCAGTCTTGAGGAGATCCTTTACAAGCGCGGGTTTGATGGTGTTCTCCTCCATTGCATCCATGGAGTCGAGGTTTCTTAGTTCATGTAGGAGGTTCACGCCGGTTCTTGTGGGGCCCACCAGGCTGGTCCGAAGGTATCCCATCATATATGGAGACTAGGGTACTTCTGGCCCTCTATGATCCATGATTGTATCAAGTTCACCCAGAGATGTCACGTGTTCCATGTTCTTGATAACTTTATACATCGGCCTCTAGAACCTATCCACTCCACCATGTATTCTTGGACGTTTGTCGTGTGGGGACTCGATGTAATGGGACCATACCCACCAGTGACAGCTCGTCAGTGCAGGTTCATCTTAACTGCCACATACATTATTTTCTATGTTGGAAGAAGCACTTCTGCTCAAGGAGGTCACGTCCCATTTTATCATTGACATCATGAGCTCCAATATCATCCATTGGTTTGGAGTCCCTCACGATGTCCTCACCGATAAAAACACTAACTTCCAACAATCCGAGTTGAAGAAATTGTATGCCAAGTACAAAATCCATTGAAACCATACCTCCCGCTATCACGCAAATGAAAATGGGAAGATCGAGGCGTTGAACAAAACCCTCTCTAACATTTTGCATAAAATGGTTGGCCAGAACAAGAATAGTTTTCCAGACAAGTTCCTCAACACCCTATGGGCCTATCGGATGACGACTCGTAATTCCACCCAGGTGACCCCATATTCCCTAGTGTATGGAGCTGAGGTCGTCCTAACCATCACGATCTAGTTTCCCTCGTTACGCACAACAGTCTATGACTAGGAGGCTCCAGATAAGGTAGCCGAAATTCATCTGCCTGAATTGGAAGTGCTTAATGATAATAGGCTTCGTTCCCTGCACAATATGGAAAGGCATCAGAATAAGATAGCTAGAGATTTCCACAATAAGGTTCTCCTCTTCTCTTTTATGTAAGGCGACTTTGTATTGGCCCTTATGACGCCAGTGATCCCTTGCTGTGATCCCTTGCTGGA
The DNA here is from genome assembly GCA_963277665.1 of Viscum album. Classification (NCBI taxonomy): domain Eukaryota; kingdom Viridiplantae; phylum Streptophyta; class Magnoliopsida; order Santalales; family Viscaceae; genus Viscum; species Viscum album. The sequence continues at coordinate 439,998,344 of OY728137.1, read as the reverse complement.
AACCACCCAATTTGGATCCCAAATGGGAGTGACCATACATATTTAATAGGGTTTACCCAAATGGTGCATACTCCATGGTGACCATGGATGGGGAGCGTATAACTCCTCCCACAAATGCCATGTTCCTCAAGAAATACTTTTCTTGAGCCTAATGGTCCTAAAAGACCTTAAAATGGATGGTCCATGATGATCGTAAACTGCATGCTGGTCCTGCATGACCGTAAACTGCACGCTGATCCCGCATGAACTTAAACTGTCCGGTCCTACAAGACATTAAACTGTGTATCTTCATGCATGATGTTAAACTTCATTTAGAGAACTACCTATGGCTTGATTCCCATCCTCATGGGATACTTAGGAATGCTCAGACGCCTCGTCTTGAGCCTAGCCCCGAACCCTTATCTTTGTCTATCCCCCCCCGGGTATAGTTCCACTGGAGGATCCTTGCATGATATGGTGTAGGATTCCTTAGCCCCAATCATACCAGGATTATAATGGACGCACCATGTGCCAACTCCTTATTATTCTATCCTCCCACGTCCTCACTGCATGACGTTAAACTGCATGGTCGTCCAGAACTACATATGGATTTATTCCCATCCTTATGGGATATGTAAGAACACCAGGACATTTCATCTGTTGGCCCAACCCAAACACCTGGATCTTCCCCTGGCGTTAAGACATATGGTGGGGGTGTAGAATTTTTCCCAAATTCACTTCGAGATAACCTTGATCCAGCCTTACGTTCCACTCCCTAGAGACATTCACCTCTTTCATAGATGGGTACAACTATTCTTCACCCACTGCTTTGATTGGGGCTCCATCATCTTCCCCATCCAGAAGGGACCCCAAATGGTATGGATGCTAGGACTAATGGCTCTCTTACCACTTAGGGCCAACACCCTCTAGGATGTTGAGAAACAAGCCTATACAAGTCTCGCGTTGCGAATATGGTCAGCGGTCGATGCTCATTTGTTGCTCCCTTCTCAGGTCTCTGTAGGAATGTTGTGATTCAAACATGGTCAGCAGCTTTCCTATGACATTGGAACCACCCAAATTTTTCCCAAACAATAAGTGAAGTGGTTCATTCTGTCTTGTTTTATCTCAAAGCGATGAACTTCATTCGGGAAAAGACAGTTTTTAGTTCCCCATATGACGGGGATATCTGAGACTAGCTCCTTGTTTCCCACACCGAGCATTTCTGATGTGGTCTTAGGAGTTGTGATGAGGCGGTAACCGTAAAAGAGGATGAATGGCCTTCCATATGAGGCCCAACCTCAGGCCCCTTGGCCTTTTCAGGCCCCCAACATAGGTTCTCTATTATGGGAGTGTGCGGTGTGGTATGGGATTATGTCCTCATTCATGTTGGGTTACTCACAGTTTCGTACACATCCCCAGACGATATACCCTACTCCTCTCTTCGTCCTTAGTACAAGATGTTGAACTGAAAATTGGTCTGGCCTTCGTACTGAGGCCCAGCCTCAGGCCCCTTCACCTTTTTGGTCCCCAGGCCCAAGTTTATATTTAAGAGTGCGTGGTGTGGTATGGGATTATGTCTTCATCCATGTCGGTTTTGTAATGAACATGCCACATACCTCTCCCTCCTCGGGATCCTCTATCCCATTGTTCTATACTCTTCTTTTTAAATCGGTTTCTCTCAAGTTGATCACCCTCTTCTCCCCTCTTCGGTGATTCACCAATGTGCCTATTGGTACTCTGGTTTAGTACATGGAATGTCAGATTCTACTTAGGCATGCATTCAGCCATTTCTCAATATTTGTGTTCCCCTTCATTAGGGCTCCCATCACCATTCACACCTAAAGGGACCCTCAAATGGCATGGATTCTTGGCCTAAGGGATCTCTTACCATTACAGGCCAACATCCTAGAGGGTTGTAGTCAAACAATCGATACAAATCCCACATTTCGAATATGGTCAGCGGTGGATGATCATTTGATTGTCCCCATTTCAGGCTAACAAGATATGGATGTTGTGTTTCAAACACGTTCAATAGTCATCATCCATCATCATGCCAACCCCATTAATCCCAAAATTTTTGTTACATGATTCACATACCTCTCCATCTCATCATGTCCAAATAAAATCTCGACACTCCTAGCACTATCCCTCGGTGCGAATTTTCATATTCGGAGGACAAAGCCATGGTAAGGGCGTCATTAGGAGCTCCACTCTGATTTCCCTTAGGTGTGAATTCCTGGTATTGCAATAAACATCTTCCTCTCTTGTTTCCCACACCGTTTTGACTCACGTGGGCTTAGGGATCGGGTTGAGGTCTGATCTTACTTTTAAGGTTTTCACTTCTCTCTAGTCCGAGATCTAAGATTGTAAACTAAGATCTCCTCTACAACTACGTATAGCTTGGTTCTCATCCTCATGTAATACGTAGGAACACATGGGCATCTCGTTATCGTTTCCTGGTCAATTGGGAGCTAGTTTCTCATGCCCCTTACGCTCTTACCTCTATTCAGGCCCCTTGTCCTGAGGCTCCTCTCTCAGAATTGTGTACGATGTGGTATGGGATTATGTCCTCATTCACTTCAGGTATGTTTTATTGCATTGTAAACATTCCCTATTTAGCATCATCTCTACTATGGTTGTGCTGTGTGATAGTAAAATTCATTCTTGGTCCTATCACAAGACCATAAAACTATGAAATTATCGTCCTGGCTGCACGATGAAAAATGGCACTGCATCGTGATGTCCTGACTCAAGGGGACACAATGTTTGGTATTTTTCACATGCCCTACCATTTTTCAATGCATTTACATGGCTTGATTCTTATTTCGATGCTAAGACTTTATACCCTAGGCCTGAAACTTCTCAAAAAAAAAACCATTCACCGTAAAGGACAAACAAGATTTATCAAATACTTCTTCTTTTGGTGAGAGGGCCACACCCGGACGCCCCTTTTATCCCTGGAACTGGTACCTTACCGTGCCACCTCTTAGAACTATGTGTAGCTTGATCCCCATCCTCAAGGGGTATGTAGGAACCTCTGTGTACCTTGCCTTAGTCCTAGCATTACACTCGTTTTCGGTCCCTCGACCAAAAACCTCTCCAAGGAACAGATGGTGGTTGGAACCCCGGTTCCCATTCATGTCAGGTTTTATAATTACCCCACCATGTGTCTCCTGCGTTTCCTGCCATCTATGGTATGAATTCTAGGACCCTAAACTATGATATCCCTATGGTAATGGACTCGACTCCCTCTATCTAATACATCTCATTGTCGTATTCATATGCGTTTTGACAAAGATCCCGAAGTGTGGAATTTTCATGGAAACATTACCCTCGTTCCATGTCCAAGCTTCATGAGCTCACAATTTGGATACTCATCCCCTTACACATCTGAAGGGACCCCCTTCACAGCCTTGTCTTATGAATCCTTGGTTCACTGACCGTTTAGGGCTAATGTCCCTAAAGATATTGGATGACATTTGTGACAGGTCTTGTGTTTCGAACATGGTCAGTGATCGACCCACATTTTTCTGTCCCCATTCCAGGATAACACGATATGGATACTGTATTTCGAATATGGAAACATTTATCTTTTATCGTCACGGTACCAACATTTTGATCCAGATTTTGAGCATCATGATTCACAGATTTCCACTTCCTCGTGTTCAAGTGGAATTCTGACATACTCGGTTTTACTTCTTCGTGCATCTATGTGTGTTACATAGATGGGCGGGAATCACTCTTCCGGCATTCACTGATTGTTCCTTCAACCTATCATATTCCCTCCTATATCAGGAAGGTCCCACCACTACTTCGTGTTTCCCACATCGAGCACGACTCACGTGGGCTTAATAGTTTTGGATGGATGTGCACCGGCGCAACCATGCTTCTCATCGCCACGCTCGACGTTAAACTGTGCTTTAAAAACTATGTAAGGCTTGATTCCCATTATCATGGGATATGTAGGGACACCTAGACACATTGTCTCTCGGTCTAGCCTCAGGAATCATAAATCTTATTCCTCCCCATTTCTGGGCCCCTGGCCTGACCCCTTGTGGGAAACCATATAATTGCAATTTTTACCGGAACTAGTTTGGGATTCCCCACGATGATATTGGGAAGTGAAGAATCCCTCAATAGAGAGGTCCTATCTAAAAGAAAAAATTATGCATTATTAGACTGATGTGCCCATCTAATGTGCTTCCACCACGGTTGTGTAATTTCGAAAGTGTTGGATTCTATTTGAACAAACCATCACTCCACATTCCAAGCTATGTGTGGCCCTTATTCAGACCCTTGTATTTTTTTCATGTATAAGGGGACCCCCTAATAGTATGGATGCTCGGCCTATGGCCCGCCTATTGTCTTGGGCCAACGTTCCGGAAGAATAACAGATGACATTTTGTGTTAGGTCCTATGTTTCGGACATGTTTAGCAGTAGGCCCTCATTTTCTATCCCCACTCCAGGCTAATACAATAAGAATACTGTGTTTAGAATGCGGTCAATAGTTATTCTGTATTTTCATGCCACCACAGCAATGTTATGAATCCTAGGTATCGTGATTCACACCTCCCATTCCGATCTGTTCAGATTTATTTCAGCACCCCTGGCGTTACCCCATTCGTGTACGAGAGCACACTAGGAAAATAGTAATTCGGCTATTCTGAAAGCTTCATTCTCTAGTCAGGTCTCTCCCATTTACTCCTAGAAATATGGATTGGTTGTTCAAACCCCAGATTCCTGATGCTTGGTTTTCAATCCTACATTTTTATGGGCATATAAGGTGGTTATCCCTTGTTTCTCACATTTGGGCCGACCCACGTGGGCTTAAAGAATGATCGCTGGATGCACCGCAAACATCACAAGGATGAAATAAACCAATGTAATCAATGGAACTATTGTATGCTCTGGAATCAAACAATCATAGTATGAATGTATGTTTGTGGTTTTGTAATCATTATAGCACCCGGGGGTCGACTCCCCCCATGGAAGGATTGACCTTGTTAAAGGAACGTTGCAGCTTCGCCGCCCTCTGGCTAGTGGTGTCCAGGATTTGATGTCGCCTGTTTACCTCTCGCACCTCCTCGGTAGTGATGGGGCACAGTTCATCATCCATGACACGAGCCCAATCCACACCGGTTCAGATAACGACCATCTCCTCAGAGGCTTTCTTCATGCCCTCTTCATCCTCCTCCATATGGGCTTTTAGTCGCGAGACAAGTTCTGATTGCACATCAAGTGAAGTGGAATGCTCATCCACCTAGGCCTACAACTATTCAACTTTGTTTTCAGTCCCCTTGAGTCTCTTGATGTACACCACCATCCTCTGCTTCCATCCCAAACTAAGGCCACAGTCATACTCCCAAATATTTTTCGCTATGACATCTCGGATGAGCATGTGAAGGCGTTGGGCATCCACTCCCCCGGCGCACAGTTTGCGTAGCCGCAATAGAATTCTATCCATCTCGTCCAACCATAATTTTTGGGGGGTTTCATTGATGAAGTGCATGATCATATTCAATGATCAGCGATGGGAAATTTTTCTATCCTCCTTTTTAGAGGTCGTCTCATCCCAGTCAATGCGATTGGAAAACTCGTATGTAGGGAGTTCCCCCAGGAATTCCTCATCTAGGTCCACGTCAAACGTTGGATCTGGTGTGGCGGGTCCTAAACTATATGTATGATCCTCTTCATAAGATACCACTTTAATAACCTCAGGCATAGTCTAGCTGGCGTGCCCACCAGTAATTAGGACCGCTACAGTTCGCTCAGGCTGGATGTCCACCTCCACGACCATTGGCTTGCCTCTGGGAAGACCACTACAAGAAGTCCCGACTAACTTTGCCGCAGCAGACCAAGATAATTGAAGTACTGTACACATGAAAAAAGGCAACGTGAATGTCATTTAACGTGGTCAGTGGATGACAGTGATAAATTCGGTAGAGGATACTTATAGAGATCAAATCCCTCACCACGCTCTTGTGTTGATGTCGTCGGGACCCCGAGAGGTGGACCCCCGTATATGGTTGGCAGGTCTGGAGACTCTGGGGGAGCCGCCTCAAGAATCCTAGCCCCGCCAGACATAGAAATTGATGCAGCCATAGGTGTGGATCCCGAAGGTCCCGCGTATGCACCCACTGAGGGGTGAGAATGAGGTCTATGAACAAGGTCCTTCTACACAGTGCATATGCTGATAAGGAATCCAGAGTAACCTAAGAGTAGAACCTAAGGAAGGAACTTGGGATTTTACCTCGAGGGCCTCAGCGAAATATTTGAGATCCAAGGACTGATCTCCGACTTCAACCTCCACCAATGGACTCCCTCTACGGGCCCATCTCCCCATGAGGACTCGTCCAATTCTTCCAGAAGAGGGAAGTGATTTCTCAGGTCAGCAGATGATAGTTGTGGAGGGACCGTATGATCTAACATCACCCTGACCTGGTCTTTTATTAGGTCTAGGTCACCCTAGGAGTGGATAAAGTCTATAAATTCGGCCATGTATTGCGCCGCCTCCTCCTGGGATAGTGCAAAACCATCTCTAATAGTGAAAATCTCTGGCAAGTCCATCCCGAGGTGGTTAACGTTCTGCCATAACTCAGATGGGTAGAATAATTTCTGGTTGACTTCTCAGATGTCTAGGGACTCCGAGAAGACAAAATTATCTGGCATTTCAATATGGCATAGCCGTTTCCCTGGGGCCTGAGTACAAATCCAGCGGAATCCTCTCTGTGGCCGCCCCTTCTGGACGACTCTATCCTCCTGGGATCACTGGGTCTGCTGCCACTGCTGGATCCACTAGCATTGCTTCCCCCTCATCTGGTGTGGGCCTTCCTAGTACAGGATCCCCGCCACTACGGGATTCCCTTGCCACCTTTTGGCCTCGGCCCTGAGGTCAGGTAGGCTCACCGCCATCGACTAGAATGGTTGGTCGCTTCAGTGTCTTCCCTGGGTAGGCCGCATCCCAGCTCTGGGAATATTCCTTTACCATCCCGAGGACAACGGTCGGCGGAGGAAGTTCGTTCCGCATCCTCCCATATTTCGGTGTGAACATGAGACACATCATCCTCATCACGCATGGGTTATCCTTGTGAATCACCTCCAGGTAGACCTCTGGGGTCAGTTGTTGCAGGCACTAAAATTGCATTGTAAACCGGTGGGGGGTGTATGGCTCACAGAGGTACTCGCGGTCCACCCTGGCTAGCAGGACTCCCCCTCGAAAGGACATGAGGTGGGCCCAGTGCTCCTCCTCTCCGTGACCATAATCCGTGAAGGCCCCCTTAGGAAACGGAAATTGGTGGAAATTGAATTAATCAAACCTTTACACCTGGTTCATAACTGACAGTGCGGTCATCTTGGTCGGAAAGCTCCTCACGACATTCAGGATCGATGGGTGGAAGTTCGACCCTGGAGGTGAGATGTTGTTCAGATACTCATAGATCCCCCTGATGTGGGCCTCTATCTACCCGTACAAATGGTGGAACTACCCGCATATCCTATGTGGTCTCTTCCCATCCCTGATGTGCCACAACATATACTATATCTACTAATCCGAGCTTTCCTTCTGCCACGTGTCATGCTCACGTTCACCCACAACCATTTTTCCATACGTGTTGTAACAGCAATGATCCATGTCACCCATCTGTGTAGTATCTCAACCTTTCTCCACCTCCCTCTTCTGGCTCACGATACACCCTCATCTCGAACTAGGTTACTGCAGATCATTTCCTCTAGCCGCACCTCCACCTCCGCGTGCTCCGCTATCAGCTGCTCCTCCTCCGTGTGCTCCGACTTCACCTCTACATGCTTCGACTTTGCCACTGTGTTCTCCTCCTTCGGCTACTCCACCTCTGTGGGATTCGTCTCCACCTCTGACTACCTTTGACTCCTCCACCTTCGACTGCTTTCGACTCCTCTGCCTTCGACTGCCTTCGGCTCCTCTGCCTCCACGTTCCTCATTCCCTCCCACTACCACAACAAGATCTCCCTCCTGACTCTCTTCCCTCTCATGACACCCTCCAAACTATGTTTTCGCTCTGTCGTTTCCATCCCGTGGTCTTTCGAGCCATCATCCTGAGCTAGGGTTTTTGGTATCTCTTTATCCTATCCCATTTCAGTGACCAATCTTCCTCAGGTAAGGTTCCCGCTCTCTAATACTCCTCCTGGAAATCCCCCCTCAATCTTTTTTAGCTAGGTTCTAGTTTTCTTCTTCTCATTATGATATCCACCATTGTATCATCCTAAGTGTTAGATTCATCCAGAAACTAGGAAATCCTTCCAATCTGCATAATACTATCATCTTGAGCTTCAATTTCAACATCGTTGTCATCCTCCGGCTCCTCTGCTCGACCTAAGGTTCCCACAGAACCATGGAAGCGTCATGATCCCACTGTAGGTTCCTGCTGAACTATGCCAGAGTGATGCTCCTACTCCCGGTTTCTCTCTTATTATCCTCTAATTTTGTATTTTTTGGAAAAATAGTACTCATATTGATTCAATATTCTGTATGAAATTCACTTTAATTTGGTAGTTTGGAAACAATCATTACGTAAAACTATTGATTCATTTGAGTTTCATCTCCTCTTTTAATTTTTCATTTTTTTTAGAATTGTGAATTGAATTCCCTCTTTATTTTTCATTAAAATTTTTGTATATTGGTCTTCAGAGACAACCATTTTCAGTGATGTCATGGGGATATTCTTCTGTTGTTGTGTTGCAGGAGTCCTCCAATACAAAACCACATCGACCAACCTTTCTTTCCTCTATTGCACGAGTGAAGTTGTTCTATAAGAGAAATAATGGACCAATCCAAGTTGTTGATGATTTGTAAAAGGTCATATTGCTTCACCTCAACTGCTTTCAAATTTTAAGGGCTATAACTAACGTTGGGATGGTTTTTTGATAGGTCAAATGTTGTGTTTTAATCAAGGGGTTTCTTGGAGCTCCCAAAAGGTTTTCTTTGAATGATATAAGGTGAAAGCATGAATATAGAGTATTTAGAACCATCTGCGAAATATGTTTTCGACATTTCCTCGATTTTTAAATTGTTAGTGTCTCCTATAGTCCTTTAATTAAGAAATTCAATTTTTTCATTCGGTTAACAAGGATCATCCCAAATACATTGTTACTGCTACTTTGCAGGTTTGGTTGATTTTATATCATGAATTTCCACCTTATCAACATGTTGTTGTCTTGCATCTTCATTTATTATCTATCATAGAAATGACTTTATGTTTTTAACTAAAAAAATATTACTGATCTTATCCGTTTTTACTGATTATGTGTTCGGGAAACAGGAGGGCTGCCATAATTATTTTTTCCACTTTTATCTGTTTCGATTAGAAAAATTAATCGCATTTCATTCCTTTAATATTCTATAAAATTACATCATATAATAGAATTTTCAGGTAATTTTTTTGCATAATCTATCTACTATATCTACTAATCCTAGCTTTCTAGGTGCCATGTGTCAATATCCCGTGCTACCACATCATTTTTTTCCCTAAGTGTCAATTTTCCAGTATTCCACATCACCCTTCTGCTACATTACTACTTTTTTATCCGCCTCTCGCCTTCTGCTACCCCTCCCACTATCAAAATTTTTATCCTCCCTGACTATTACCACTCGGCACCTGCTCGCTTTTTCTCTCCATTCAAAGGGTTCCCTCGCAACTCCCTCTACCGCACAGGGTCTTCCGCTTATGCTAACTCCTCGTCTGGCTGCTCCGCCTCCATTTCCTCCTCCACCGAGTCATTTCACACTAAAACCTTCGCATTCAGCTGCTCCATCTACACCTGCTCTAGGTAAGGCTGCTTCGCCTTCTCCAATTACGGCTACAGCTGCTCTGACTCCACTTAGTCCTCCGCTGGATGGTCGAGCTATGACTTTGTTACCCCCTACACCCGCATCTGAGTCTCTCGATTCCACCTACATCCCCATGTACCATTTATGCCTATCTTCAATGTTATTCGTTGATGCACTCAAGGGTTTCACTGAAATTATCTTTTTAAACCTTTAAATGTGACATTGGGGTTATATCCATGCTTGGGTGGACCTTTGAATGTCGACGACTCATCTTCATCGATTAGGTTTGTTACTTGTCTTAGATATGGTTTAATAAAAAAAAATTGATCCAGGTTCTTAGGTTTCGATTTCAATTGACGCTTCGACTTCAAATTCTGTTGGTTCTTCAAACATCGACAGCTTATCTTCAAAATTTACACTCACATCCAGGTATGGAATGAATGGTGTTCTTTTCATTTGGTTTTTAGGTATGGACTTCCATATATCTCTATTTCATTCATGTATGTTTCACTGAACATGCATTTGTTTTTTGACATTCACATATATGTTCTATAGGGTGTATTTAAAGATTCCTAGGTGGATGCAAACTTCATATAATTTTCAAGTTCATGTTTTACCTTCAACTATTCAAATCATCTCTATAATTCATTATCCAGTATCTATTCATTTATCTTTATTTGCTTCTAATGTTTTTTAATGTAACGGTAACATTATTTCAAGGTAATTTTTCATGGAAGCAATTATTTAATTTCTAATTATAAATTCCAAAATTGATGAGGTTTCATTTATCACAAACAATATTAATATTTCAAACCATTATTTTCATAGGGATTAACATGTTGCTATTGTTGTCATAGATCCAATGTTGAGAAAGTCATTTCATCATTGTCATCTATTTTTTTAAGCATGAACCATGTTGTATTTTGATTCGTATTTCTCCTAATATCTTTTTGTATGTATTCTAATAAATTTTTTTGTCACTTATGCTGCTTACATGGGAATGTAACATGAAATACCTCATCTATAGTGGTAATTTTTTAATGTAAGTAGTTTTTGGTGTCCCTGCTACTGCACACCAATCCAATGCTGATTTACATAATGAAAACCTGTTATATAATAGCACATACACAACATGCTACAATATGATTTTGATGTTTGAAGAGGAAATTAATGGTAAGGTTATATATTACATTTGTATTTTTCACAGAACATGCAGTTGTTTTCCAACATTCACATACATGTTCTATAGGGTGTATTCAAGGATTCTTAGGTGGATATAGACATCATATACTTTTGAAGTTTCTATTTTACCTTTAGCTATTCAAAGAATCTCTATAATTCATTATCAGGTTTCTATTCCTTTATCTTCATAAGCATCTCCTGTTTTATAATGTAATGGTAACCTTATTTCAAGGTAATTTTTCATGGAAGCAATTATTTAATTTCTAATTCTAAATTCCTAAATTGATGAGGTTTCATTTATCACAAACAATATTAATATTTCAAACCATTATTTTCATATGGATTAACATGCCACTATTTTTGTCATAGATCCAATGATGAGAAAGTCATTTTATCATTGTCATCGATTTTTTATAAGCATGAACAATGTTGTATATTTTTTCGTACTTCTCCTAATATCTTTTTGTATTTATTCTAATATAATTTTGTGTCACTTATGCTGCTTACATGGGAATGTAACATGCAATACCTCATCTATTGTGGTAATTTTTTAATGTAAGTAGTTTTTGGTGTCCTTGCTACTGCACACCACTTTAATGCTGATTTACATATTGAAAACCTGTATATATAATAGCACATACACAACATGCTACAATATGAGATTGAAGTTTTTAGAGGATATTAATGGTAAGGTTATATATTACATTTGTATGTCTCACTGAACACGAAGTTGTTTTCTAACATTCACATACATGTTCTATAGGGTGTATACAAAGATTATTAGGTGGATGCAGACTTCATATAATTTTCAAGTTCCTGTTTTACCTTTAGTTATTCAAAGAATCTCTATATTTCATTATCAAGTTTCTATTCATTTATCTGTATTTGCATATTTTTATCATTTTCATCGATTTTTTATAAGCATGAACCATGTTGTATTTTGTTTCATACATCTCCAAATATCTTTTTTTTATTTATTCTAATATAATTTTTTTCACTTATGTAGCTTACATGGGAATGTGATATGAAATACCTCATCTATAGTGGTAATTTTTTAATGTAAGTTGTTTTTGGTTTCCATGCTACTGCACACCACTCCAAGTCTAATTTACATAATATAAACTTATATATATATAATAGCACATACACAACATGCTACAATATGAGTATGAAGATTGAAGAGAAAATTAATGGTAAGGTTATATAATAAAATTTTAAATCACCTCTTTTCATTTTTGACATCAATTACTACTATAATATATTATTTATTACTCAATTATATATCCTAATGCTGGCTACCTCAAGGTAGACATGTCACCTCTACAATGTTCCATGTCACACAAAAAACACAGTTCCTTTTATCCCTCTGTTTATCGCATCTCATTCAAATTAATATAAGCTATAGATGAATGATGTTTTAGAGTAATTCCACCACTGGGTATAGGATTCCTATTCCCAACAAAAGGTTCCATCCTATGGGAAAATATGATGATGCATACCAGGAAATGAAATAATCAGGTAATGGTGTAGATAATTTGATCTATGATATGTGTATTCCTTATATTTTCAACTGTACATATACTCTACTTAAAATACTAATCGTGGGTACCCTTTCCATCCACGTGTCATATATGTTACTATTTCACCAATAAACTTCACCAATCCACTTCCATTGATTTTCATTTTCCTACATTTCTTTTTTAATGATTTTTTCTCATCCGTAGAGTTTTTATACCTAATGTAAACCATATTTAAAGTGACTGTAACATCAGTGTAACCTGGATTCAACACATCATGTGTCCCACAAAACACACTATTTACTCCATTATTTCCAAAGTACGCCTCAAACACAACGTTTGTAGGCATTTATTTCAAATAGATGGTTAAGGTAGTTCACACCGTGTAGTCGGAGATATACATTGTGTACTTTTAGTAAATTACACAGGATTAAATGTTTAATATATGTGTAATGTTCATATATGCATATCATGTATAACTTCAATTTAATGTTTTTACTCTATGTGCATTTTAATATAACACGTGGCCAAAAAAACATGTTATTCATGTAATCTTATGTGAAGTACATTTTCTGGTAGTGGCCATTAAATTATGTCTTCCATATGTCAAAATATTTAAATTGTATATGAGTATAGTACAGGTTGGATAGATTTTGATGGGTATTCAATGTGTTTCCACCAAGGTACATTCATGTACATGGTTAATTTTAAATAAATTTATTAATTTATTTAAAATTATAATGGATGATATTCTCTAGGAAATTCAAAAAACGATTTAGATAAAAGTATTGATTAATTAAAGATAATAATTAATCGATTCAAGCGCGACTTATCCTAAAAAAGAAAGATTAAAAAAAATTATTCTTATTTTTATTAAATACATAATTTTTTTCATGAATGTGGATGATCATGAGATATACCAGACCTTTGTATATGAATTCATTCCATTAAATTACTATTAAATTAAATTTTTGTCTGGCCTAAAATCTCTACTCATTAATATGTTGGGCCTGTGTGCTCATGGTTTCTTTTATGTAAACCCCCTTTTTCCCTCACCTGTGTGTGAGTAAAAGCATATATAATAGATATATCTCCCAATATAGTGGAGGAGTTTTATGTTCGGAGCTGAGGAAAAACCAATCCCTGGAAATAAAAAGGTGGGTAGGTGGAAAGTTGTAAACATAAACCTCAACTATTTCGAGGTGTTTTCTCCCCTAGGTCAACGATTATATTATCAGCTACTTGATAAACTAAAAATTAGAAAAATCAAATGATCATAATGTCAATTTAATTTCTATTAGTTTCATGATTATTTCATTATGGATGTGTTATCACGATCACATAAATGAATTAATTAATACGAAATGATGGAATTTAAATAAAATTTATTATGTGTATATGTTTTATCTGAACATGGTTAATTAAGTAAGTAATAATCTAATTAAATTTTAATAATAAATGTAGGGGATAAAAAAAGTTAAAAAAATTATGCACAATAAAATAAAATCCATCAACCTAATATTAATTCATACTAATATTTATGTTACTTGAATAGGAACAAGAATCAATAAAACTATGTGTTCCACCAACCCTTGTTGGGACACTTACTTTTATTAAGGATGTTCTTAGGAATGTTTCAGGTTGACATATCCATTTTTCATTAGGAGGAGTAACCCTTTCTAGGCTTGGTGTAATTTGTAGGTAAGTGTTGAGAAAAAAATAAGTCCGGATTTATGGATTGGGGAGTCCTTTCAACATATCAAGGAGTTGCAAGCCTGCAATTGGGAAATACCAACCTTTCTAAATACCTTAAAATAGCTTGGCCAACCCCTATTTGGGTTATGATAAGGTGAATATGGATCCTATCCACTAGAATTTCATAGAAAATATGCATTTCAAGTTCAATGGTGAGGGTTATAGGGACTTGATAAAATAGTGGTAGATTTATCAAAATTTAATTTATTATTTATAACAAATTTGTAATCAAGGAATGTACTTATAATCTTCTCTTTCAATTGTAAAATAAAAATGAAAAGATTTTCATCCAATGTATCCCTATGATCAATAATGGATATTGAAAACATTCTCACTGGAAATAAAGTCCAAAAATGGTTTAGACACCATCAGGTTATTCTTCACCATGATCAAAAAATCATATGTGTTAGAGTCCGCATTTTCTGATCCGCCTACCAAAGAGGTGAGTAATGAAAAGTTCTTAGTCTATAACAAACATATGAATCACACGATCAATGTTCAATGTTTGATTCCTTTATCTATATCTAGTAAACACTTGAAGTATCATGAAAACATGGATTTGTATAGAATGTTTGAGCACCTCTCTGACCTTTACCGTGAGAGAGCTATACAAGAATGGTTTGAGATTTCTAAGGCAGTATTTCAGAGTATTCTTGTAGAGTGTACCCCAACTAGGCATCATGTATTCATGCTCATTGTCTACATTGAGAGCATATAGGTTATAGGGTTTCAACTATCAAAAGTAAAGGGAACAGATCTCATTCTTACATCACTCCCGTAAGGATTATATAGTTTTTTTTGTGAATTTTAACTTGAAAAACATTGAGAAGTCTCAGAATGATCTTCTTATCCTCCTTCACCGAGTAGATGAAAATATGAAGCGTGAAACGTATTCTATATTTATGGTGAATAGGTGTAAAGGGAAGGAAATGATCTTTAATCCTAAAGCTCATTCACGCCCTTCTAAGAAAAATGATCAAAGGGGAGGAAAGGGAACTGGAAGATTTATTTTTCAAATGTGGAAAGAAGGGCCACTGGAAGAAAAAGTTCACCCAACTAAA
Source organism: Viscum album (assembly GCA_963277665.1). Classification (NCBI taxonomy): domain Eukaryota; kingdom Viridiplantae; phylum Streptophyta; class Magnoliopsida; order Santalales; family Viscaceae; genus Viscum; species Viscum album. The sequence continues at coordinate 439,983,047 of OY728137.1, read as the reverse complement.
GAATAAAGGGGAAGCTATTGGTGAATTTCCTATCAAGTGAAATTTATCTATTTCTATAAATAGGGTATTAGATATTTTTTTTCTCACAAATGTATTCAAATACATGAACTAGGTGAATTCATAAAAATTGACCAAGGGGAGGTAGATCTATGAGCATCCAACTAAGATGGAATTGTTTGGTATTTTTCGGGGACTACCACCTCATGTTTTCAACCAGGATCGTCTATGTTTTAAAGGGTTATTTTTATGTACCTTAATTTAATAAAGTCGTTATTTTTATATATAGAATAGATTTATATGTATTTATTTTCTTGTTCATAAATTAAGGTTGCTTCTTTTATAAAGATGACATTTTTTATGGTAATGCACATTTACATAATGGTCTTTACAAGTTAGATTACACAAAACAAGTAATTGACATCGATAACGAAGTGCTTTACATTACTCAAACCACAAAAAACATTGGAATCATAGGCTAGGTCATGTAATTGAGTAACACTTGACCAAATTTTATCAATATGGATATTTAGATTCATTAAAATTAAGACCAATTCGTGTATGCCATACATGTTCACATAGTAAAATGACCAAAGCCAAATTTACTAGGAAAGATGAAATAGATAAAGAGATTATTGAATTATTTGATATCGATGTGTGTGGACCATTTCTAATCGAAGAAAAGGGTGGGTACTCATACTTCATAAATTTTACTAATTCTTTTATTAGATATGATTATATTTACATATTGAGGTCGAATTTAGATTCATTTAGAAAATTCAAGGAATACAAGAATGAATTTCAGAACTATCTTGGAATAAAGATAATGAAAATATGCTCAGACAGATGTGGAGAGTATATCAATAAATACATCATTTATTACTTGTAGTTGTTTGGGATATTATCTCAAATAACACTTTCTCACATGCCTTATGGGAATGGTGTAAGAGAAAATAGGAACCACACCTTGTTGGATATAGTGAGATCAATGATGATTCATGCAATTCTTCTTTTATCCTTTTATGGATATGCATTACAAATAGTAGAACACATACTAAACCATGTTCCAACTATATCAATAAATGGTATTCCATACGAATTTTGGATTGGTATAAAATCAATGTTATCTATTTTACATGAGTTGGGAAGCAAAGATTTTGTTAAGGTCTCTTCAGGTAACAAACATGCACCCTGAGGCACAAAGTGTACCATTATAGGATACCCCATGGAAATAGGGGGATATTACCTATGAAACCCCTCATACAAAAATGTTATAGTGGAAATATAGACAAAATTCCTTGAGTGAGAGCATGTCCCTAAAATAGACCATACGAGTGAGATAGACTTTGATGAAGTTGAGGCTCAAGGAACAAAAAAGTTGGTACTAGAGAAGATTCCAAAAATCCCCATGGATGAAGAATCAATTACAATAACACAAGAAATGCTTTGGTGTACAAGAGAGGTTAGAGAACTAGAATGGTATGGGTTTATACTTACCGGGCATGGTGAATCATAATTAGTTGATAATAATGATCCTCTAACCTACGAGGAATAAGTAAGGGGCACAAATGTTTCCATGTGGAAAGAATCTTTGAAATCTAAAATGGATTCCATGTACGCAAACCAATTATGGTTTTTTTAGATACTCTAGTAGATATAAATCCTATTGGTTTCAAATGGGTATTCAAGAAGAAAATGGACATGGAGGGAAGGATAGTACTTAAAAGGTTTGAGAAGATATAAAAGGGTTTAAATAATGTCAATGTATTGACAACAATGAAACCGTTTCACGAGTAGTAGTACTGAAATCCATCATAATTCGACTAGCCATTGCATCTTACAATGACTATGAGATTTGGAAAATGGATGTCAAAAATGCCTTCCTTAATGGTATCCTTCAAGGGGTTTTGACTCCAAAGTGTTCCAATTTGATATAATGGTTCAAAAATCTATTTATGAAATAAGAAAGAATACAGGTCATGGAACATTCATTTTAATGAAGCCATAATGGAATTTATTTTCATAATGAATGAATTTGATCCTTGTCTCTACAAATAGTGTAGTTAAAGTTCACTCATTTTCTTTATAGTACATATTGATAACAAATTACATATTGGAAATGAAATACTAGTCTTATAGTCTGTTCAGGAAGGGTTGAATTCATGCTTCTCTATAGAGGATATGGGCATGGGAGCATATATTATTGGGATCAAGATACATCATGATAGATTCAAGAGGTTTCTTTTCCTATGTCAAGGTACATACATTCAAAATATATTGAAGAGATTGAATATGGAATAATAGAAGAGGAGATTATTTCCATTTTCACGTGGCATTCATCAATCCATGAAAATGAATCCTCAAATGAATGAGGAACGAAAGATAATGGAAAGGATTCCAGACACATAAGTGATTGGGTTAGTCATGTATGCTATGTTCTATACTGGGCTTTATATGCCATACGCATTGAGTGCGGTAGGAGGATATCAAGCTGATCCAAGTGACAGCTATTGGATGGTAGTCAAGACTGTCCTTAAGTATCTAAGGCATACTAAGAATATATTCCTTGTTTATGGTGGAGATTAGGTACTTGTCATTATAGTATATGTAGATACAAGTTTCCAAACAAATCAATATGACATGGATTCACAAATGAGATACATATTTACTTTGAATGAATGTGTTGTGAGATGGAAGAGCTCTAAGAAGGCTATGGTTGCAGATGATACAGAAGAGTCCAAGTAAATTTTAGCTAATGAGGTAGCTAAATAAGTAGTCTGGATGTACAGCTTCATCCCATAGATTGATGTGGTATCTGGAAATAATGATATCATCACACTCTATTGCGATAAAATTATAGTGGTGTCTCTTGAAAAAGAACAAAGGTCACATCATTGGATGAAGCACATACATCTGAGGCAACATCTCTTAAGGGATTTCTCATAGAGAGATGAAGTTATAGTGAGAATTATTTCTACATAACACAATGTGGAAATCCCCTTGACTAAATCCCTAACACAGCAGAAACATGATTATCATGTGAGGTCTAGTGGATTGAAAGTCAAAGGAAGTTGGCTCTATTCCAAGTGGGAGATTGTTAGATGTTTTTCCTATAACCAACTATTTTTACTTTGATTAGATGAATATTTAATGTATTATACATTTAAAATCATATTAAATATATTTCATTGTTTTACATGACCATAATGTAATAATTTCTTAGATTATTTTTTGTGTTGATAAGTTCATAGCAGTTCCCCACTATGATGATAACCTCGAAATGCTATGACAATGTTCTTAATTTAGTTTTAGGGTTGGAAAACATTATATGATGGGACAAAATGTATATATATTTTTATGTGTGAGTACTTATATGTAGATGAGAATTCTTCTCATGATGTTTTCACCTGGTAATCTCCATGATAGAAGATTGTGAGTACAGACCCTCCATTAGGAATTCCATATGTTTAGGTGTCATTACATATTCCTATATACAAGCATGTATAATGATCCTTAGACTGTAATATTATCATTAAAACAAATCACGACTTGCACACATAGATTTTCTAATAAAAACTATCATGTAAAATGTTTGCGGGAAGTAGGTTATGTTGGGTGCATCACGAATGACATGTTACTAATGGATAAGTCGAGAGTGTATTTGTCCCTTCCATATTTATGGACGTTCATATCTATTCCCTTTGATTGAAATAGACATGTCACCCTAAATGTCTAGGTCCATGGTGTAACGATGAATTTATTTCAGGTAATCATAAAATGATGTATCAATCATATAGGTTGATGGAACCATTGTGCAGCCTACTAGATGAGATATTGTGCAAAAGGGATTATATTACAAAGTGATAATTCTTATATAGTTGTTGTCAATGTGACTTTATGTTATTTATCTGGGTTTCCTTGACCTGTTTCCAGATAATAATCTTGAACATTAGGAAAACATGCCTAATGCCAATGATGGAGAATCCTAGAGGTTCTTACGCTAAGTGTTTTTGGTGGTCTCGATTAAATTCTTTTTGAATTTAATTAATATATTAAGTATTATTCTCAATACAGAGGAATAATTTTAATCAAGGTATACTGATCTTATAAGTTAAATAAATATTTATTCACTGAATTGTGAATAAAATATATTTATTTATTTTATTGATGATTTAAAAAATATTTATTTAATAGTTTTTGAAAAAACTACATATTTGAGAGAATACATTATTTATTTAGGTATTCAATAAGTACAAGAGGAGTTCTAACGGACCAAGACCATGTCGGGTGAAAGAATGATTATTTACAAGTCAGTAAATATTATGTATCTATTTTGTGTAAGTTGGCACAACACAAAATAATAATATTTTTATTGTTATTATTATGTGTAATGGGATTTCCTTAATGGTTATGATTATATTTAATTTATTTTATGCAATTAAATATTGTAACTGAAATATCACCTCTATCAATAGATGGATACATCTATTGTGCGATGGATGTGAATGCAGTTCCATGTCTAGAATATAGAAATGTTAAATGCAATTAGTTCTCTCTCAAATTTTCTCATCTCTCTCCCTTTAAAGAATGAGAAACCAAAGGGATAACTTCCTCAAGACTGAAGAACAAATGTTCAAGAATAATCAATGAAAGACATTTGATTCAATGTGTTGGCACCAGAAGATCGAGTGGCATTACACGGAGACTATAGGATTACTTATGGATCACTCCAGGAGGGATTATACCATTGGATCCTCCCAAGAGAAATAAAGGTAATTATGAAGGGTCATTTTGGACTACAAATGTTATTCAATGAAGAAAGTACCTAATTACAGGTATTTATTTTCATTAGATCATAATTAAATTAGTTATAAACATGATTTTCATGACCTGATATATTGGTTCTTACATTTTCATTCTTTGTCTATTTCCTTGAATCAATCCATGGATACTGGCGTTCATCGTTATATTGATCCCATATTGATCATTTATTATAGAAAAAGAAATGTTGGGCCCACCCAACACCACACTTCTGATGCACTCGGAACAAACATTACCCTAGTTTTTTTTCAAATTATATTTTTCCAAGAATATTTTAGGAATATATATCTTCTTTTTATTTATATTTTTGATGGAATTCATTCTATGGGATGTGTTCTGGAAACAATGTTCAAATCCTATATTTAGTAAATGAACATTTGGATCATCAACTATATGCTATGTTGAATAGTTATTATATAGATTGGAAACCCTACATTTGGAAAATCGATAAGAGAATGTAATATCAGTACTATGTTGGAGTCTGGAAATATTGTTCATACCCTACATTCGGGATTTTGAACGTATGGTTAATCAATGCTACGTTAATAATCTTATGCTAAAAATGATGAACATATGGATAACCATCACAAGGTTACTTTTGTTCCCTACATTACATGTCGATGAAAGTGTGGATAAGAAACCATAACATGATAGGAACCATAGGCTACGTGAATGGAACCCCAGGATATGAGAATAGAATCATATGTTATGTGGTTCAACCCTTCTTGGTCTATTCAATAGCAAAGCATTAAATTTTCTATTTTATACATGTTTCAAGTAATAGTCTTGAATCAATGTTATATTGAGTCAAAGATCATTATGAATGATGCAATGTACTCTATTAATTTGAGAAAATCACTCACATTACTAAGGGAAGTTACCACTCCCCTAGTCAATTCATATTTGAATTTCTGTAATCATTCAAGCGATCTTCTTGGCTGTTTTCAACTAAAATAAATCTATTTATATTATCGATGTATTTTTGAAATAAGGTGTTGTGTATCTTATATGGGTGATAAATGTTTTTGTGAATATCTTTTATTGTGAAACATTGTTGAATGGTCAACTTTGTAGAAGAGACTACACTTTGGTTAAATACATTTTGTACCTTATACTAGTGTAAGAATATTTTTTATTTGTTCATGTTATTATTAAAGATCATTTTCAACTAATATTTCTTCAGAACTACTTATTCTTGAAGACTTTTATTTTTGTAGATTAAGAACCATATACCTTCAATTGTAGTTGTTGTGATTTTGGAGACCAACTTGAACCAAAAAATCAAACTCTTTTGAATTATTGTGAGTTTCATCTACTCATACTTAGTTGTCGTGAAGTTCCAGCTTCTTATAATAACCTTTTGTTAATCGGTTTTCTATTATAGACACGGAAGACTCTAATTATCCTTGTTTGTAAAGGTTTCAACTACCTGTACTCAGTTGTGAAATTTTTGTCTCATCATAAGAGGACCATTATAGTGTAATTCACCAACATTGTAGAATGAGTGATTGGTGTGGTGAACGAGGGGATATCTATGACCCTAAATACTCAAAAAAATTGTTATCTCTTTTTATCTACTACTTATACTCATTACATAAGTAAACACTTTATATCCACATAAATCAAAGAGGGTGTAAAAATATATAATTGTGGAAGATTTTTAATAAGACACAATTCAACCCCCCCCCCCTCCATGGTGTTACATTGTATTATTATGACATATCAATTGGAATTAAAGGTGATCATTTTGGTAATGTTACAGCAATCTAAATGTATATGGTCTATACAAAGATGATGGTAATGGTTGATCCAAGTGACGGAATGTATAAGGATCATGATCCATTCTTTAATGGTGAAAATTATGGATGCTGTAATTTATGAATGATTATCTATTTAAAGAATATTTTATTTATATTCTACTAAAAAATCATCACTCCTTATAAAATCTCTGAGAAACTAACAACTTGTACTGTTGATATTGATGTTGAATATTACATCAATTCAAAATCTATAAATACTATTATTTGTGGACTTGTACCATATGAACTTAATCATATATCAAACTGTCCTTCTACCTATGATATGTGGAAAACTATTGTAGTTTACTATGATAGAATAGAAAATGTAAGATAGATGATGTACACCACAACAATGATAAAATTTGACACCTTTAAAATCATAGAAGGTCAAATAATCACGCAGATGAATGGAAGGAAAACAAAGATTATCAATAATATTATTTCCATGGGAGAATCCAACAAACAATTTGATCAAGAACTGAAATTACTCAGAGTAATAACTTTTAAATGGAATGGTATATCTACAGCTATTCCATATTCATCATCATTCAATGATCTCACTATGAGGGGAGTAATTGGGACACTCATGATGTATGAAGTTGAGAATCAAGATAAAGTTTAAGATCCTTAAATTATAGTGAAAATAGAAAATACTTACTTGAATGTAACATCTCAAAAGAATATCAGAAGAATAATGTAAAAACGACAAAATAGAGAGTAATTAAGATTCCTTTGATTCTGAAATGGAACTGGCTCAAATAGACTGAAAGTTCAAAAAAAATTACAAGAAGAAAATTGGATTTAGATAAATCATTAAGAAGAATGAGAAATAAATAATATCAGTATGATTATATGAATGAAAAAAATAGGTTCACATCAGACCAGATTAACATCAATTAAAATATGAATGAAAAATACAAAAAAAAGAAATATGCAAAGAATGAAGATTATGAACCCAATGGAAAAAAGATAAATTAAATCTACATGGAGTGTATCAGAAGTCTCCAACATCCTTTCAATGTCTGATTTAGATAAGGGGCTTTCAAATCTCAAATACAACATGTTCTTTATTTTTAAGGAAGAAGAATAAAATATACAAAATTATTAATCGTATGATTCCGATACTAGTAGTTTTTCATATGATAAATTAGTTTCCTATAGTTCAATGCCGGAAGAAAAATATGATTCGTTTTTAATCATGCATAAATCAAGGAAAACAATTCATAATTTTGTTTTAGGTGAAATATAAACCCTACCAAAACAACATCAATAGTTAGTTGAAAAATTCAACTCATATACATCAAATTGTATTGATCGTAAAAAAAGGATTAAAGAATTGTACGATGAATTATAATCTTATAAGTGTACTGTAATTACTTTTACTAAAGGAGAAAATTTTTTAAGTGAGATTTTGGAAAATTTTCATTAAAATATAAATATTTGGAATTATAAGAATGGGTGATAGATTAAAACTGTATAAAACATATTTTGTTCCCAATTTGAAAAATAATGCCTATTATTTTTGTTGAACAAAAGATAATTATAATAATAATTGTTACTTGAAAATACCTAAACTTAGTGGTTTTAAAGGGTCTTTTTTTTAAACGTTTTCTGAAGAAAGTGCAATATGTTAGGGAATAATAATGAAAATATGTATACCCATATCATTTCTCACTAACACTGCAGCACCTAAGAAAATAAGGTTACCAAAAACAACATTTGATTAATTGATTTTATAGGAAACATGTCACAGGAATAGAAAATCCTTATGGTATATAGACATTGTATATTCCAAGAATATGAGTGAAGACTCAACAAATTTTTATACACCTACTCAAATGGATGGAGGACTCGTCCCTTTTGGTGACAATATGAAATGAAAAATTATTAGATTTGGAACTATTAGAGATCCAAAAAATTCTCATTCAATAAACTACTATATGTACAATGGTAAAAAAACAAACTGATAAGTATTTACCAACTGTGTAATGAGGGATTTTATGTTGATATATCTAAAAGTTCATGCTCTCTCTTTAAAGATAATTTACTTAAATTTAGAGGACTTATAACTGATAATGTTTATACTTCGAATTTAAATTCCCTATGTAAAAATAATGTGAATTGTTGAACTATTAAGATATGTGAGTCATGGATTTGGAAAAGAAAACATTCTTGCACTTTAATATTTATGAATTACACAAATTTTCTAAGAACTAGTTAGTTTCTGATTTTCCCAGTCTTATGTTTGATATTGACAAATTATGTGATCCTTGCCAAATTGGAAAACAACACAAATAAACTTTCAATACTATTATAAAAATCACTACATCTAAACAACTATAACTTGTCCATGTGGATTAGTTTAGACCATCTAAAAAAAGCATTTTTGGCTATTAAATTATATATCTATGTTTTAGTTGATGATTATTCTATATTTACTTGGGTATATTTTCTAAAACTCAAAAAAAAATTCACTATTTTTGAAACTTATTATAAATCTGTTCAAATAAAAAAAAAGGTTCTAAAATAATATCATTGAGAAGTGATCATGCTGGAAATTTTGAATATAAGAAATTTAATTATTTCTTCTCAAATCAGGGTATTAAACACACTTTTGACGCACCTAGAACACCTCAACAAAATGGAATTGGTTAATGAAGAAATAGAACTATTCAAAATATCGAATGAACTATGTTGAATTAATACATTCATCCTACCTATTTTTAGAAAAAAGTTGTAAGAACAACCAAATCTATCATGAATAGAGTTTTAATAAGGACTATTTTCAAAATAACACCCTATGAACTTTGGAATAAAATAAAACCTAAGTTAAAGTACTTTAATGTTGTTGGATGCACGGTTTATATCTTGTATACTAAGGACATCCTTGATAAGTTCAATCCAAAAGATGATAAAGGAATATTTTTAGGATATTATTCTACCTTTAAAACTTATAGAGTGTTTAATAAAATTTCAGGTATTATTAAAGGACAATACATGAGAGGTTTTATGACACTAACACTTTTATTAAATAGAAAGTACAATTTGATGAAGTTACTGACTCATTTGACAACACGAGACTTGAAACCACTAAAAATGATTTTGAAAATGATATTAATAAAATTCAGACCATTTAATAAGAACATTAAATTTTTGTACCAAACATTATATTTCCTAGACAGTCTAGAACCTTAAAAAACATCCTCTACAAATAGTTATTGGGGACCTAGACACTGGAATGATAAAAAGAAGAAATGTAGGAAACCAAGGTGAAATTTCTTCCTTTCTCTATAAGTTAGAACCTATTTCCATAGAGGATACCTTAGAAGATGAGAGTTGCATGTTATAAATATAGGAAGTGCTAGATCAGTTCAAAATAAATGAATTTTGGGGTTTAGTAGAAATACCATCCAATTGTGTAATTCTAGGAACAATATGGGTATTTAGAAATAAACTAGATGATCGAGGAATCATAACTATAAATTAATCTAGATTAGTAGACAAAGGATATAATCCAAAAGAAGGTATAGATTAATATGATACCATTTCCCCTATAGCAATATTGTAATCCATTAGAATCCTTTTATCTTATGCATCTCATATGGATTTTAATTTATATCATATATATGTTAAATATTCCTTTTGAAATGTTTATTTAATGGATGATTTTTATGTTGAACAACCTCCAAGATTTGAAAATCCTTTAAAACAATTTTTTTTAAAACTTACTAATGCTCTTTGTGGCCTTAAACAAGAACCTAGATCTTCGTATGAAAGTTTATGTTCTTTTCTATGGAAAAATGGATTCCCTGTTGGATTGGAAGATCCCATACTTTTTAAGAAAGTAGTTTTTTCAAATATTTTATTAGTAAACATTTATATGGATGATGTTATTTTTGGTTCAACTAATAAAATTATTTTTAATAAGCTTTCAAAATTATTGAAATAATAATTTTAAATGAGTATGATGGGAGACGTGAATTTTTTTAGGGTTTTTGATCTATCTGAAATATTATGGAAATGTTTCAAATAAAATTTAATATATTATTGATTTATTGAAAATTTTTGGACTTGAGAACAACATGATATATATAAATCCTATGTGTACTAATATAAAACAAGATTTTGATGAAGATGGAAGCTCAACGGGGAACATGTCATATAGTTGTATGATTGGTAGTTTGTTATATCTTACTACTAGAAGACTAGGAATTATGTTTTTTGTATGTCTATGTGATATATATCAATCTAATCCAAAATAATTCCGACTTAATGCTATTAAAATAATTTTTATATATTTAAAAGGAATTGTTATTCAATCTCTTCTTCCCCCCCAAAACTTCTGATTTTAATTAAATTTCAAATATAGATTCTGATTTTGGAGGTTGTAGATTAGATAGAAAAATTATCTTAGTAGTCTATCACATTTTAGGAAAATATTTAGTATCATGGTCAATTATGAAACAACAATTATTTGTGTTGTCAATTGTTGAGGCAGAATATATTTCTACTGGAAGTTGTTATGAATAAGTATTGTTGATGAAAAACACACTACTAGACTTTAGACTAAATTATAATAGATACATATTATATGTGACAATACTAGTGCTATAAATATTTCAAAAAATATGATAAGTCATTCTTAGACTATGCATATTGATATAATCACCATTTTCAGAGAGATCAGGATCTTAAAAAGAATATGCTTATAGAATTTGTTAATACTGAATATAAATTAGTTGGTATTTTAACTAAACCATGTCCCAATAAATTTTTTTATTTTATTAAGTGGATTTAGGTTCATTTGATTTTAAATAAATTTTTAGTAATAAATTTTATTTTAATCACTCTACTGTTCTATTACGTAAAATGTATTTATTGTATTTAATTAATTTTCACTGTTTTATTTTTAATTGGTTACATATGGATTAGTTTTAAAATAATTTGATTTCAATTTAAATTTATTCATCTCTACAAATTAAAAAGTAATGATTATACTCTTAATCAACAAAAGTAAATTGTCATCCTTCTCATACACCTCTTCTTCCTGTCATTTTAGTTTATAGAGCCTCTCCCTCTCAATAAAATTTATGGAAACCCAAAACAATTCAAACATTCAATAGAAAAACCTTCAAAAATGGAACCTCTAGGAAGACCTAAAGATGCTTATTTGCGTGTATATATGTATCCACCAAAAAAGTATCACAAATTTATTCAAGGTAAGGTGATTGATTTGATTTTCTAAATCAAACAAATCTTTCGTTAAAGGCATTGATTCAATTTCAAGGACTAGAGCTTACATTCAGATATTATAATACTCCTCTACTGTATGATGTTGCAGTAAAAGAGTTTTGTAGGATTTCTGAGTTCAGATTTTTAATTAATGAAGATACCATGGCTTCTATGATTCATGATACTGAATTTACCCTTTCTTTGAGGCATATAGGTAAGTTTTTACACTATCCCCATGAAGGGGAGTTTCATTTCCATTTGATAAGTACTAGAGATTTGAAATATATGTCATAAAATATTATTTTTTCTCCGTTAGGAATACAATTTCTTATGAAAGTGTTAACCAATGACCTTACACTTGATAGAAGAGTCATTAGGATTTTATTTAGATAGTTATTTTCCAAGAACAACAGAGCGAGAGAATGTTCTGTACCCTAATATGTATGATCTGTTTTTGATTCAAAATCAATTTATGTTTTGTTTCCACCATTTTATGGTATGTTATATAATCCGTTGTAGTCATTTAGAAGAAAATATGGGATATTATCCCTATGGAATAATCATTTACTTTTTGCTACATAAAAAGGAAGAATCGTACATATGATTCTTAGGTATAGATTTAAACATGATAACATTCTCAATGTAGGAACTATTAAGAAGCCGTGATATGTTTAGAGAAATTCTTACAACAACCTTTTTCTTATCGGGGATGAACAACAAAAAAAGTTGATAGAAGATCCCCATGGGGAGAAATGGATGATTACATCTATCGATTCTGTATGACAGAGGCCTGATGAAGATGTTGAATCTAGAACTTAAGGGTTTTATCTTGTTTAGAGAATAAGAGTTACAATCAGCATTCTAGACACCATGGCTGAAGGTGAAAATTTAGTTGAACAAAAGTCTTAAGTGAATGAGGTTGTTTAGCAAGAGGCTCATAGTAAAAAAAATTACGGGGAAGATATCCCTACACCTACTAACCATTCACTTATAGAATCTGATTCTTTTGCTACCGAGGGATCTATTTTGAGAAACATATCAGAATTTCCTGAAGATAAAATTTCAGTTTTGGTGGAAGGAGTAAATTTTGAAAGGAAAATCACTCAGGAGTCTTATCACTCATATGATGATGCATTAATTATAAAGTACATGGATTTGGAAAAGGATAACTTGTCCTTGAGAGAAGATGTAGAATATGAGAAGAATAAATATGAGCATCATAGAAATTAAATTGTTCCAAGAGCTGAGTTTGAAGATCTTAAAACTCGACACCAAAATCTTCATGAAAACTTGGTTTCAATGTGACATTTTTAAGAGTTAATCACCACATTGGGTAGATATTTAAGATATTTTAGAGAAGAGTCTGTGAAAAATTATAATTCTGATGAGTGAAAACTTATGTGGGGACGAGAGTTTCATCCTATCAAGCATAGTCATTAGGCTTTATCCTCTACTCTTCAATAATTTTCCCCTAATATGATATATATATTTGATGCAATAACTATTCTAGTGGATGAGTTAAACAATATTCTTCACACTCTCAAGTGTGATTGTATGCCTCTAAATGTGATTTTGGACAATAATAAATATTTGATCAGTTGGTTGACCTCTAACAAATCCTAGTTGTGACTAGTTATTCATCAAGTCAAGGACATATTTCCTGCCTTTTTTCAATAAGAAGAATCTATCAATGAGTTTTTGAATGTGAATCTAGTGGAAATATTAAAGGTTGGGAAAGATTCAAGGGAACTGCTACAACAATATATGGATGTCTTGAAGAACTATTTTTTAGAGTCTTCTGGTGAAGATTCATAAAATTCAGAATGTAGTTAACAACAATCCTCATCCATATTCATAGACTACTACCCATGGAGATTCAGACCAAGAAAACCAATCTGATCCCAAACCCTCAATTTGAAGACTTATTGTGTTGATGTTGGGATGTACACATGGACTTTTCAAACATTGGATCTATAGTTTTAATTAATATTTACATTACTCTACTTATATTTTTTTAATTTTATACTATTTTCTACATTTCTTTTTGTGGTGTTTATGTTCATATTTACACTACGAAATCACAAATATAATTTTTCTAAAATTAGACTATAAAATTCATTTTATAGTTCAATGAAATATTAAAATACAGTTTATGTCATTTATTCATTCAATGTTTTCTTTTTTATATCACAAAAAAGGAATAGAATATTTAAATTTCATATTTTTTCAGAGAATATACTTTTTATATTTTCAGGATACCGTTTTTTAATAAAAATTTTACAATGAAATATAAATATTTTCTTAATGTTTATTATTCCTATATTTTCTGATAATTATTTTATGTTTTTTTGTGATCATAAAAAAGGGGATATTTTTTTGAATGTATTTTCTCAATAATACTCTATATTTTATATTGATTTTGATGCTGACAAATACCCTTGTATATTTTCTAATGAAATTATGTAAAGAATATTTTATGAATGTATATCATGTTTTTATTTATATTTTTTTTGGAATGCGAGCTATAGGATGTGCTATGGAAACACCATTCAAAACCTATGTTTGGTAAATGAACATTTGGATCATCATCCCCATGCTAGGTTGAAAAATTTTCATATGGATTGGAAACCCTATGTTTAGAAAATTGAAAAGAATATGGAATATCAACCCAACATTGGAGTCTAAAAATATTGTTCATAGCCTACATTCTGGAAGTTGAACATGTGGTTAATCAATGCTATATTTTAAATATTATGTTAAAAAGTATAAAAATAAAGTTCATCATCCCTATGTAACCTTTCTTCACTATGTTATGTGAAAAATGAAAGTATGGTTAAGAAACCTTACATTGGTAGGAAGCCTATGCTACACAAATTGAACCATATGTTATGAGAATGGAAGCCTATACTACGTGAATGAAACCCTACATTACACAGTTCTTCACTATGTAGTCTATTCAACAACGAAGTTTTAAATACACTATTTTATCTAGGTTTTATGAAATAGTCCACACTGAATATTAAGTTGATTAAAATCTCATTATGAATTATTAAAATAGATGTATTCATTGGATAAAATCACTCTTATTCCTATGAAAAGTTAAGACTCCACCGGCCAATTCAGATTTGAATTTCTATGATCTTTTAGGGAATAAAATTGGATTTTTTTCAACCGAAAGAAAGATAATTATATTATTGAATTTTTTTTAATTAAGGTTGTTTGTATGTGATATAGGTGATACAAGTTTTTATTAATATCTTTTATTGTGCAACTGTGATGAACGATCAACTTTCCAGAAGAGACTACACTTTGGTGACATACATGTTGTACTTCATACTACTATAATAAAAATGCTGCTATTTTTTGTTGTTATTATTAAAGATTATTTGAAACCCGAATCACTTCAGAAATACTCTTTCATAAAGACTTTCATTTCTAAAGAAGAAGATCAATCTACTTCCTGTTTCTATTGTTGCGATTATGAATAACAACATAAACCAACAAATCAAACTCTTTTGATTTATGGAATGTGTCAACTAATCATACCCAGTGGTGGTGAAGTGTCAGTTTCTTGTACTAAGTTGTGGATAACTGGTTATCTATTATTGAACCAAAAGGATCTAATTATCCTTGTTTGTAAAGGATTCAACTGCCTTCACTCATTTTTGAACTTTTGGTCTTGTGATAAGAGGGCCATTCTGGGTAAATTCACCAAGATCATAGAGAGAGTTATTAGTGGAGTAGACTAGGACATCTTTGTGTCCAAAACACTATAGAACCATTTGTTCATTATTTCTATTTATAAACTACTTATAATCATTATAGAAGAAAACACTTCATATTAACATAAATCACAGAGGGTGTCAATATCTAGAAATGTGGATACTTTTTGAAAAGATTAAATTCACCCCCCACTTATGTTACTTTGTATTATTCTGACCGAACACTCAGATCCTTATAGCATAAAAAATCTAATATGAAAGGTTATTTTTGGATGATCAACCTTCAACAATGAAAAAATTTCCTAATACAATATATTTATTTCTATAGATATAAGATAAATGAATTTTAAATATGTTGTTAAATATCCTCAATCTTGGTTTTAGGCAATGATTATTAAAATAAATTTTAATATATCGCCTACCTCCACACGCTTATGCTTCTCTCGGAAAATACAAGTGTTATTGGAGAAGTCACATTTAAATTTTAATTATTTATTTAATCATTGATCTATGTGAAATTGTGGTATTTTAGTTTCATATTATTCATTCTTTAATATGATTTGAATTAACATGTTATCAAAATATTAATCATGTTCATTCACTATTTCACTTTCGTGAAGAGTTAAGAACAAATGAAGAATAACTGGAAATGACATTGGGTAGTGGAAAATAATTGGGTGGTAAAACATGGTTACATGGTGTGCGGCCAGAGCACAGACCAAATACCCATGTGTATAATACCTAGATGCATCGATAAATTAATTACACATGGTGTTTTTATTTCACACCATGTGTTGAAAGGACCAATATGGGACACGGAATGTTGATACAGGGTGTGTGGATGGCTTGTAAAAACCGAGTAGTCTGACTGAGTTTACATGCTGAATCCTTGAGTGTGTGACATGGATATAAGGAAATCATCATACACAGCATGTAGCAGTATGTACACATCATGTAGTCTCCCACTAATGGAAACAATTAAAATTGAATTAAGTTAATTAAAATATTATTTTATTGATTGGAACACCATTGTGTGTCTGAAAATTAAATAATGGATTTCAATAATTTTAAATGCTCAATTAATTTATTGTAATTAGAATGTTATTATTAGTTCTACTATTTATTTTCTATTAATTTCATTAATGATGGGTATCTCCAAATAAGATCAGATGATCACTAAAATTAAAGGGAATTAATAAATTAATTTATTAACTAATTAATGTAATCACATTTTTCTTAAATAATAAAATAAAAATTATGAAATTAATGCTAAGCATTTACTTTTGCATATTTATTGCATGTATTATCATTCTTGAGCTTGAAAAAGACCTTTTTATGTGTTGGATATTTTAATTTAATTTATATCATTAGTTTTCAATTAT
This sequence comes from Viscum album, assembly GCA_963277665.1. Classification (NCBI taxonomy): domain Eukaryota; kingdom Viridiplantae; phylum Streptophyta; class Magnoliopsida; order Santalales; family Viscaceae; genus Viscum; species Viscum album. The sequence continues at coordinate 439,966,094 of OY728137.1, read as the reverse complement.
TTAATGTTAAATTAAATGATGGAATGTGTGTCATACCTCCATCCATTATTATGTATGACCTACATGTCCAAGGATATTTAAATACCACTTTTAACCAATCCTTTGGTTCCCATAACCTGTGTGTGAGTAATAAATATTTTAAATAAATGGAGCATCCCATGGAGTGTAGAGGTTGTTCGAGAGAGAACCATAATGATGCCAACCCAGGAGACACAAAAGAGGACATGTGGAATGTTGTAACTCACATGAAGACCAAAAATATGAGTTATTTCCCCTAGGTTAAAAGGTGTTTTAATGATCTCTAACTAAATTAACTCTCAGATAAATCTAATGACCGGTTCATTTAATTAATTATTTTTTATATCTATGTAAATATCTATTTTATGGATTCCGAGTCATGATCATATAAATGAATGAATTAATGTTCAATGAATGAAAATAAATAAATGTATTATGTCTAATTTTTTTATCCAAATATGGTTAATTAATTAATTAACATCCACATAATATTAACAACACGTGTAAAGGGTAAATCAAAATAAAATATACATATAATAAAATAAAATACCTCAATTAAATATTACGTCAGACTAATACTGTCATTACATGATTTTGAATGAGACCATAGAACTAAGTGTAGTACATGATAATGGTCTAGAGGAATACTTTAATAGGGGTGTTCACATGTGAGTTTTGGGTTTCCTTTACTGAAATTTTATTATTTTTAATGACCAATGTATTTTCAATACAAATATGGAGGGATGTGTTGAGAAAATCCAAGTCATAATTTCAGGATAGGGGAATCCCCTCAACAGATCAAGGAGATACAAATTCACAGTTGTCAAGAGCTCCAACCTAATTATATTATTATGGTGTATATTGATTTTGTGTGTCTGTGTGTGTAATTTTCTATTTATTTTGTGTTGTGGTAAATATATATTGGAAATTTGAACTCAATATTTTTTTTACTAATTCACATTATAATTTTACATTGAAAATTTGCATGAAAAGTTCTCAATGCAAATTATCAATGAAAATTTCTAGTATAAATATGGGAATGTATGCATGTATGTATATACTAATACTAATATATTTATATATATATATACAATGCATGTATTCATGTATGTATGCACCGGAAACTTTCATGATAAATTTGCACAAAAAATGTATTGTGTATTTGTATTAGGATATGCACCCACAAAAATACACCTTCACACTCTCCCTATCTCGTATAAGTGTGTATAAAACAAACACTAAAAATTTTCATTGAAAATATAAAAGAGAATTTTCACTAAATGTTTCAAATGAAAATTTACACTAAAAATTTCCAATGGAATCTTTCAATGAAAATTTCTCGTGAAATTTCACATTTTTTATTTATGTATTAACATATTTTCACTCTAATTTTAATTGAGAATTTGAAATGTAATCTTTATGAGGAAATTTACATTATAAAATTACCATGGAAATTTGTAATTGAAATTTCCATTGGTAATTACCTTATGAAATTGTCATTGGAAATTTCCATGGAAAATTAGTAATTAAATTTTTCTTTGCAAAATATAGTTGTTTATTTATGTGTCAATATATTTCAACTAAAAATTTAAATATTAATTTCTTTTAGAATTTGGGTATTTGATTTTTAAGTAAAATTATAATAAAAAATTATGTGAAAATATGCATTGTGGAAGCTTGAACAATAAATTTCCAATGTAGATTTAGTCGACATGTTTCTGGTGTAATTTTTTAGTAAAAATTTATATTTTTTTAAATTAATTATACAAATATTTTTATTATAAATTTAAGTGGAAATTTAAATTTTATGGTAAATTTGTGTTGTATATATACAATAAATTTGGTAATAAATTTATGTTTACATATTATAAATATTTAGGGAAAATATTAAAAATGTATTTTATTAATTTATCATTTAAATAATATATATTATTATATGTATATATGCAAAATATTATGTGTATATATATATAGGAAGAGTAAATATTTATGATAAATAAGAATGTTTAGTAGGGTCATCTGGAAATTCAATGACATTCAATGATCAAAACATTCCTTTAATTCCCTATAAAAATATTCTTATTTTAAACCAAATTTTGATCTCTGTTAATTTGAAGTTAGATGTCAATTCATTTCAAAATTCATAATAATATTGATTCTTATGGCATGATCTATCATTATCCTTGAGAACACATGAAGATGTGCATCGGAGGAGAGAATGAAAAGAGAGAAGTACATAGGGGTGCTGGGAGGCGGATGAGGGAGGTGCAGCGGTGAAGTTAAAATTGGAGGATAATAGTGGTTTTATGCCTAGGGTTGTGGAGTCATCATGAGAGGAGGGCTCATTGGGCATGCCCTCAGCCCGGACATATGCACACCTCATTTTTTTCCTCTATTTTAATGAATTAAATAATGCCAAAATCAGATCACGTATCCTTTCAATCCAGCCTTCTATATCGCCAATTTTTAAAATTTAAAACAATTGCCCCCCTATAAATTTCCAAAGTGATATGTTATTACTCTATATTTGAGGATCCCGGCATGTGGGATAGTAATGGGGCATGCATACCATCTGAAATTATTTTTGAGATCCTCATTTTGGTGACCATAGAATCCCTAAGGATGTGCAAGATTGTGTGCAAGGAAGGGAACCACTTAACCCATGGATCCAACATTACCGATGTGGGACAATACTTAAAATTATATAATGTTGTCACTACATTCATTTTTATCTTTACAGGAATATATATTTATCATTTTCTACTCAAAATTATTGATTTCCAAGAATTTATTAACATTGTTGTGGTCATCTTCTCAATGGTTCTTCTATACCTTTTTAAATATGGCATATGATGCTTATTGTTTATTTTTATAAACATGCATAATATATGATATAAACTCATATAAAATAATAATACACATTTCCATTTAATTGATTCATATCTTTTATAATATTTAAACTGTATCATAAGTCATGTGGGTGCACCCATATTTATATTTCCTAATTTATAATTTATATAAATATTGGAAATTCACATCCAATATATCTGGCAGTGATATAAATGGGTTGTCTAAAAAACAGGTAATCCATGGTAAATCATCATATAGGTTCATTCATAATAACATAATGAGAATGTATAATTCCCTTATAAGTTATAATTTAGTAAAAAAATATCCATTAAATGATTTCATCAATCTCCCCATAATGGATGCCTACTGTTTTATCAATACAATGATACTGATGTATACTTGTATGAATAATTTTTATTATAATTGATCCTTGATATTCTAAATGATCATGTTAGGTATTTAATGTGTGAGGATCAGTAAAATTCTATTTTACCATAATTATTCAAATGGTTCAAACTAAAGGATAAAAAAATCATGACCCTAAAAAATTATTAGAAAAGGTAAATACATAGAAAACGGGGTTGCATCAATAGTGTGTGTCACAGAAACCACCATAACAACATAAGTAAAACAATGAATCCCAATATGAGAATATAAAAGAACAAGGATTGAGCTATTTATCATCTATTTAACACATTTTTTTTGGATTCTCACAACCTTGAGGATGACATATTCTTCTCCATAGTAGGGTGACCGATGGGACACCTTGATCATACAAGCTCTTATCATTGAACTCCTTATCATGTACTACTTTTGGAAAGTCAACAGGTTGTGCTATGACTTTAATGGACTTTACTAAATTACCATACATGTCAGTTTCCTTATGTTCTAATGCTACAATATACTATACAAGCTCATTTAAAACCTCCAAACCATGATGCTCCTCTTGTTCATTTTCATCCCTCTAGCTTCATTCTTGATCTAAATTTTTAGCCCCCACATATAGTTGTTGTCCACTAAGGTCCTCTTTATAGGAGGGGGTATTGGAGCCATTAACCACCTCAACATTGTAAGGAATATCCATGATCTTATTGAGACATTACACATAGAAAATTACAAAGTTAGGAGTACTAAAGGATTTGATCATGGAGAAATAATTTACCACATGTTTAATACCTTTGACTATATTATGCCACATACCATCATTCCCATCAACAACCTTACCAGAACAACTTTCCATATCCTCAACATATGAAAATAAATAGGGGTCATGAATATGAGGGAAATACACATGCGTAGATGGAATATATCCATCCTTATCATCTTGTACAACTTACTCCACATTCTTTTTGATCATATTTCCAATAATAATAACAACCTTTCCATTGGAAGGAGCTTCTGCACCACCCGTCTTGTTTATTCCCATCAAGATTCATATGTTCCACAGGGTGTCCATTCTTAACCTCATGAAACTGAGCAGGATCTTTCATTTTTTGATCTAGCCACCACTTTTACCACAAAACAAGATCCCTTATAAGGTGGAACCTTTCCACTGAACAAATGGTGGCCCTCAATAAGCTCAGTCAAGTCTCTTAAAACATCACTATTAAGACCCTCATCTTTATTGGAATTCCATCTATCACCCCATTTCAAAGAAGAAGCATATTGAGCCACACAATGATCATCCATTGAATTATTTAATACAGGAGTTTCAATAATTGATTCACCAGAATTACGAACCTTAGCATCAAAAACTAAATCAACAAATGATAAGGAGGTATCATGTGATTAAGCTTCAGTTTGTCCATCTACACCACCCCCATGCCTCATGAAGTCTAGAAACATACAGAGAAAATGATCATTAGTTGAATCTATCCTATTCATAGCTATAAGACATTTGAAACCCATCTAATTACCCAAAAACATAGTCTCATTGTATACCACATGTAATTTATATTTTAATTTCTCAATATTATGCCCAATATTTTTTCAATTAGAGCATTTCATCCCCTTAATACATCTTTCCCTAAGATTCCCAATGGAATATAAATTGATGAAAAAGTTAGTGACATGGTCATACTCAATAGAAAGTTCAAATTTGAATTCATCCACCACTAAAAACCCTATTTCAATCAGTAGAGAAGATAGATCAATTTCCATAATAATTCTGACATAGTTCCCATACATTTCAATTTCGGTATCTGTGTCAGTTTTTATTGGGGTTCCAACAATAGAATCAACATCCTAGAAAATACGGTGATTCCAAAATACCCAATTTAGACCCCTAATACAAACCCAAGAATGATTAATTTATCTATGGTCTCCTTTTGGATCAAACTATTGGGGGGAGAATCCCGATCTTCAGAAAACAAATCTCTTTACAAAAAATTTGTGAGAATCCTGATGAAATATGGAATAAATACAAAGCATAATAAATAAATTAGCACATAGTATTTTTTACATGGAAAAATACTATAATTTGGATGTTTAAAAACCCACAGGAAAATTATGAAATATACACTATAAATTTGAGAGTGCAATGAAATTCAAGTAATTCACAAGCTTGAATTACAAATTAAAGCCTACATAAACTGGTGTGAAAACAAAACTCTAATACACCTCCTCCGTCTCAATAAAAATCATCTCACCATCTCCATGCCTGAATGATCCATCTATGACAAAATTCCACCCATCTCTCAATAAAACACCACTACCTTAGATGTAAATTCTTAACATACAACATCCTCACATGGTCTTGTGACACTTGTAGTATTTCTCTCTCACATGATCTTTCCATCATGTTGTACCATTGATGGCTAATCAGGACATGATGCTTGATCACTGTAATCAAGAAGAATCTTGATACTTTGACCCAATCATGGATAATTTCACTTCTACATTACACCTTCTCAATGTCAATGCACTAAATATGCAACCATAAAGGTAGTATCCCATCACATCGTAGATCCATCGTCAATGCCTCATTTTCCATTAATGAAGACCCACATGGGCTATGATAAATGCATCAGACCCTTTCCTCTTGATCTCGATGGATGAGATCTTGACCATCTCTTTATATCCATTCTCCACCAGCTGATTCCCCTTTTAATGAATTCACTATTTTATTTTTCAAAAATAGATAAAATATGAAATATATCTTAGATTTAAAAAACATCATGGATATACCATGTTAATATTCAAACACATATCTCATCTAAATGGATATAAAAGATATATATCCCCATGAGAAAAACATGCAGTTATATCTGTGTGATAGGATAAAATATATCTCATATTCAAAAACTATCTTATTTAAGATTTAAAAAATCCCATGGGCTAAATCCTATCAATATCCCCCTTCAGCTTGTCAACAGAGATACCATCCAACTAACTTGGTGAGAATGAAAAACTTTTGGCATCACCCCAACCATCATCCTCTGTAAAAAATATGATGACACCATTTTTCCACTATGAGATAAACATCTATACTCCCCCTTTAAATCAAATACAAAAGCTGAATTCTTCTCCATATATGAATCTGCACTATCCTATCAAACAAAACTAAATCCAAAAATTTCTAGCTCCACCATAATGATGATTGCTGAATAATCTAGATCACCTGCAAGAAAAATTTCTCCCCCTTCATGTTTGGAATTGAATGTTTATTCTTTTATAAAGGTAGTATTTTTTTTGGTAAGTCTCTTTTACATAATGGTCTTTACGTGTTGGATTACATGAACCAAGTACTGGAAATTGATAACGAAGTACTTAATGTGACTCATACCACACCCAACATAGGAATAACCAACTATGTCATGTAAGTGACAAACACATGAAAAAATTATAGAATGACGGATATTTATATTCATTCAAAATAACACCAGTTTTTGTATGTCATGCATGTTTATGAGGTAAAATTTCCAAATCCCCATTTAGTGGGAAAGGTGAAAGGGATAATGAGATTCTTGACATAATTCATATTGATGTGTGGTGACCATTTCTAGTTAATGCAAGGGGTGGGTCCTCAAACTTCATAACTTATACTTTTTAATTTTATTTGATATGGATATATTTACATATTGAGGTTTATGTATGGTTCGTTTGATAAATTAATGGAATAAAATAATGAATTTGAGAACCATCATGGTAAGAGGATTAAGAAAATCTACTCAGATAGTGGAGGAGAGTATCATAATCAATACATCATTGATTACTTGTGAGGGTTTGGGATCCTATCCAAAATCACTGCTCCTCACACACAATAGTAGAATGGTGTAAGTGAAATGAGGAACTGCACCTTGTTGGACAATGTGAAATCAGTGATGAGTCATGCAATTCTTCCATTATCATTTTGGGTATATGAATTATAAAAATCTGCACACATACTATACTAAGTAACATCTAAATTGATAAATGGTATTCCATATTAGTTTTGGATTGGTAGACAATCCATGTTATCTAATTTACATGTATGGGTAAGTGAAGTGTTTGTTAAGGCCTCTTTAGGTAACAAACATTCACCTAGAGGCGCAAAGTGTTCTTTTATAGGATTCCCTATGGAAACAATGGGATATTACCTATAAAACCCCTAAAAATGTTATAGTGTCAAGACATTCCATATTCCATGAGAGATAGTACATCTCATAAAAATATAGTTGGAGCATGATAGACTTCAATGAAGTTGAGGATCAGGGCACAAAAAAGTGTGAATATGAGGAGATTCCACAAATACCCATGGAAGAAGAATCAGTTCCATAGAAACAAGAAATGCATGGGAGTACAACATAGGTTAATGAACATGAATGGTACAGTTTTCTAGTTTCCATGGTTGGTGAATCATTATTAGTCGATAATAATTAACCTATATCCTATAAGAAAGCAGTAAGTGGAATAGATGTTTCCATGTGGAAAGAATATATAAATTCAAAAAATTATTCTGTGTAACGAAACCAAGTATGGATTTTGGTAGATCATCTTGTTGATATATATCATAATGGTTACAGATGGGTATCCAATAAGAAACTAGACATGGAAGGACATGTTTGTACTTATAAGGTGCGAATAGTTGAAAAAGGGTTTAAACAATTTCAAGGTATTGACTACAATGAAACCATTTCACTAGTTTCAATAGTGAAATCATATATAATTCTACTAGCCATTATATCATATGATGACTATGAGATTTGGAAGATGAGTGTCAAAAAAGCCTTCCTGAATGGGATCCTTTAAGAAGACGTCTACATGACACAACCTGAAGGTTTTGTGACTCCAATGTATTCCAAGAAGATATGATGGTTGAAAAAAAAAATTGGATCAAATCAAGCATCCAGATCTTGGAACATTCATTTCGATGAATCCATAACATAATTTTTTTTATAAATAATTAATGTGATCCATGTGTCTATAACTGATTTAGTGGGATTTCATTCAATTTCTAAATTGTATATGTTTTTGAAATATGAATTATTGGAAATTAAATACATGTTTTATAGTATGTTAAGGAATATTTAAATAAATTATTCTCTATGAAGGACTTGGGTGAGGTAGAATATATTCTTGGTATTAAGATCTATCGTGATATATCCATGAGTATATATAGACTATGTCAAATTACATACATTAACAACATACTAAAGAGATTTTTCACAAAACTATAAAAGAGAGAATTATTTCCAATGTCATATGACATTCATATTTCTAATAAAATGTGTCCTCAGATGAATGAGTAATGAAATACAATGGAAAGGATTCCATACACATCAGTGATTGGGTCAGTCATGTATTCTAGGTTATAAACTAGGCTAGATGTCTCCTATTCATTGATTTCGGTTGAAAGATATCAAGATGATCCATGTGACCGACATTGGATTGTATTCAAGACTATCCTTCTGTATATGAGGCATACTAAGGATATGTTACTAGTTTATGGAAAAGATGAAGTGCATTTCATCAGAGGATGTGTATATTCTAGTTTCTAGACTTATCAAGATGACATGAAGTCACAAATGGGATACATATTCACTTTTAATGGAGGTGTTGTGAGGTGGAAGAGATCAATGTAGGATGTTATCGTAGATTCTACCACAAAGTATGAGTATATTTAATCTTTTTAGGTAGCTAAATAATCATTTTAGATGCTCATCTTCGTATAATAGTGTGATGTTGTACCTAGAAGTAAATATCTCATCACACTATATTGTGATAATACAACAGTTGTGGATATCGCCAAAGATACTGGGTCACATTAGTGGATGAAGCACATAATTCGGAAAAAGCATCTCTTGGGGAATTTTTCTTATAGAGATGAAGTTGTAGTGAGAATTATTTCCACAGTAGACAATGTGGTGGAACCCTTGACTAAAACCTTGACTAATTTGAAACATGATTATGAAGTGAGGTATAGAAAAAAGAAATTCGTATGTAGTTGGCACTATTTCAAGTGGGAGTTTGTTAGAGTGGGTGTCCAAGAACCAACCGTTTTTACATTGATTACATGAATATTTAATGTATTAAACATTTAACATATTATTGCTTATTGTTCATTTTTTTGTATGATAATAATGTATTAATGTCCTAGATTATTTGTTTCATTGATAAGGTAATGGTAGTTTTCGGCTATGATGATAACATTGAAATTCTTTGAAAATATTCATAATATAGTTTTGAGTTGGATAACACACTGTGATGGGACGTGTAGTATATAGACTATCGGGTGATGGTACCCATAAGAATATTATACTTCTTATCATGAATTTCGCACTTGGTAATCTCCAAGATGAGACATAATGAGATTAGAACCGCGAGTAGGAATTCTTCATGTATTGGTTTCATCATATATTCCTATCTACGAGTGTGTTTAATTATCCTTATACATTAATATTATCATTAATACAAGTCACAAGTTGTTCACATATATTTTATGATGAAAACTATCATGCCATATGTTGGTAGAAAGTAGGGTGCATTGGGTGTTTCATGAATGACATGTTATTAATAGATATGTCAATAATGGAATTGCCCCATCCATATTTATGGAATTTGATATCTCATCCATTTGATTGAAATATAAACGTAACCCTAAATTCCATGTCCATTGTGTAACAATATGTTTATTTAAGACAATCATAGAATGATTTATCAATCAATTTGGATTATGGAACCATCATGTAGCATACATGATGAGATACTATAACTAAGTGATAATATTACACAGTGAGAATTCATATGTGGTTATTGTTGTTATGATTTTACGTTCTTTCTCTTTGGTGCCTTGACCTGTTTCTAGACAGTAATATTGGACATTAGGCATGCTTGCCTAATGCCAATGAAAAAGAATCATTGAGGGTCACACAATATTTGTTTCTGGTGGTCTCAATGAAATTATATTTGAGTTTAATTAATGGAATAAATAATATTATCAAGACCGAGGAATAATTTTATTCATGTTATAATGATTGTACAAATTAAAAAAATATTTATTCACCGAGTTGTGAATAAAATATATTTAATTATTTTATCGAATATTTAATTAATATTTATTTAATAGTTTTTGAATGAAATATTTATTTGCGAGAATAAAATATTTATTCGGGTATACAATAAATACAAGAGGAGTTCAAAAGAACCAAGACCATGTTCAGTGACAGAATAATTATTTACAAGTCATAAATATTATCTATCTATTTTTCTCAATTTGGAACCCGAAAAATTATTATTATTATTATTATTATTATTATTATTATTATAATTATAATTATTATTAATACTATTATCATTGATATTATTATTATTATTATTATGTGTCATGGGGTTTAATTGATGGTTATAAATATATTTAATGGTTTTTATGCTATTAATTATTGTAACTGAAATCTCACCTCTATCAATAGGGGTACATCTATAGTGCAATGGATGTGAATCCAATTCCATGTCTGGAATATAGAATTGATAAATTCAATGAATTATCTCTATAATCCTCTCCTCTCTCGCCCTTTTAAGAATGAGAAATCCAATGGGGATGTTCTTCAAGACCGAAGAATGACTGATCAGTATTCATCAATGAATGAAATTTGATTCATTGCCCTAGGACACGAAGATCGAGTGGCATTTCCCAGTTACCATCGGGGCATGTTTGGATCACCACTTGATGGATTCTACCATTAGATCCTCCCATGCACAACAAAGTAAATTCAGATGGGCCATTTTAGAAAACCAACTATCTTAAATTAACAAAGTACCTAATTCCAGGTATTTAATTTCTTCATATATTAATAAAATTAATTGTAAACATGATGTGCAAGACCCTATCACTCTGTTTCAACATTTTAATTCATTTTCTATTCCCTTGAATAAATAAGTGCATGCTGGCATTCATTGTCTTATTGATCCCAGATTTGTCACTGATTATAGAAAAAGAAAATTTGTGCCCACCCAACACTGAGCATCCACTATACTCAAAACCAGCATTACACTTTTTGTTTTCTAATGAATTTATGTTAAGAATATTTTAGGAATATATATCATGTTTATATATATTTTTTTGATGGAATTTGATCTACAATATGTGTGATGGAAACACTATTCTAACCATATTTTTAGTAAATGAACATATGGATCATCATCCCTACGCTATGTTGAATAGTTTTTGTATGGATCGGTAACCCTACGTTTCGAAAATCGATACGTGTATGGAATATCAAAACTATGTTGGAGTCTTGGAATACTCTTCATAATCTACGTTCGGGAAGTTGAATGTATGATTAATCAATGCTACGTTCGGAATCATATAATGAAAAATATGAACGTTTGGAGCATCATCGCAAGGTAACAAGTGTTCCCTAAGTTATGTGTAGATTAATGTATGGTTAAGAAACCATACATTGTTAGGAACCCCACGCTACGTGAATGGAACCATATGCTACATGAATGGAACCATACAGTATGTATTTCAACCCTACATTATCTATTCAATATCAGAGTTTTAAATTTCCTATTTTATTCGTGTTTCTTGCAACGATCATGGATGAATATCATATTGATCTAAATATTATTATGATTGATTCAAAGAACCCTATTCATGGGAGAAAATCACACATATTCCTAATGGAATTTATGACTCCCCATTTCAATTTAGATATGAATTTCTATGATCTTTCTTGCGATCTTCTTGGATCTATTCAACTGAAAAAAATCTATTTATATGATTGAAGTACTTTATAATTAAGGTGGTGTTTTTAGAGAACAAGATGCACTTTATTAAAAAAACGAATTAAGGTGGTGTGTATGTTAAACAAGTCATAGATGTTTTTGTGAATATCTTTTATTGTGCTAGACTACAATTTTTTGAAATACATGTTGTACATTATACTATAGTAATAATATTTCATTAATTTTTTATATTATTTTTAAAGATTATTTGAAACCAAGATCACTTCAAAAATACTCTTTCTTGAAGACTTTTATTTTGGAAGAAGAATATTTATCTACAGTCAATTGCTGTTGTTGCAATTTTGATGAAAAACCTGAAGCAAAAAAATCAAATTTTTTTACTTATTGAGTGTTTCAACTACTAGTACTCAGTTGTGGTGAAGGGTTAACTTCTTTTGATAAGCTCTAGATAACTGGTTTTCTATTATATAAATATAAGGCTCTAATTATCCCTTTTTATAAAGGTGTCAACTACCTACACTCAATAGTGAAGTTTTGGCCTTTTAATTAGAGGACCATTCTAGTGAAATTCACCAATCCTATAGAGAGAGTGATTGGTGGAGCGGACGAGGGGGTCATCATTCCCTGATTGACTATAAATTTTTTTTTCATTATTTCTATTAATCTACTACATATACTCATTATAGAAGTAAACACATTATATCAACATAAATCATAGTTTGTGTCAAAAGATTAAATTTTAGACAATTTTTAAAAGGCACATTTCACCCCTCTCCCCTCTTGTGTTACTCTATATTATTAGGACCAAAAAATTGCTATTAAATGAGAAATTTTTTGATAATACTATTTCAAGACAAAAAGTATAAGGTATATACAAAGATGATGGAAATGACTGATCTAAGAGAAGTAATGTCTATGGATTGTGCTCTATACATTAATAGTGAAAATAATGGATACTAGAAATCATGAATGATTATCTATTTAAAGAATCTTGGATTCGGATTCCACTCAAAAATAAACACTCCTTATAAAATTAATGGGAAACCAGAAACATGGAATGTTGAGTTTCAAGCTGAATATGACATCAATTCAAATGATATGAATGCTATCATTTTTGGACGTGGACCAGATGAGTTTAATCATGTATCACAATGGAATAATACCTATGAGATGTGGAAAACTAATTTAGTTTATTATGAAGGAACAGACAATGTAATACAGATGAGCCACACTATAAAAAATCTAAAATTTGAATCCTTTCAAATCCTAGAAGGTGAAAGCATAACATAGAATAATGGAAGGACAATAGAGAATATTAATAATATTACTTCCTTGGGATAACCCATCAAACAATCTAACAAAAAACTAAATGTACTTAGAGTACTACCTTCAAAATGGAATGGTATATCTGCAGCTATTCAATAGTCATCATCTTTAAAAGATCTGACAAATGAGAGAACTAATTGGGAAACTCATTATGTTTGTAGTTGATATTAAATCTAAATTTTAAGATCATTAAATTATAGTGAAAATGGAAATTTTTTACCTGAATGTAACATTTCATAAGAATTGTAGAAGAATATATTGAGAAGACAAAATATATTGAAATTTAGATTCCACATATTCAGAAATAAAATTGGCACAACTACCCAGAAATTTCAAAAGAAATATACAAGAATAAAAGAGGATTAAGAAAATACTTTATTATGGATGAAAAATAACCAATAGAATTTTGAATATAAAAATGAAAAAAATTGGGTCATATCATACCTGATTTCCCTCAATTAAAATATGATAGAAAAATGCTAGAAATGAAATATTGAAAGAATGTGGAATATGAACACAATGGAAAAATAGTGAAACTAAATCTACATGGAGTATATCTAAAGATTCCAACAACCCTTAGAGGTATGATTCAAAGAAGGTGGAATCAAATATAAAATCGAGCATATTATTTTTGTCTATGGTAGAAGAAGAAAAGGTTTAAAATTATTACTCATATGATTCTGATACTCGTAGTCTCTCAAATGATAAATTAGCTTCATAAAGATCAATGCTAGAAAAAAATATGATACTTTGTTGAAGAAGCATAAAACATTGAAAAAAATTCATAATATTGTTTTATGTGAAAGATAAACCCTGCTAAAACAACATCAAGAGCCTGTTGAAAAATTCAACTCATTGACATAAAACTGTACTGATCATGAAAAAAGGATTGAAGAACAGTAGGATGAATCTAAATCTTATAAGAGTACTGAAATTACTTTTAATAAATTAGAAAGAAATTATTTGAGATTCTTGTAAATAACTTAATTAAAATATAAATATTTTTAATTATAATCAAGGGTAAAAAATGAAACATATTTAAAAATTACACTGTGCCCAATTTGAAAAATGCTACCTATTATTTTTGTGGAACAAAAGGTCATTATACTGATAATTGTTACATGAAAAATCCTAAAATTAGTGGTATTAAAATGGTATTTATTTATAATTTATTTTATGAAGGAATTGATATAAATTATGAAAAAATAAGGCCAATCTGGAAACCCATATTATTGTTCACCAACATTGAAGGACTTAAAAAAATATGGTTACCAAAACAAACATTTGTTTAATTAATTTCACAAGAAATAGGTCATAGGAATATAAAATATATATAGTATATGGACAATGTCTATTTTAGGAATATGAGTAGAGACTCAAAAAACTATCATACACTAACTCAAATGGATGGAGAACTATTCACTTTTGGTGACAATGTGAAAAGAAAAATTATTAGAGTTGTAAATATTAGAGATCCAAAAACACTCTCAATCAACAAAGTTCTATATGTACAAGGGTTAAAAAACAACCTAATAATTATTTATCAACTTTTGGATGATGGTTTTTATGTTGATTTTTCTAATAATTCATGATCTTTCTTTAAAGATACGTTACTTAAATTTAGAGCACCTAGAACTAAAAATGCTTATACATTGGATTTAAATTCCCTAAGTAAATAGAAATTGAATTGTTTAACTACTAAGATTAGTGAGTCATGGATTTGGAATATATGGCCCCAAAACAATAATATTTATTCATTACTCAAAATGTCTATGAAATAATTAGTTTTTTATTTCCTAGACTTAAGTTCGAAAATGAAATATTCTATGATGCAATCCAAATTGGAAAACAACATAAATCATCTTTTAAAACTTTTACCAAAATTACTACATTTAAACCATTAGAAATTATCTAGATGGATTTTCTTAGACCATCCAGACCATCAGTTTTGGAAGGTAAATTATATGTCTCTGTTTCAGTTGATGATTCTTCTAGATTTACTTGGTTATATTTTCTAAAACTCTAAAGTTATGTTTTCACTATTTTAGAATGTTATTATAAAACTGTTATAAATGAAAAAGGTTTTAAGATAATTTCATTGAGAAATGATCATGGTGAGGAATTTTAGAATCAATAATTTAATTATTTATTCTCAAATATAGGTATTAAATACACTTTCACTACACCATGAACACTTCAACAAAATGGAATTCTTGAAAGAAGGAATTGAAATTTTCAAGAAATGGTAAGGAACATGTTGATTGAATACAGTCGTCCTACCTATTTTTGAACCGAAGATATAAGAAAAACCCACTTTATCATGAATACAGTTTTAATAAGTCCTATTTTCAAAATAACACCCTATGAATGTTGAAATAACACAAAACCTACGATAAAGTACTTAATTTTTTTGGATGAAAGGTTTATATCTTGAATACTAAGGAAAACCTTGGCAAGTTTGATCGAAGATATAATCAAGTAATATTTTTTGGATATTATTCTATGTCTAAATCTTATATATTGTTTAATAAAAAGTCAAGGATTGTTTAAGAATCAAAATATGTGAAGTTTTATGAAACTGCCCCTTTTATTGAAGAGAAAGATCAAACTGATGAATTTATTAACTCGTTTGAAAACATGAGACTTGAATCCCCTAAAACTAATTTTGAAAATTATATTAATTCATTTTAGTACTCTTTATATGAAAATGAAACTATTGTACCAAAATTTATCTTGCCTAGAAAATCTAAAACCATAAAGAATCATCCTCTAGAAACTGTTTTTGGAGACCTAGACACCGTAATTAAAACTAGCTAAAATATAGGAATCTTAGGTGAATTTTAATCTTTTCTATCTCAGTTAGAACCTATGTATATAGAGGGAGCCTTAGAAGATGAGAGTTATATGTTATCAATGTAAGAAGATCTAAATCATTTCAAAAGAAATGATGTTTGGGGTTTAGTATAAAGACCATCCAATTATCAAATTATAGGAACTAAGTGAGTGTTTAGAAATAAAATTAATGATAAAGGAATCATAACAATAAATAATCTAGATTAGTATACACAGGATATATTTAGGAAGAAGGTATACATATGATGATACCTTTGACCTTGTAGCTATATTAGAAGCCATTAGAATCCTATTAGATTATGCATCTTGTATGGATTTTAATTTATATCAGATGGATGTTAAATATTCCTTTTTAAATGGTTATTTAATGGAGGATGTTTATTATGAAAAACATCCTATATTTTAAAATCCTTAAAAAAATATATTTTTAAACTTACTAAATCTTTGTATGGCCAGAAACAAGCACCTATATAATGGTATGGATGATTTAGTTCATTTATTTTGAAATATGAATTTATTATCGGATTGGAAAATCCCACAGATTTTAAGAATTTAATTTGTTCTAATATTTTATTAGAACTAATTTATGTTGATGATTTTATTTTTGGTTCAACTAATAAAAATATTTGTAATGTTCTTTCAAAAATAATGGAAAAATAATTTGAAATGAGAATAATGGTTGAAGTGAATTTATTTTTAAGATTTTAGATCTGTCTAAAAGATTATAGAATTTTTTTAAATAAATTTAAATATGACATCGATTTAATTAAAATGTTTAGACTTGAAAATTTTAATACATAGACAAATCCATTGTGTACTAATATAAGTCTTGATTTGGATGAAGATGGAAAATCAATTCACAACATGTTATATAGAAGTTTGATTAGTATTTTGTTATATCTTACTACTAGAAGACCAGGCATTATGTTTTTTGTTTTTCTATGTGCTATATTTTAATATAATCCAAAACCATCACATTTGGCAGCTATTAAAAAATTATGAATTTTAAAGGAAATCTTTTTTAATATATTCTTTAACCCAAAAACGTCTGATTTTAATTTACTTTGATATTTAGATGCTGATTTTGGAGGTTGTATATTATATAGAAAAGGTATCTCAAGAACATATCACATTTTAGGAAAACATTTAGTATCATGGTTGAGTATGGAATAGCACTCAGTTTAACTATCAACAGCCAAGGCAGAGTTTTTTATGCTAGAAGTTGTTGTAAACATGTATTGTGGCTGAAAAACACACTACTAGGCTTTGAAATAAATTTTAATAGTAAAAGTGTTTTAGGTGATAATACTAGTGCTATAAATATTTCAAAAAATCAAATATTTCATTCTAGGACTAACCATATTTATATAAGGTAACATTTTCTAAGGGATCATGTGAATAAAAAGGATATATATTTTGAATCTCTTAGTACTAAATATCGATTAGCAAATATTTTAACTAAACCACTTCCAAATGAATGTTTTTAATTTATTAAGGTGGGATAGGTTTATTGAATGTTAAATGAATGTACAGAAATATATTTTATTTTAATCTCTCTGTCTATATGTCACATAAAATGTATTTAATTTATTTATTTAATTATAATTTTTTTATTTTTGAATGGTTATAAAGTGATTATATTTAAAAGAATTTTGCTTCAATTTTTTATTATTTTTCATTTAAAATTACAAAGTAAAGAATACACTATTAATCAACATGAGAAAACTATCATCCTTCTCCTGTACTTCTTCTTCATGTCCTTTCATTTTATAGAGCATCTCCCTCTCATTCCATTTTATTGAAACCCTAATCCTTTCAAACCTTCAATCACAAAACCTTTAGAAATGTAACCTCCATGAAGACCTGAAGATGTTGATTTGGGTGTACCTATGTATCCACTGATGAATTATCTCAATGTTCTTTAAGGTAAGGTGATTTATTTTGATTATCTAAATCGAATAATTCATTTGTTAAATGAAGAAATTCAATTTCAAGGACTACATATTTCGTTCAGATATGATAATACTCCATTAATGTTTGATTTTGATGTAAAATAGTTATATAGGAATTCTAAGTTCATTTTTGGAATTGATAAAGAAACCATAATTTCTATTATTCCCGATACTGAATTTACTCTTTCATCAATGGATATTGGAAAGTTGTTACATTATCCCCACGGAGGGTATTTTCATTCAGATTTGAGAAGTATTAGAGATGAGAAATCTATGTTTCAGGAAATTATGTTTTATATTTTTGGAACAATTTTTATTAAGAAATTGTTGACCAATGAAATTAATCCTGATAGAAGAGTCCTTGTGAAGTTTATTTAGACTTCGATTTTTCTAAGACCAACAAATCTTGAGAAAGTTTTTTACCCTAATATGTATGTTTTTTATTTTAGGATCAATTTACATTTAGTTTCCCTTATTTTATGGTAAGTTATTTAATCCACTTCATTCCTTCAGAAGAAAATATGTGATATTATCCCAATGGAAGAATCATTTCCTTTTTGTTTCAAGAAAAGGAAGAATCCTAGATATTCTTATTATGTATAGATGTAAACATTATCAATTTTGGGACTATTAAGAATCCATGATATGTTTAGATAAATTCATGTAACAACCTTTTTCATTTCAGGGATAAACAACAACAAAAGTAAATCGATGATGCCCAGGGAGAGCAAAGGATCATTCCATCTGTCAATTTTGTGAGACAAAGGCCTGATGAAGAGGTCAAATCCAGACCTGAAAAGGGTCATCGTATCCAAGGAATAAGTGTAACAATCAATATACTAGATACCATGGATGATGCTAAAAATTTTGTTGAACAAGAATATCAAGTAAATGATTTTGTTGAGCAAGAGGCTCATAGTAAAAAAGTTTATAGGGAATATATCCCTACACCCGTTAACCATTCTCTTATACCACCTGATTCTTTTTCTACTATGGGATCTATTTTGAGAAACATATTAGAATTTACTAGAGATCCATGTTTGGCTATGGTAAAAGGAGTAAAATCTGAAAGGAAAATTACTCAAAATTCTTCTGATTCTTATGATGGAGCTTTACTTCAAAAGTGCATGTGTTTGGAAAATGATAACATGTCATTGAGAGAAGATGTATAAGACGAGAAAAATGAATATGAGGAACTTAGAAATTCAACTATTCCAAGAGCTAAGTTTGAATATATTCAATCTTAACTCAATGATGTTCAATAAAAATTGGTTTCTAGGGAAGATAATGAAGATTTAATCATCACATTGGGCAGATATTTCATATCTTTGAAAGAAGAGTCTGTGAAAATGTATGATTTTGATGAGCTAAAACTTATGTTAGGTAGAAATTTTTATTCTATCAAGGATTGTCATCTATATTTTTCCACAAATCCTTCGTGAACTTCTCTTGCTCTTATAAATATATTTTAAGAAACAAATAGTCCAGTGTGATAGTATGCCTCTAAATGTGCTTCTGGACAATCAGAAACATTTGATCATTCAGCTGACCTCTAATGAATACTAGTTGGGACCATTTATTCATTAAGTCAGATACATATTGGTAGCCTTTGGGCAATTAGAAGAATATATGAATGAGTTCTTGAAAGGGAATCTCATGGAAAGCTTAACGTTTGGACAAGATTCAAGGGAACTACTACAACAATGGATGGATGTCCTCAACAACTATTTTCAGAGTCTTCTATTGAAGATTCTTGGAATTAATAATGTTGTTAAGACCAATCCTCATGTAGATTCATAGACTACTACCCATGGAGATTCATACAATGAAATCCAACCTGATGAAATCCCCTCATTTTCATGACCACTTATGTGGATTTTGGGATATACTCATTCAATTTTCAAATATTTGATTTGTAGTTTACATTAATCGTTACTTTACATTACTTACATTTTATTCATTTTATACTATATTCAAATTTTCATATTGGGGTGTTTATGTCCATATTTACACAGACAAATCACATATCTTGTTTTTTTAATATTATATTATAACATTCATTTTATAGTAAAGTGTGATATTAAACAATGGGTTACATCATTTATTCCTTTAAAATTTTCTTTTTGATATCACAAAAAATTGGACAATCATTACATTTCAATTTTATGTGGAGAATATATTTTTGATATTTTTGGGATGCCTTTTTTTAATCAAAATTGTACTGTGAAATCAAAATATTTTCATAATGATTACAATTCCTGTATTTTTATTAATTATTTAATGGGTTTTGTGATCATCAAAAAGGGGGAGATTTTTGGGAAAGAATAGTTGAAATAGTACTCTATAATTTATATTGATTTTGATGCTTAGAAATACCCTTGTTTGTTTTTTAATGAAGTTATGTGAAGAATATCTTAGTAATATATATCATTTTTTATTTATATTTTTTATAGAATGTGAGAAATAGGATGTGTTATGGAAATACTTTTCAAACCCTATGTTCGGTAAATGAACATATGGACCATCATCCCCATGCTATGTTGAACAATTTTCATATTGATCAGAAAACCTATGTTTATAAAATCAACATGAATATTGAAAATCAACCATATGTTGGAGTCTAGAAATACTTTTCATACACTATGTTCGGGAAGATGAATGTATGGTCAATCAATGCTACATTCAGAATCTTATCCTCAAATCGATGAACATATGGATCATCATCCCTACGTTAATGTTTTTCCCTATGTTACATGAAAATTAAAGTATGGTTATGAAACCATACAATAGTATGAAATTGACGCTACATGAATCGAACCCTATTCTACGCGAATAGAACTATACACTACACAAATGAAACCCTAAACTACGTAGTTAAACCCAAAATTTTCGTTCAAATGTGGTGTTTAAAATTCTCTATTTTATATGGGTTTCATCAAATGATCTTGACAAAATATAAAATTTATTTAAATATAATTATGATTGATTCATAGAACCGTATTCATTGGATAAAATCACTTTTATTCATAAGAGAAGTTACGACTCCCCTGGTCAATTCAGATTTCAATTTCTGCAGTCTTTCAGGTGATCTTAAGGGATCTATTAAACCTATAAAATGATATTTATATGATAAAGGTATTTTTTGAATAATGTTTTTGTGTATGTGATACAGGTGATCCATGTTTCTATGAATATCTTTTATTGTACTACTGTGACAAACAATCTTCTTGGCAGAAGAGACTACAGTTTGGTGACATACATGTGGTACCTCAAACTGCTTTAAGAGTATTTCTTCTAAATGTTGTTGTTATTTTTAAAGATACATAAAACTAGGATCACTTAAAAATAAATATTTATTGAAGAAATTAATTTCGGAAGAAGAAGATTCATCTAAATCCAATTTTTGTTATTGTGATTGTTAATAACAATATAAACCAACAAGTCAAACTCGTTTGATTTATTGAAAGTCTCAACTGCTCATTGTTGGTTGTGGTGATGTGTCAACTTCTTGTACTATGTTTTGGATAACTGGTTATCTATTATTAAATAAAAAGTCTATAATTAGCCTTTTTCATAATGGTTTCAACTGAATTCACCCAGTTGTGAACTTTTGGTCCTATGATAAGGGAACCATTCTTGTGAAATTCTCCAAGATCAAAGAGAGAGAGAGAGAGAGAGATTGGTGGAGTGTACTATGGGATATTTGTGCCCCAAACCATTATAGAAATATTTTTTCTTTATTTTTGTTTATTTTCTGATTATACTCATTACAGAAGTAAACATTGCATATCTGCAGAAATCACAGAGGGTGTCTAAAGCCTGAATTGTGGAATATTTTTGAAAAGAAACAATTCACCACCTCTCAATACCACAAATTCTGGCAAGGTATGTGCTCAGGTTTTATCAACACTAATCAGAAAGCGCTGATAAAAGGGGGGATTTTATCAGTTCTGGAAAAAAGTTCTGATAAATCTACCCTTTATCATCTCTACTATTAGCATTGATAAAGGCCTCCCTTTATCAGCGCTAATAATAGCACTGATAAATTTTTTTAATAGAAAATATTATTAATTTATATAAAAATAAATTAATTATATTCAAAATTAATGTTTAGTGTATACATTAAATAAAAAATTCCAGTTTATTATGTTTATGTTTTATTTATGTTCATTATGTTTATTAGTTTTAGTTATACATTTATTAAATATTTATTATACTATATGTTTATAATATTATATATAAATACTCATTAATATATATTTATATATAAATACTTATTATATATATATATTTAAATAAATTTATGTTTTCAAATGAATGCGTCAATTGATGCATAATAGACATTCATATTCATCTCATGAATATATTCATTGTTTACCCTAATGTTGGCCATATATATTATAGTACTATACTTGGTTTATTAATTCATTTCCTATATATAAGAAGGTTTATGTTCTCATCAATACTTAAAATCATTATAAATATAATTAAATAAATAATAAATTTATTTAATATATAGATTTAAAAATATAAATATTTAGTTGTATATAATTATATGCTTTTTAAGTATATTATATTTAATTATAATTATATATAACTAATATAATATAAATATGTTAAAATAATTACAAAATTACAAATATTTTTTAAAATGATAAATATATATTTATGAATACCTTTTGAATATATTTATTTATAAGTATATGTCTTTAATGATTATATACACATACATAGACATATATATATATACATATCAACTTGTAATTTATACTCTTACACAAACATTAAAATATATATATATATATATAATTTAAATTATTGAATTATAATAAATATATTTATTTAATCTTATAATTATTTAAATATAAATATTTATTTATTTAAATATAAAATGAAATTATAAAAAAATATAATTAATACAAATATATTTAAAAAATAATTAAATTATAATAAATATATTAATTATATATATTTAAAAAATTATAAATATAATAAATATATTGGTTATAATTTTATAATTATGAATAAATGGTATGTTTTATCAATGCTAATTAAAAAGAACTGAAAAAACATACATTTATCAGCACATTTTTATCACTAATAAAGTCCCACTTTATATGAACTAAAATTATAGTGCTGATAAAGAGGAAATTTATTAGTGCTTTTTACAAGCACTGATAAATGTTTCCCCCGATTTTATAAATGAACCCTAGCATCGTCCCCTTCCTTCTGCACCCCTCAAGCTCTCGTGGAAGCTTAACCCTACATCACCCGATCCTCCTCCTTATCTTCTTCTTCCTCCTCCTCCTCCTCCTCTATCACTGTGGCTATCAACTTGTCATCCTCCTCCCCCTCCTTTGCAGACTCATCCTCCTTCTCCTCCTCCATTGTCTCTAGTATGGACAAGCCCTCATGCTCATCCACCACCATCTCCACCTCCTTCTCCTCATTTTCCATCACTACCGTCGCTTTCTCCTCATCTTCTATGGATACTGTCAGTGCTTCCACTGCCACTGACTTCATCGCCTTTTATATCGCTACTTTTGCGAGTAAGGGTACTTTCCCTTTAAGAGTAACTTCACTTCCTCTTATTCTTCTTGAAATAATAATAGTTTCTTTTGTTTGTTTGTTCTCTTTGTTTGGTTGTTCTTGATTTTTTTTCATATTTATTCTCAATGTTTTGTGTTATAATATTTTGATATTTTTATCCATATTGACTGTATAGCTGATTTCGGGGTTAGTTAGATCATTCGGGGTGAAAATAGGAAAATATACCAAGTTTCTGGGTTAACTATTATGGTCTAGAAAACTATGTATACCCCATGAAATTAGGTCTATAACCATTTCAATGGTTTTTTTGTGGTTAGTGCATGGTTATATAACTCTTTTGGTCAAACCATGTGCAATTATTATTCCCCCCTATATTTTTAGTTATGCATCCCTTCAATCATTCATTAATTTAGATGGTTCCTACCATTGGTGTGTGGTTGATTAAGGGAGTTTTATTGTGGTTTTACATTGTTGGGTGATGAATAAATTAATTATTTGTGTTTTTTTAGGTATTGTGTTTTGAAATGTTTGTTTTTTGTTTTAGAATTTTTTTTGGATGAAAATGTAGATTTTTCTGTTGATAAGATGTTTTGAAATGATAGTATTCCACTTCATTTTGAATTGGAAGATTTTTTTAATAGAAAATTTTTTAATGTGTCTGGGTTTTTAAAACTAGTCATAATGGTTTCTTTGTAAGAGAAATATTGATAATCTTAAAAGTTATAAAAATTGTTTGATTTAATTATGAAAATTTAAAAATTAATTAGAATTTATAGAAATGTTTTCTGAAATGATTTAAATTTATAAAAATAATTATAAATAAAAGTTGGTTTTTATTTTTAATTATAATGAAATATTTTCAAATCAAGTGTGTGCATTGGGTGAAAAGATTCCTTAAACTCTTTTTAAATGTGGAAATCTTAAGTAAATTTATTTTTGTGAGTGTTCAAATATTTGTGAAGCATTTTTACAAGGGGTTGGATTATTTTCAAAAAGTTTTTCATTAAAAATAATTAACATGGAACTTTTATATAAGGGGTTTTGTTTAAAAAAGAGTGAACACATTTTAATACTTTTTTTTATTTTATGGGATCAATAAATTTTGTGTATTTTATTTATTTACATGGTGTGCATTAAGATTTTTTGTTTTATATTGTGAAAAATAAATGAGATAAATTCATATTTACAATATGTAAAATTCTCTTCTCATAGAGGTCATGAGAAGATGTGAAGAAACATCCCCTAAGGTGAATTATTTTCATGTATAGGTATATCTATTTTGGTTGTGGGATTTACCCATACATCATATGGTGTGGTGAATCCAGATCATCCTTTAATTTAGAGTGTCTTAAATTTACATCCATCCTTACATGATCATCAAGATCCTCCTAAGGTTGTGAAGTGGTTAGGTTTTTTCTAGAATCCCTTGAGTTGAATTAGCTGAAGTGGTATGTAGTGGTTTTTTTGAATCTGTGCTTGTTGAGTTGGAATGTATTGAGTCAATGAGGTAAATTTTATTTTATTTATTCCTTTTTTATTTGTGGTTCATATTTTGTGTGGGTTTTTTATAGAGGTTTTAAATATTCTTTAATATTTTATGACTCATTTTTTTATCTTCTGGGGTTAACCATGAGATGGTTCTCTTGCGATGTGATGCCCTAGATCACCCCTTTCACTCAATTTTGTGACCCAAGGTTATATTCACTATATAAGGATATGGTAGGTACTATATAAGCATAGAATCTAATTACAAATACATAATATGGGTTACCTATGAATAAAAAATGATGTGTATGGGTTCATTGGAGTTTTTTAAGGGTACATAGGTTCCACATATGGATTAGAAGGATTTGTCGAAGAAACCCTCTCATAAATATATAATGCCTCAATTATGTTGGGAAATAATCCACTAATGAAATTAAAGCCCACATTATCAATGATTGGTGTGTGTAATCTATAGTATATGAACATTACCTATGTCATAAAAGAGCACACAAAAGGAACAAATGTCTTGGGTTGGAATAAAATATTGACCAATAGAGGAATCCCAAAAAATTTACAGGTTGGTTGGGTAATGACGCTATAAGAAGGACTTGATTTAATGGTGTGTTTAGTTACTTGTTGGGGTAAGGAAAAGGTAATTTGAATTCTAGTAGAACAAAGGAGAGTCAAAAAATATTTCCACTGTGAATTGGGAACATCCTCCAGCAAGTTAGTATAAGTGTGGGTTAAACATTTACAGAGGATCACTGTGAGAGTGTTAAGAATAGGGAGGGAACCCAATAAAGGGGATATAACATAATGTATCACATATGGTTGTGAAGTTAGGACTGATATTTTTATAGTTTAACATGATGTATAAAGTGTCTCTCTTGGGATTTATGTCATTGTGAAATTCCTCACTGGGTATTTTAAAATTATTCATGTGTTTTGAAATGTTTCTTAAATAATTATAATTGTTCAAAATATCCTTTTTTTGTTTTAAATAGATTTTAAATGAATTAAAAAAGGAATTTGGGTTTTGAGAAATGATTTTTAGAACTATTGGTTTAATTTAAAAGGATTGTGCTGTTTTAAAGGAGAATATGTGTAATTTTTTTGGGTTTTTAATTGGATTTAAACTGTGATTTTTAATGAGATTTTATCTATTATTTTCAAAGATTGTTTTTTTTAAATAATTTTTTAAATGGGATTTAAACTGTGTAAATGTTTTGTCTAAATTGTCTAATTTTTATTTTATAAATATTTTTAAAAAGAGTGTTATTTTCGACATGGTTAATTTTGATATCAAAATTGTGTGTATTTTTTTGTTAAATATTCATATCATTGAATAATATTGGAAGGATATGAATAAAAAATGGATGGATGCCAATCTTATGAAAAAATAGTACAAATATGGAGTGAAAGAGTTTATCGCCATTGGAAAAGATCATGCATATGATCCTTCTCAAATCCTTTGTCCGTATTTATGCTATTGTTATTTGTGAAAAGTTAGTCTAGAGGAGTGGAAAGAACACTTGATCTATCACATAATAGATCTACGTTATAAATGTTATAATAAACATGGGGAAAAAGAGAATGTAGCTAGTGACTAGGATAACAATGAATTTTATAGATCATTTGAAATGATTATAAGTGTGGATAGTAAAAAATACTGTATCTGTGAAGTGATTATAGATGTGCATGATGATGACGATTGTATTAAGAAAATGGCATGGAATTTTGAAGATAAACTTCATTATTTCCCAATATTGTTTGAGCAGTTAAAGAGTTGTGAAAAGATGCCATTGTATGATTGTTTCACTAAATATATAGCATTTCCAGCCTTACTGAAGTGGTATAATTTGAATGTAGGAAATGGATGGAGTGACGCCACTTTTACAGAATTAAATTCTCTCTTGAATAACTTGATCCAAGAAGATAATGAGCAAATTAACCATACATATGATGCCAAATGAATTCTACGATCGATGGGTATGATCTATGAAAGAATGCACACCTGCTTGAATGATTTTATACTATTTCAAAAAGACCAAATCCAACATAGAGAATTCCCAATGTGTGGTTCTTCTCGATACAAGAAATATGAGTTTAGTTCTAGGAATGTTTCATGGTACATTCAAATTATATAAATGTTTATGTTCCTCTATTGATGTGAGGAGATTGTAGGTAAACTGACATGGCACATAGATAGAAGAAATAAATATTGAAAACTACAGCACTCTAAATACTCTCTTCAGTGGAATAAATTGATCACAATTATCTTGACTTTGGAAACAAGCCGAGAAACATAATTCTCTAATTATCTATAGATGGAGTGAATCCTTTTAGTTTTCATAGATGAACTCAGAGTACATGGCTAGTTATGTTGGAAAAATATATCATTCCACCATGCTTATGCATCAAACAAAAACACATCATGTTATCTATGATTATATCAGTACCAAAACTACCGAGTAATGATACGGGTTTTTATTTGGATCCATTGATCATGGATTTGAAATTATTGTGGGATTCAGGTGTTACGGTGTATGATGAATACAAAAATGAAGAATTCAGGTTAAAACCAATGTTGTACGAGATGATAAATTTCATTCCTGGTTAAGAAAATTTCTCAATATATAGTTTTAAAGGTAATCTTGGGTGTCTTATCTGTGAACAAGGTACACAATCAAATAGGTTGAAACATTCAATAAAAATAGTGTTTCTAGGACATCACAGATCTTTACCCTGATCTCATAAGTTCTGATATTGGAAGACATCATTCCATGGATGTTCAGAAGAATGTACAAGACTGTCTCCACTAACTGGTGATCAAATATTTGAGAAAGATAAATATTTGGATACATATTTTGGTAATCCATTTTCAAAAAAACCTTACGAAAACCAATTAGGAAAAGAAATTAGTTTTTTTAATTACAATACTGGAATTTTTTATACATTAGACATTTCATTATTTCTATGCATGTTCAAAAAAATGTATGTGATAGCTTCATCGGCACATTATTATATGCACTTGAAAACACAATGTATGGAATTAAGGCTATGAGGTAAATGGTTAACATGGGAATACAAGAATATTTGGCACTAGTGAAGGGTGAAAAATGGACATTTCTTCCTCTTACTCCTTATACTCATTCCAAGATGGAGAAATAATAGTTTTGTAACTTCTGGAATGAACTAGAGGTTCCATAGGGGTATTAATCAAATATCAAGACAATCATATAAATGTGTGATTTATAGTTAAAATGTATGAAAACACATAAATTCCATGTTATGATGAAAGATCTAATTCTTATCAATTTACGTTGAATTTTTTGATGGATGTCCATCATACATTAAAGAAGTCATGTTTCTTCCTCTATGCTATATGTACCAAAGTAATATACCCATAAAAATCTTAGACTATGGAAAGAGAAGTTGTTGCTATATTATGTGAATTGGAATTGTTTTCCCTACAAATATTCTTTGATATTATAGTTGTTTTGATTGTTCACTTGGTGATATAGATTTGACTATATGGTCCTCTTCAATATAGATGGATGTACCCTATTGAACGGTATATGAATATTTTTAAAGGGTATGTCAAAACTCGAATATGGATAGAGGGTTCTTTTATAGAGAAATATATTTTTGAAGAAATAGTTGAATTTGGTACCAAATCCATGTCAGGTGTGAAAAGCATTGGTCTAAAAAAATCATGTCACACTGGACAACTTGCGGGTGGAAGAATTTATCAAATGGAGGTTATAACAATATATATTATATATCATGAGCAGGCCCACCTTTATGATTTTCATAATAGTATGGATGTTGAACCATATGTTGAAACTCAAAATAAAATTAATAGGCATTCAAATCCATCATGGGCTGAAAACAATATCAAATAAACATAATCAATAGTTTATAGGATAGTTTCATAACCATATTATTATGAAGTCGGATGAAAATCATTCATAATGACTTCAATGGATAGCTAGAGGACCAAGTGTGTATGTATTATCTAACAATGATTATGTAATTAATGGTTTTACAATCTATATTATTGAACATAATGAAGAAAGTGATAGACAGAATAGTTGAGTTAAACTTGTGGCTGAACCGATGCATGTTTCTGGTGCTAAGGATAGAAATCCAATTTACGTGAATATTTTATACTTTGGAATCACCAAAAAAATAGGTGAGTTTTCTTATATGACATTTCGAGTGCGAATTTTTCAATGCTAGTTGGTTGGTAATAGAAGTGATGTTAAAATAGATGAGTTCGGATTTTTGAAATATTATTTCAGTAAGGGAGGGTACAAAGATGAACTATTTATTATGACATCACAGGAAGTACATGTATTTTGTGTTCTAGATCCCCAAACCAAAACTAGTCAATTTCTCTGTTATCGATCAAAACCACTGAAGAGTCAGATGAAAATTCAACGGAGGATTACCATTTCATTGGGATTTCCCAATAATTTCATAGTAGTCCCAATGTATAAGGATTATTGTATGTAAAAGAAGACCAAAATAAAAGTATTTGGATAGTCAATAGAGGGGTCAAATCCTATCAACCTTTAAAAAAGGGATTTCTATAATTTGGTTATATTTTATTACTAATATGCATTGCATTACATTAGGTTAATATATGTTCACTGTTGGTTTTATGTTATCAAGATTAAATGTTAAACCACTTATTTAGATAATAAATTATTCATGTGATGATGCTCCCAATCCCCAGGAAAAAAGTGTTTCTCAACCTTCTGTTGCTCGCATTATAAAGGAACAATATGATTCTCAACCTATTACGTTATTTTCATATTTTTTTCATTAATGATTTTTTGATATCTAAATTAAATGTTAAACCTCTTTTTCTAATAGTGACTTCTTGCATGTGATGATGCTCTCAATCCACAAGCACAACAGGTTTCTCAACCTACTACTGCATGTAGTGTAGACAAAAAAACAGGTTTCTCAACCTGTTGCTACTCTAAGTGCAGAAGTAGAACCACCATCTTCACATTCCACTACTAAAAAAATGGGTAAGGGAAGTGCTACCCCTTTATCAGCACTAAAAAAAGTGCTGATAAAGGGTACCTTTATCAATTTTAGAAAAAATACATGATAAAGGGGTTCCTTTATTAGTGCTAAAAAAGAGATGATTAAGGCCCCCCTTTATGAGCGCTTCTTTTAGCACTATAAAGGCACCCCTTTATCAGTTTTTCTTTTAGTTGTGCTGATAAAATGGGTCTTTATCAGCACTTCCAAAATTTATAATTCAAAAAAAATTCATGAAAAATAAATTATTGTTATATAAGTATATTTACTCATACATAAATATAATATATATTTTTTAAATATATTATATTTACGTATAAGTATATTATTACATTTAATATATCATAAATTTAGTGAAAATGGATTTAAAATATTTTTAAAAAAATATTATTAATTAATAATTTGCTAATTATTATTGATTAAAAATCATTTAATAACAATTTGAAGACCCAAAAAATCAAAACAATTAATAAAAGATCTAAAATAAGTTGAAAATGTAACTCAAACTTCAAACAGCAATAACTTTTGATTTGGGTGTCGGTTTGAGCTCTACAGCATATCAAATCAAGGCCTGCGATGAGCTCTACGCACTGGTGACCCAAGTGATACTTCTGACACATTTTTAAGCCCAAAAAAGGCCCAGAAGGCCTCCAAAACTGAGTTTTTAGCCAGGATACCCCGATTTTCTAACATTCAAACATGTATAACTTCTGATCCGAATGTCCGTTAAGCATGTACCACATATCATATCGAATATTTTTTCATTTTCTTCGATTTTAGTGGTTGTGGAGTTGAAATGGGCTTCTTGATTATAAGTTATGGACATTTTATCATTTAATGGATTTTCAAATACACATATATATGTATTTATTTGTAAATATATAATTGTCTCTCTGTGTGTGTCTGTGTGTTGTATATATATATATGTATTTATTTATTTATTTATTTATAAACACACATAAAATAATATTTTTTTATAAATGTATTTAAAACTAATCTTATATGTTATGGTCGTTTTAACATTCTATGGCTTTTCAAATACACATATATATGTATTTATTCGTAAATATATATGTGTTTGTGTGTTTGTGTTTCTGTGTGTCTATGTGTCTGTGTGTTGTATATATATATGTATTTATTTATTTATTTATTTATTTATTTCTTTCTTTATTAAAAAACATAAAAAACTTATTTTTTCATAAATTTATTTAAAACTAATCTTATAAGTATATATTAATATACCAATAAACATACATATTAAAATTTATAACTAAATATATATATATATATATACTAATGGATATATATATACTAATATATGAACAAATATATTTATATTAATATGATTCTATATCGATATACAAATAAATATAACTATATATATATATAAATATATCATTAAATAGAGAACAGAACGAAATGGCTAAGTGGTAAAGGTGCAGCCGCGAAAGGGGGGAGGTTGTGGGTTCGAGTTCGGGTGGAAGCGAAGGGGGTGCATGAGTGTGAGGATGTGTGGGAAGGGAAGTCTGCAGGAGACCTCCTAACGCTGATAAAGTGGGGTTCAAGCGCTGATAAAAGCTCTCCCTACATTATTTAATTCTTTATTTTTTGACTTTTAACAGTGCTTTTTAAAAGTGCTGATAAAGGTCCATTTTATGAGCGCTAAAAAAACGCTGA
This sequence comes from Viscum album, assembly GCA_963277665.1. Taxonomy (NCBI): domain Eukaryota; kingdom Viridiplantae; phylum Streptophyta; class Magnoliopsida; order Santalales; family Viscaceae; genus Viscum; species Viscum album. The sequence goes on along the minus strand of OY728137.1, from coordinate 439,934,157 downwards.
TAAAGGTGTCTATTATCTGCAATTTTATTAGCGCTAGTAAAAGTGGCCTTTATCAGCACTTTTCAGAGCACTGATAAAAGGGACCACCCCTATATTAGCGCTGAGCTTTACAGCTCTGTTAATGCCTGTTTTGAGCGCTGATAGAGGACATTTTTTTAGTTGTGTTCTGATGCTAGCCCTCCGAAGCCAGAGGATCATATTGATGATGGTGGATCTGAGGAAATGAAAGGTGAATAAACATCATAGATTCATAAAAAACAAGAGAGTCATAGTTTGATGGTATTAGAAAAAATCATTACGGATAAAGAGAAAGGCATCAAATATGATATTGTATTGAATAAGTTGGGCCAACAAGTTAACCTCAACAAGTCCATGTTTTGTAGTTACATTGTAATCGTCACTCGGAAATGCATGGTGATTGATGTTACTTAATGGAACCATGTTGTGGATGATATTAAGACACGATTGTGGGGAGATATTAAGGTAACATTATGATAGCATTTCTTTAATTTACTAAAAAATAAATAATGAAACATTCACTTACACTTCATCATCTCTTACAGAGTACAATTATAGTAGATGACTCACACAAATACTATGTCTTAACGGTTGTTGGAAGGATTTATAAGGGTTTTCTTACACTTTTAATGAAGTATCATCTAGATGATACTGAAGGGAAAATAAAACTGCACCAAACTCAAATTTATGCACACCTGATAACCCATGCATCGTGGGATGTGTTTACTAGTCATCATGCAAAGTAATATTTTCTAGAACATTATGTCTGGTAATACATTATTTGATAGTATGTGTATTCATCACATTTATTTAAAATGTTTTATTTATGAAATAGATACTGAGTACTGAAAATAAACAATGGTCATCAACAACATCATACCCCTACTGTAAAGCAAGAATGGGGTACGCATCACTTGAAAAAAATTGGTGCGTATTTCAAATCTACCATAATATTTTAATGTGACATAAAACAATATAATAACTATGTTCCTTTGTTTATATGTAGATGGAAGAGTCCAAATCCAAATCCTCTTTCCACCCCAAGCCATGTGCTATGGATGGAGGCACGTGTAACTAAATATGGGAAACTAATATATGAAAACACGCAAAAAGAGTGGAAAACATGTGTAAGTATGGAATAATAAAAATTTGTTTTGGTCAAAACTTCAATTACATAAAAATTATTAATTATTTTCTTATATTTTTTATCTAACATTGTAAAAAGAATCAACAACACCCACAATGGATGCAAACATACTTTCAGTGGCCTTGAAGCAGCGAGAAAAGTATGGCTACCTTAGAGGTTTGGGTTTTGGGTTGACACCCCGAACATATTTTGATAAAAAAATGTGGAGGATCAAATTGAGGAAATGAAAAATACGAGAGATTGATTAGATTTGTTTTAAGAAGAATTCCAATACTGGAGATAGATGATAGAAACATTTTTGGGGAATTAAAGGGGAAGAAAAATAATAAATAACAACTAGTGCGTTAAGGTCCCACCTCACCCCCACATGTTTTGAGGCGAGCAATTCCCCTATGAAACAATTGTTAACTAAGGTGTCAATTTTCTAATAATAGTTTTTGTGAAATTTTAATCAGATAGACACTAGACACTGATACCTTCCCTTTATTGATATTTAACATGGTGAACATGACTGTGATTTATATCTATCAACTCCCATCCATTACCTTGTAGTAAGGGATACCTTGTTCAATATCCAGAACAACATTCTACACAACATACCACTTCTGAAAGGTCATGTTAGAGTGTCAATTACTATAGCCCAACAGCTGAGTATGAGCTACCTATTCCAATTTATGATGCAGATATTCATATGGTCGAACAAGATCTTTGAACATTCATCACATGGTCATCACATCTTGTAAAAAAACTTGTTGATAATGAGTTATTCATTTCCAATTTATTTTTCAAGATAAAACATAATAATTTAATGAAGAATGGTCAAAGATGATTCATGTTAATACGTACAGAAAAAAGGGAAGGGGCTGAAATGAAAGACCTGTTCAAAATCATCTCAAAGATCAAACAACTGATCAAAACGATATACCCAAAGCACCTTAATCCCCCCACCCACCATTTTATATCCACATTTATTATCATTTAAGGCTCATGTGGATACGAATTTGAAAGATGGTGATACTCACATAATTGATTTTGAAGAAAATAGGTATGGATGCGATGATCCAGACATCAATAGTGTTGAGAGAGAAACTGAAACCCTTGACTATGAATAGTTACGCGGATTAGTTGTAAATGTATACATGAGGTATCTTTTCACGATTTTATTTTCCAAAACCTGGTATACTATGTTAATTATGACTAAATACATTTCATATTTTTTAAATTAATATATATGAAAAACAACTGAATGAATTCCCCCATGAACATAAATTTTCACTCGTCATTCCTCACATCACCTCTACATAACAAAAAGACATAACTTCAATGAAAGATGGTGAAATATTGGCAGGCCTTCTCAAATCATTTAATAGAAAAATTATAGACGGAGGACTCTTCTTAATACCAATGATGCAGAGGTAAGACACTAAAATTTAATCTTATAAAATATAATTTAATTTCATTTATAACTTATTCCTTTTTGTGTTTTTAGGCCGCATTGTATGCTCATTGCGGTCAATTTACATACTCCAACGATTTATTTTCTGGACTCTAATGGTGGATATACAACAAACTGTCCACACATTATGGTGTTTTTCAATCTATAATACAATACATCCATCATTTTAGAACTAAACATCCTATTATGTAATTTATATTATCTTTTAATGGGGATTCTATTATGATAGAGCAGTGCATGAATATCATATACACCGTGGAGTGAGGCCATGGGAAAATGAAAAAAACCTCACAAGTACTACAATTGGATAATTATCAGGGTATATGTAATAATATCTATCTATCCAAAAACATATAGAAAATTAATTATTTTTCTTAATGTTTCTGCAGTGTCCAAAACAAGAAATCAGAAAAGACCATGTTATTATGTTGGTAAATTTATGAGAGATGTCATATTATATGACCAAACTTGCATCCTTGAAGAGGTACTTTCAATGATAATTTCTTTTTCATTTAGAATATTTATTAATCCTTTGTGTATTTAAATATTTTGAGGACTACCATGACTTTTGAATACATTCATATTCCCTAGATGATATATATATTCATAGAAATGAATGGGTAGCATACCAGATGGAAGAATATACAAAAAATAGTGTGAAGATGGAAAACTTATCAAATGATTTCAACTTTAATAATCTTTTCTGCATTATCATTCTCTTTTTTTATGGTAATGTTGTGATTTGTATGGGATAAATTACTAACTAAAAATCATGGTTTTTGGTTGTCCTTTTTTGCATACAAAATGAATTACATGTTGGTTGTTTTTTTAAAAGAAATTGGTGGTCCTCATTTACAGTTTAAGTGTGTTTTCAATAGAACACAAAAAATAATGAGTATCCAGAAGGGGTTTCCCCACCCCATTAGATTGTTGTGACATCTTGAGACAAAACAGGCATAAGAGCGCACTCCACTATACTCATTTTCATCAACATGAAGGGGTTTTCTCCAAGAAAAACATTGATTTGATCTGCAACATTTCCAATTCCTCTCTTTATTCGACCTAGTGATGAAAAAACTTTCATATATTCATTCGGAGGTTCAGATTATATGAAAGTTGGTTCTTCACTACGTCAACTAATGTTATACTGATGAAGGAGGATTTTCCTCCATGTTAACCTTATAGGTATCAATTATTTTTCCATAATCCTTCAAAATTGTGTAGATTGATCATATTGAGTTGGTCATGTTTCTTTTTTCGGTTTCATAGGTAAGGGTGAATTTATCTTTTGGCATAAAAATGTACTTATTTTTTTTGATACATTAGTAAAACGATCCATGAGTCATATTTGATGTGTATTAATCAACCACACTGTAATGACCAGAAATTTTGAATAAATATTGTTTCTTGATTTTGTGTGTTATTTTATTTTTATACTCAACAAAACTGTTTCATTTGATAACAAGAGTATAATTAAAATGAGACTATTGGGTTTGAACAGTTATATGACCATTTGTCAGTATGACTTTTGGAAACTAAATGTTGTTATTATTGTCTCTAAAAACAATTGATATTGGTTAATTAATTTAGAAAAAAAATTGATGGCCTCATCAAGTAGTCTTGGGCCAATTGAATCCCACCTAATAGAACTTGGGAAAGAGGTAGCACCACTAGGTTTTGCTCTGGACCAAACCCCAGCCGAACTTCATCGTGTGAAGATAGAATAGAATCGTCTTCGTGAGAAGTTCAAACTGATAGAAATTACTACTCGTGCAATGTTGGTCGAGCCGCCCTCAGATTCTCTCACCTTAGCACACCTTACTCTTAGGTCCGATGTTGGTGTTATAAGGGGCTATGTTACAAGACCGTAACAGCCTTGTGTAAACCTTTGACTTAAATAAAAATTGTGATTTCTTCTTATGATGAAGTTTGTGAATTTTCAAATTCCGGATAAATATAGTATGTATATTTTTGAAGAATTCTAGAAAAAAAGATATTTGAAAATATTTATGTAAACCTTAAATAATTAATTATGTGTAATTATTTTCATAAAATGGTCTTCTATAATTATGTTCAGTACGAAATTTAGAGTCTAATAAGATCAACTTAATTTTCGATGAATAGAAAATTATGAATAGTGATTTTATGATTAGGGTTAGTAATGTGACCAAATGTATTAGTAATCTCACTTAAAAAAGTATTAATATAATCTATGCACCTTGATTAAGTAATGTGATTCAATCAAATAGGTAATTAACTGTTTCGGAAATTATTAGTCAAGTATTAGTTTTTTTTTGGGTGAATAGTATTTTTATATTATAAATTAAACTAAAAATATTTAGAAAATATAAATTTATAAAATGGATTTCATTTTTGAACTCAGAGCATCGATATTATGTTAAGGTAATTTTTGGGGATTTTTTAGAAAAAAATGAATTTTCGATGAATACTGTATTTATTTAAAAATTAAATTAAAAATATTTTGATAATTATTTTTATAAAATGGAGTTCATTTTTGAAATTAGATCACCGATATTTTGTTAAGGTGAAATTTTTGGATTTATCTGAGAAAGTTGAATTTTTGATAAATAGTGAAAATACGGTTTTTAAGTTACGGGTGTTTAATGACAACATTAAATGATGTATTAAGTAAGTAATCAATATGGTCGACTTATGAATTGTAAGATAAGGTCTGAGGTGTCCCAGGTGGCCAATACCATGGGAAAATACCATGGCCAAGCCCATGGTTTTTCCAATACCACCAATGAGGTGTCCCTTGGCCATTAATGCCCTATCCCCTCACTTTCCCTATAAATACCAAGCCATTCTCTCATACTTTCGACTCTAAAATCATCTTTAACTATTTTCTGGTCTCCTTACCTCCCAAGGTTCCCCCAAGCCCTCAAGGTCCCAACCTTTGAGTTTTAAGAGTTACGTTTTAAGGTAAGGGATCATACCTCTCTCTTTCTTTCCAAGTACTCTATTTTATGTCATTTCTTTTAATCCCCATGTTTTTATGTTGGAGGATGTTATTTTATATTCCTATTATTTCCCTTTTCATGTTCATATGATGAGATATCCCCTATTAATCTCACCATTTCGTTTTATGATTGTTTAAGTGGCGTTGTTAGGCTGCCGAAATTTTTGTAACAGATTCTTTCACCCTTCTCGTTTTCAAGATCTTTTTTCATGTAAAGTCTTTCAAGTTCCTTTTTATTTTTTGGAGGAATGATCTATATATCTATCATACTGATCTTTTATGTTAATATTATGATAGACCCTACTTGATCTCGTCAATTCATTTTTGTTTAAGTTTAAGTGACGTCGTTTGGCTGTCGAGTTTTTAAGGGATTCTTTCACCCTTCTCATTTCCAAGTTCTATTTTCATGTCAAGTCTTTCAAGTTCCTTTTTATTATTTTTGGGTATGATATCTATATCTATCATACTTATCTTTTATTTTCATATGATTAGAGACCCTATTTTATCTCGTCAATTCATTTTTGTTGAAGTTTAAGTGACGCCGTTAGGCTGCAGAATTTTCATAAGAGAAATCTTATTTTTGTCTTCCTTTCATGTTCTTAATTTCATATGGTATATCCTTAAAATTTTATCACCATGTTCTTAAATCCTTTATATTATATTTCATATACTGTTCTATAGATCATTTATGATTGGGTGACCCATTTCCCCTCTCTAAAACCCCGTAACATAGTCGTTATGCTGCAAAATTTTTGTCTCAAAATGTCTCTCTCTTTCTCTCAAATTATTTTATTTTATTAAGTGAATACTCAAATATCTTTCTTCTATAGTGGTATTCAAATATATATCAAAATATTCTATTTTAAATTATGGTATTTTCATACATAAAACCCGCTTTCCTTTTTCGGTGGGTTTAAAGTGACATAAAGACAACGTATTTAAAGCAGTTTATAAAATGTGATGACTATGAAAGGAAACCCATTTCTTTTATTCTATATGGGTCATTTATGAAATTATTGATGATGATATAAGAGGATCACATTATAATAAAGGAAAATTTAAGGGTGTGCCCTGATAGAGATCCAATGCATTTGGTAAAGACTTAATCTCTAGAGATGACCATATTTACTGATACCTTGGTGAATAACCTTGATAATTTTTAATGACACCATGGGGATGGAACTTGGTGAAAAGGAAATGACTGTCTAGGTTAAATGTTTTAGCCACATATTAAAGTTTTGAAATACATTATTTTGATTATGATATGCCTCATGATTTCTTTCTCATGCCTTAAAGTTCTTTTTCATGACTTTATTGATGTATCTGAAGTTCAAATATTAAATGTTTCCCTTGTTTCCCTTACTGGGACTTCTGCTCACCCTTTCATTTCATGTATGTCCCAAGGTTATGAGATGATTTAATGAACTTAGGATGAACAAATTAATAATCCTTTCAAGTGTTTAAGAAGAATGTATTATGTTGTCATGTTTTAAGCTCCTAGTTTCCAAGACACTAAACATTAAAGATCTTTGGTTTTGTATAATGTAATGAAAGTTTATGTGATAAAAAGGTAGGATGCCATAAATGCCTCAATCAGATGCACAGTTTCACTAGTATGACTCCAAATGAGTCTTTATTTTAAATTGACATTAATTCAGGTAAAAAACCACAACTGACACACTAAAAACTGATAAAATTCATTCTGGTTGTTTTGATAATTTTGGAAAATGATCTATCAGTCAGTTTTGATGTGTATGAATCAAATTCACATCAATATGACACACGGTGTCATTGATATGACTAAAAGTGTCATTTATCAGTTTAAAATTGTCATTTTAGCTCAAAACGTATCACCCACTGAAAACCATGAAAAAGAACTCAGATTGTGTTCAAAATTAAGGATAGTGATTTGTCAGTTATTTGGGATGTGCATGAAGCAGTATCACATAAAACCAATGCTTGATGAGACTAATATGACTCAGAATGTTTTTTATCATTTTGAAATAACATTTTAGTTAAAAACACAACAGACATACTAAAAACTGAGGAAATGCATTCCAATTTTTTTGATACTTTAGTAAAATGACCAATCAGTCATATTTTAGTGTGTAGGAATCATCCTCACTACAATATGACGAACAATATCACCAGTATGACTCCAAATGTGTCATCTTATTTTAAATCTACATTTATTCGTGTAGAACACAAAATTGACAAACTGAAAATTGAGAAAACACATTTGGATAGTATTGATAGTTTAGGAAAATGATCCATGAGTCAGTTTTGATTTTTTAAAATAAATCCCACCTAAAATAGAAAAACAGTGTGGCGGGTATGACTAAATTTGTCTTATATCAATTCAAAATTGACATTTTAGCTCAAAACGCGTCACTCACTAAAAACCAAGAAAACACACATTCATTTTCTTCAAAATTAAGGACAATGATTCGTCAGTTATTTGTGACATGTATGAAGAAGTATCACATCAAACCGATGCATGATACGACTGGTATGACTCAAATTGCATGTTTCTGGTTTGAAATGAAATTTTAGTAAAAAACAGAACTGACATAAAAAACTGAGAAAACGCTTTTGGATTGTTTTGAGAATTTTGTAACACGATCCATCATTCATTTGTGACGCGTAGGAATAAACTGCACCAAAATCCAATGCACGGTGTCACTGGCATGACTCCAAATGTGTATTCTTATTTAAAATTAACAATAATTCAAGTAAAAAAACACAACAAACATACTAAAAGATAAGAAAACGCATTCAGATTGTTTTGATACTTTTGGAAAATGATCTATTAGTCGTTTTTGACATCTTGGAATCAACTGAACCTCAATCTGATGCACGGTGTGTCCTATATGAATAAAAGTGTCTACTATTAGTTTCAAATTGTCATTTTAGCTCAAAAAGTGTCACTCATTGAAAACCAAGAATACGCACTCAGATTTTATTCAAAATTAAGGACATTGATTCGTTAGTTATTTTTGACTTGTATGAAGAAATATCATATCAAACCGATGCACGATGTGACTGTTATGAATCGAACTGCATGTTATCGGTTTGAAATTACATTTTAGTAAAAAAACACCACTGACATACTAAAAAACAAGGAAAAATATTCCAATTGTTTTGATACTTTATTACAATAATTAATCTGTAATTTGTGTTGGTCATGAATCAATTTCACCTCAATCTGACGCACAGTGTCACCAGTATGACTCCAAATGTGTCTTCTTATTTAAAATTGACATTAATTTTAGTAAAAAACACAATTAACATGCTGAAAACTATGAAAATTCATTTGTATTTTTATGATACATTGTTAAAATAATCTATCAGTTAGTTTTGATGTGTAAGAATTAACCCCACCTCAATAGGATGAACTGTGTGATCAGAATGACTAAAAGTGTATTCTATCTATTTAAAATTTACATTTTAGCTCAAAAAGTGTCACTCACTTAAAACCATGAAAATTCACTCTGCATGTTTTAAAAATTAAGGATAGTCATTTGTTAGTAATTTGTGATGTGTATGAAGTGGTCTCACATCAAACTGACGTATGATGCGTCCATAGGACTCATTTAAAATGTTTTCAGTTTGAAATGACATTTTCATAAAAAAAACACAACTGACATATTGAAAGCTGAGAAAACAAATTCGTAATCTTTTGATAATTTATTATAATGATCGATTATTCATTTGTGACATATAAGAATCAACTGAACCTCAATCTGATGCACAGTGTTACTGGTATGTCTCCAAACGTGTCTTCTTATTTAAAATCGTAATTAATTCTAGTAGAAAAATGAATATGACATTCTAATAACTGAGAAAATTCATTTGGATTGTTTTCATACTTTAAGAAAACAATCCTTGAGTAATTTCTGATGTGTATGAATCTACCCCACCTTAATCAGACGAACAATTTGATTGTATGACTAAAAGTGTCCGCTATGAGTTTATAATTGAAATTTTAGATCAAAATGTGTCACTCACTAAAAACTGAGGAAACACACTCGTACTTTCTTAAAAATTTAGGAAAGTGATTTGATAGTTATGAAGTAGTCTCATGTCAAACTGATGCATGATGCAATCGGTATGACTAAAATTACATGTTTTCATATTCAAATTTTATTTTAGTAAAAAAACACGACAAACATACGAAAAAATGACAAAACGCATTTGGATTTTTTTTATAATTTAGGAAAACACTCCATTATTAATTTGTGACATGTAAAAATTCAACCCCGCCTCAATATGACGCATCGTGTGACCGGTATAACTCCAACTATGTCATTTATATTAGTTATTGGAATTTTTTTAATGTATTATTCATATTAATATTTAATATATTTCTTTACAGTATTACTAAGGTAATATGTGTTTTCTTATATTGGTGGAACCTTTTTGTTGAGTTGGAAAGATTTGTTCGACGACTATTACCATCAGAGGACATTTTTTGGACAGGACCACAAACATTAAAAGAGAAAACATTATTGTTTTTAACTATTTCTTGGATAATTATAAATATAATTTTATAAAACATTGTTAAAAAGGTATATAGATGTGTTTTTTTGTATATACCATGAGTGAATATTTTATTATTCATGATGTCAATTAAATGGGTATATAATTTTTTTCATACCTTTTTGCGCGCTGCTTGTTTTTTCATCATTTGCATCATGTATGTGGTTCTTCTTTATATACTTTTTGTGGTTATTTTTTAGCAGGTTTATGCTAGTTTGTATAGGTTATTTTTTTTGGTTTTGTTATTTTGGTCTGTTGTTTGGGTGCTTCTTATTTTTTGTAGGCTGTTCGGAGTGCTTTTATATAAACAACACACCAAGGCATGGAAGTCTTTATCATCGCTTCAATTAGCGCTAATAAATCATGACTCTATTAGTGCTTCAAATATAACTAATAAAGGGGACCCCCTTTAATAGAGGCTCTATTATCAGCGCTTTTTTATCACCAATAATGAGGGACCCCCTTTTAATAGCGGCAATATTATCAGTTCTTTTTTAACACTCATAAAGGCCATTTTTAGCACTGATAAAATCCAAATTTGTGGTAGTGTCTTGTGTTACATTGTATTATTCCAACCTAAGATTTAGATCCTCACAACATAACGAAGGAAACTCGAAAGGGTCTTTTCGGATGATCAACCTTATCCAATGAAGAAATTTCCAACACTCGGGTATATATATTTTTAGATATTAAATAAAATAATTTTAAATTTTTTGTGAAAGATAATCACACTTAGTTTCAGGAAAATATTATTAAAAGAAATTTTAATATATCACCCACCTCCACATTCTTATGCTACGCCCTGAACCATCTAGTGGTATCAGAGCAGTCACATTTAAAATTGAAATTATTTATTGATCATTGACCTATGCGCAATTGTGGATCGATTTTATTTTAATATTATTCATTATTTAATATGATTTGAATTAACATGTTATCGACATATTAATCATTTTAGTTCAATGTTTCATTTTCTTAAAGGTCTAATAACAAATGAAGAATGACTGGAGATGCCATTGGGTATTGGAGAATCATTGTCCAGTAAAACTAGGTTACACGGCGTGCGGTCGAAGCACACACCATATACTCTTTCATATTGTATCTAGATGCATCGAGAAATTAATTACACACAGTGAGTTTATTGCACACATCATGTTGACTAGACCGAATTGGAAACACAGAAAGTGGATACAGGGTGTCTGACTGGCTTGTAAAAACCATATAGTCAGGCCGAGTAAATACACCGAAGCCCCAAGCGTGGGACATGGATATACAAAAACTGTCATATATGGCTTGTAGTTTCATGTACATGCCTTTTAGTCTCCCTTTAACAGAAAAAATTAAAATTACATTAAATTTAAAAATTTCATCACTAAAACCTTATTTTATTGATTGGAACACCATCATGTGTTTGACAATTAAATAATGGTTTTAAGAAATTTTAAATGCACAATTAATTTCTTGAAATTAAAATTTTATTATTGGTTTTGCCATTTATTTTCATTTAATGCCATTAATGATGGGTATCTCCCAATAAGATAGGATGTTATCAAAAATGAAAGGGAATTAATCAATTAATTTATTAATTAAATAATGCAAGCATGTTTATCTTAAATAATAAAAAATCTATAATGAAATGAATGCTATCCAATTACATGTGTTTATTTGTTGCATGTATGACCACTCAAGAGCTCGACCAAGACCTGTGTATGTATTGGATATTTTAATTTAATTTATTACATGAGTTTGAAATTATTTAATATTAAATTAAATGATGGCATGTGTGTCATCTCTCCCTTCATTATTATGTAGGACCTACGTATCCAAGGATATTTATATAACGCCTTTAACCAATCCTTTTGTTTCCCTCACCTTTGTGTGAGTAATAAATATTTGTAATTATTGGAGAATCCTAAGTCACATGGAGGAGGTTCAAGATAGAACCATAATGATGCCAAACCAGAAGATACACAGGTGGACAAGTGGAATGTTGTAACTCATGTTAGGACAAAAAATATGAGTTATTTCCAATCGGTTAAAGGTTGGTTTAATGCCCAATAATTAAATTAATCTTCAGATAAATCTCATGATTGGGTCATTTAATTAATTATTTATTCATATCCATGAAATTATTTATTTTATGGTTTCAAGGTTGTGATCAAATAAATAATTGGATTAATGGGAAAATAATGAAATTAAATAAAGGAATTATGCCTAATTTTTTATCCAATCATAGTTTATTAATTATGTGAAATCAACTTAATTTTAAAAACACGTGTAAAGGATAATACTAGATAAAATTTATGTATAATAAATTAAAATCCTTCAATTAAATATTAAGTCAGACTATGCCTTTCATTACTTTAATGAGAATGAAACCACAGAACTAAATGTAGTACATGGCCAATGTCTAGACACTTACTTTTATCGGGGAGTTCACTTGAGAGTTTTGTGTTGAATTTACCGAAATTGTATAGTTTTTAATGACCAATGTTTGTTCACGAAAAATTTGGAAGGAAGTGTTGAGAAAATCCAAGTCAATATTTCAGGATATGGGAATCCGCTCTAGGGATCAAGGAGCTTCATGTTCACAGTTGTCAAGACCGCCTACCTAATTACTTTATTTTGGTGTATATTGATATTTGTGTGTGTGTGCATGCATAATTTTCTAAGAAAATTTTTGTTGATTATGTTTTGTTCGAAATATATATTGGAAATTTTAACTCAATGTTTTTTTTTGCAAATTCACATTAGAAATTTCCATTGAAAATTTGAATGAAAAGTTCTCAATTAAAATTTTCATGGAAAATTTATATTATAAATATGTGAATGTATCACTACGGGAAAAATGGGTATTTGAGACGGGTTATTTGCAACGGGGATAAATCCCGTCGGAAATAGTCCCGTTAGAAATTTATTTGCGACTAGGGAATTTGCCCGTCGCAAATAACTACTTATTTGCGACTGGGAAAGCTAACCCGTCGCAAAAGGTTTGGCGCGAAATGCGCGCCAAATCGTGGGAAAGTTATTTGCGACTGGGGGTTACCACCCGTCCCAAATAACCGGCGGCGGTAAAAGATATTTGCGACGGGGAAAGATCTCTGTCGCAAAAGGTTATTTGCGGGAACGTTATTTGCGACGGAAATATACCCCTGTCGCAAATAGATTGTCGGCAGGTTATTATTTGCGATGGGTCCCGTCACAAATAACTATTTAACCGTTGACCGTGATAAATGCGGGCTAAGGTATTTGCGACGGGTATCCGGTCGCAAATGTTCCCGTCGCAAATAAGCTAACCTATAAATACCCCCCATCCGTTTTTTCCATTCATTCTCAAACTCTATCTTCTACTTCTCTCAAAAATCTATTTTTAGAGTTCAGAGTTTCTTAAGTTTAATTTTTATTTCCGGAGTTGATATTAAAGTTTGCAACAACGATCAGAGATCAACCTCAGATCAATTTTAAAGGTATTTATGTTCATTTTAATTTAATATTTATTTTAAATTTTTTATTTGTTTGAATTATTCTTAATTAGTTGTAATTTAATTATGTTTAGATTGTTTTGTTACGTAATAAATTTAAATTATTAGTATTCATTGTTCATAGTTAATGGTAATTAGGAATAATTAGTAATAATTACCAATAATTAAGAATAAATACTAATAATTAGTAATAAATACCAATAATTAGGAATAATTAGTAATAATTACCAATAATTAGTAATAAATAGTAATAATTAGTAATAATTACCAATAATTAGGAATAATTAGTAATAATTATCAATAACTACCAATAATTAGTAATAATTACCAATAATTCGTAATAATTACCAATAATTCGTAATAATTACCAATAATTACCAATAATTAGTAATAATTACCAATAATTATCAATAATTAATAATATTTACCAATAATTACCAATAATTACCAATAATTAGTAATAATTTACTAATTACCAATAATTATCCATAATTAGTAATAATTACCCATAATTACCAATAATTACCAATAATTAGTAATAATTGGTAATAATTAGTAATAATTACCAATAATTCATAATAATTAGAAATAATTACCAATAATTAACAATAACAAGTAATAATTAATAATAATTACCAATAATTAGTAATAATTAGTAATAATTACCAATAATTAGTAATAATTAGTAAAAATTACCAATAATTAGTAATAATTACCAATAATTACCAATAGTTAGTAATAATTACCAATAATTATCCAGAATTAGTAATAATTACCAATAATTAGTAATAATTGGTAATAATTAGCACTAATTACCAATAATTAGTAATAATTAGTAATAATTACCAATAATTAGTAATAATTAGAAATAAATACCAATAATTACCAATAATTAATAAAAATTACTAATAATTACCAATAATTACTAATAATTTGAAATAATTACCAATAATTAGGAATAATTACCAATAATTAGTAATAATTAGTAATAATTACCAATAATTACCAATAATTACCAATAATTAGTAATAATTAGTAATAATTATCAATAATTAGTAATAATTACCAATAATTAGTAATAATTACCAATAATTTGTAATAATTAGTAATAATTACCAATAATTAGTAATAATTAGTAATAATTACCAATAATTACCATTAATTAGAAATAATTACCAATAATTATCATTAGTTAGAAATAATTACCAATAATTTCCCTTAATTAGTAATAATTACCAATAATTACCAATAATTACCAGTAATTTGTAATAATTACCAATATTTAGTAATAATTATCAATAATTACTAATAATTACTAATAATTACAAGTAATTACCAATAATTACCATTAATTAGTAATAATTACCAATAATTACCAATAATTACTAATAATTACCAGTAATTAGTAATAATTACCAATATTTAGTAATAATTATCAGTAATTACTAATAATTACGAATAATTACCAGTAATTACCAATAATTATTAATAATTAGTAATAATTAGTAATAATTAGTAATAATTAGTAATAATTAGTAATAATGAGTAATAATAAGTAATAATTACCAATAATTACCAATAATTACCAATAATTAGTAATAATTACCAATAATTAGTAATAATTAGTAATAATTATCAATAATTAGTAATAATTACCAATAATTAGTAATAATTACCAATAATTACCAATAAATAGTAATAATTGCCAATAATTAGTAATAATTACTAATAATTCGTAATAATTAGTAATAATTACCAATAATTAGTAATAATTACAAATAATTAGTAATAATTAAAAATAATTAGTAATAATTAGAAATAATTACCAATAATTAGTAATAATTACCAATAATTAGTAATAATTACCAATAATTAGTAATAATTACCAATAATTAGTAATAATTTCCAATAATTAGTAATAATTACCAATATTTTGTAATAATTAGTAATAATTACCAATAATTACCAATACTTACTAATAATTCTTAATAATTGCCAATAATTAGTAATAATTACTAATAATTAGTAATAATTACCAATTATTAGTAATAATTAGAAATAATTACCAATAATTACCATTATTTAGAAATAATTATCAATAATTTATAATAATTGGTAATAATTACCAATAATTACCAATAATTTCAATTAATTAGTAATAATTATCAATAATTAGTAATAATTACTAACAATTACTAAAAATTACCAGTAATTACCAATAATTATTAATAATTAGTAATAATTAGTAATAATTAGTAATAATTCATCATAATTAGTAATAATTACCAATAATTAGTAATAATTACCAATAATTACAAATAATTACTAATAATTAGTAATAATTAGTAAATATAAGTAATAATTAGTAATAATTAGTAATAATTAGTAATAATTAGTAATAATTAGTATTAATTAGTAATAATTAGTAATAATTAGTAATAATTAGTAATAATTAGTAATAATTAGGAATAATTACCAATAATTAGGAATAATAACATTATTAAATTATTATTATATTTTATTGTTATTATTAAAATAATATAATTTTCTATATTATATACAATTATCCTTTCATCTGTGTGTTTTCTTTATCCACATGTAATATTTGCATTCTTTTTCAAAATTATCAACCTTCTCACCAATGGAGAGGTGAAAGTAAATGCAAATATTACATGTGGAGATAGAATGTTAAACACACAAATGAAAGGAGAATTTTATATAACATTGAAAATTATATTATTTTAATATTAATAATAATATATACTAATAATGTAATAATGTTATTATTATATAATTAATATTTATGAAAAAAATAATATTAGTATTATTAAAATATTAAAAAATTTATATAATATTAAAATTATCAATATTTGTAACAGGTTTTTCTTTATTCTCAACATATTCAATTCTTAAAGGGTCAATTTTTAGGTCTATCTCAATAAAAAGTTTGCGTCAGTCATGTATGATGTAAACTCTATAATTATCCTTGCTTGAGTGTTTTTCCTAACAAATTATTCAAAACCAGTAATGCTTTTATATTTTATAGAAAAATATGGAACAATGAGGTCGTCAACAATCATTATTAGATGACCGCATATGGATAAATCAACGTAGAAATCCAAACGGTTCTGGTTTAAATCCAGTATATGTAGAGGGTGTGGATACTTTTTTATCATTTGCGGCATCAAATCCAGAATTTGTTTCAGAAGGAAAAATAAAATTCCTTTGTAGAAAATGTGCATTGAGAACGTTTGACACGTTTGACAAAGTGGGGGGACATCTCTTGCGTTTTGGTTTTCAACCAGATTATGTTTTTTGGTATCAACACGTTGAACGCAGTTCCAGATCAGGTGATACTAACTTGATTCCGAATCCATCCCGGTTTCAAGATTTAGTACATGATGTTGCAGGTTCATCTGTTCAACATACAGAAACTCCGGCTGATATAGCTTCAAATCCTGAGTTGGCACCGTCTGAATTTTATGAGTTGTTGAGGTCTCATGAGGATGCATTATATCCTGGCTGCAAGATGAGTAAATTAGAAGCAGTTGCAATATTTATGGTTATCAAATCAGATAACAGGATTTCAAACACCTGTTTTGACCAGATATTTTCTTTGCTTAAAACACTGTTACCCGAAGGAAATGTTTTTCCTGCAAATTACTATGAGAGTAAGAGGCTGGTTCGAAATTTGGGACTTGTCAGAAGATTCATGCATGTTCAAATGACTGCATTTTATATTCTGGGGAAAATGAGTCGTTGGATAGTTGTCCCACATGTGGGCAACTGAGATATAAAGAAGGGCAACATGGGAAGTCTGGTTTGATTCCTGTGAAACAGTTGAGATATTTTCCGCTTACATCCAGACTTCAGCGTTTATTCATGTCTAAGAATACAGTGACAATGATGTCATGGAATAAAGTGAATATTTCAACCGATAAAAGCTTAAATCATCCAGCCGGTGGTGATTCATGGAAACATTTTGATAGAGTGCATCCATCCTTTTCTTTAAAATCTAGAAATGTTCGACTAGGCCTTTCCACTGATGGTTTCTGTCCGTTCGGATCTTATGGTAGTCAATATTTATGTTGGCCTGTTTTTTTAACTTCGTAAAATTTACCTCCATGGTTTTTGATGAAGGAGACATATATCTTTTTGAATTTACTAATTCGAGGACATCCGAAGAAGAATATTGATGTTTATTTGAAACCATTGATTGATGAATTAAGTTTTTTGTGGAGTAATGGTGTCAGTACATATGATGTTGCTACGAAACAGAATTTCATACTGAGAGCAGCATTTATGAGGACAATTAGTGACTTCCCGGCTTATGGGATGTTATCTGGATGGAGTACACATGGTCAGAAATCATGTCCTTACTGTATGGGAGAGAACAAAGCATTTATGCTCATTCATGGAATGAAGCCTTGTTATTTTCACTGTCATCGCAGATTTCTTCCAGCTGATCATCATTTTCATAGAAATAGATCTCATTTCAGAAAAGGAATAGTTGAAAGGGATGGACATCCAAAATTGCTATCAGGTTCGGAGTTAAAATCAGTTGTATTTTCATTACCTCCCATAACTTTTGGTCCCACAATAAACCAACAGAAAATTTCTGGTTTTGGGAAAGAACACAATTGGATTAAACGTAGCATATTTTGAGATTTTCCATATTGGTATGATTTGTTGGTCCGTCATATGTTGGATGTCATGCATATTGAGAAGAACTGTTTTGATAATTTGTTTCATACAGTTTTGGATACTCCAGGAAAGAGCAAAGACAATGTAAATGCACGTTTAGATCTTGCCCAAATTTACAGGCATCCAGAACTGAAACTGTTTGAGAATGTAAGAACAGAGAGGTTACTGAATCCAAAAGCAGCTTATACACTGTCTAAAGAAAACCGTTTATTATTTTGACAGTGGATTGCAGATTTGAGTCTTTCAGATGGTTATGCTTCCAATTTGGGTAGATGTGTAAAGAATGGTCATATTACTGGATTAAAAAGTCATGATTGTCATGTTATAATGGAAAGAATTCTAACCAATGGATTAAGAGGTCTGTTGAATTCTATGATTTGGGATTCCATAACAGACATGTCTCACTTTTTTCGGAAAATTTGTGCGGCTATAGCAGACTTCTACCCATTGGATTAAGAGGTCAGGCCGAGTCATCAGATCAGACCACTGGCCGTCAGTTTGATGAGGCGGCATGGATGCAGTCCACCCAGTATGCCTTCGAGAAGGGCCGGGTAGTTGGTATCAGCTCTCGACTGACTCTTGGAGATTATTATGGCAGTGATGTGATGTCGGCGTCCAGCTCGAAAGGAGCTCGTACATCTTCTTCTGCTCACAGTATGAGGATCAGTTGCGATCTCAGACTGCACTGATAGAGAGTCTCTGACAGGAGCAGGAGTAGATGCGTCAGCTGCAGCAACAGCAGCATGAGGAGGAGCGTCGACGCCAGCAGCAGCTGTACGAGGAGAAGATGAGTCGGTGGCAGCAGCACCATCAGGAGCAGATGGAGTACATGCGCCGAATCACTCATGCTTTAGGGATGGAGTTTCCTCCACCAGCATCTGCAGATCCCCCCTCCCCCCTCCCCCCCCCCCTCCTTCAGATTAGAGTTTGTTTTTATGTTATAAAGTTTGTTAAATCAAAATATGAGTTTTTTTTTTCTATTCCTAGTTTCTGTCTCATTATAAAATATTAATAATATTATATTTTGAAATAAAAATATTAATATGAATAATAATATTATTTATATTTTATAATATTAAATTTTATATATATATTAAAATTTTATAATATTATTATTTTATTATTATTTTTTGTAATATTAGATTTATTTTCATATTTGAATGTAAAATAAATCTATTATTTTAATATTAATTAAAATAATTTATTAATATTTTTTAATTTATGAATTCTAATTCTAATATTATTATATTAATTAAAATAATTTATTAATATTCTATTATTATTATATTAATTAAAATAATTTATTAATAATTTATTATTTTTATTTTTGAATTATAATTCTATTATTATATTAATTAAAATCATTTATTAATATTTTATTATTTTTTATTTTTGAATTATAATTCTATTATTATTATATTAATTAAAATAATTTATTAATAATTTATTATTTTTATTTGTGAATTGTAATTCTATTATTATATTAATTAAAATCATTTATTAAAATTTTTTTATTTTTGAATTATAATTGGAATATTATTATATTAATTAAAATAATTTAATAATATTTTTTTTAAGTATTTGCAACGGGATACTATGCCCGTCACAAATAGTATTATTATTATATTCATTAAAATAATTTTTTAATTTTTTTTAATTTTTTTTTTAAAAAAGTAATTGCGACGGGCCCGTCGCAATTAGTATTTGCGACGGGCCCGTCACAATTAATTTTTTAAAAAGTTTTCACAAATATACGGACTAATATTTGCGACAGGAAAGATCGCTGTCGCAAATAATACCTTTAACGACGGGCTCGTCGCAAATAATTGTTGTTGTGACGAAGTTTTCCGCAACGGGCTATTATTGACGGGCCCCCGTCGCAAAAGCCTATTAGCAACGGGATCCCGACGCAAATTCCCCGTCGCAAATGCCATAATTTCTAGTAGTGTATGTATGTATGTCAATACTTATATTAATATATATGTATATATATACAATACATGTCTATATGTATTTTTACACCGGAAATTTTCTTGATAATTTTCCAAAAAAAAATTGTGTATTTATATTAGGACACACACATAGTTACATACAATATGACTCTCCCTCTCATGTACATACACAATGAGTATAAAATAAACATTGAAATTTTCATTGGAAACCTAAATGAGAATTTTCACTAAATGTTTCAAATGAAAATTTATGTTAAAAACTTCGAATGAAAGCTTTCAATGAAAATTTCTTGTGAAATTCTGCATTTTTTTATTTATGTATTTAAATCCCTGAACTATAATTTTAAGCGAGAATTTAAAATGTAAAATTTATGTGGAAATTTTCACTATAAATTACTGTTGGAAGTGTTCACTTGAAATTTCCATATGTAATTTCTTTAATAAATCAGCATTGGAAATTTCATCAATAAATTAGTAATTTAAATTTTCATTTCAAAATCAAATTTTTATTTATGTGTCAATATATTTTCACTCAAATTTTAAAAATGAATTTATTTTAGAATTTTGGTATTCGAATTTTAAGTACAATTATAATAAAAACTATGTGAAATTCATCATTGTGGAATGTTTAAAAAAAATTCTAGTGGAGATTTAGTCTACAAGTTTCCACTGTGATTTTTTAGATAAAAATTTATATTATTTTATGTATTAAAATATTTTTATTATGATTTTTAGTGGAATTTTAAATTTACGTAGAAATTTTTGGTATTTATATATAATAAATATGGTAATAAATAAATATGTAAAATATTTCATATAAATTATATTAATTTATCTAATAAATAATATATTATTATATGTATATGTACCAAATATTATGTATATATATATTAAGAATAAGTATTTAAGAAAAAATATTGGGGTCATCTAGAAATTAAATGACATTCAATGATCAAAACATTCCCTTAATTACTTTAAAGATATGCTTCTTTTAATCCAAATATGGATATCGATTTCATTTGAAGTTGGATCTGAATTGATTTCACAATTGAGAGAGAATGGTGATTTTATGCCAAGGGTTATGGAGGACTCGTGAGAGGAGGGCTCCATGGGCTTTCCCTTACCCCGCCCATATTTACACCTCGTGTTTTTCATTAACTTCTTTTCAAGATTTAAATAATCTCAAAATCAGATCCTGTATCCTTTAAATCCCACCTTCTATGCCTCCTATTTTTAAAATTTAAAACAGTCATCCAACTATAAATTTCAAACGCGCTATGTTCTTCCTCTGTAGTTGGGGATCCGGGCATGGGGGAGGGTAATGGGGCAAGCATACCATCTAAAATTATTTTGGAGATCCTCAGTTGGGTGTCCTTAGAAACCCTGAAGACGTGCATGATGGTGTGCAAGGAATGGAACTGCATCACCCATGGCTCCAACTTTATCGACCAACACATGCTCCAATCCAGAATGATTTCAGGTTGTCTTGTTAAACCCCATACCCTAAAACTATATACTAACCTTATTTTATTAAAGGAGGCCCAACCAAAAAGGGGAATTCCCTTGGATATCGTATCCACGGAAGTCACCATATTGGCTTCTTCCAAAATTGTTTGGTGGTAGGTTTTCAAATGACAGCGCCCAGGTAGTCCATCACCTCTGCGTCTGCAACCCTACCACCAAACAATTACAACACATACCAAACCCCTACCAAGACTTTTGTTTTAGTGACCATGTGGGGCTGCTCATAATCACCACCTATCCTCTGCACTAAAAAATCATACGCTGGTGAGCTTCTAGTTTCCCTACCATAATTTATTAGATAATACAAAATTCAATTTCTTAAAATATGTAGATTGATAAACTATTTTCATAAAATTGGTACATTGATAAACTATTTTTTTGAGTTATGTTATTGAGAAGGCATGCAGACTTACCAACAAAAACAATCATGCACTTTTATGTGTTTGAATCGGAGGCATGGGGGTTGAAGTCGAAGGCCGATTTTGAGCTCATCGATTTGTGAGGAAGGAGGTGCGAGTTTACTGTGGTGGTGCAGGGGGTGTTCCACTGGATGGTGCCATACAATAAGCATATTCTGAGCAGCAACGGCTACAATGAGAGCTGGGCCCCCCATGAGTTGCCATCGTGGGTGTGTGGAGATTACTACAGATGGAAGATGGGGACCGTTGTGGTGGTGGGGGGAGGGATGCTGGGGGTGGTCCAGAAATCTGAGGAAGGAGACTTGCAGAGGGAAGTGTGGGAGGTCGAGGAGACTGGAATGGAATGTAAGAAGTGGGGTGTGAGTTCATGGCAGCACAATAGTTACAGGAACTGTTGAACATGCCCTGGCATGTGTTATGGTTGTAATTAAATGAATTAATTTAATTAGTTGGTTTATTTAACCCAATTTTTTTATTAGTTTTTCTAGCTAGCATGGCTGCATGACACTCCTATGTGGGTGTTTTCTTATTTCCAGTTCTATTCTATTTTATGTGTCGTTTTTGTTTCTCGACCCTAGATCATTGTTTTCCTTATGATAGCTTGTGGCATGTTCATAGACCGACCATTGGGCATGATCCTGTGGTCCAACATGGCTCCTAGTGTGTTTCTTCGATCGTCTTCGATATGTTTCACCATCGCCCCGCTTATCATGTGGCGCCCCTTGGGTTATGCGATGTCCTGGATTCGGTTATGTGAACCCTCTTTTTGATCTCCACCTTCCAGAGGGCTGCCATCCCATTCCTCCGCCTGACCTACCTGACATTTACTCTAGTTCTAATTCATTACACCCCATGGGTTTCTCTTCTCAGTGAGCTCTTTGGTTTCATCTCTTGTTCGTTGGAAAACCTTTGCGGGCAAGGTTCTTCTCCTGCTCCGCGAAGAAGAAGGACGAACCGTCCTTGATATTTCTGCCACCCGCACTCCCCTTTGTTGATGTACATGCCACCTCCTGTAACTGGAGTACTTCTCCAGTTGATAATCAGTGGGGATCATCTCAGTTATGGGTATTCGTACGACTACACCTCAAGGAGTAACAATTTTGATAATATTTTTGTTGTAACCAAATCAGGTTTTTAGTCCACCGCTCTGTAGCGACTTATCTTTTTTTCGTCAGGTATATTGTTGTATCCTTATTTTGTGTGTGCGTGAGTCCGTCCAGGACTGGATGAGGCTGACTCTACATGGTAGGGTTGACCATTTCCCCCTAGTTCATCAAGCTCAGCATCCTCAGATAGTTTTCGTGTTTTTTTTAATTTCTACATTTGATTCTGTAATCTGTGATTGTCTTCTTTCTTACTTTATCAATAAACTGGTTTCCTGGTAGCGTTCTTGTCGTGAACGTATGTCCCCTTGGGGCCGAAGCACGTTACATCTGTTGTCCTCTTTACATTCCTACACTGGCTGTTTATCTTGTCCTATTATCTTGACTGATATTTTCATTCTTGATCCATTTCATTCACAACTAATCTCTTAATTATAAACATACCAATTTGTTCACCATTATACTAACAGTGGATCTTGGCTTATTTAGGGTTTACGTAATAAACGCCAATAAGTGGTATTAGAGCCTACTGTTTCGTTGCTATCGGATTGACTATGTTTAATATTGATATGTTTGATGGAGAAAAATATATTAATATCTGGAGAATTAAGATGATATACTTATTAGATCATAATGACCTTATTGATGACCTTGATGGCTCTAGGACAAAAATCACCCGAACTGCCCCTAATGGGCAGGCTACCATCACTTTTTTAGATGTCCCTGGAGAGGCCCTTAGGAAAGCCCATAGTTTAATCCTTTTATCTTTTGGAGACAAAGTCTTAAGGGAAGTTTTATATGAGTCCTTGTTCACTGGTATATGGTCCAAATTGGAATCCCTTATATGGGAAAATCACATGTTGGATGATAAATAACAAAATGAGATTATATACATTCAAAATGCTCCTTGGAACTATAGTTTGGATACACATTGATGAATTTAATAAAATCTTTTAGACCTAGCCAACATTGACAATAAATTGGATGATGAAGACCCAACCATTATAATGTTAACATCATTAGATGATTCATTTAATTCTTTTAAAGAATCTATGATGTACATGAAAGACACATTAACTCTTGATGAAGTAAAATCTGCTTTTCTCTCTAAATACATTCCAAGAATGTTTAGTGTGATAATTGAGGTCGAGGGTTAAAATATTAGGGATTGAGGTGAATATAGAGGCCGAAGTGAATCAAAGGGTAGGAGAAAAGACAGGGGTCATTATAAGAAGTATAGAATCAAGTCTAAAGGGAATCTAATAAAATGTTTTCAATTTAAACAACCTGGACATATCAAGATAATTATCCTAATAGGAAGGGTGACTATAAAGATATTAATAATGACCATTCCCTATTAGTTGAACAATACTTAGACACTACTGATGTGTTAATGTGAATTTTTTCTCTCCAAGTAGTCTTCCCTTTTGTGAAGATTGTGTATATGAGAATTCTAGGATAGTCAGTTTCAGTAGGTATTTGTATAA
This sequence comes from Viscum album, assembly GCA_963277665.1. Classification (NCBI taxonomy): domain Eukaryota; kingdom Viridiplantae; phylum Streptophyta; class Magnoliopsida; order Santalales; family Viscaceae; genus Viscum; species Viscum album. Next base: position 439,909,346 of record OY728137.1, on the reverse strand, counting down.
GGCTAAATAACTTCTTGAATTTGTACATTTTGATATGTGGGGTATTTCTAGGGTCACCTCCCACAGTGGAGGATTATACTTTGTGATGTTAATTGATGATTTCTCTAGGAGAGTATGGATTTATATACTCAATCATAAGTCTGATACCATTTAGAATTTTATGAAATAGAAAGCTTCTATAGGGAGTGAGAGAAATAAGAAACATAACGCCTTAAGGACTGATTATGGTTTACAATATCTATCCAATGAATTTTTTGAGTATTTTGAATCTAAATGAATTAAGATATAATAGATTTTTGTGGAAACTCCACAATAGAATGAGTTAGTAATGATAATAAATAGGACTTTTCTTGGGAGGGTGAGGTGTATGTTGTCCCACTCTAAACTCCTCAGGTCCTTTTGGTCTGAGGCTACTTCAACAACAGTGTACCTCATTAACTATTTCCCATCTTCTTCCAACTATTTTAAGACACCTGAAGAAGTCTAGAAGGGCACACCCATGAATATTTCTCACCTTAGGATATCTGGATCCACAACATATGAACATTCACGTAATGATAAGCTATATCCTACGGCTATTAAGATTATATTCATGGGATATCTAGAGGTTGTTAAAGGGTATCATTTATGGTAGATAAACTGGGTTACTAGAAATGCATCGTTAGCCGCGATGATGTCTTACATGTCCGAAGACAAGGAACCTGAACTCATTTCATCTCTTGAAGAAGATACAGAATCCACATGGGTCCTGACACCTTTGGGTGTGGAATCCCCTTTGAGATCTGGTGACCAACCCCAGTCCAGTGTTGTCCCTTCTGCTTTTGTTACATAATCCCAACCTAAATCAGATTCTAGTTTGGAATAAAAACCTGAGACTCATGAACCTGATGACCTGAGCAGCTATCAGCTTACTCGAGACAAAGAGAGGAGAGTTATTAGACCTCCAGACTAGTTTAACCTGAAAGATATTTCTACCTATGCATTAAGTGTAGTTTAGTACTTGTTTAATGATGTGCCCCAAACATATAACAAAGCTATTAATTCCAAAGAATCCAGTTGATGGTAGACATAAATGCAATAGGAAATAAATTCACTTCTCCAAAACAATACTTGGGTTGTTGTTACCAGACCCAAGAACCCATAAGTTATTGGTTCTAGATGGATTTATAAAAAGAATGAATACAATATTAGAGAGACTAAAATCAAATTAAAAGACTTCATGGTATCCAAAGGCTTCCTTCAACATGAAGTCATTGATTAAAGTGAAATATTCTCTTATGTTGTTCAGAATTCATCCATTAGAGTTCTGCTGGCATTTTATACCAAATTTGATCTGCATTTTGAACAACTTGATGTAAAAACTGATTTTTAACATAGTATCCTTAATGAAAGAATTTATATGACCCCTCTTGAAGGATTTTCAAAAAAATTCATACCTAATCATGTTTTTCTTTTATAGATTTCCTTGTATGGGCTTAAACAATCATCAAGATAGTGGTACAATTGGTTTTATTCCTTTATGATTGAAAATCAGTTTTCTAGAAGTATATTTGATGCATGTTTGAATTTTAAGACTGCTAAACATGATTTTTTTACCTTTTATTATATGTTGATGACATTATTTTAATCTTCAAAATCATGAGGAACATAAATTCTTTTAAGCTCCAATAAAATTGTTTCTTTGAAATAAAATATATAGGGCATGCAAATCAAATCTTGGGTATGGTCATAACTAGGTATAAGAAGGCCAAAACCATGTACATATCTCAATATTATTATGTTGTGAAAGTATTAAAGAGATACCTATTTGATCACATTAAACTTGTAAATATTCCCTTTGGACAAAATTTAAATTTTCTTTGACCAAATACCCTAAAAATGAAGAATAAACTGCCTTTATGAATAAGATTCCATATGAAAATGTTGTAGGAATTCTTATATATTCCATGTTCTGTTCTAGGCCAGATATAGCCTTTGTTTTTTGTAAATTGAGCATGATTATGGAGAAAACTGGTAAGTCCCATTGGCATGCTTTAAAATTGATGTTAAGTTATGTTTCTATGTCTGCAAAACTGTACATTCGATATGGATTGAATACTAATATTGATGATGATATAGTTGGTTTTGTTGATTCTGACTATGCTGCAAATATTGACACCCGAAATTCTATCACTGGTTTTTTTCCTTGCATATGGAGGACTGGTCTCTTGGAAATGTCACATGAAATCTGTGGTTGCGCTGTCCACTATTGAGGCTGAGTATATTGCATTGACAGAAGCTATTATGGAATCAATTTGGCTCAAAGGCTTCCTTTCTAAGTTTTCTTTATCTGTTGATATTATATTAGTTCACTATGATAGCCAATATGCCTTTCATCTATCTAAAAATTATGTATTCCATTGTAGATCGAAGCACATAGACATTAGGTTATATTTTGTTATGGATATTGTACAATATGGGACAGTGAGTGTCACCAGGACACCCACAAATGATAACCGAAACTGATACTTTGACTAAGACTATTCCATTATCTAAATTCATGCTTTGTCTTAAACTTATGAATTGAGTCCCAATTCTATAATGTAGGTTGTGAGAACACCATAACTGAATTTTATTTGATTTCATGGTAGAGATTATTTTGTTGAAAATTCCCCTGCATGTGTCATGGTTGCAATGAAATGAATTCATTTTATTAGTTGGTTTATTTAACACAATTAGTTTTATTATTTTTTTTACCTTGAATGGATGCATATCACTCCTACATGGGTGTTTTCCCGTTTCCAGTTCTATTCTATTTCATGTGCCAGTTTTGTTTTGGAAACAAGGTTCATTGTTTTCATTATGATAGCTTGAGGCATGTTTCTAGACAATTTATTGGCCATGATCCAATGGTCCATCTTGGATCACGGTGTGTTTCTTTGATCGGCTTTGATCCGTTGCATCATCGCCCCACCTATCTTGTTGCACCACTTGGGTTATGCGCTGTCTTGGATTTGGTTATGTGAACCGTCCTTTAGATCTTCACCATCCTCGAGACTTCCATCCTGTGCCCCAGCCTGAACCGCCTGACATTTCCTCTAGTTCTCATGAATTTTACCCCACAGGATTCTCTTCCCTGTGAGGTCATTGGTTTTCTCTATGGTTCGTTGGAAAAACATTGTGGGCGAGGCTTTTCTCTAGCTCCATGTAGAAGAAGAAAACCCCATCCAGGAGACTATAGCCACCCACACTCCCCTTTGGTGCTATACGTGCCACCTTCTACAATTAAGGTACTTCTCTGATAGAGACTCAGTGGGGATCGTCTCGATTCTGGGTATTTGGAATACTACACCTTAAGCAGTAACAATTTTGATAATATTTTTGTCGTAACCAAGATCTAGTTTGTAGTTTTTATCCCTATAGAGACTTAGCTTTTCTTCACCATGTATATTGTTGTATCCTAATTATGTGTGTGTGTGTCCATCTAGGAGTTGATGGGGGTGACTCTACATGGCAGGGTTGACCACTTCCCCCTAGTTCAGCAAGCTCGGCCCCCTCATATAGTTTTTGTAGTTTTTTTAATTTCTGCATTCGAGTATGTAATCTGTGATTGTATTCTTCTTTGATTTCTTAATAAACTAGTTTCATTGGTGGTTTTCTCTCTGTGCACATAGGTCCCCTTGGGGACAAAGAAAGTTACATTTCTTTTCCTCTTTACATTCCTGCATTAACTGTTTTTCTTTTCCCAATATATTGACTGAGTTTTTCATTCTTGATCCATTTCGTTAAAAACTAATATATTAATTCAAAAAATGCCAATTTTTTCACCATTATATGAACAATAGATCATGGATTATTTAGGGCTTAAGTAATTTAACTCTGGGTTTCTCTTCTCGGTGAGGTCTTTGGTTTTCTCTCAAGTTCATTTGAAAACCTCTGCGGGCGAGGTTCTGCTCTGGCTCCGCAAAGAAGAAGGATGAACTGTCCAGGAGACTCCATCCACCTACAATTCCTTTTACCATTGTATGTTCCACCTCCTGCAACAAGAGTACATCTCTGGTTGATACTTAGTGGGGATCATCTCGATTATGGGTATTCGGATGACTACACCTCAAGCGGTAACAGTTTTGATAATATTTTCATTGTAAATAAGATCTAGTTTGTAGTTATTGGATCTATAGCAACTTATCTTTTCTTCATCATGTTTAATGTTGTATCATGCTTGTTTGTGTGTGTGTGAGTCCATCGAGGAGTGGATGGGGCTGACTCTACATGGCAGGTTTGACCACTTCCCCCTAGTTCATCAATCTTGGCCTCCTTAGATACTTTTCATGGGTTTTTTTATTTTCTGCATTTGAGTCTGCAATCTGTGATTGTCTTCTTTCTTTCTTCCTCATTAAACTGATTGACCTGGTGATGCTCTTGTTGTGCATGTAGGTCCCCTTGGGGTCGATGCACATTACATCTGTTGTCCTCTTTACATTTCTGCACTGTTTGTTTATCTTGTCCCAATATCATGACTGATTTGGTCATTCTTGATCCATTTTGTTCATAACTAATCTGTTAATTCAAAACATACCAATTTTTTCACTATTATACGAATAGTGGATCTTGGCTTATTTGTGGTTTTATGTAATTAAGACCAATAAGAACTTCCTGTAAAACAAACATTCCCCCAGTAATTCATTCAACCAGCACTGAACCTATTTTGTTAAAAAATTATTTGGAACCGACATGAGACAATACCTAAAATTAAATAACGTTGTCACTATATTCAATTTTCTATTTAGAGGAAAATATATTTATAGTTTTATACTCACAATAAATGATGGTTTAATATAGCAATTTGTGGTGTGTAAAATTTGATGATTGATTTCTACGAATTTATTAATATCGTTGTGATCATCTTCTCAATGGTTCTCCTAGACCATTTAAAATATGATATATAATGATTAATATTTATTTTAATCAACATTCATAACATATGATATACACTTATCGACAAATATTAATACACATTTCCATTTAATTGAAGAATTTTTAGGTGGCATGTGGGTGCACTCATTTTTATATTGCATAATTTTTAATTTACATAAATATTTGAAATTCACGTCAAATATATCTAGTTGTGATTTAAATGGTTTATCTAAAAAAATGAAATCCATGGTAAATCAGCATACAAGGGCATTCATAATTACCAAATTAGAATTCATAATTCTCTTATAAGTGATATGTTAGTAGACAAATATACATTAAATAAATCCATCAATCTCCCCATGATTGATGCCAAATATTTTATCAATAAATTGATGATGATGTATACTTGTATCAATAGTTTTATTATATTTGATCCTTCATGTCCTAAATGATCATGTCATATATTTAATTTGTTAGGATCAGTAAACTTTTGGTTTAACATAATTATCAAAATGGTTCAAACTACAGGCTAAAAAACACATGCCCTAAAAATTCATTTGAAAAAGATAATGACATAGAACAAGGGGTTGCGACAAAAGTATGTGCCAGATATTCCACCTTAACAACATATGTAAAGCAATGTATCCCAACAAGAGAATATAAAATAGCAATTATCACCCTCTTTATCATAAATTTCCCAGATTCTTTCCAATCCCATAACCTCAAGTATGACATGTTCTTCTCCATATTGGGCTGACCCATGGGCCACCTCAATCATCCAACCTATTATCAAATCCCACATTATCATGTACAATGTTTAGCATGTCAACAGGTTGAGCTAATGCTTCCTTATGTTCTAATGCTTTTATATCCTCTATAGGCACCTTGATATCTTGCAAACCATGTTGCACAATTGGTTCATTTTCAGCCAGCTGTCTTCCTACATCATCTAAATTTATAGCCCCCACAACTAGTCATTCTTCAATGAGGTCCTCTTTAGAAGTGGGTGTATTGGAGATATCAACCATATCCACATTTCTAGGAATATCCCAACTCTTCAGAAGACATTCCTCATATAAAATTCAAAAGTTTGGAGTACTAATGGAGTTGAGCATGTTGAAAAAATTTATCATATCTTGAATACCGTCGACTAGATTCTTCTCCATATCAAAATTCCCATCAACAAACTTACCAGAAACAACTTTCACTGACCTCAACACAAGCAAATTCACATGGGTCAAGACTAAGAGGGGAATCCACATGCATAGATGGATGATCTCCATCCAAAACATATTTTACAACTTCCTACACATTCTTATTGATTATAATTCCATTAATAAAAAAATACTTGCATCTGTAAGGACTTTCTACACCACACCTCTTGTTTATTCCCATAATGATACACATGTTCCACTCGGTCTTCATTCTTAACCTCATGAAACTGAGCCAGATCATTCATTTTTTAGCTAACCACCTCCTTTCTCATAGAACAAGCTCATGTATAAGGTGGAACCCTCCCAGTAAACAAATAATGGCCCTTAATAAGCTCATCCAGATCTCATCCAGCATCATTTTTAGGGCCCTCTTCTTCATTGGAATTGCATCATCCATCTCGTTTCAAAGAAGAAGTATGTTGAGATATGAAAAGATCATATTTTTCATTATTTACAGAAAGAGTTTTATTAATTGATTGACTAGATTTATAGACCTTAGCCTCAAAAACTAAATCAAAAAACGATAAGGATGTATGAAGTGATTCATCTTCAGTTTTTCTATATTCACTTCCTCCATGCCTCATGGAGTATAGGGACTTACCTGGAAAATGAGAATTAGTAGAATCTCTCCTCTACACAACTCTTAGACCTTTTAAACCCATACAATTATCCCTAACAGTAGGATCCTTATCTACGACATGAAATTTAAATTTATATTTCCCAATATTATGCCCAAAATTTTTTCAATTAGAGAATTTTAGCATTTTAAGGAATCATTACCTAAGATACCCAATGTAGAAGAAATTGAAAATCAAGTTAGGGACATGCTTATATTCAAAAGAAAGTTCACATTTGAATTCATCCTCCTCCAAAAAAATGATTCAATCAGCAGAGAACCAAGATCAATTTTCATAAGAATTATGACATAGTTCCCATACCTTGCAAGTTCAGTCTCTGTGTCAAATTTGATAGGGGTATTGACAGTAGAAGCAACATCCTAGAGAATTTTAGGATTCTAAAAAAACCAATTTAAACCCCTAATCCAAACCCATGACTGAGTAGTTGATCTATAGGCTCTTGTTGGATTAATCTATTTTGGGAGAATCTCGGTCTGCAAATAAAAATCGCTTGTGAAATAATTTGTGAGAAACCCGATGAAATATGGACGTGGTATAAATAAAAATAAATATATCAGAACGCGGGATTAATAAAATGGAAAACCCATCTGATGCAGAGGATTAAAAAACCACGAGACAATTCTAAAATATCAACTATATTTTAGAGAGTATAATGAAATACATGTAATTTATAAACATGAATTACAAATGAGAGTGTAGATAAACTAGTGATAAAACAACTCTCTGATATGCCTCATCCTTCTTTATGAAAATAATCTCACCAACTCCATGTTTGAAAGATCAATCATTGAAAAAATTCCACCCATCTCTCGATGAAACACCACTACCTCGAAGATCAAATATGAACATGTAGCACCTTCACATGGTCTTGCAAAACCTGAAATATTTCTCTCACACATGATCTTTCCATCATGATGTACCACCAATCATAAATCAGGATACGCCGATTGATCACTACAATCATGAAGAATCTTGATATTTGGATCCGATCAGTGATCATGTCATTGCTGCTTCACACCTACACAATGTCGATGCACAAAACATGCTACTGTAAACGCGGTATCCCATCACATCGTTGATCCACCATCGTTTAAAAATTCTCCATTGATGATGACCCACGTGGGATATCATAAATGCATCAACCCCTTTCCTCTTGATCTCGAATGGACTACATCTTTAGCATCTCTCTCTATTCACCACCAGTTTCTTCCCCTTTTAAATACATCATTGTTTCCTCTTCCATTAGTAGATTGGATATAAAATATATATATTAAATTTAAAAAACACCAGGTATATTCCATGTTAATATTAAAATACTTATATCATATAAATAGATTTCAAAAAATATATCCCCCTATGAGAAATACATGCAGTCATATTTGTGTGATAGGATAAAAGATATCTCATATTCAAAAACAATCTTATCTTAGATTTGGAAACAACCATGAGATGAATCCTGTCAATCTGCCCTTCATCGTGTTAATGGAGATACCATTCAAATAACTCAGTTAGATGAAAAACCTACTAGCATACCTCCAACCATCATCCTATATTGATAATATGAAAAAAAAACTATTATAAATCTAACATAAACTTCTCTACTACCCCTGTAAAAGAAATCCAAACGATGAAATATTTTCTATATCTCAATATGCACTATCCTGTCAAACAAAACTGAAATTAGAAATATATATCTCCACCATAATCATGATCGCCGCATAATCTGGATTACCTGCAATAAAAATAGTTCCCCCTTCATAGAACCTCGGGTTTCTAGTGCATCACCTCAATCTTCAGTTTTTAATTCTTTATTCACCAGTCACACCGTACGATGAAAAGAATAAGGTTTAAGACCCAAAACACCTCTTTTACCCTGCCTTTTCTCCAAACCATATTCTGCATCACGTGCCAACTGTCCTCTTGAAAAAATCCAAAATAATCACATCAAATTTCATGCATGAACCATCATCTCAGATACCACTTGTTAGGGGGAGAATCCCGATTTCGAGATAAATATCACTTGTAAACCAATTTATGTGAAACTCGATGCAATATGGATGCAATATAAAGTAGAATAAATAAATACACTCAAATGATTTTTAACATTAAGAAACCCTATGATTCATAGGATTAAAAAACCATAGGAAAATTCTAAAATATCCACTTTGAATTAGAGAGTTCTGAGAATTCCAAGTAATTCCCAAACATGAAATATCAAATATAGAGTGTAGATAAACCTCTGTGAAAACCACACCTAAATTTTCCACCTACTTCAATCTAAAAATAATATCTCTAATTCCATGCTCAAAAGATCCATATGTGACAAACCATCAACCTTATGTCGATGAAACACCACTACCTTAGAGATCAAATATAATCATGCATCTGCCTCACACCATCTTGCGACACCTGAAGGATTTCTCCTTCACATGATATCCCCATCATGATGTACCACCAATCATAAATCATGACACTCCACTTGATCATATCCACCAAGTAGACTCTTGATACATGGCCCCAATCATTGACCACATCGTTGCTAATTCAAACCTACTCAATATCGATGTGTTGCATATGCTACCACAAGCGTGATATCCCATCATATTGTTGATCCAATTTTGATTCATCATTCTCCATTGATGAAGACACATATGGGATACCACAAACATTTCATCCCCTTTCCTTTTGATCTCAGTGGCCTACATCTTGATTAGACATCTCTCTATTCGACACCATTTGTTTCCCCTTCTAAAGCCATCATTTTTTCCATTTTAAAATATAGATAAGATAATAAATATATCTAATATTTCCAAATCACCATGATTTCTAAATGTTCATATTCAAAAACTTATCACATATAAATATATATAAAAGATATATCTCCTTATGAAAAAAACATATTATAATATCTTGTGATCTGATAAGAGATATTTTATATTCAAAAACTATCTTATCTCGGATTTGGAAACACCCACAGGATGAACCCTATCAATCTCCCCCTTCAACTCGTCAATGGAGATACCATCCATCAAACTCAGTTGGACCAAAACTAGTTGGCATTGCACCAACCATCATTCTCTATTAAAAAAATGATGAATCCCTTTTGCAACTCCAAGAGAAACCTGTATTCTACCCCCTATAAAAGAAATCGAAACACTAAAGACTTCCCTATATCTGAATTTGCATTGTCCTGTCAAACAAAATCTAAACAAGAAATATATATCGCCCCCATAATCATGATTAACACTTAATCTGTAGAACCTATAATAAAATTCCTCCCCCCTCAAATAAAAACCTTGAGGAGCCGGCGCATCACCCCGATTTTCAATTTTTAATTCATTCTTCACAAGTTGCACATTCTGAAGAAGATAATTAGGTGTAATACCCAAAACACTTCTCTAATCATTCTTTGCCTCCAAACCATATTCTGCCTCACACCTCATTAGTCCTCTTGAAAACACACAAAATTATCACAAAAAATTGCTTTCCCAAACCATCTGCGTTGATACCACTTGTTGGGGTAGAATCCCATTCTCAGGATAAAAATCGCTTGTGAAACAATTTTTGATAAACCCAATGAAATATGGAAACGATATCAAGAAGAATAAATAAATCATCATGAAATATTTTTAACATGGAAAAACCCTATGATGTGGGGGAATATAAAACTAAATGGAAATTCCAAAATATCCAATATGAATCAAAAAGTACAAATAAATTCAAGTAATTCCCAAAGTTGAATTAGAAAATATAGAGCATAGATAAACCTGTGTGAATTCCATGTTAGGATTCACCTCATTTTTTGAAGAGAGAGAAAATTATAGATAGAGAGATTTATCTCATCATTAATATAGTATTTTATCCCAACATTAATGGAGAGTTAGTTCTAAATATTAATGGATTTAAAATTTAATGTGTACTACATTTACTAAAGATATGGGCTAGTTATTAATATAAGAGGATGTAGTACCATCTTTTGGAAGGGTGTTCCAACGTGATGTAGTCAATAAGAGAGAACCGTGAAGGGGGTGTCACCTTTGCAGTGTCCCATGTGACTTTACACACACAATGTCAATCATGAGGAGTAAGTTTCATTTTTTTCTGATCATCATTGATTGAAAATCGAGTTTCCTGTGATATTCATCATTTTTCAGCAAATAGTTATTTAGTCAAATATATTCAGATCCCTAAAGTTAGATTTATTGTTTTCTCTTCTCTCTCATATGATATTCTTTTTTCAGATCTACTTTCTACCACTCTTGTCCATTGGTTCTTTCTTCTACTGTATTAGAGAGTTATACTTTTGAGATAACTTTAAGTCTTGGGAGTCTCTACCATCTATTCGTTGATTACAATGGATCAACGTTATAGACTAGGACCTGTTGTTTTTCCATTTTGGGTTTTCCATATTAAAAATTCTTGATGTCATATTTATTTTATACACATATATTTGGTTGGTCATTATGCATCTATTTTTATTTTTTTTGGTAAATAATTTATTTCTGTTGCATGTTCACAATACATTTGTTTGCACATTCATCACATGATGTCTTTCCCTTGTATCTGGTATCAATGTTGAAGGTTAATACTTGCATTTTTTTCATGATAATTATTGAATTTTCTGAGAGGATTTTTGATGCATTTGTGAATAAGAATATAGTTTTAAAATATAAATAGGTTGAGAGAGGTGATGAGCTAGCTACTAAAGGGATTTTGAGTAGGGGGTTTTTATGTGGTTTCTCTAGATTTGATGGCTAACAAAATTATCGGGGAGACAGATGTTTCTAGTTTTGTTCTTCTTCAACATGATAGTGTAGATACAAATGTGACAAATAATTCAACATTTTGGATTTCTTTTTTAGAGGGAGTATATTGTTTTTCTATCAGAAATAAAAAAGGGAATCGTCATATTTTAGGAAGATTATGAAGGTTGGTGATATACAAACCCGTTTTATTTCCAACTATGATTGTTGGATGTTTTCCATTCTTTGACATGCTAAAGGGGGAGATATTGGGAATTCAAAACATTTTATAAGAGAGATAAAATTATTAATGGAGATATTTTTCGCAACTTTAATAGAGGATTTTATCCAAACTTTAACAGAGAGTTAATTCTCAATATTAACGGATTGAAAATTTAATGTTTATCACATTTATTGGAGATATAGACATGTTTTATATACAAGATAATGAGGTAACATCATTGGAAAGGGTGTTCGAGCACGATGTAGTTGAAAAGAGAGAACCAAGAAGGGGTTTCTGCATTTTCTGTTCCCCTTGTGACTCGACACACAAAACGTCAAACACGAGGAGCGAGTTTCATCTTTTTTGATCAGATTTGATCAATGACCAGTTTTACTATAATCATGGTGATTTTCAGCACATAGTTATTTAGTTGATGATATTTACATCCATAAATTCATATTTATTTTTTTCTCTACTTTCTCAGACTTCATTCTTTTTTCTGATCTTCTTTCTTCCTATATTATCTACTGGTTCTTTCTTCCAATGTATTAGATAGTTATACTTTTGAGATCCATATCATTTTTGGTAGTCTCTAACATGTATTTATTGATAATAATGGATCCTCTTTCTGGACTAGGTCCCATGGTTTTTCTCTTTTGGGCTTTCAACGTTAAATATTTATGGGGTCAAATTTGTTTTCTGCACATATAATTTTTAGTCATTTGCATCCATTTTAATTTTTAGAGGGAAAGATTTTATTTAAATAGAAGATTATCTTTTCAGTTGATTGTGAATTCATCGCCTTCAATCCTTCCCCAACTAACCAAACCCTAATATGCCTCCTCTTACAATCTGAAAATCATCTCCCTAACGCAATGACTGAAAGATCCATTAATGAAAAAATACATCACCCTTTTGTCAGTGAAATGCCATTACCTCAGATATCAAATATGAAGATGTATAAACCTCACAGTCTCTTGTGACACCCAAATGATTTCTCTCTCACATGGTCTCTCCATCATTATTTACCACCAATCATTAATCAGGACATGCCTCTTGATCATCGAAATTAAGAAGACTCTCGGCATAAGGACCTAATCATTGATCACATCACTGCTGCTACACACCTAATCAATATCAATGTGTGACACATGCTACCGCAAACATGGTATCCCCTCACATCGTAGATCCACCATCGATGCCTCTTTCTCCATTCATGATTTCTCAAACAAGCAACCAAAAATGCGGCGACACCTTTCCTCTTGATCAATATAGACTAAATCTTGAGAAGATCTCTCTCCATTCTCCACCAGCTGCTTCCCTCTTTGAAGCCTATATTGTTTTATTTTTAAGATATAGATATGATATGAAATATATCATAAACCTTCAAATCACCATGTATCTTCCAAGTGAATATTTAGACACTAATCTCATTTAAATATAAATAAATGATATATCTCCCCATGTAAAACACTTGTCATCATATCAGTGTGATAGGATAAAAGATATCTCATATTAGAAAACTACTTAATGTAAACCTAGGTCAGTGTAGCTGATATATAGGTTCTTGTTTGATAGAACTAGGGATCTGAATCCTATAATCTATGGGTCCCTATCATAAGATAAATAAATCCAAAATTATATGTTATAATTTGAGATATTTTGAGGTGAAGACAATATGAAATAATCTCATAAAAATCGAGAAAATCCGCTAAATATCAAATCCAAAGATCTTTAAAATTAGAGACATCAAATAATTCTTCTTCGATGCATTACCCTATAGAGCTAAACATCTGATGATTGAAATCTTAGAATCTTCAATCCAGTGCTTGAAAAATATGGGGTTGGCTTTGATAAATGCTAAAGCACCATTCTTCAGGATATTTTTCCTTAGATGAGTGTCATTAGGCCAGGAGTCAATGAAAATCATAAAATTAAAATATTTCCCTATAATAGAAGTCATATTGTTCTTCCCAACATCAAGATTCTTGTTCAAATCCAAATATCTATTTTTGCTGATCTCCTTTCCAACACAAACTAATTACGCTTGAGTCGATTTTCATTCCATGTATTCCACCACAACCCCATACTTTATTCAATGTCTCTTTATAATATTTTTTTTCAAGAATATCATTGATGTTTAATATATCTCATTGAGAAATGAGATAAAACAAAACATTATTTACTATAAATTTTGTACCACTACGTAGGAATATATTCACTCTCATGAAGACTTTCATTAATTTTCACTAATGATAAATTACAACCACATGTCACGCCTGACGTTTCACTAATTTTTATCAGTTATAAATATAAATCTCTGATAAAAGGGTAACACTTATCAGTTCTAGATAAAATCACTAGTATTGGTAACTTTTATCAGCACTATAAAAAGTGATGATAAAGGTGTACCCTTCATCAATGTTAGTTTTAGTGATCATAAAGAAAAAAATTTATAAGGGATATTCTTAGCATAGATAAAAACATTTAATAAAAATATTATTAATATATATATATATAATTACCATATTTATATTAAAAAGTTATTTATATAAATTAACTAAAAAATGCATGTATATAATTACTATAAATTTGATCTATTAATATATATTTTTTAATAATTCAAATATATATATATATATATACATAATGTTTTAAAAAAATGTATTTATAATTTTTTTTAAATATAACTTAAATAATTAAAAAATTATAATAAATACATTTATTATATTTATATTTATTTATAATTATATATTAATTAATATATATATACATAGTATAATATATATAATTATATCTATATATCTATAATTATACTAAAATATTTATAAAAATTTAATAAAAATTAGGATTATATATATATATATATTAAAAATGTAGGGGCATAACTCTTTTATTGGAAGAAAAAAAAATGAATACCAATAAGAGGAATAGGTTTGACATGGATAAACTGCCTTCATCGAACTGAATTAGAACCTAATTTTTTCATAATCCTAGCTCCAAGCTCAAGTTCATCATCATGCTTAGCATTCCAATTGAAACATTCATGCGTGCGCCCTTATCCTCTAAGATGACTTACTCTCCTCTAAATCCTAACTTGATACCAAAATTCTTCAATGTAACTTTCCTCCGAGTTAGATATCCCAACATTTAATTATACCTTCATTCTCATAGGTTTCTCGTTAGGTAAAACATCCTCACTATCCTTTTTTGTGAGTGTATTCACCTTATCGTCCTAAAACCCATGGTGTTTCACTTCATTAATAGAATCATAAACTTCATAAGTGTTATGTGTAGTATCCTATGTTCTACCTAATGCATTAATTGATTCAATATCATTGGGTGAAAAAGCCTACTAAGACTGCATACCCCAGTTGGAAATACCAATTTCCAAATTAGAACCATAAACCTCTAAAGCAGTTGAGATAGCCAAAGGAACCTTTCTTGGATCCAACTGTAGCACCTATTATTTGTTTATATTTTTATTCTTCCTAGGAGATTAAATATTCATTTTCTATTTTAATTTGTGACCCCTAAATTTAATCATCTCTTCCTTCATAATTTGTTGATCTACTAAGTCTTGAGTGACCGCTTCATCAGCCGATTGATCACCCAATGGTGTCTCAATTGGTCTTCCATTTACATCTTATTGAATGTCCAAGATCCCAATATTTATTATATCAACTTTTGAAACATGTGTATCCAGTACAATAATCTTTATCTATGAATTAGATTGAATTCCATCATCCAGTGTAGGATGGGAATTTTTACCAGTTTTTCCATTACCCCTCTTACAGGCTAAAGGATATAAGAAGAATTTAAATGGTCCATTATACGAATATATAGCACTTTGAATGAGGAACCAGTGGGTGCCATATCCTTGTATTTATATGATGGTATATCATTATCACCCAGGTTTTGAGCTAGATTATTATCATTTTATTATCGAGGGATAATCCCCTGATCAGAATAAACAGAATCCACGTTCATAATATCAGCCCAAGTCTCATCATTCACCTGGATATCTGGACCTAAATCAAATAGTATTAAAAATCGATTGTAGCCTATCCCTTGACCTTACCATTATAATCCCAAATTGGACCACCTACAACCTTCCCTTCAATTCCAGAAATCACGAAATGGGAGACAACAATAGCTTCCATGGTCACAATTTCACCAGACATTACATATATCCTCTAAAGGAGGATTCTTCCAGTGTCAAACACAATCACGCAGACAAAAATCACTTTAGATCATCACAATAACACAAAAACAATAGAAAAAAATGGTATTTATTTCATCATCTTAGAATTATATTACAATGCATAAACACGTACCCTATTTATAGGGATACAACACAAACCGAAAAAATGAGGGGAATAATAGATAAATAAAAATTCCACAATTTTGGTGAAGTAGGTGACACCCCGAGCCTTCAACACCAAACATGTTGAAACAAATTTATTTGAATTTTTCTGGCCTCCATCAAAGAAGTGAATGTTGGTTCCATCCAAGAAAACAAGTTTACTATTCCAACATCCCCCCTTACAATTATTTTCTTTATGACCCATGACCTTGAATCATATTCAGGTGGCTCACTAAAAGATATAATGACTTTACTATAGTCATTAGCTATAGTAAATTTGAATGATCATGTGTATGTGGATAAAATAATCAGTAGAGGTGATCATAGGAATAAAATAACATCAGTAGTAAATAAACAATATTTTATTACTTTAATTTGGAATTCTTCCATAATGTAATCCTCTTCTATGATTATATTCTTATTCCACAGAATCATCTGCATTAGGCTCTTCGAATGGCCCCCCTTTTGGCGGGACAACATAGGGACTCAAATGTTGGCGTACTAGATGTAAGCGTCACTGTTCTTTAGAAGGTGAACCGACACATGCATCAAAAAGCCTAAGAAGCCTGAACTTGTGGATGACTCATCAGATACTACATTGATAGAGGTATCTAATTTTGGGAAGGAATCTACATGAGATAAAAACTCCAGTTCTTTGATGGATTCTGGTGCAGACGATTGATTATTCTTTGGGATATGAGATATGGAGGATAAAGATGATAGTAGAGGGAATCTGTCATCATTGTTGATGTCCAGATATAAGTTGAAGAGATCGTCAAAGGAACGGAATTTTATTTCGAGGAAATTGAATTCCTCAGATAGTACAGACCTCAATTTTATTTTCAGAATCAAAACATTGTTTTTTTTAGAGTTAAGGAGTGATTTTTTTTCAATTGCAGATATTTTTTTTTAAAATTTTCTATTGATAATTTTTTTGTTCACTAATGGAGGGAAAATAGTGGGAAATTTACATGGAGATTGGGAGACCCAAAATGGAGGGGAGAGATAAAAACAAAAGGGTGGATGTAAACACCACATGATACGGGAATTTGTTGAACTATTCACCTTTTCCTATTTATACACAACAACTGTCACGACTCATCGCATGTCGAGGCTTGAACTGCAACTACCCCAAGACTAAATCTATAGCCCAGGGGTGGTTACAAGCACTGAAGGAATATATACCTTATGGAGGCCTCTTCCTAAGTACCATTATGAACACACATAGTCATCTTAATGAAAAAGTGCATAGGGAAAGAGTAAAAGATATATCACTGCTATAAAGTAAAACAAGAATGCATGAACCTATAGACAATAAAAAAGTATGGTAGTGTAAACTAAAAAGTAAAGGGGGAAAATGAATTCCCAACCCGAAATATGTCCCAAACTAACAAAACTCAAAAACTGAACTAATGAGAGAGCCTAGATTCGGAATCCCATTCTATGACCACCATACGTGGTCTAACCATCTAGTATCACTAATATCCTATGTATTCAGGGTCGACCTTTCTGTCTCCTTCATAAGACAGAACACATGTGTGAAAATCCCTTGCAGGGATGTGTATATACATACCCAGTAAGACACCCCAAAAGATGAAAGTGGAGCAGTAAAAGATATTATAGGAAAATAAAGACGATAGATGAAAGATACAATCAAGAGAATAGATCAACCAAAAATAAGATTAAAAGAAATATCATCCAAACACAACGGGATAAACATGGTGAGTACACAATCTACCCATCGATTCTTTACCACCTATAGTAGGAGAGTTGACTCATCCAATAGTTAGAATCTCGACACAAAAAGCACATGTCATAACATATGCATCATCGACACTCTTAAAAGGAGAGTAACCAAACACAATACTGTGGATACAAAAGGATATATTAGCTCAGTAAATGAATACCAATCAAGAGAGTAAGGGGATCTCTATATCACAGCTCAGTCCAAGAAAAAGAGTAGTCTCATCCAAGAACAAGCAGCTCGACATGGTGAGTAGGTGAACTACACGTCGAGCCCTCATCACCAATAGCAGGAGAGTAGACTAATCTAACCACAGGAAGATAAACATAGAAAGCATGTGGTATACCATGCACAACTTTACCCCTCTTGGAAAGAGATATCCAATAGTTCCCAAAGTCCATCAATGATGCACAACACCTCACATGTCTACATAGAAGTACCCATACAAGTCAAATCATGCATCTTCACTATGTTGCACCGTCAAGGGGGAACAATCTAGAAGTAGAGGACATGTTCCCTAGTACATCATGAGAGTTCCACTCTAATAGTCACTGAGGATCTCTACATCCCAACCAGCCTGAAGGTTACCACTCCAGAAAGGTCATCGAGGAGATTCACTGACCAACCCTGCTAGAGGGTACCACCTAGAAAGATCACCAAGGAATTCTAATAATCATCCCTTCTAGATTCTACTGCCTGAAACTATCATCGGGGTGCTCCATTACCCTTCCCTGCTAGAGGGTACGACTCAGAACATCAAGGAACACCACTGCCCAGCCCCGCTGGAGGGTAACTTAGAAAGATCATAGGCAAACTCCACAACCAAACCATACTAGAAGGTACCACTAGAAACATTGAAGAACTTCACTACCTATAAGAGTAGGAGGATAACTCAAAATGTTTTATGGAGATCCTGCACAATCAATACCTTCCTCGAGCATCACCTAGCTTGGCGTCATGCTCGGAAAATTTAACATCATATCTTAAAGTCCATAGAGGAGGAAAACATCACATTATGTATGGAAAAACACTCAGGATAGGATATTTGTAGGACAAAACAAGATTCCAAACAAAGGAGATACAGATGTTTGAAGATTCATAATGAATCTCATGGAATGTAAGTTACCCAACCAACATGTTGTCCCGCTCAGCTCTCGGGCCGTACCATTTCAAGCACATAAATTTCTGGTCAAGCAGTACTATGTGCAGTATAAGGGTATTATGTGAAGTGTCTCAATCAAAATCCTAAAAAATGCCGAAGTCTCATTTTCGGCTTAAGGGAAAAATTTAATTTCACTAATAACCCACTTCAAACGGCCCTATAGGGAAAAATAGATCCCATCATTGTAATCCTCATAAAAAACTAGTATTTATTTCTCCAACATGGAATTCTATTACAACGCATAAACACATACCCTATTTATAAGGATACGACACACCCCAAAAAACAAGGGAAACAATGATAAAAAAGTCCACAAATTATATGCAGTAGGTTCCAACCATGCATTCAATGCCAAACATGTTAAAGCATCATTATTTGAATTTTTCACCCTCTATCAGAACATTGAATGTTGAAATTATCCAAGAAAACAAGTTCAATATTAAAACATCTTCCTCCAACATTTAGATGTCTCTCACCCTTTCAAATTATAGTAAGAACAACAAATATCCTTGCAAAAAATTACGTTTGGTGTGTCCAATGGATTTACAACCACTAAAAAAGATGTAATTTCTCATATCAAATTGCGAATTCGGTATTGAAATCCATAGTAGATAGGATCACATACTCAATGGATGATGAACTTGGATATACCTACACCATGAAGTGTGCGAAATAACCAAAGCACACTTCCTTTGTTGCACGATCAAACTTATTTGGTGTTCCAATTATTGATGCACTATCAAGTTAAATTGTAGGATGCCAAGAAATATATTTTAATCTGTAGATCTGGAACCAAACATGAGTCCTTGTTTTTAATATTTCAAAAGGATTGAAATTAGGGTACCAATCTTGGATAAATATAATACCTTGATTGAGAGAAATAAAATTGATCCCCCATGCCTTCCTCTTTAATTACTCTTATGGGAACACAATATACACATAGCCACACCAAACAGAAAAAAATTCCCAGTCTTGGAAACCCCATGCAATGGAAATCCTTCAGATCAGATCTTCATTTTTTCAATGTTTTTGTCCCAACGGTAGACCCATTTTTTCAAAAAATAAAAAATCACAGATCTTGAACCAATCAATAATCTTATCTTGATTATCACAAATGATATCTAAATTACCTCATAAAAATAAAAACAATCTGAAACCCCATCATTTCCTGAAGAAACCTTTTTAGCGACACGCGTCTCAGATCCGCAAGGGAAGGATGAAGATGTTTTATTTCAGCTGACCCCACTTTCATATTTCTCGAGCAAAGAACAAAATGAGATGAAACCCATGACCCTTCCACAACAACCTTATAGAATCCAAATTGACCTTATGCAAGGAGGGATTCAACCATTGTAGCTGAATTTGAAGATGCCATGAGTGGAGAACCCTAGTCGCCATCAAGAGAATGAGAGAGAAGCTCCTTCTGAAATCCCATATTCCCAATAAATAAATAAATAAATAAAAAATAATAAAATTATAATAAAGTTATTTAAATAATAAATATAATTATTGTATTTATAATTATATATATGTATATTTTAATAGATATATTATTATATATATATATATATCTATAATTATATAAATATTTTTTTAATTTTATAATTTTATTTGTAAATTTATTTAGTTATAATTATAATTATAAATAAATAAAAATATGTCCGAATAATTACAAAATTATAATAAATATTTTTAATTGACAAATATATATATATATATATATTATACTTATAATCATATATATATTTATATATAGTAAAAATATATATATAATTATATGAACATATACAATTATATAAATATATATAATTATACAATTATATATAATGATATATAATAATATAATTTAATATAATAATATAAATTTATTTATATTTATCTACAAATATTTATAAATATATTTATGATTAATGTTCACCTACTAAGTATGCCCGACCCTAAAAATTTATTAATTAAAATAAAAGTACAAAAAAGACAAAGGATGTTACAAATGGAGTGCCCCGAAAATATGAAAGTGTCCAATCACCAACCAAAGCAAAAGAGAAAGTTCAAAGACCCATTTAAAGGGCACGAAGACCAATATCATATGAAGGATCCATGATCTGACCGATAACTATCAACATCGATGATCAGGAATACCCAACATCATCGATGAGGCAAAATGACAACACTCCACCTGAGTTCATAATATTGGATGCCATGTTGTTCATATTAAGGACATCGGCATGTCCTTCAGCGCCATCGCTCACGCAATTGGGGTCATCCCCGATTTCAATCTCTAGAGGTTTCGATGTCAGCATGTCATTAGTGAGTGATGCTCACTATCAGTATCCCATTCCATTGAAACCTCGTATTACCTGAGATTATCACTCCCATCAGTGTCTCATACAACCATAAGGTCATACTGAAGGAACCTTCTCATCTATATGTTGGAACAATCACAGCTACGTAAAAAGAAAAAACATCCAAAAAGTTTCCAAATGGTCTAGAAAATCACACCACCCGACAATAGCTATATGCATAGAGCCACCAAAGTCGTACCTCCACCTGAGGTTGTCCTCCACCTAAGGTCATCCCCAGCCTTAGTTCATTCCATCAAAGGATCAATATTCTGAGGTCATCCCTGAGATCACTGCCAACATGCACATCGTTTCCTGAAGAAAACACGCAAGAAATATTGTCATCAGACCTCTATCATCACAACACTACAAATGGTTGTCCTTACCGCCTTTACTACCATCACCATCACCCTTATCATCATGATGGACCCCATGGTCAACCTCCCAAATGATGCATCACTGCCAACATCGAAAACACCTAATCCGGCCCCGAACACCACTGCTGACTCGCATAGTCAAACTGCAACGCCAAATGTCTGTCTCTAGGATGACTCACCGAAGAGAACCCCATGGTCGTCATGTATCAGATATGCGACCACTGCACCAAAAAATTACCACCAGGATCCCAAACACATCGTATCCTATTTCACCATAGAAACATATGTGATATTAAGCTCACCACCACCAGGGAATTATATATAATTACAAACATAATTAAATAAATATATATTTATATATTTTTAAATAATATTTATATTACAATAATTATATATATATATATATATATATATATTTAACATTACTAAATACATTTGATTTATATAACATTATATAATAAATAAATATTATTTACATAATTATATATATATATTTAATTAAAAATAATTATATTTGTAAAATGTTTAATAGTTTATTATATAAATTTGTTACAAAATATGTATATAATTAAAATAAACTTAATATATTAATATTTTCTTTGATCAATTATATAATATATAATTGAATATATTTATTTAGATATTTATTTATATGATGGATATCTTCTCTATCATCAATGAAGAGGTTGTCTCTCTTAAATATGGGGATTCATCCGGTCATCCTGTGCTCCCAAAAGAAAGGGTTGATGATGAAATTATTGTGAATTTTGAATTTTTGGAAGCATACAGTGGTGTTCACGGTGAGGATAAAAAATGATATCTCATCATTGTCCACATATATAAACATAGAGGATAAATTTTGGAAGTTTCTACTTCTCAAGGGTAGAAAACCCTGCTCTTCTGTCATGCAGAGTGTTTTGGGATTTTTAGGTGGATGGAAAAATGTGATTCATTGTCAACTAGTTCTAGGATCAGCAAGGTTCCCTCCATATGAGATCTGCGGTGGGGGCGGTGCAGGATTATAATGGTAGCTTCTTCAATGGGAGGAAAATCATTTCTACTCAGGCCTACGATGGTCTTGACCCACCCTGCAGTGGGGAAAGAGTATCACATGATGTCGATGATGGTTTTTCTTTGATCAGAAAAGCATGCGACAACTGGCCTTCAGTTTTAGGGATGAACTTAGGTGACACATATATATGGGGATGTAAGGGCCCCTTCGGGCAGCCTGACGACCATGAGAGTGGGGTGAGCACATCACATGAAACATGTGGCTTGGAGGATGTGGTATCCCGATGAAGACCAATGATTTCTGTAAGGGATATCTTGTACTATAGTGGAATCCTCACAGAACAGTGATGAAATTGTTCCTTGGGACGTGTTTGGGGTGGATACCGTGAGTTGCAGGTGGGAGATTGACCTCAACGTGAGGTGGGATGACCTCAAGACTGAGATTGCAGAAAACCTAGAGACAGGATCCGTTTTCGTTTTCTTTTTTCTCATCCAGTGACTTGCAGGATGTCATGGATCTTGGAGTGGATTTAGTCCTTTTCATTGGATAACCTCATGTTCTTTTGGGCCTATTTAACATTGGTTGATGGCGTACTTTGATGATATGATGGCGACGATGGCTGCTACAGGAGGGGTTGGAGCCTTTCAGCTATCACGATGGGCATATCATCCGATGCTAGTGCCTCTAGGCCTTTGGACCTTTATGACATGGGATTTTGGGCCTAATAATGGTTCACAATCTATGATGAGTGGGTATCTGGGTCAATAATATTGGGCTGTTGGGTGGCATTGTTTTGATTCTTTCCTAGCTTGGTGGTTCTTTATGTGCCACACATCTTTATTTTCATCCTTTGTATTTTAATTTTCATTAATAAATTTTAGGTCAGAGTTCACTCAGTACCTACACCTTACTAATTGTATTTGTATTGATATTAAATAATTTCAAATATATATATATATGTATAACTGCAAGTTTTTATGTTTATGTGTGTATATATATGTGTATATGTGTGTGTAGAAGTGTATGTTTGTATATGCATGTGTGTATGTATATGTGTGTAGGTGTACATTTGTATGTCTGTAATTCATGTAAATCTTATGAATTCACTTTTTCATATTTTTGTAATTTATTTAATTTAGATTATTCAATTAATATTATATATTCATTAATAATGTTTAAAATGTATTTAATCATTTTGAAATATTTAGTTATATATTTATTTATTTACTATACATGTATTATTTTCAATATGTTTGTAAATTTTATAAATAATATTTAATCATTTTTATTTATTATGTTTTAAAATTTAAAATATTTTTAAAATTTAAATAATTAATCAATTTTAATGTTTTTTAAATATTTTTATAATTTAAATATTTAATTATAAAATTACAAAAATATATACTTTTTTGAAAAGTTATATATGAAATTATAAATAAATAAACACATATTTAAATAATTGTAAAATTTTAATTAATATATTTATTATTATTATTATTAAATATTAGTAAATATATTTAATTATATATATATATATTTATATTTATATTTATATATAAATACTTTTTAAATACATTTATTTATATTTATAATTGTAAATTAATAAATTCAAACATAAATAATTATAAAGTTATAATAAATATGTTTAAATAATAATATATTGATTATATTTATAATTATATATTTATAATTATATCATAATAATTATATATAAATAATTATTAAATATAATTATTTGTATTTAAAATGATAAATAATTATATATATTTAAATAATTATAAAATTATAATAAATAAATTTATGTAATAAATATAGTTCTTGTATTTATTATATATATATATATATAATTAAATAAACATATTTTTAAATATTTTTAAATATATTTATTTATAATTATAATTAGAAATAAATGAATGTATCTATAAATAATTATAAAATTATAGTAAATATATTTAAATAATGAATATATTTCTTACAATAACTATATTTATTATAAGTAGTTGGGTGCTTTCCCAAGTGGTAAATGTAACTCCCCGACCCCAGTTACCCAGAGTCAGTGCATTATTTTAATACATTGGCATGATTACAAGGAATAAAGTCCTGAAAGACCGATCAGTTTAGTAGTCTTGGAAAATAGATTACATACATGGACGTTACATTACACTTTAGAAAATATAACACCACATAAATGATCCTTTGAGAATTCCATTAATCCCCTAGTTTAACCCTTCTTATCAATCATAATACAGTTCTTGGAATCCTTGTAAAATAAAACATAAGAAAAGGGTGATCTCAGATGCTCAGTAAGGGTAAATAATTTAGAGAAAGTTATAAATTTTAAGGCAAGATGTGTAATAAAAATAAAATCCTTTTAAACATAATATTCAACACAATATGGTAAAAATTAAAGAAACACTACCATATAAACATGCACATGGATATTATATTAGTTGAATAATCACATGTAATAACTAATTTTACAATGAGGGAATGCCTAATACCGGACATCATTACCACATAGTCAAGGCCTCATGCCAAGACTGTAAATAAAATTTTTGTCAAGGACTTGTGCCAGGACACTAGTTTGTCTCATTAGACCAACCAATGCATCGAGGAGCTATAGTGGGCTCCACCTATCACTTACTAAGACCACTGCATTCCTCATATGAATAGTTTAAACATATCATAACCATTCGTATTAAAACTAGCATACGAAATGTCAATACATTAACCATAAACCATGAATGGTATTAAAATAGAACATCAACAGTCAGAAATATCATAACTCATTCAATACAATATGTAATATTGTATTATAATAAATCAACCTCAATCAAAAATAATATATAATAAAAGATGCGGACAAAGTTGAAAATGATGAGTAAAACTTTTTGAGAGAAATATCTTTTTTGTAAAATAATTTAAAAGTCACACATTTATAAAGGAATTAATTTAAAAGATATTTTTGAATCAAAGTGTCCCATACCACTTTGAAACTTTCGAAAATAATTATCATTTCAAAACAGTCATGTCCATATAAATAACTCCTTAAAATCATTTTGAATACATGAACATTAATAAAAAATATTTAGAAATATAAATATTTAAAACATTTAAAATTATGATCTAGATAAATATTACCTTTCAAAAACACATAAAATATTCATTTTAAAATCTTTTTTATGAAAAATGGACATGGATGATAAAAATGTCCTAGTAAATACATACACATAAACAATCTCGGATAATAATGAGAGTGAGGAATTAACCCCTACCTTGCACTTTCCTTTAGTCGAGGTTACATTTAACCTCCTGTACAAAGATCGTAGTATGTTATTAAATTATACCAGAACCATATAATAATATTTATGATATCATACATGATTCATTTATTAATTTATACTACCCATTTAATAATAATTTCCTTGTTAAATTTACATTTCGGGTAATAATCGCTTTCATTATCGTACGTGTTTTAACTTGTTACTCTTGATTGTATCACTTAGATCAAGATTTAAATACTTCAATAATATAAAAGATGATTTATATATCATATATATTTAGAATATAAATAAGTATAATAGACATATATATTGAAATGAAAAACAACATTTATGGAAATGGTAGTCCGTACGTACGCATAAACGTTGTTTCTATTTTCATATCATACTGAACGGAACTATGTGAAGAAGATATATTTGAGTACATATATATATATATCTAGTAGACTTATTATGTCATATATTACATACTTATTAGTAATATATATATTTATAATCATCGATGAATGGTGAACGTGGAAATTAATCTCATCGCGTCGTGGAGACGGTAATCCGTACGTACGAACGAGCGACAATATCATTTCCTTAAAGATGTGGAATTAGATAGTATATTAGTTTTACATATACATTATCATGTTATTACCATTATTTATATACATATTACACATCATTATATCCATCAAAATAACATAGTGTTGAATAATAAATTACACCACAGCGTGGAGATGGTAAGTCGTACATACGCACACATGGTGACATTATCATTCTTAAGATGGATAGAATAATGAATATATATGGTCCATATTTATAATAACATCATAGTATATATAAGATACTTGAGTTATTATTTTATAATCAAAATACCCAAGAAAGAAGAAGTGGGGGAAGAAAAGAACTTGACAGAGGGTGAAGAAATTATTACCACTTCTTGAGGTTCTTCTTTCTGATTTGATCAAAAGGGCCCTTTAAGCTGGATTTATGACTAACTGAGGGCCTCTAGGATGAAGGGAGGATAGTTGAGAGAGTATTTTGGCAGATTTTGGATGATCCAAAATTCTTTTAAGGTGTGAATTAGAGAGAAGGGGGAGTGCCCTTTTATAAGAAGGGTGAGGGGCACCTTAGGAAAAACGTAAAATATTATTTTATAATAAAATCATTTTTGGTTTCAAATGGATACAAAATGTATTATTTAAAGTCTAAGGTGGGGATGTGTCGAAAAAAACTCATCCAATAGGTTTTAGACAAGTTTAGGTTACCATTTTAACCTTATCATTTAGATTTAACTCTAAGTTAAATAATTTAATTTTACCATGTCTTCTTGTATTCTTACAATATATGGTTAATAAAGTTACTATTTATTGTCAATAGAACACCAATTGGTTCATTAAACTCATATATGTTATTATATAAGTCTTTTGGCTGATCCTTAGATTTTTAGGACCATCATATCAATTAAAAATATAATATTTGTTTTAAGAACTATTTTATGTAAATTTTGACACTATTTGGTATTTGTTTTTGGTTAAAATAATGAAAGCATGATTACATCAAAAAACAATAAAATGAATAAATATTCACATGTCATGTTCACCTAAAAAATTCTTGGATTTCATAAAAACCCTGATATTATATTTATTTTAATATTTATAATACCATTTACTTGATTTTTTCCTAAATAAGGTAATTACTGCATCATCATTGTGTCATTAATAAATTTAGTTATTAAATCTATAAAAATTATAAATAAACTACCATTATTTAGGAAATATATTTATCTTTATAATGAATATTTATAGTTGAATTTATCTTATGTATAACCCTATATTAAAAATGGTTCATTCATTAAAAATTGATTTTAACTCTTTTAACTCTTCTTTAAACAAAATAATAATAAATGTCTTAATCTAATCCAAGTGGACCTAAAGGGTAATATTTTATTCCTAATATTGGTTTTGGTCGAATTACACTTATAAAAAAGAATCAGGAAAAGTGTTAGGGTAATAATAATATCATTCTTACCCTTAATAACCCTATTTACTTTTAACCGTGTTAAATAAAAGTAAAAAAGTTACTATTCAACAAAAAATATTTTTATCTTATTGAACCACATTTTACTCCATGATATAAACCGTGTCTCTCGGATTTTCAAAATTCAACTCACAGAAGCGGTAAAATTATGTTTTATGTAAATTTGAAAATGCTACTAGGAGGTGGGTAAAAGACGGTAAAAGTTCGATAAAATTTTTATATATCCAAAATTATTATAAACTGACTCCAATGAATTAAAATAAACTTATATAAGTATTATGTATCTATTTTGACATAAATTAATTTAAATAAATAAATAAATATTTAAATAAAAATTCTGTTTTAAACTATAACTCAGTGTTTTTCATTATTCATCAAAAATTGAATGTTTTCAGAAAAATACAGAAAATTCAACCTAAGCTAATTTTGATATTCCGAATTCAAAAATGAAGTATATTTGACCAAATTCAAAACAAATAATTTGCATTTATACATTTAAAATTAATTCCTGTTGTCAAAACCAAAAGGCATATTTTTAATAATAATAACTATCAAAAGATTGACACTTGTTTTTGTCCAATTTCAAAGTGAAATTACATAAAATTACCATAATTGGATTAAATGGTAAAAATATAATCTATTTATAATTCTAAAAAATTAAAATGTACAATTTAGCATTAAATTATTTAGATTAAAAAAGTTGTTTTTAATTGAAATTTATTATTTTTCACTATTCACCAAAATATGAAAGTTATCAGAAAAATACCAAAAATTTATCAAAAATAATTTTTTATCTCTTGATTCTAAAGAAGAAGTTTATTTGGTCAAATATAATATATTACAGTGTCGAATATTGGATTAAAAAAAGTTCACTCTCAAAAGGCGATAAAATTGCATTTCCTGAAAAATACATCCTTTATCCAAAAAAATTGAATTTGTTCTTACATTGTGTCTATGAAACTCATAAAATGGATTCTAAAATTATAAGGATTATATAATGTTTAAAATTTAGTTAATACTATTCATAACTGCTTTTGAAGGGCTAGTATGGTAAGTCGTCGTGTGCTTCAACTCGATGTTGTGTGTAGTGCAAGTTATTGAATTACTATGAAAAAATAACCTACTATGAAATCTTGGGGTGTTACATTCTTCATTCATTCAATAAATTGCGTCCTTGAAATTTGAAATTGTTCTTAAAAATGGTTGAAACTAGAAAATACTTTTGTGTGAAAACCCACATAGGAAATTGGGTTAATAAAATTTAGACTTAATAAGAGGGAAAGAGGAAGGAATAAGTCACCACCAAATTATGATTTCGATTTGGAGAACATTGGTGGAAATTAGAGACACATAATTGGAGAAAGTTTTTAATATTTATAGGTAGTTATTGAGGTCATCAATCACAAAAAAAAAATTGTATAATTTTGGGTCTCAATGTCTCCAATCTGTGACGATTGAAAATACCATCGGTTCAACAAAACACTAGGTATTAGGATAACACATTTTTTGTTTTAAGATCCCTTCCCTAAAGTTTAATAATTAATTTATCCATAAAATAAGAGGGAAAACATATATATATATATATACATGATAAGTAGAGTTTCATACTTCAACTAATTCCTACAACAAACTCATCTTTTACTCTTAAAGATTTAAAAATAAATAAATATATATCATATTTATCCTAATCTTATAGAGTTCCAAAAATAATAACTTTATAATACACATATCAGACCCTTTAAAAAAATAAATTATTCAATCCAGGACATCACATGGGTAAATGATAGGTGATACACCCTTATCTCCCTGTGGTTGCGGGTTCAAGTCTCGTGGCCTTGCCAGACGTGACGGGTTGCCGCCCGACCTCCGGGTTGTCCTTTTTATGGAAATCCAAAAATAACCTTAACAATAGTATCCAATTTCAAACTTAAACATTCCAACCTTTAGGATTATCCAAAATACTTATATCCTAACTCTCATCCCAAAGTCAATAAAGAAGTTAAACATAATGAGGATCCTTTTTTCAAGGTAATAACATGTGAACGCCTTCATCGTGTATTATTTTACAACAACGCAACATCCTGAATTACCAAAATCAACCATATCTTATTTAAAAATTAATAACTTAGTATCAGGACCATATAATCTCAAATTCCCAATGAAATGGTACTGTAGTACAATCCTTATTTATCTCCATAATTCATGTAACCAGTATACTCTTGATACAACACTCAAATGAAATAATTTTATAATAACAACATAAGATCACTAGTCATTCTTCTTCATCTGAGATAATATGATAACATTATTATTATCCAATAACATCAATTGTGGTATACTCTTATAAATGGTACATTGATTCACGTAGTGTCTAAACGCCTTGTAGATGAAGCATTTTACATTTGAAAACTTTTTCTTACCCTTGAAATCACATACTTGGTGTCCTTTTTCTACACACTTATAAAAAACTCACATTCCCTTCAATCATTTACCAAGTTGATTCATTCCACATTTTCCAAATATTGAAAAATACTTCATTACCTTTATCTAACGTTCTTTCTACCATCCTTTTCTTCTTTGTATTCCCTTCCAAGCCATAGGATTCAGAGAATTATTTACTTATCTTGTTAACAAAAGATACTATTTCTTCATATGTTGAGAATACATGGGATAATATTTCCCTTATAAATGTTTGCTTAATACCATGAAAGATATGATAATTCTTACTCTTTGGATCATATGTATTGTTGGAGTTCTCATTCCTTCTGCTGGGAGCCATTTATAAACAATGGCATACAATATGTTTGTTTAGGAATCACAATTCATAATTCCATACATGTAAAATACCTAGAGTAAATTGAATATTTTATGGATATAATCCATAATCACAAAAATGTTTTCTTTGAGGAGGTATATACTCATAAACCCTTCATACTGGTTTGTAAAGAAAAGGAGAATTATCCTAAGAATATCCCCCGGGAGTGTCGTAACCAAGAGTGAATCAAGGCCCGTTGTCGTGCACTAGTTCCCGTTCGAGTCTAGCTCAAAGAGGTGTTTTCAGGTTTTACCCCTAGCTACATCTATGCCAGAGCCGCCACTACCAGCTCGTATCCAGACAGGGATATATTTTCTTGTAAAACCCACAAAATCTTCACATTACCAAAATTCTAGGAAGTGCTTATATACTAATCCTTAAACCCTATCTTAGGTCTATGTGCTCTAATAGGATTTTATCTAAATCTTGCTTCCAAGGTTATTACTATACTTCCTCTGATACCAACTATAACACCCCGACCCAAATTACCCAGATTCAGTGAATTATTTTAATACATTGTCATTATTACAAGGAATCAAGTCCCGAAAGACCGATCAGTTTAGCAGTCTTGGAAAATAGATTACATACATGGACGTTACATTAAACTTTATAAAAAAAACACAACATAAAGGATCCTATGAGAATTCCATCAATCCCCTAGCTTAACCCTTCTTATCAATCATAATACACTTCATGGAATCCTTGGAAAATAAAACATAAGAAAGGGGTGAGCTCAGATGCTCATTAAGGGTAAATAATTTAGTGAAAGCTATAAAATTTTAAAGCTATATGTTTAATAAAAACAAAAGCCTTTAAAAAATAAACTGGAACATAATATGGTAAAAATAAATGAAAAACTGCCATATAAACATGCACATGGATATTCTATTAGTCGAATAATCACATGTAATAACTAATTTCACAGTGAGGGAATGCCTAATACCGGACATCATTACCACATATTCAAGGCCTCATGTCAAGACTACAAATAAAGTTTTTGTCAAGGCCTTGTGCCAAAACACTAGTTTGTCTCATGAGACCTACCGATGAATCAAGGATCTATAGAGCACTCCACCCGTCACTTACTAAGTCCACTGCATTCCTTATATGAATAGTTGAAACATAACAAAAACATTCGTATTAAAACTAGCATATGAAATGTCAATACATTAACCATAAACCATGAATGATATAAAAATAGGACATACACAGTCAAAAATATCATTACTCATTCAATAAAATATGGAATATTTTATTATAATAAATCAACCTCAATCAAAAATAATATATAGTAAAGGATGCTGACATAGTTGAAAATGATGAGTAAAATTGTTTGAGAGAAATATCGTTTTTTTAAAATCATTTAAAAGTCACACATTTATAAAGGAATTAATTTAAAAGAGATTTTTGAATCAAAGTGTCCCATACCACTTTGAAACTTTTGAATATAATTATTATTTCAAAACATTCATTTCCATATAAATAAATCCTTAATATCATTTTGAAAAGAAGGGCAATAATTTAAAAGATTTACAAAGATAAATCTTTAAAACTTTTAAAATAATGATCATGATAAAGAGTTCCTTTCAAAAATCCTTAAAATATTCATTTTGAAATAATTTTTATGAAAAATGGACATGGATGATAAAAATGACCCAGTAAATACTTACACATAAAAAATCTCGGATAATAATGAAATTGAGGAATTAACCCTTACCATGCACTTTCCTTTAGTCAAGGGTACGTTTAACCTCCTTTATAGAGATCGTAGTTATAATGACCCATACATTACATACATTGTTATTACTTCAAAATTGAAGCATACTTATAACAACATATAACAAAACCATGAAAGGACCGTATAGGTATAGTATCTTTAGAAACTGGGAAACATAAACAACTGGTTCATAAAGCGTCTACACTGTCTCCCGTTTATTTCATCATATCTATAGTCCCTTTTGGCATATCTTACTTAATAAACTTCTTCCTAACCTGGGAAAGAAAAAATACAAAAGGGTGAGCTCAAATGCTCAGTAAGGGTAAACAAAATAAATATCAATCACATCATATTCATAAGAACATAACATTTTGGAAATCTTAACCTGCAAAAAGTGAGCATAATTTCATAACATGGGATAAATCATAGTAGTGAAATGAAATCCTAATAATCATAACTTAAAACATGAAACTTTTTGGCATAGACACATAATCATTATGAATCAAATCTTATTAGTCAAGACTCATTGCCAAGACTATCTTAGTTGACAAAGTCCATTTCTGAACAGAGTTCACTCCTCATTTCAGTCCTGTTTCACTGAACCGGTATAACCTGCCACTCCAGCCATGTCTATATAATGAGATATATAATCTTTACCCAATTCATTGGAGGGAGATATAGGTCTCACCCATCTCATAATGATACCATTCTTATGTGTGCCACAAAATCATAAACCATACGTCATAGCATAACCCATGTAATAAAAATGGGAATCTTAATCATCGCGACATCATAAAACAACTCATATAAGATAAAAGAATTAATAAAAATAATTCCATCACAACATAATCAAATAAATGTAATAATAGGGATAGAAAGAGAACCCTTTATTATCTTATATGGAAAATAATTTTGATAAAACACTTGAACTCCATTCTTGAAAAAAATATCCTTTCTACTTCAAAAACAATTTTCCTTTCTTAACATGGCATACAATTCTAAACTAAAAGAATTTGATTAAAAATAAACATGAAAACTTTTAAGGGAAGCTTCTTGTAAATAATGTTTTAAAAATCCATTCATGCTGTATAAGTTAAAAGAAAACATTCTTCTCGTACTTTTGTCGGAAAAGTCAAAAAGTACCTCGTATGAAAAACGACAAAAGATTCCTTTCATATCTTTTACTAAAAACTCACCGAAGGGTAAAATTGGATATAAAATATTGTAGAATGATGTAAATATTACATATTGAGGAAACATGTATGTGGATGATAAAATTCACCCAGTAAATTCCAAAGTATAAATAATTTCGGATAAAAATGAGATTGTGATATTTCCCTTACCTTAGGTCTTATTTGCTTCGTAAGTGTCCGAACCTCCTGTATAATGATTTTAAATAATGTTATTGACTTATTCCAGAATCATACGTATTTTTATGATATCATATATGGTCATATTCTTAGCTTCTTATTAGTAATATTTCATTACTACTTGTTATTCGGGTGTTTATTACTTTTTGTTCTTATGCGTGTTTTGTCGAATAAATTCTTATTCTTCTCTTTAGGTTATAGATACCTCATTTCCAGAATGTTATTAGTGTAATCTATATCATATTCATTCATTAAATTCATTTATATAATCATTATTAAATGAAGATCATGTAGAACGAGTTGCATCACATCGTGGAGACGGTATTCCGTACGTACGCACGAGCGATGATATCATTCTCATGATTGTGGAATTGTATTGGAGTGTATGTATACTATTTCAGAATCAATATCACCTTAAAATAATCATATATAGTTATTTTTTACACCATTATACCCATCCAAGTAAAGTGGTGGGGGAAAATAGATTACACCACGGCATGGAGACGGTATTCCGTACGTACGCACGCGCTGTGATTTTGTTTTCCGTAGGATGGATAGATGGTGAAATATGGTTGTTTAATACTTATAATAACATATCAGCATATTATTAATACTTATTTTATTACTTCATAATGAAACAAATAAATAAGATTAAGTGTAAGAAAAAATAAAGATGAAAGAATCGGTAACGGGCATTACCTCTTCTTTGAAGTGCTTCTTTGAGACCTCCTTTTAGGGCACTAAAATTGGTTTTTGAAGAATACCAAGACCTCTAGGATTCCTCTAGGGAAGTGTAGAGGAGAAATTTGCAGGTTGTTGCCGAGATTGAAGGCTCAAATTGGTGTGAGGAGGAGAGGGAGGAGGTGCCCGTTTATAAGGGAGGAGAGGGGCACCTTTGGAAATATAAGAAAGATTAGTTTATATTAAATCCCAACCCCACCTATAAACTTCCCAAATGACTCATATCCAAATATTAGATGATATAGGGTTGTAATCTCATCAATAAATAAAATTTAGACTTGTTAGTAATTTATTTTAAACATTATCAACTTGATTTATCCTTATTAATCAATTTAATATTTTTGTGGTAATAATATTCTACATTTTAAATTATTATAAATAATTACATATGTGTTGTGAATTTTCCATAATTTGACACTTTATGAAATTTTTGACCATATAAATTTTAATTTATAATTTTTAAATATTTATGTGATTTTTAATCAATTTTATAATATGTTATTTTTATAAAATAACAATAGTGTCAATTTTGACACTATTCATTTATTTGAATTTAAATAAAATATATAAAGAATAAATGTTCAAACTAAAAGCTTTAATAGATTCATAAAATGTAATATGTATCTATAAAATTAGTTTAGAACATTAAATAGTTCATATAATATTTATTTTAATATTTTTAAAACAATTTATTTGATATTTTAATTAATAAAATAATTTCAACACCACTATTGTGTCCTAATTAATGATAATTATTTAATCCCCAAAAATTCGAAATAAATTCCTATGATGTAGATAATTGTATTAGATTTCTGGAGATTATTCATGTTCTAAGTTTCATTAAGTTTATCACCAAATTAAAATTATTATACTTATAAGATTTAAGAAAGTGACATGTTGTCACATTCTTTGGTTTTAAAAATAATTAAATTATTTTCATGGAAAAATGTCCATTAAATGAATCTAATCCGACCCTTAGGTGATATGGGTTGAATTCTAGTCATACAATAGGATTTTGGAAGGTGTTAGGGTAATTTTATAATCTTATATTTACCCTTAATTACCCGATTTACCTTTAACTATGGTAAATAAAATTTACCGTAATTACTATTCATAATGCCCAAAAATAAAAAGTAGTCTATTAACATAATTTGGACCCACTGATTCTGAATATGGAATCCATTTTTCAAAATTCAAAACATATAAGTTGCATTAATTAATTTAAAATAAATCCCGTTGTTAAGAAAATGGGTTTTAGAAGTTAAAACATTGCCAAAGATTGAAATGTTTTTACCTATGAATTCAATGTGAAATTAATGCTAATGACATACATTATATTAATTGGTAAAAATATATTATATTTATACTTTAAAACCATTCAATATTATAATTTATTCATAAAAATTATCTCAATGAAAAAAGTTGTTTTTAATTAAAAATTAGCGTATTTTTACTATTCATCAAAATATGAAAGTTATCAGAAAAATATCAAAAATTTATCCAAAGTAAATTTTTATACCCTGATTAAAAAGAAGAATTTTATTTTGTCAAATTGAACTTATAAACATGT
Organism: Viscum album; assembly: GCA_963277665.1. Lineage (NCBI taxonomy): Eukaryota > Viridiplantae > Streptophyta > Magnoliopsida > Santalales > Viscaceae > Viscum > Viscum album. Next base: position 439,873,111 of record OY728137.1, on the reverse strand, counting down.
CAAAAACTTGATTTAATGTGGGTGCACCATCAAAAGGTAACAAAACTGTATTTTTTAAAAAATATTTCTTTTATCCAAAAAAATTGATTTTGCTTTTATATCTCATTCTAGAAAATGTATAAGTTGAATTAAAATGTTATAAAATTCAAAATTCAGTTATTACTATTTATAACGGCTAGTTTTAATAATATTTTAATAGCATATCATTGTTTAGTGAAACTCGGTTTTGCGTACGACGCAAGCTATCAAGGAAGGTCGCGGTTGCGTGTAAAGCAAGCCAAGATAGTGTTGTGTGTAGTGAAAGATTACTTTGATGATTTAAATAAAATAAAAACAAAATATTTCTCATAAAAGTCTCGGGTGTTACATTCTACCCCCCTTGAAATGAATTTCTCCCTCGAAATTCGTCACTTTGTAACAAATAGATGAGGATACCTCTCCATCATCATATCCTCAAGCTACAATGTACCTTCTTCTAATTGGTGGTTCCTCCATAAAACATTCACCAAGCGAGTGGTCTTGTTTCCTAGGAATTTTTCGCTACGATCCAGAATCTCTAACGGTTGTTCTTCATAAGAAAGATCTTGCTCCAGCGGTACAACTTCTGAGATGAGTACATGTGAAGGATCAGGTATGTACTTTCTCAGGAGAGATACATGGAACACATCGTGAACTTGAGAGAGATTCGGTGGATGCACCAATCAGTAAGCTACCTTTCCAACACGATCCAGTATTTCGAAAGGACCGATATATCTAGGGCCCAACTTTCCCTTCTTTCCAAATCTCATGAACCTCTTCCAGGGAGATATTCGTAAGTACACTTTATCACCCACTTCAAACTCTTGGTCTTTTCTTAGGTTGTCGGCATAACTTTTCTGTTGACTCTGAACTGCTCTTATGTGTTGTTGAATAGATCTGACCTTTTCTACCATTTCATCAACGAGATCAGTTCCTAATAGCTTTCTTTCCCTAGCTTCATCCCAGCAAGTTGGAGTCCTACATTTCTTTCCATAAAGTTCTTCATAAAGAGCCATCTGAATACTGGAGTGAAATCTATTATTATAAGAAAACTCCACTAAAGGTAGGTGTTGATCCCAACCACCTTTGAAATCCATAGATAAATCTCTCAACATATCTTCTAGAGTTTGAATTGTTCTCTTAGACTGACCGTCTGTCTGAGGATGATAAGCAGTGCTGAAACTCAACTCTGTATCCAGAGTATGCTGATGACTTCGCCAGAACATCAATGTAAATATCAGATCCCGATCAGATATAATAGATAGTGGTACTTCATGCAATCTTACCACTTCCTTTACATATATCCTGGAAAGATGATCCAGATAGAAATCATCTCTAATGGCAATGAAGTGTGCAGACTTTGTAAGACGATCAACTATGACCCAGATATCATTATTGCCTTTGGATGTTTCAGGAAGTCCTATGACAAAGTCCATAATGATGTTTTCCCATTTCCATTCGGGTATGGGTAATGGTTGTAACACCCCCTTAGACTTCTATCTCTTAGCTTTAACTTGCTGACAAACCAAGCATCGAGAGACATATTCAGCAACATCTCTTTTCATGCCATCCCACAAGAAGTACTCTTTCAGGTCCCTATACATCTTCATGATTCCAGGATGAATAGAGAATGAAGAACTATGAGCCTCATCCAGCAGCTCCTTCTTTAATTCGAAGATGGGAGGAACACAAACCCGATTCCTGAACTTTATTATCCCATCACAATCAAGGTTGAATTCAGGAACATTTCTCACCATTTTTTGTAACTCGACATCTTCTTTCTGTTCCTCTTTAATCTCCACATGTATAGATGGTTAAACATTCATTTGAGAAAGATACGATTTTCCCCCTTCTATTAAAATTCCAAGATCCATCCTTTATAAATCCATAAATATTGGATCTTTTGTGATCCTCATCATGGATAAGCTAGCATGGTCTTGTTGACTTAATGCATCTTCCACCTTGTTTTCTTTCCCAGGGTGGTAATGAATTGAGCATTCATAATCCTTAATCAGCTCCAACCATCTTCTTTGATGCATATTCAACTCCTATTGTGTGAAAATATACTTTAAACTTTTATGATCAGTATAAATATCACACCTTTCACCATAAAGGTAATGCCTCCAAATCTTTAATGCAATGATTACCGTAGATAACTCCAAATCATGAGTTGGGTAATTTTGCTCATGGATTTTCAACTGTCGTGAGGTATAAGCTATCACCATATCATTTTTCATAAGAACACACCCCAGCCCCTTCTTGGATGCATCACTGTAGATCACAAACCGTTCTCCACTACAAGGCAGTGTGAGTACAGGTGCACTGGATAACCTTCTTTTCAACTCCTTGAAATTCTCTTCACATTCGTCCGTGCACACGAACTTAACTCCTTTTCGAGTCAACCTGGTGAGTGGATTAGAAAATCGTGAAACATCTTTCACAAAACGTCGATAATATCCAGCCAAACCAAGAAAACTTCGGATCTCAGTTACTGTTGTTGGTATCAACCATCTTTCAATAACCTATGATTTTGCTCGATCCACGGATATCCCCTCTTTTGAGATTATGTGACCCAAAAATGATACTTTTTGAAGCCAAAATTCACACTTGGTAAATTTGGCATAAAGATTCTCTTTTCTCATGGTCTTCAATATAATTCTCAAGTGATATTCATTTCTTCCTTGCCCTTTGAATAGAGAAGAATATCGTCTATAAAGACTACCAAAAATTGATCAAGGTAGTATCTAAAGACTCTATTCATCAGATCCATGAAGATAGCAGGGGCATTAGAAAGACCAAATGGCATCACTATAAATTCATAGTGTCCATACATTGTACAGGAAGCTGTCTTTGGTATATCCTCCCTTTTGACCCTTAATTGATGATACCCTGAACGAAGATCAATCTTGGAAATTTGTTGAGCTCCGTGTAGTTGGTCAAATAATTCATCAATGCATGGGAGAGGATATTTATTCTTGATAGTGATCTTGTTATGTTCTCGATAATCAATGCAGAGTCTCATTGATCCATCTTCCTTCTTAACAAACAGAACAGGTTCTCCCCAAGGTGACCCACTAGGGCGTATGAATCCCATATCAAGATTCTCTTGGAGTTGCTTCTTCAATTCCTGAACTCAATTGGGGCCATTATATAAGGTGTCTTTGAAATAGGCAAAGCAGCCGATACGAGTTCTATTGAAAACTCAACTTCACGATTTGGTGGAAGACCCGACAATTCCTTCAGAAAGACATCATCAAACTCCCGTACAATGGGCATATTCTTTATTGTGATTTTCTCACCAACCATTTGAGATAAATAACCTTCATTAAGTGGAATCAAGACCCATAAGATGGAAGAAATTTCCACTTGAAGGTTATGTTCATCCTTGCATCGATAGACGATCATAGATTGATCTGGAATATGAAATGTGACTTTCCTTTTTTGTCAATTGATATGAGATCCATATAAAGAAATTCAATCCATTCCAAGAATCACATCAAATTCCACTATAGGAAGGATCACAAGATTTTCAGGAAGCACTTTCCCACAAACTTCAATCGGGGAAGAATTATAAACTTTTGATGCGACTGTTGTTCCATTAGGGGTTGTCACAGATAACTCAACATCTAATTGTTGAGGTAATACAGTGATACCCTTAGAAAAATCTTCATAAATAAAAGAGTGGGTGGATCCAGAATCAAATAAAACATTTTCTACTTTAGTGTGGATGGTAAGTGTACCTTTTACCACATCGTTATCGTACTCCACATCGCTGATAGAAATTTCATGTGACTTTCCTTTGTCTTTAGCCTTAATATTTTGTTGATGTCGATCATCATAAACAACCCTTGGATTAGGGAATTTATTGGCATAATTCCCCATCTCCTTGCACTTGAAACATTGAAGTGTAGTAGGTTCATTCTGTGTGTCCCTTTTTTTGTATGCATCATTAGACATCTTCTTCCCATCATTGCGGCATTCAAATGCCCGATGACCTTCCTTTCCACATTTGAAACATTTACTTGTCCCTTTAAGACAACTCCCTCCATGTTTCTTTCCACACTTTGAGCATAAGGGTAAGCTCGTCTTCTTTTCAGTGTGCTCTTTAGATTTTCCTTTGAATTCCATTTTCCTCTTTTTATCAAACCCATATGACTGATGGGTTACTCCAATCTCCATCTCGACTTTGAGAGCACATCAAACGATTTCCTCGTAGCTATTGAAGTCCCTTATGGCTAACGCCCTTTGAAGTCTTGGTTTTAAGCCACTAAAGAATATATCGATCTTACTCTCAGGTTGGATAATAATACCAGAAGCGTACCTTGCAAGTCTTGTAAAATTTTCTTCATAGGTACCAACATATTCATCATCCTTTTGCTTCAGTTCAAGAAACTCTTTCTCCATCTTTTTTCTGAGAATACGAGGGAATTACTTATTCAAAAATAATTTCTTGACTTCGTCCCATTCCATGGACTTAATTTCATCTCTCTTCCTTGTATTCTAATAAGATTCCACCATTGATCAGCATCTCCTTCCAAACGATACATTGCTAGGATTACTTCATCATGTTCAGAACATTGAAGAACTGAAAATATCTTTTCATTAGTACTAATCCATTGTTCAGCAACTAATGGATCAGTAGACCCGCTGAAACAAGGTGGACGCTGCCTCATGAAGGATTCAACAGAATGTTACTCCTTCCTTTTCTATTTTGGAAGTCCTGCATGATTCATAGCTTGAGAAAGTTGTGTGATCATGGCTACAAGTTTTTTCATTCTAGCTCCCATAACGTTTGGTTGCTCAGAGGGATAATCATTGCATTGCCCGTCGCATTCCGCATTAACACGGTTCCTTCGGGTTCCAGCCATTAACTAAAACCAAGAAGAATAGTGTGAGAAACACTAATTATAATAGGAAAACCACGTAATCAAGAATAAAATTTCACACTTAAGGTCTTATCCTAGGTTATTAATGGTCATTTCTAAAACACTAATATTGTGTTCTATGCTTAGAATTTTCCTTAGGGTTCTTACTAAGGCTTTCACATCCTAGTTTCCAAAGGTTGACTATACCTTTCCTCTGATACCAACTACAATGACCCATACTTTACATACAATGTTATTACTTAAAAATTGAATAATACTTATTACAACATATAACGAAACCATGAAAGGACCATATTGGTATAGTGTCTTCAGAAACTGGGAAACATAAACAACTGGTTCATAAAGCATCTACACTGTCTCCCATTTATTTCATCATATCTGTAGTCCCTTTTGGCATATCTTACTTAATAACCTTCTTCCTGACCTGGGGAAAGAAAACATACAAAATGGCGAGCTCAAATGCTCATTAAGGGTAAACAAAATAAATATCAATCACAACATATTCATAAGAACATAACATTTTGGAAATCTTAACCTGTAAAAGTGAGCATAATTTCATAACAGGGGATAAATCCTAGTAGTGAAATGAAATCCCAATAATCATAACCTAAAACATGAAACTTTGTGGCATACACACATAATCATTAAGAATCATTTCTTATTAGTCAGGACTCATTGCCAAGACTATCTTAGTGGACAAAGTCCATTTCTGAACTGAGTTCACTCCTCGTTTCATTCATGTTTCACTGAACCGGTATAACCTGTCGTTCCAGCCATGTCTATATCATGAGATATAAAATCTTTACCCAATGCATTAGAGGGAGATATAGGTCCCACCCATCTCATAATGATACCATTCTTATGTTTGCCACAAAATCATAAACCATACATCATATCATAACCCATGTAATAAAAATGGGAATCTTAAACATCGTGACATCATAAAACAACCCATATAAGATAAAGGAATTCATAAAAATAATTCCATCACAACATAATAAAATAAATGTAATAATAGGGATAGAAACAGAACCCTTTATTATCTTATATGGAAATAATTTTGATAAAACACTTGAACTCCATTCTTGAGGAAAATATCCTTTATACTTCAAAAACACTTTTCCTTTATTGACATGTCATACAATTCTAAACTAAAAGAAGTTGATTAAAAATAAATTTGAAAACTTTTACGGGAAGCTTCTTGGAAATAATGTTTTAAAAATCCATTCATGTCATATAAGTTAAAATAAAACATTCTTCTCGTACTTTTGTCGGAAAAGTCAAAAAGTACCTCATACCAAAAATGACAAAAGATTCCTTTCATATCTTTTACTAAAAACTCACCGAAGGGTAAAATTGGATATAAACTATTTTAGAATGATGTAAATATTACATATTGAGGAAACATGGATGTGGATGATAAAATTCACCCAGTAAATTCCAAAGTATAAACAATCTCGGATAAAAATGAGATTGTGATATTTCCCTTACCTTAGATCTGATTTGCTTCGTAAGTGTCCGAACCTCCTGTATAATAATTTTAAATAATGTTATTTACTTATTCTAGAATCATACTTATTTTTATTATATCATATATGGTCATATTATTAGCTTCTTATTAGTAATATTTCATTACTACTTGTTGTCCGGGTGTTTATTACTTTTTGTTCTTATACGTGTTTTGTTGAATAAATTCTTATTCGTCTCTTTAGGTTATAGATACCTCATTTCCAGAATTTTATTAGTGTAATATATTTCATATTAATTCATTAAATTCATTTATATAATCATTATTAAATGTAGATCATGTAGAACGAGTCGCATCACATCGTGGAGACGTTATTCCGTACGTACGCACGAGCGATGATATCGTTCCCATGATCGTGGAATTGTATTGGAGTGTATGTATACTATTTCAGAATCAATATAACCTTAAAATAATTATATATAGTCATTATTTACACCATTATACCCATCCAAGTAAGGTGGTGGGGGAAAATAGATTACACCATGGTGTGGAGACGGTATTCCGTACGTACGCACGCGCGGTGATTTTGTTTTCCGTAGGATGGATAGATGGTGAAATATGGTTGTTTCATACTTATAATAACATATCATTATATGAGTGATACTTATGTTATTACTTCATAATGAAAAAAATAAATAAGAAGAAGTGGAAGAAGAAATAAAGATGAAAGAATCGGTAACGGGCATTACCTCTTTTTTGAAGCGCTTCTTTGAGACCTCCTTTTAGGGCACTAAAATTGGTCTTTGAACAAGACAAAGACCTCTAAGATGTCTCTAGGGAAGTGTAGAGGAGAAAGTGGAAGGTTTTGGCCGAGCATTAAGGCTCAAATTGGTGTGAGGAGGAGAGGGAGGAGGTTCCCTTTTATAAGGGAGGAGAGGGGCACCTTTGGAAATATAAGAAATATTAGTTTATATTAAATCCCAACCCCACTTAAAAATTCCAAAATGACTCATATCCGAATATTAGATGAGATAGAGTTGTAATATCATCAAACAATAAAATTTAGACATGTTAGTAATTTATTTTAAACATTATCAACTTGATTTATCCTTATTTGTCAATTTAATTTTAATTTTGGTAATAATATTCTAAATTTTAAATTATTATAAATAATTACATATGTGTTGTGAATTTTCCATAATTTTACACTTTATGACATTGTAGACCATATAAATTTTAATTTATTATTTTTAAATATTTTTGTGATTTTTAAACAATTTTATAATATGTTAGTTTTATAAAATAACAATAGTGTCAATTTTGACACTATTCATTTATTATAATTTAAATAAAATATATACCGATGATATGTTCAAACTAAAAGAGTTAATATATTCATAAAATGTCATATGTATGTAGAAAAGTAGTGTATCACATTAAATAGTTCATATAATATTTATTTTAATATTTTTAAAACAATTTATTTGATATTTTAATTAATAAAATAATTTCAACATCACTATTGTGTCATAATTAATGAATATTATTTAATCCCCAAAATTTATAAATAAATTCCTATGATGTATATAATTGTATTATATTTCATTAGACTATTCATTTCCGAAGTTTCATTAAGTTTATCACCAAATTAAAATTATTATACTTATAAGATTTCAGAAAGTGACATGTTGTCACATTCTTTGGTTTTAATAATAATTAAATTCTTTTCATGGACAAAAGTCCATTAAATTAATCTAATTAGACCCTTAGGTGATATGAGTCTACTTTTAGTCATAAAATAGGATTTTTTTCAGGTGTTATGGTAATTTTATAATCTTATATTTATCCTTAATTACCCGATTTACCTTTAACTATGGTAAATAAAATTTACCATAGTTACTATTCATAATGCCCAAAAAAAAGTAGCATATTAACATAATTTTGACCCAATGATTCTGAATATGGAATTAATTTTTCAAAATAAAAAACATATATGTTGCAGTAATTAATTTAAAATAAATCCCGTTGTTAAGAAAACGGGTTTTAGAAGTTAAAACATTGCCAAAGATTGAAATGTTTTCACCTATGAATTCAATGTGAAATTAATGATAATGACATACATTATATTAAATGGTAAAAATATATTTTATTTATACTTTAAAGCCATTAAATATTATAATTTATCCATATAAATTTTCTCAATGATAAAAGTAGTTTTTAATTAAAAATTTGCGAATTTTTACTATTCATCAAAATATAAAAGTTATTAGAAAAATATCAAAAATTTATCCAAAGTAAATTTTTATACCCTGATTCAAAATAAGAATTTTATTTTGTCAAATTGAACTTATAAACATGTTAAAAACTATATTTAATGTGGGTGCGCCATCAAAAGGTGGCAAAACTGTATTTTTTGAAAAATATTTCTTTTATCCAAAAAAACTTATTTTTCTTTTATACCTCATTCTAGAAAATGTATAAGTTGAATTAAAATGTTATAAAATTCAAAATTCAGTTAGTAATATTCATAACGTCTAGTTTTAATAATATTTTAATAGCATATCGTTGTTTAGTGAAACTCGGTATTGCGTAAAACGCAAGCTATCGAGGAAGGTCGTGGTTGCGTGTAAAGCAAGCCAAGCTAGTGTTGTGTGTAGTGAAAGATTCCTTTGATGATTTATATAACATAAAAACAAAATATTTCTCATAAAAGTCTCGGGTGTTACAGTATTATGTTATTAAATTATACCAGAACCATATTAATAATTATGATATCATACATGATTTAGTTATGACTTTATACTACCCATTTAATAAAATTTTCCATGTTAAATTTATATTTTGGGTAATAATCGCTTTCTTTATCGTACCTGTTTTAACTTGTTACTCTTGATTGTATCACTTAGATCATGATTTAAATACTTCTAGAATATAAAACATGATTTATATATCATATATATTTAGAATATAAATATGTATAATAGACATATATATTGAAATGAAAAACACCATTTATGGAGACGGTAGTCCGTACGTACACATAAACGTTGATTCTGTTTTCATATCATATTGAACGGAACTAGGTGAATATGATATATGTAAGTACATATATATATATATCTAGTAGAATTATTATGTCACATATTAAATAATTATTAGTAATATATATTTTTAAAATCATCGATGAATGGTGAATGTGGAAATGAATCTCATCGCGTCGTGGAGACGGTAATCTGTACGTACGCACAAGCGAAAATATCATTTCCTTAAAAGTGTGGAATTGGATTGTATATTAATTTTGTAGAGACATTATCATGGTATTTTCATTATTTATATACATATTACTCATCATTATATCCATCCAAATAACATAGTGTTGAATAATAAATTACACCACAACGTGGAGACGGTAAGCCGTACGTACGCACGCATGGTGACATTATTATTCATAAGATTGATAGAGTATTGAATATAGTTGTTCCATATTTATAATAACATCTCAGTATATATAAGATACTGTAGTTATTATTTTATAATGGAAATAACAAAAAAAGAAGAAGTGGAATAAGAAAGGAACTTGACAGAGGGTGGTGAAATTTTTACCACTTCTTCGGGTTCTTCCTTTTGATTTGATCAAAAGGTCTCCTTAAGTTGTCTTTATGACTAAAGGAGAGCCTCTAGGATAAATTAAGGATAGTTGAGAGAGTATTTGGGCAGTGTTTGACTGAGCTAAAAGGCTTTTAAGGTGTAAATTAGAGAGAATGGGGAGTGCCCTTTTATAAGAGGGGTGGGGGCACCATAGGAAGAACATAAAATATTATTTTGTAATAAAATCATTTTCGGTTTATAATGGCTCCAAAATGTATTATTTAAAGTATAAGGTGAGTAGGGGTCGAAAACCACTCATCCAATAGGTTTTAGACAAGTTTAGGTTAACATTGTAACCTTATCATTTATATTTAACTCTAAGTTAAATAATTTAACTTTTACCGTGTCTTCTTGTATTCTTACAATATATGGTTAATAAATATACTATATACTACCAATAAAATCCCAATTTTATTTATTAATGTCATATATATTATTATATAAGTATTTTTGCCGAACCGTATATTTTTAGGACCATTATATCAAATAACAATATAATATATTTTTTAAAAACTAATTTATGTTAGCTTTGACACTATTTGATATTTGTTTTTTGATAAAATAATAAAAGAATTATTACTTCAAAAAAATTAATTGAATCAATCCTAACATGTCATATTCACCTATAAAATTCTTGGATGTCATAAAAACCTTGAAATTCTATTTATTTTAGTATTTATAATACCATTTATTTGATTCTTTCATTAATAAGGTAATTACAGCATCATCATTTTGACATTAATAAATTTAGATATTTAATCTCAAAAAATTATAAATAAAAAACCATTATTTTGGAAATATTTTTATATTTCTAATAAATATTTATAGTAGAATTCATCTTATGTATTACCCTATATTAAAAATGGTTTAGTTATTAAACTTTGATTTTAACTCTTTTAACTCTTCTTTAAATAAAATAATAATAAATGTCTTAATCTAATCCAAGTGGACCTATAGGGTCATATTTTATACTTAAGGTTGTTTTTGGTCGAATTAAAATTATAAAATAGAATTAGTACATGTGTTTGGGTAATGATAATATCATTCTTACCCTTAATTACCCTATTTACTTTTAACCGTGATAAATAAAAGTAAAAAAGTTACAATTCACCAAAAAAAATTATCTCATTAAACCACATTTTATTCCTTTATATTAACTGTGTGTCTCAGATTTTCAAAATTCAACTCACAGAAGCAGTAAAATTATCTTTTATGTAAATTTGCAAATGCTCCTAGGTGGTGGGTAAAAGACGGTAAAAGTTCGATAAAATTTTTATATATCTAAAATTATTATAAACTGACTCCAATTAATTACAATGAACATATATATGTATTATGTATCTATTTTGACCTAAATTAATTTATATAAAATAAATAATTATTTAAATAAAAATTCGGTTTTAAACTATAACTTAGTGTTTTTCACTATTCATCAAAAATTGAAAGTTTTCAGAAAAATACAGAGAATTCACCCTAAGATAATTTTGATATTTTGAATTAAAAAATGAAGTCTATTTTACCAAATTCAAAACATAGAAGTTGCATTTAATAATTTAAAATTAATTCCCGTTGTCAAAAACAAAAGGCGTATTTTTATGAAATAATAACTATCAAAAGATTGACACTTGTTTATGTCCAACTTCATTGTAAAATTACATACAATGACCATAATTGAATTAAATGGTAAAAATATAATCTATTTATACTTACAAACTATTAAAATTTATAATTTAACACTATAAATTTTTTCGATTAAAAAAAATTAACTAAAATTTAGTATTTTCCACTATTCACCAAAATATGAAAGTTATCAGAAAAATACCAAAAACTTATCAAAACTAAATTTTTATATCCCAATTCTAAAGAAGATGATTATTTTGTCAAATTGAATATATAATAGTGTCAAATATTGGATTAAAAAAATTTCACCCCCAAAAGGCGATAAAATTGCATTTTTTGAAAAATACTTTATCTAAAAAAATTGAATTTGTTCTTACATTATGTTTAAGAAACTCATAAAATGGATTCTAAAATTATAAGGATTATATAAAGTTTAAAATTCAGTTAATACAATTCATAACTGCTTTTGAACGGCTAGTTTGGTAAGTCGTGGTGTGCTTAAACTCAGTGTTGTGTGTAGTGTAAGTTATTGAATTACATTGAAGAAATTATGTACTATGAAATGTTGGGGTGTTACAGTAAAGGATCCCTATAACCCTGCATCAGAAACGGGTTCAAATTTTAGTGGGAGTTAATTTTCGCAGGCAGGCGGTGACACAAGTATGATGTAGGTAGGTGGTGACGCATGCATGATGCAGGTAGGCGGTGATTCAAGAATGAAGCATGGAGACAATGATATACGCATGACGTTGCATAAGGTCTTTGGGGGTGTTTTTAGGCCTTTGGGACTTGTAATTGGATTTATGCCCACTGGGCCATCAGGTCATTTACTGAATAAAAAAGACTTTATTGGTGGTTGATCCTTTTGAGGGGTCTATGTCCTGCCTTTCTGGACTATGTGTGTGGTGTGTGTGTATTTAATATAATTTCTCCCCAATCACCTATAATATATATTTATATGTAATATTCATTATAATTTTATAAATATATATTCTAGGTGATTATGGGTACAATTTCATTAAAATACACACACACACACACCTCACATAGGCTGGTGGGTAGGTCATAGCCCTATAAAGGATAACCCACCCTATACAACGACCATGGAGTCCCCATACATATATATGGTTCATGAGGACCAATGCATCCCAATCCAACATTTTCACCACACTTCTCCTTTCAACCAAATCTTCCATAGAAGCATTATTTATTATCAACATTCTACATACACCATTGTCATCCAAAATCCATCAAATTTGACTACCCCTATAGACCAACAATGGACAGGTCCCGTCCATCCCATTGTCTAGCCGGATGCATGAGAAATGAAACATACGACCGCCAGACCACCACCCTCATCATGGAATGGGGGTTCTTTGTTCCCATTCACTAGATCCTTGATCAGATAGTTGTGCACCATCAAAACCACCAAAACCAAGCCACAGTCACATGTTCATCCCCCTACTGATCCTAATCCATCTGAGAGAATCTGAAACACTGGTGATCTTTGATAAGAGGACCTGCTTCCTTCAATTAGGAATGTTTCCCCTCGAACCCACTTATGACCCTTGTAGTCCCCGCTACCCTTCTACTAGTGAATTTCGTCAAGCCTCCCTTTCAACCTAAAGACCTCGTGTGACACAGCTATGTCCCTGACTATGATAGACCAATGATTTGTAACATGCTGACATGCTCTATCTCCTTCAATCGAGAATGTTGCCCCCACAACTAGAAAAAGAGTTATTCGAAGTACTTGACATAGGAGACTGGCTAAAGTTGTCACTATTGGTGATCAATACAGACCAAGGTAGTAAAGCATGGCGAGTTTACTGTTCACGCTCACTAGCAAACTCGTAGACTCGTGGAAAGCTCCTGTATAGAATATTTGGACTCGGTGTAAACTCGCTCGGCTCACAGGGTAGACTCGTATTGTAGACTCACGATTTTAACTACCATGATAGAGACAGAAATTGGTGGTCTCAAAGCTTAATAAACACCCTCCCTATCGCCTTCTAAGTGCACAAACCCTATCCTTCCCTTTCCCCACTTCCCACCTCCACTTCCGGATCTCCTATACCTCTGCCTCCCCCACCTTGGATCACTCTCACTCACGCCTCTCTTGTCACTTCTATCACACCTGGAGCCACTTTCGGCACCGATCCTCCCTCCCCACGGTCCCTCCCTCACACACACCCCACCCCTCATGATGACATTCGCCTCACACATCGCCTCCCCAACCGCACCCATATCTGCTGCTGCCTGCCCCTACTTTGGTACTACCCCCACCCACCCCTCGGCTCAGACTCCCACTCCCCCTTCCCTTCCATCTTCATCACCCTCACTACAACTATTTTTGGGTAATCCTTAATTTTTTTAGGGTTTTGACTTGGGATACTTTCATTGGAAAATATATACCCCTTTTTCAAGGATAAAGTGGCCATATTGTATTAAATTTTCTACAGGTATGCATTATTTTCTTGTTGGTGCATTCGATTGGAGTTTTTCAGAAATTATGCCTTTAATCACAATACGTAGTAATGCAGGTTTTCTTGTAAAAGATTTCATTATGGTTGAATTTAAGTCTAACACCTTGAAAATTTCTACGGTCATAGAGGGAACGATTAATGAAGAATCTAAAGCATACATGAATGATGAAAATTTGAAAGAAAGGGGTATAGATAGTTAAAAATTAATGTTGTGAACTACCATATAAAGATAAGATAGGGGAACAAAATTGTAATTTGCATGAACAAACTGAACATTTTGATTCAACAAATCCTTCTAAACACCCTTCATCACCCCCTAGTATGTTAACTTTATACCGTCATTCAACTATTTTTATTTCTTTTTTCCTTTACCATGGATAATTATTTTTGTCTTTGGATGGAATTGGGAAATTTTATTCAAAATATCCACCTAAAATCTTTCCCCCGTATCATGGGGTTTTATTTGAAGATATTTCCACAATGATAAATGAGCATGATGCTCACCCAAAAGAAGATACCACAAAATACTTGACTATGTTGAAGGAACTGTCTTTTCAATCCTTATTTGAGATTTCATTGAATTCCAATTATATTTTTATTATATATATATTTTAACATGTAGTTCACCCTAATATTATAAATTGTAAATCATGGTTGTTTTTATTCTTCTTGACTACAAATATGAAGCTATGGTACTTACCAATTCCTGTAACTTGTGATTTTGTTTATTCTTCTATTATTTGATTGTTTATACATATAAAATAAATATAAAATTTATTAAATACATTTCTAATGAATATTTTCCTTATAACAAGTTTCACACAATAAATGGAGAGTTTAACGCTAGAATATTAATGTATAGACAATTGATGACTGGTCGTAGTTTGATTACTACATCTACAATATGATATGGGTCAATGATAATGATACATATTATTTTATTTCAATGGTAATAATGAAATTTATTATTTATAGAGTATATTAGCTAGTATTTATTTGAAAAAATATGATGTCTATCTTATATTCACAATTTGGTTATAGTGTGAATGAAATTATATCCTGATTTGAACCATTATGAATTTAAAATATTTTTGTTGGGAAATGATATAAATTCTTTCAACACATCAAATAGGTGTAAATGAAGATGTTTCATACTCATTTAATGTGAGGTTATACATATATCCATTCGTTTTCACCCATGGAGATGAAAGTTATTTTCTTGGAACCTTCTATTTCATGTTTGGTGTATGATTCTATGTAAACAAGATTCATCCTTTCATTGAAGTCAATGTTCATGATTTTTTATATGAATCCTTAACCATTTGGGAATTAGCATAATGTGGTTAAATTTTACTTTTTGAGTGGTTATTTTATTGATTATGTCGATAGAATGAATGGCCAGACACTTTGTGGGTGTCCTATTATCATAGTATTCCAGGTTTGTGATGATTTTCTGTAGGTTCAAGTATTAAATTTCATTTAATTTCCTTTTCCCATAATAATTTCTTTCTCCTAGAAATTTTAAATTCATCATCTTCCAATACAACATTTTCACATCTTTCGATACCCTATTCAACATGAAGATTTTAAATAATATTCAGCATCCTTAAAATGGTTGATCCTATGCATATTCTCGAAACCACACAATTTTGTATCCTAAACTTGAAACTGTACACATGTCTAACACCATTATCATTTATCCATAAAATTTCCTTGAAAAACTTGAATCTTGTTCCAGAATAATATCATTTTAAAATCCATTTTTTAGGAAATTTCAACCTCACATGTGACATCCCCTTTAAGATCTCAATATTTTGGCTTCATCTTCTCACAAAACTACACTCACCATCCGATTCATGAAAGACCTGTATAGAAGATATTTTTCCAACAACTATACTATGGATTCTTCCATTTTTTCAATGAGCTTACAAGTGATTCAACTATTCAATCATCTTGTCAAGTAAACTATTCATACACACATTACAACTTCTTCCAGTACATCGTCTTTTCTCAACATAATCTTCTGGAATTTGAGTTCCGAAATATAAAATTTGAAGTTCAAAAACCATGAATATATTCTATTTTATGCCCACATTCTTCTTTTAAGGTCACTTGGTATGATACAACTTTCATGGTTCACTATGGTTTCTTCGACTATGCATTCTTTGTTGATCATAAGAAAACTATGTTCTTCTGAATTACTATACTTTCTATTGATATGTTTTCTCTATTTTCTAGTAATCTTTAGAAGTTGTCCATTTTTTATCAATTGTTACATCTTCATCTAACACCTCAACTAATCACAAATAGTTCTAATAACAATAGGTCATTCTAATTATCTAATCTCATGTATCATGCAAAGGTTGTATGCTCTTATTCCAAAAATATATCTTGTGAAATATACATTCTTTTTTTGGATTTTCATTTATGTATTTGTGTTTTATTTTTCCCTATTGATTTTGTGATCTTGAACTTCCATTAGTGGAGATCAAAACTATATTTCCAGGTTGATGGATAATTTTATAAATTTTTAGAGCAGCCGCCAATGGAAATGTGGTAGTAATTTTATCACTAGCATAGTTATTGTGATTTTGATGGGATCATAATTTGATGTTTTCATTTGAAGTAAGATCGATATTGAAAACTTCATGATTTGGTAAGTATTTTTTGATGTTGTATACATCTGGTTTTCTATTTTGTGTTTTTTTTGTTTTTTGGTATTTTTTTCTATATAGAATAATGTCAGCATAGAATTTAAAATGTGTTTTAAAAAAACTACAGTATAGCGACATCCATTGGCGGTCGCTAATATGTATTTTTTCTGAGATTATTAGCAGCCGCCTATGACAGCAGTTAAATCCTTGGGTGTATATAATTGCTGCATTTGGTGGTTTCTTTTTTTCATTTAACTATGGGGAAACAACTAATGCCAAAAGCGGTCTGTTGGCGATCACTAAAGGCCATTATTGAAAAAATTTGGGGGTGCTAAAAGTTATTTTAGTAGTAGTGCCCAAGAACCCGGCACTGACCATCATAGTCACCACCTCCCTTCCGACATGTGTTCGTTGGTGGATCTCCCTTGCAACCTAAGGACCCCTTCCATCGCCTCCATGCCACTGACCATGCAAAGCACAACCCCTTCCAAAATAACCATCCCGACAATTAGGATGGTCCCTTTATTCATGTTGTGTTACAAGACTGCACCTCATTCGCCCGAAACACACACACACCTCACAGAAAATGGATAGGTTATATCCAACAAAATTATATATTTATATAAAAATAAGTATATATATATTTATTTAAATATATAAATATATAATTTTATAATAATACCTTCACATATATTGAATTACAATTAAAATTATAAATATATATTTATATTTAAATAATTATAAAATTATAATAAATATATTTTAATAATATATAGATATATATATATTTTATTTATGACTTTATAAATAAATATAATTATAATAATATATATAATTATATAAATATATTTATAAATATATTTAAATATTTTGAATATGTTTATTTATAATTATAATTATAAATAGATATATATATATTCTTAAAATTAGATATTTTTCTTTAATTTTTTTGTACTGATAAAGAGTAGTATTCAGTGCTTAATATAGTAGCGCTGATAAAACTACTCTTTATAAGCGCTTTTTTGAAATCACTAATAAAAGCATTACCTGATCATATAAAAAGAACCCAAATAGAGTCTCATATCTAATTCCTTCAAGCTCTCACAATAACACTACTACTACTTCCACTCTCATTGAAACCCACCATTTTCGCCTCTCTTTATCTTCATCAACATTCACAATGAATCGATGCTCTAAAATTCAAAGATATGTGTCAATTTATTTTTTTAGAACCTTCGGATTTATTCCTTGAGAAACTATTATATCAATGAAGTTTCCTCATGTTTTTATGAATTGTGTGGCCATGTATTACACCCATGCACCACATCACACCACCCATCATGGAATCCAAAAAACCCATTTAAATAGTTTACATTATACTTTCCTCATAAGTCTAATTGCCACCTAACTACTCAATTAACAACTCAAATTTTATTATTATTTTTGTATCTCAAATATGGTATGTTTTTTCATCCATGACTGAAAATAAAAATTCTAGATGGTGGTTGTGGATAATATTTCTTCCAAGATGCATTTAAAGGAGAGTAGAAACTTAGAGAAAATAGTTATGTGTAGAGAGAAACCTATTTCTTTGGGTTTTTTATTTAATTGTTTCTTCTATGTTTCAATCTATAAATTTTTTATAATATAAACTACTTTGGATTCATCGCAATATAAATAGATAATTTTTTTATGAAACCCCAAAAATATTTATGTTATCAACTTTTTTTATATTGATTGATCAACCTTATATGCCTGATGATCACTTTTTTTATTTTTTATTTATATCATAGAATTTAGTTTTTTCAAACTTTTTGAATCCAAATTTGTTTTTTCCTTCTTGTATGTTTGAACAAAAATTTCATATTGTTGATTATTATATACTATTTTGATAATCAACATATGTCAATCTATGTTCTAGTGTTGAATAAAATATATCAAATTTTAGTTTTAATGATTCTATCAAATTAAAAATGAAAATTGATTAGATTTAAATTTAAAATTTAATTTTCTTATAAGAATCATCATTATTATAGGTGATATAAAAATATAATCAATTTTAATTTTCATTGTAGGTGATATAAAAGGTAAAAACCATGGATACATGATTGTTGTAGTTCTTCATGATTGATAGGTGATATAAAAATCTTGAAACATGTTGAAAGTAATGATGGAGATGTGGTTACCTCTGGTAATGACAGTTCCATAAAATTAGAGGAATCTGAATGACTAAGAGTGAAGTAGAAAAGTTGAAATCTAAGGAAGGATTAATTATTGATGAGAATAAACATAACTTACATATTATAAGTCAACATTGAGATGATGGAAAAGAATTGATTTTTCTAAAATATTCTTTTACCATCATACATGTGAAAGATGGAAAAGTTGTCACAAAACGAGAAAGAACAAGTGGTAATCATTTTCAAATTAGAGATTTAAACTACTCATTTTACTTGAGAGCTGAAGATGAAAACAAATTGTGACACAAATGACTGGGGGACCTTGTGAATAAAAACATGAAAATTATTTCTAAAGTTGATGTTGTGTATTTTTTTAAGATTTGAAAAGAAGATATTAATATGTTTGTGTTTCTTGTCAAAAAAATTATATGACAATCAAAATTCATTAGAGAGTTGAGATTTAGTATACCAAACCACTTGAGATTATTCATTCCAATTTATTTGGGCCTATGATACATCAATCGACAAATGTATATTTAATGTTTATCAATTTTATTGATGATTTCACTTGAATGACAAACATCATGTTTATGAAACACTAGTCAGAGGCTATGTAAATGGAAAGTTTTCTAGAAAATATGTTGATAATGAAACAAGGGTTTATATGAAGAAGTTGAGAACAGATAATGTTATTGAATTCACGAGAAATACTTCTGAAACGTATCCAATAAAAAAAGGTTTCAAACATCTATTTAGTTCTCCCTATACTCCATAAAAATGGACTAGAAAAACATAAGAATATAAGTTTTTCAGAAATGGGAAAAACGTGATAACAGAATACAAAATTTCAATGTTCTACTAGTGAGAAACTATTAGTACTATTGTACATGTTCAGAATAGTTGTCCGTTAAGTACATAAACTAGCATGATATTTTATGAAATCTTCTATAACAAAAAACCTTCCTTGAATTTATTAAATAGTCTTTTAATTCCTTTCTTTGTTAAAATCAAAAATCCAAATCTCGGAATGTTTGATTAGAAAGCAGAGGAATGAACTTTTATGGGTTATACACCCTATTAATGAATTTATAAGTGATGGAACAAACATTTACAAAAGTTTTTGGACTCATATGATGTGATATCCATTCAGAATCCAACTTCTCTAAAAAAAGTTATTATGAATTCTGTGGAAGAAAAATTGATAGTTTCCAATGAAAATTAAAGTTGGAAATGAAAAGTGCACGAAGATCAGATAAATCATGTGTTGAGGAAAGTGTATTAGGAAAATGAAATCTAAAATTTCATAATTAAAAAAATATGTTGAGGCAAAAAATATTCTTGGTAATCAAAAGTATCTAGATAAAACTATAAAAATGTTGATATTTTAAAATCAAACATCACTCATATCAAATATTCAGAAGGAATCTGTTTCAGAAGCTATTCAATACAAATAACGGGTGAATTATATGAATGAAGAGTTGGATAAAATTTAGAAAAACGAAACATGTGAACATTTTCCATCTAGGAAAGGTAAAAATATTATTAAAAAAAATTGGGTTTAAAGAGAAAAGTTGAATAAACACTGTGAGTTTTCAAGAAAAAAAAGCACGGATTATTTGTAAAGGCTATGCGTAGGTGGAAAGAGTGGATTTTGATGGAACCTTTTTCCCCACTACAAGGTTGGATACTCTTAAAATATCTATATCATTTCCTTCTCCCTGGAATAAAAAATTACATCAAATGGATGTAAATATTTAATTTCTCAATAGAGAAATTGAAGAAAAAAGTTCACATAGAACAATCTTCTGGGTTTTTACTTGATCAGGATGAAAATAAAGTTAGTAAACTAATGAAAAATCTTTATTGGCTGAAACAAGATCCACATTCATGATATTACTAACATAATAATTGTTTTAGAATGTTGATTTTTTCTAAAGGAAAAGATGATAGCAACTTATATGTAAAATATGCAGCCTATGTAACTCTAATTTTAATTGTTTAAATGAATGAAATAATTTTTTCTAGGGAATGATAATTTTATTTAGAATATTTTTTTGATGAAATTAAAAGGAAATTTGAGATTTTAATGTTATGTGAATTAACATTTTTCCTTGGTTTACTAGTTTCTCATAAAAGAAAAATTCATTTTCTTATCTCAAGAAAAGTTTTTCATGTAATTGAAAAAAAAATTGAAATGGAAGAATATAAAAAAGTTTCTACTCCTATATCAGTGGGGATGAAGTTGAGAAAATATGATTTTGGAAAAAGTGTGAATCAAGAATGTAATGACCCGAATCAGGAGCCCCTCTACTAGTACCCCATACCCGGTGCACCACATGACCTCAAGCGCGTTTCCCCAAATTCCAGAGGCTTCCAACTAGCAGCGAGGGCCTTGGTGAGTCATTGGGGAAACTATGGCCTCATTTGGTAAAGTATACAAGGTAAGGAAGACAATAATCAAGAGCCGAAGCACTAACAACATACATAACAACTTAAACCAAACAGTGGAAGCAATGAATACATATACTAATGATGATAATGATGTAGCAGGTACAAGTACTTAAGGAAATTAGCAGACACAACAACATGCTGAAATACAACTGAAACCATGTGAAAAATAAAACAATGGAGACTCCTGAGCATCGCGAGCCACAGCTCGGTCCCATACTCCCCAGCTCCAGTGCAATCATGAACCTGAAGTAGAAGGGCGCTTTCCCTTATCTATAAATGCAGCAACATAGTATGCTTGGGCCCAAAAGCATGTCCCAAATAGGGTGTGAGATACAATCCTAGTAAGCAATCACCCAAAGATTTGTGCCTAACAGTCAATGAATACATGGAAGTAATAAAACAAGATGTAATAAATAGGATAGCACAAGCAGCTACAATCCACAGTTCTAACAAACAAGTACACAAGTAAACAACCAGCAACAAAAAAGAAACAGGTAACCCTCTGGGTAGCTCTCACATCCTAACCCCTATGGTTCAACCTACAAGTACTAGAAACCCTATGGGAGGCACACACAGTCTCACCCCTCTGGTTCAGCTATGTAATTAATAGACTCTCTATGGAAGCACTCACCATCAATTCCCCCTATAGTCTCGTATCGTGCTAAAGGCTCTCTGGGGAAGCACTCAACATCAATTCCCCCTGTGGCCCACGTCGAGGATCTATAGACTCTCTAGAGAATCACTCAACGTCAATTCCCCCTGTGGTCTCGCATCGTATTAAAAGACACTCTGTAGAAGCCCTTACGTCAATTCTCCATGTGGTCTACTACACTAGGTTCACACAGCTTTGTGTAAAACTAAACATGCTCAGCGTTCATATATCATCCCAAGTAAACCTCAAGAAATACTTAGCTATCATTCTAAGGCTCAACAGCATAATAAAGTAGTAGTTCCACTATCCTACAACTAGGCATGGCAACTGGAAAACGCCAAACAGGCAGAACAAGCATGGAAAAGCAATCTGAGCACACAACAAAATTATTCAACTCACAAGCATAAACCTCTACTACAGAAATCAAGAAAAGCAGGAAAATCCAACAGGGGAAAAACAGGAACACCCAATTCCCCGTTCGAGGGAATTGGTGGTAATTGCACATAATACTCATCAACTTTCTACAGAAAGGCACAAACCACCTACCTCGATCCTAAGAGATCGATATATGTGTACCAAGATGAAAGATTCCTCTTAGAACAACGTATATCTAAGAAAATGCACAAAACTTTCAACCCACAATAACTTGGAAACAAGGAAGAATGAAGAAACAAGGCTCAAGAAGAAGGAATAACTCACTGTTTTGATTCCAATGCAATCGACCGTGCTCGAATCAGAGAACGGATAGAGAGGCAGGATCTCGGGGAAGATTCGGTCGTACGGGTCACTCTCGGTCGAACCAGACCTAGAAGAAGACAATTATCACGATGTGGCATGACCCCTGTTCATTTAACGAAAAAAAATACACGGCGTGTACTTCATTTTTTCGTACTCTTCTTTAACCGGCCTCCACCTCACCCATACACACCGTGTGTGTGGCCCGGACACGGCCAGCACACAGCTTCAAACAGAAAAAGAGTACACGGCATGTACTCAGAAAGTAAACAGCGTGTACTTCAAAAATTTCTAGATAGTTCATTTTTCTCAAAAACTCCAGAAAAGAATAAGCATACCTAAAAAGAAGATCTCAGTTCTTACAAACTTCCCCCCTTAAAGAAATTCATCCCCAAATTTCCCTAACGAGGCGGAGAAGATGAAACCACGAATAGCTCTGGCCACTGCGATTGTACATCGGTCTCCGTCTCCCAGGTCTCGTCCTGTACTCCCTCGTGCTGCCATAGCACTCGTACCAGAGGAACAGACTGCCCTCGAAGAACCTTAGTACTGCGATCGACAATCCAGATAGGATGCTCCTCGAATGACGCATTAGTTTCAAGCTCTACTTCCTCAGGCTGAAAGATTTGAGGAGGGTCTGAAAAGTAACGTTGGAGTTGAGAGATGTGGAAGACATCGTTCACGGCCCAATACCGCTGAGGTAGCAACAACCGATAGGCGACCGGCCCAACTCTCTCCAAGACCTCAAACGGCCCGACGTACCGCGGTGAAATCTTACCCTGTCTCTGAATCCTCTTGTTTCCCAACCGCGGTGCGACACGTAGGAAAACCTAATCTCTGACCTTAAACTCCAGAGGTCATCTTTGCTGATCAGCATAAGACTTCTATCGAGACTGTGTTGTAGCCATCCTCTTCCAAATCAGCTCTATCTGCTTTGAAGTCTCCTGTACAAGACGAGTTCCCAGCAAAGCTGCCTCTCCTGCCTCCAGCCAGAATAAGGGTGATCAGCATGGCCTACCGTACAAAGCCTCGTATGGTGCCATCTGAATGGTCGCCTAAAAACTGTTGTTGTAGGCGAACCCCGCCAGAGAAATATGCTTCTCCCAAGAACCTCCAAAGTCAAGGATGCAAGCTCGGAGCATATCATCAAGCACCTGGATCATGAGATCAGAATGTTCATCACTCTGGGGATGGTATGTTGTACTCAAAAGTACCCGTGTACCCAAGGCCTTCTGAAGTCCCTACCAGAACCGAGGGGTAAAGCGCACATCCCTGTATGAACCAATGGAGTGTGGAACTCCATGCAGATGCACAATCTCCCTGATGTAAAGTCATCCCAGATCATCGACACTGAAGGTCTCCTTGATCGGCAAGAAGTGGGAAACCTTCGTGAGCCTGTCGACGACAACCCAAACAGCATCGTTTCCCCGAGGTGATCTTGGAAACCTGGTCAATAAGTCCATTGAAACATCGTTCCACTTATACTCTGGAATGGGTAACTATTTCAAAAGCCCTGCTGGTCACTGATTCTCTGCTTTCACATGCTGACATGTAGAACATCTCATGAAAAAACCAGCAACATCCTTCTTCATACTTGGCCATCAGTATTGGAAATGAAGGTCCCAATACATCTTGGTAACGCCAAGATGAACTACCCAAACAGAGAAATGGAAATCCCACATCAGCTCATCGCGTATGTCTGCTGGCACCCATACACATCCCTGGAAACGTAATATCTCATCCTCGCCCACTATCCATCCAGGAAGAGGGTCCTCTCCTGACACACTCTCCTGCAGGACTATGCCTTCTGAGTTTGATAGCTACCACATCTGTACCCGATCATGTAGCATGGAGGTAACAGCTACGGAAGATAGAAAAGTATGTCCTCATCTGTCTTGCACCTCTAGATTCATCTCAGAGAATAGATCCATCAGCTGCCACTCACTACTGGCCTCTTGAACTGCCTGAACCTGAGTTCTCCTGCACAACACGTCTACCATGGTGTTTCCCTTACCTGGAGTATAGGCAATCTCAAAGTCAAAAGACTGTAGATACTCAACCCACCTACGCTACCTTAGATTCAGATCATACTGAGTGAAGATATACTTGAGAATCTTATGGTCAGTGAAGGCCATAAAGTGCTCTCCCAGAAGATAGTGTCTCCAACAGTGCAAGACATGAACAACAGCTGCCAACTTCAGATCATGTGTCAGGTAGTTCCTCTCATGTGGCCTCAACTACCAAGACCCGTACGCAATGACTCCATATCCCTGAATAAGCACATCTCCTAGCCCGATACCTGAAGCATCACAATAAACAGTGTAGATCTTGCCTAGATCTGGAAAGACTAGTATCGGTGCTGACATCAACCTCCCTTTCAGCTCGTGAAGGGATGACGCACAAGAATTTAACCATAAAATCTTCTCCCCCTTCTTGGTCAGACCTGTCAAAGGTGTTTCTATATGAGAAAAGTCCCAAATGAAGTTTTTGTAGTATCCAGCCAGCCCTAGGAAGCTGCATACCTCAATGATGTTCTTCGGCTGCTCCTAGGAAACTACAGCTCTCACTTTCTCTGGGTCCACTGATACTCCTGCCTCTAAAATTACGTGACCCAAGAAGTGAATCTGATCCATCCAAAAGTGGAACTTCGAGAGTTTAGCATAAATACGATGCTCTCTCAGTGTACTCAAAACGATATCATGATGTGTGGCATGGTCGTGTCGAGTGTGGGAGTACACCAAGATATCATCCACGAAGACCACAACGAAGGATTCTAAGTAAGGATGGAACACTTGGTTCATCAGTGCCATGAAAACTTCAGGTGCATTCATGAGACCGAATGGAATGACTGTATACTCATATAGACCATATCTGCTCCTGAAGGCTGTCATAGGTATATCTGATGGTCTAATGTGAAACTGATGATAATCGGACCTCAAGTCGATCTTTGAGAACACCTGTGCTGTTCGAAGCTGATCAAAGAGGTCATCAATCCTCGACAAGGGGTATCGGTACTTGACTGTCAACTGGTTCAGCTTCTGATAATCCACACAAAGCCGAAGGGTACCGTCTTCCTTCTTCGCAAACAGAATAGGAGAACCCCAAGGAGAAGTACTGGGTTGGATGAAACCCTTTGTCTGTAGCTCCTCCAACTACTTCTTGAGCTCCTACAACTTAGGTTTGGCCATCCTATAGTGAGGAATGGACACCGGTGCCGCTCCTGGCCTGAGATCAATAGAGAATTCTACCTCACGCTCTGGAGGAAAACATGAAAAGTCCTTCGGAAAGACATCCCTGAAGCAATCCACCACTGGTGGGTCCAACTGTAGAGTCCCCTGATCATCCAGATAGAGACTAGCAATCTGGATCGTCACCCCTCCTAGCCCAAGATTCTCAAGTCCTGGTCAACTCTCCTGAACGTCCCATTCTCCTCTATGAACAAAAGGTTCACACTCTAGTGAGATGAAACTGACTCTGCAGTGATAACAGTCAGCGACTACCTGGAAGGGAATCAACCAGTCCATACCAAGGATGACATCATAGCCTGTCATCTCTACGACATAGAGATCCCATAAGAAATGATACCCTGCAACTTCGAGAGGGCACTCTCTAAACTGAATTACACTAGATTCCCTTGTCCCCAAAGGTGTGTCTAGTGTCAAAGATTCGGCAGAAGAAAATATGTGGAGTCCAAGGCTCTCCAAAACAGCAATAGAGATAAAGCTATGCATAGCACCAGTATCGAAAAGGGTTGAAGATAAAAGTGATGTTAATAAAATCATACCGCGAACAGTAGAAGTGTCGGGATCCTGCTCCTGATAAGTCTTCTCTACGGTGAAATACTATCCTGTACCGCAGCCCTTCACCCTTGGATGACCACTTTGAGTTGAACCTCCCTACTAGTGTTGAGGGACTGGTGGTTCACCGCCACAGGCTCAACCTCCAGCTCGGCCCGAACGGACGGAAGAACTCCAGTTTCCCGACTGGTGAGAAACTGGTGGGGCTGCTCCTGAACAACGAGTCATGGAAGAACCCCGGTCACCAGCTACTGGTGAGAAAACCTGGGAGAAATGCTGAAGGTAACCCATCGTTCCACAATATCGGCACTCCACAGGGTCTCTCTTGCACTGTGGCCTTGTGTGCCCTAACCAGCCACACTGGTAGCATGTCACCTGGCTGTCTGACGATGTGTCTCGCTTCCTCGAATCACCGCGTGTAGGCTCCCTACGGCACTTCTAGCTGCCATCTGGAGGAAAACTAGCTCTGGAAGCAAAACCGCCCTGGCTCACAGCTCTAGAGTCTCTCAGATTGCGCTCCGCAATTAGTGCCTGGTTGACAATGGAAGCAATGGAAGTCAGCTGGAAGATGTTCACCTGCGAGCAGATGACCCGCCTGAGACCATCCTCAATCTTCCTTGCTAAGAACACCCTGTTCCTATCCCGGAGGGGTGTGAAGCACTGCATCTCGGTGAAACGAGAGGAATACTCAATGATATAATGAGTAACCTACTCTAAGATTATGAACTCCCAAGCTCGATTGGCCCTCAGGGTCTCCGGGTAGAAGTAGTCGTAGAACACGCGTTGGAGCTCCTCCCAAGTCATAGCCTGCTGTTGACCCTCCTGAGAGATCACATCCCACCACCTCTTGGAGGAGTCTCGTAGAATGTAGGTGGCAAGCTTGACCCGCCTATCTGGAGGCGTCTCTAGATGATCAAAGATAGTCAGCATGGCTTCCATCCATGACTCTGCAGCCTGAGGTCCTCCCTCCCCCGAGAACGTGGGAGGATGCTGCTACTGGAAAACCCGTGTCAGGTCTTCCATAGACGAGGCAAGAGGCGATTCTCCCTAGAAGTCTTGCATCATCCTCATGAAGCCTTCCCTGAACTGTGCATCAACGCCTGTAACTGGTATGATAGCCGGTTCCAAGGCTGGCCCGACAATAGGATCGATAGGGGGTCCTTGATCTGCCATATCTGGCGTCTGATCACTGCCTGACGACAGACGTACAACCGGAGGACGTCTCAGAGGCATAGCTCTGAATGATCAAAATCACACCTTAGATCAGAAAACAAGGACATAGTACACAAGAGGACAAAATGGGAACAGGGGAAAGAAAAACACAAGGTTACAAAACACACCTACACGACGTGTATAAAAACTACATTGTGTGTCTTCTTAAGCCACTGACATGGGTGTGTACTCCTTCCCTACAAGTCGTTTACACCTCAAACTACATGGAGTGTTGACCCCAACACATGGCGTGTACAAGAAAACTAATCCTCTACCTGAGTCTCTTTACATGGCTAACCCACAAGGTTCATCTTAACCCCAGACTACATGGTGTGTTCTAAAAAAACACGGCGTGTACTAGAAAAGGCTTCGGTGGCCCGTGTTGTTGAGCACACGGTTGTCTACACGACTGGACTTTAAACGACGTGCTCCGAACAAACACGACATGTATAGGCAAAGGTGACATCATCCTGTGTTGTTCGTGATACAGCCGGGTACCTGGAAAAGACTACACGGCATGTTCTATAAGAACACGACGTATTCTACCCGAGCTTCCTTGACCCGTGTTGTTGGTGACACGGTCAGGTACACAGCTTCGAACTTACACGGTGTGTACCTACCGTACACTGCATTTTCCAGAAGTTACATTCACGACACCGTGTTCTTCTCACACGGTCAGTGACACAGCCTGAAAACTACACGGCATGTTCCCAAAAAGTACACGCCGTGTATTCTGGGTTTTTCTGGGCATTAGCTCAGAAACTGCACAGAATTCCAGAACACTAAAAATAAGGGAAAGAGGTGCCAAGTTTCGATCCATGAGGTCCCATAACACCTCAAGAACCAAAATTTGTCATTCGCTTTAAGAAAAGAACAAAAAAATAGTTTTCTAACATCACAATAGAGAATCTATCAAGCATATATCACAACAACATGCATAATCTACACATATTCTATCACAACAACATGCAATCGCTAATGCACCGTAGATGGCATGGAAAGTATGCATGGCATGTGATTTCTATAAGTTCCTATATGATGCATGAGATGGAATACCATCATCTCATCAGGTTGCGACAAAAATAGAACTGAAATAACAAAACAATAATAGCACAAGTCATGTGAATCACTCTAGGTGAAACCAGACCAACTATAAAATCTCAAAACTAGCAAACTGCAATTAACGAGGTAGTATGTCTCTTCCCTGAACACGGGTTAGCTACTCCTGATAATATCTTAATGCCAAGTACCAAATCCATCCAATCCTTGGATAAGGTCTCCAAACAGTAAAGCAAGAGAAGAAAACCCCTCTGATGTCACTTTGTAACGACCCAAATCTGGAGCCCCTCCACTGGTGCCCCGTACCCGGTGTGCCACATGACGTCAAGCGTGTTTCTCCAAATTCCAGTGGTTTTCAACTAGTAGTGAGGGCCTTGGTGAGTCGGTGGGGAAACTATGCCCTCATTCGGTAAAGTATACATGGTAAGGAAGACAACAATCAAGAGCGGAAGCAGTAACAACATACATAACAACTGAAAACAAACAGCGGAAGCAATGAATACATTTAGTAATGATGATAATGATACAGCAGGTACAAGTATCTAAGGAAATCAAAAAAACAACAACGTGATGAAATAAAACTGAAACCAAGTGCAAAAGAAAACAAAGTAGACTCCTCAGCATCATGAGCCACGTCTCGGTCCCATTATCCCCATCTCCAATGCAATCAAGAACCTGAAGTAGAAGGGTGCTTGACCTTATCTATACCTGCAGCAACATAGTCTGCTTGGGCCCAAAAGCATGGCCCAAACAGGGTGTGAGAGACAATCTCAGTAGGAAATCACCCAAATATTTGTGCCTAACAGTCAATGAATACATGGCAGTAATAAAACAAGAAGCATTAAAGAGGACATCACAAGAAGCTACAATCCACAGTTCTAACATACTAGTACACAAGTAAACAACCAGTAACAAAAAGGAAACAGGTAACCCTATGGGTAACTCTCACAGCCTAACCCCTATGGTTCAACCTACAAGTACTAGCAACCCTTTGGGAGGCACACACAGTCCCACACCTCTGGTTCACCTATGTAATTAATAGACTCTCTGGGGAAGCACTCACTGTCAATTCCCCCTATAGTCTCGTACCGTGCTAAAGGCTCTATGGGGAAGCACTCAACGTCAATTCCCCCTATGGCCCACGTCGAGGATCTATAGACTCTCTGGAGAAGCACTCAACGTAAATTCCCCTTGTGGTCACGCATCGTATTAAAGGACACTCTGGAGAAGCCCATACATTAATTATCCATGTGGTCTACTACACTAGGTTCTCACAGTCTTGTGTAAAACTAAACATGCTCAGTACACGTATATCGTCCCATGTAAACCTCACGAACTACTCTGCTATCATTCTAAGGCTCAACAGAATAATAATGTAGCAGTTCCACTATCCTACAACTAGGCATGGCAACTGGAAAAACGCCAAACAGGCAGAACAGGCATGGAAAAGAAATCTGAGCACAATACAAAATTATTCTACTCACAAGCATAAATCACTACTACAGCAATCAATAAAAGCAGGCAAATCCAATAAGGGAAAAATAGGAACATATAATTCCCCGTTCGAGGGAATTGGTGGTAATTGCACATAATACAAATCAACTTTCTACGAAGAGGCACAAACCAACTACCTCAATCCTAGGAGATTGATATATGTGAACCACGATGACAGATTCCTCTTAGAACGACGTAGATCTGATAAAATACACAAAACGTTCAATCAACGATAACATGGAAACAAGGAGGAATCAAGAAACAATTCTCAAGAAGAAGGAAGAACTCACCGCCGTGATTCCAACGCAATCGACCGTGCTTGAATCGGAGAACGGATGGCGAGGCGGGAGCTCAGGGAAGATTCAGCCATACGGGTTGCTCTCGGTCGAACCAGACCAAGAAGAAGACAATTATCTCTATGAGGTGAAACCCTAGTTCGTTTAATGAAAAAAAAAATACACGGCGTGTACTTCAGTTTTCCGTACTCTGCTTTAACCGGCCTCCACCTTACCCTTACACACCGTGTATGTGGCCCAGACACGGTCAACACACAGCTTCGAGCGGAATGATAGTACACGGTGTGTACTTCAAAAATTTCCAGAAAGTTCATTTTTCTCAAAAACTCTAGAAAAGGAAAAGCGTACCTGAAAAGAAGATACAGGTTCTTACAAATAAAGGATTTTAGAAGATGATAGGAAGTATACCTTAATATATATCCTCAAGGTATGATATTGTTTATGTTTGGACTATGTGTTCCAGGAATCAAAGTAATCTGAAACAATCAAATATGTTTACTACAATGAGAGTTATAAGATATTTAAAAAAATCATTACATGGGTTGTTCTATAAAAGAAATTATGAGTTGATGTTTAATGGTTATACTAATACTTCTTGGGTTGGAGATTGTAATGATAGACAATCAACCTAAGGAGATACATTTTTCTTGGGTGAATGATGTGTATGTTGGAAAAGAAATAAAAAAGGTTTTTTAATATTGATCACTATGAAATTAGAATATATTGTTGCTAATTAGTCTTGTAATTAGATATTGTGGATGAATGTTTAGCTAGAAGATTTAAAATTCAAATTTTCTAAAAAAATGAAAATACTTTGTGACAATCAGAGTGCAATGGATATTTCTAGAAAACATATACAAAATTCAAGATCAAAATACATTTATATAAAGATTCAATTTATAAAATAGAAATATGCTACTAGAGATGTATTGTTGGAATATATCTCAATTAAGTATCAAATTACTGATATCTTTATAAAGGAAATTCCAAAACAAAGGTTTTTTGAGTTGAGGTTGTGACTTCATGTTCAACCTCCTCCAATGAATTCTTAAATCACATAAGGAATCCCCCACTGTGCATTGGATTGGTTTTATATAGGAGGATAAAAAGTAAAAACATTTTACTCTTTAAGAATTTTTTACTTATCTTTATTTTATGAATATGATGTTGTGGTCATCAGATAATGGGGGAGTGGAAAATTAAAATGAGAGAAAAATGAAAAATGGAAAATGATAAAAATAATGGGGAGTTTATCATAAAATGTCCATGAAATGTTATTATCATCTAAGGATGATGTTACATTAAAAACATAACTTTATCTAGCAGTTTGGTGGTACGAAACTCTCTTTTAAGAAAGGAAATGTTTTTGTAAAAGTAAAAAAAATGATTTGTTTACTAAAAGTGGGTTGTAAGAGTTGTTAAAGAATTTTGTAAAAAGATCCAAAGGGTGGTATTGAATAACAATTGTCATGTTTTGTCTTTTTTTTTATTTGTTGAAAACTAATATTTTGTAAAAATATGATTTTTAAAAATAGGTCAATGTTGCTGAATGTAAAAACCCAAACATAAAGGGGGTGAAAAGTTTTGTTTTTGAAAAGTTGTTTTCTAGAAGAAAAGGATTAGACTGAGAATAACCAAACGTGGAGTATCAGATTGAGAACCACCAGAATAAGAAGAGGTCAAAAAGTTAACATTTTTTTATTGGAACACACCATCATTCTCAGATTCATCGGCATGATGTTGAAGATCGATCAGATGCAATGTTTGTTAGAAAGTCAGAAGTTGCTAAGTGAGAAAGTCAGAATGATGTTGAAGTGGATGTTTTAAGAATGTGAATTTAGGATTTAAATATTTTTAATAATTTATAACCTTTATCCATGAAATACATTTCTAATCATGAAGATCTCATAAATAAAAAAAACTCATTATAAAATATTTTAAAGATATAGAGGAATCGTAAAGACTGTATCAGTTCCAGGAATCAATAAAAAATGTTCATTGAATCTAGATGTACCTGACATTGTTGTTTTGAGAAGTATGAATGAGTTATAACTGATGAGATTTTTAGTATTTCATTGCTGAAGAATGGAGGTTTCTTATTAAAGGGAATTCCATAATAATGAGAATTCCATCGTAATGAGAATTCTAATGTTATGTGGATTTTATATCACTGACTATGAGGAGGGAAATCAATCATACATACTCTGAGGAAGAAATTCAATCAAACTGAATCTGAGAAGGAAATTTAATCATACTGACTTTGAGTAGGAATGTTAATCTTTGACGAGGAAATTTAATCATATAGACTCTAAGGAGGAAGAAAATTATACTGACTTCAAGGAGGAAGGTCAATCTGGATAACTCTAAGAAGGAAATTTAATTAGTCTAACTCTGATGAGCAAAGTAAATTCAGAATGAGCTAAAGAAGTTTTATCATAATGATAAAGGGAATTTTCATCATAATGGGATGTGGAATTTGTATTGTAATTATCTGAGT
The DNA here is from genome assembly GCA_963277665.1 of Viscum album. Classification (NCBI taxonomy): domain Eukaryota; kingdom Viridiplantae; phylum Streptophyta; class Magnoliopsida; order Santalales; family Viscaceae; genus Viscum; species Viscum album. The sequence goes on along the minus strand of OY728137.1, from coordinate 439,839,958 downwards.
AAGTTTCATTGTTATCGGTGAGGAAGATCCATCTAAATAGTATGAGGAAGTTTCATCATACTGACGAAAAGAGAGGAAGTTTTTGAAGGTTGATTAATATGAAGACTCAACAAGATTCTCGAATATTTTTGAAGTGTTGAATTAGTCAAAAATGAAATTAACATATGCATAGACCTAGGTATTTTTGAATTTGCGTAATCAGGAAGAGTTTTTTAGTTTCCTACCATTGGAGTTCCAGGTAGCCTATAAATAGAAGAAAAATGCATTCATACTTTAAAAATTTTCATGTGAGTGGAAATGGTAGAGTGCTTAAAATTTTGAGTTAAAAGATGAGTCAGAGTACTTTCATGAAAAACATATCGTTAGAAGATTAGATACCTGAATGTTTTCTTACCGAATAGAGGAAGATCATAATGAGGAAGTTCACACTTAGTTTTGAGTAGTTTTTGAGAAGCACAAGTTTTGTTATCCAGAAAAAAGAATTATCTTTAGAAATGGATTCATAAAGGGTGCATCATATTGAGTCGATCAGACTAATTCAATTAGACTGGGTTCATCGGACTGAATGTCATCAGACTTAGGAACTTTTGTGGAGTTGATTGAATAAGGTCTTTATATTTTTTTGGATTATTTTTTTTGAATTTTTTTAAGGATGGGAGTCAGTATAATCAATCATATCAGGATATGGAAGGTTTCTAATGGGATTTGGAACAAGTTATATTCACTTATTCAAATTAGGTAATTTCCATAGACCCACGAGAGTGGCTATTGTAAGGATCTAGGTAATCGTACTGAGACCGAACCTTTTAAATCTCATGTTCTTTACTTTCATTCCTACATTTCCATGCATGGGTATTTAATAAAATATTATAAGGTTATAAACATAAACAGGTTTTAGGGGTTATGTTTTAAACGTTTACAAACTTATAAAAAGTGAACAACTGATTCAACGACCCTTCTCAGTTGTTATTCAATCCTTTGGAACATCAACTTGCATTTTTTTGTATATAATTGTTTGAATATTTTATTTAAATATAATATATATAATGAATATTTTTATGTTTTTTACTAAATTCATAAGGTATTAAATATACTATATTTTCATTTTTTATTATATACATGCATGATAATTACAGTTTGACATATTTATGTTTACATATTTTTTAAATGTTTTAAAATAAAATTAATTAATTTCATTTTTTTCATCTAATATATATATATATATATATTAATTATAATAAATATTAATGTTATAAAAACATTTTCATACATAGAAGATTATATATTTTTGTGAAGTGTTAAAATAAAAAATTATAATTTCATTTTTTAAAAAATAATTATATATATATACATACTTTTATAATATTTTAAAAAATAATAATTTCCATTTTTTGATATGAAAAAATATATATTAATATAAGCTATTTTAAAAACAGAAATACTTAATGGAAATGAAAATTAAAAATAGAAACAAGATATGTATGTATGTATTCATGCACATAAAATTTGTAGTGTCAATTTTACTAAAGAAATTTGTGATTTATATTTATTATATTGTATGTATATTTTTTGAGAAAAAATATATAATATATTACTGATCAATCAAACCAAACATACCGATCCAATTGGGAAAAGAATCAACCCAATAATGATCACCCGAAAATTTTCCATGGAATACCAAATGATGAGAATCCATATTTTCCCCACCCTTTATGAATGAAAAAAATGAAAGAAGAAAATATTTCAAATATGGACCAAATCATTCTCAAAATAATAGTGTATGTATATGGATATACATGTATGTTTGAATGTACGTATTCACTAATTTCTAAATATATATATATATACAAATTGAAAATTTTCAATACTATTTTTCACTAAAAATATACATTTTATATTGATATTAGAAAATATATGGTGTTTAAAAAAATACATTGTGAAATTTCATTGGAAATTCAAGTTGATATTCGATATATTTTCATTTTAAATTTTATAGAAAATTTGAACCATGGATTTCTTGTAAAAATTCACATTGGAAATTTTTATTGGAAATTTAAACCATAAATTTTCAGTTAAAATTTACATTATTTATTTACATGTCAATATATTCTCAATGGAAATTTTAATATATATTTATTTTACGTTTTTCCAAATAAAATTTTATGTATAAAACTTCATTGGAAATTTTGAGTATAAATATCCTCCGATAACTATTAAATTTTAATGAACGTTTAAAATTCATATATGTACGTACAAATATGCTTATATTAATATAATTGTATATGATTATATTTAATATTTAGTATGAATTTAGACTGATAATTATAAATTTTCACTGTAAATTTTCAAATAAGTGAAAATTTTCACTGTGAATTTTCATTTAGAATTTCAAAAGAAATTGTAGAAGTTACCATTTGAAATTTTCAATAAATTTTAAATGAAAATTTTTATGTATGTCTCTATGTAAACATTGAAATTTTCCGATGTAAATTTACACCTAAAAAGTTATAAGGAATATCAATTGAATATTTGTAATGATATTTTCCTGTGCAAATTAATGTGTATATATATATGTTTGAAATTGTTTGGTGTAAATTTACAATTGAAAATCACATATTCAATTAATATGTGTGTTTTTTCATTCAAATATACACTAGAAATATTCTTTAGAAATTTCTAGTGTATATTTTCAATGTAAATTTATGATGTAAAACTGCAGTGTAAATTTTCAATATATATGTACTTAAAAATTACAATGTGAATTTGTACTAAAAATTCAATATGTGTTATTATGGTGTATATTGATATTTGTGTATGTTTTTGGGTGTAATTTTCAATATATTTTATTGTTAATATGTTTTTTTAAAATATATATTGGAAATTTTCACTCAACGTTTTATATAAAAATTCACATTAGAAATTTTCATTAAAAATTTGCATGTAACGTTCTCAATGAAAATTTTCAATGAAAATTTCTTGTATAAATAGGTGAATGTATGTATGTATATACTTATATGATTATATATTTATGAATTTTTTTATGTATATACTTATATTAATATATATTTATATACATATAATGTATGTATGCATGTATGTATACACTAGAAATTTTCATGATAAATTTTTACAAAAAATATATTGTATATTTATATTAGGATATAAAATCACAAATATATACACTCACACTCAGACAGACATAGTACATATAAAAAACATTTAAAATTTTCATTGGAAATTTAATGATAATTTTCACTAAAATTTGTAAATGTAAATTTTCACAAAAAACATCCAATTCACACTTTCAATGCAATTTTTTTGTTAAATTTCAAAAAATTTATTTATGAATTAATATAATTGCGCTGTAATTTTAAATATAAATTTTATGTGGATATTTTCACAATAAAATTTCGGTGTAAATTTATACTTGAAATTCCCATAGTGAATTTCCCTAATAAATTTTCATTTAAAATTTCCTTAAAAAATAGAAATTTAAAATTTCATTGAAAAATCAAATTTTTATTTTAGATATTAATATATTTTCACTATAGATTTAGAATTTGAATTTATTTTAAATTTTAGGTTTTCAAATTTTACGTACTAGTGGGGATTTGGTCTAAATGTTTCAAGTGCATGTTTTTGCTAAATATTTGTATTTTTTATTTATATATTAAAATATTTGTATTATGAGTTTAAGTGTAAATTTAAATTATTGTGGGAATTTTCAATGTAAATTTTATATGCAAATTTTCACAAGATGTTCATAGAAAATATTATATTAGGTACTTAAGGGTGTAATTACATTCAAACACATGCATACCTCACATGTCCAGAAAAATGCAGGTCATAGGCCCTTGATTGATTTTATTCAGCCCGTAAGGGATCCTTCATTTCGGCCCTCTTCCGATTGTTCCATTAAGAAGGAACCCACTTCCAAATCCAAGGAAGATTGTTCGCAGTCGTCATCTCTAGAGAATGAAATGTCATTGTTCGACCATCACAACCACCACGACGAAGTCGTTGTTGCCTTCAGAACATCCAACATCAGCATCCAAGTTGCACTACATTGTCGCCACTATTATATCCCTTATTCACATGAGCCGCTTGTCCTTTTACCATTATTCATCTAAAAACACACCATCCCAGTTGTTTCAGCCACCACATATCCCCTCCACACCATCACCAGTCATTATTTCTGGTTTTTACGTTTCCACCACACCAGTCGATGAATGTCCCGCCTGCAGGCTGCCCATACATGGGAGAATCACCACACTAGGTAATCTAAAAATTCAACGACATTTGATGAGGATGTGAAGTGGAGAAGAAAAAAAAACAGAGAAGTACATGGGTGTGTGGGGATTCAAATAAGGGTGCGCTTTGGTGGACTCCACATTGTTAGAGAATGGTTGTTTTATGATTAGGGTTGTGGCGGTCATGTGAGAGGAGGGTTCATTGGTCTTTCCCTCATCCCGGGCATATGCACGCCTCGTGTGTTTTTTCTTTGTTTTCAAAATTTACATAATCCCAAAATCAAATCTTGTATTCTTTAATTTCCACCTTATATGATTATTATATTTTTAAAATTTAAAACAATAAATGAATCCTAAAAATTAATCAGTGCCTATACATCCTCTTTAGTTGAGGATCCAGGAATAGGGTGGGTAATCAGGCATGCATACAGTCTAAAATTATTTTTTAGATACTTAGTTGGGTGACCTTAGAACCCTAAAGATGTGTAGGATGGTGTACCATGACATGTGGCTCCAATCCTTCCACCAAAAAATTTCAACGCATTCCAACCCCCAATTGAAGCATTTGTATTATTTAATATCTTAGGATTAGTAAACTTATGATTTACCGTAATTGATTCAATTGTATATAAAAAATTCTTTAGAATCAATTTTTATCTATTATGAATTCTGGTTATATATAGAGATATTTAACTCCTCTTTATCCAATTCCTTTATATGATATTCGTTTTCAAGAATATCATTAATGTTTGATTTATCTCATTGAGACTTTTGATAAAATAAATCATTATTTATTATAAATTTTGTACCGTAGAGCCTGGTTATATTCTCTCTTATAAATCCTTTCATTAATTTTCCCAATAAATTAATGTAAACACATGAGAATATGCAAAATCTTCAAGAGTTATGATAAATAATAATAAAAAGATGATAACACATGATAAATCATAAATTTTACTGATGTTTCTTCTATAAGATCAAAATTGGATAGACGTAAAACAACTTACAACATAATTTCAAAAGAAAATATTTTCATTTCATCATTTAAGGAAGCACTATTTTATAAATATTCAAACAATTTATTGTTACCTTTAAATAATTATCACCGTTAATCCACTTTTTATGGTTATATTATTATAATTTTTATAAACAAATAAGTCAAAATGATAATTTGAAAACTCTCATATTCACCCTGTATTATATTTAAAACAAAATTATTTTCATTTTCATTCAACTTATAGAATGAATTAAAATAGTTTGATCAAGTTTTATGATGATTTCAATAAAATATCATGAGTATTAAATTCATAATTTTCATCCATATTTTGAGATTAATACCAATAAAATAATGAAAATAGTGTTTATATATAATAAATAAGAGAAAATAAATAAAAAAATATAATGTATATTTAAAAATGAAAACATATATATCATCTATATATTGAGAATTTATACACCATAATCAAGATTTAATCCTTTAATTTGTATATGTAGGGGATGTAAAATTTCATTATGGAATCCTAGCATGATCAATGATGTTAACTTTAATAAACAACAGGTATGTGATGTTCTTAATTCAGTCACTTCGGTTGGTGATGATTCAATTTTCATTTGACTAATTATGCCTGTTTCAAAATCGAAAACATTTATTCTAAACACTATTTTAATAACAATAATTTACATTGACTTTAGGGAATTTTACAATGGTGAGTCTTTACTGCTCTTTTGGAGCTCTTTATTTTCCCCACAACAAAAGATTTTGAAAATAATTTACGTATTTTTTCAATGTTATCAATAGGGGGAATAATTATAACAATATATGATATTGAGAATTAGACTCACTTTTTTCATGTAAATAATTATCTTACACTATTGATATTAATGAATGAAACATCTTCATGATGCACAATCTAGAGAAGACAATCACATTGCTTCATCCCATAGAAGAGATTTATCATGGGATTTTTTTGATCCACGAGGAAATGTCATGGATGCTAAGACAAATATAGCTGTGTCCGGGGGTAACAACCATATTATGGATGTAGATGTGGTTCATTAGGACTGTGTTCATCATGATTAGCGAGATTCTCCTCTGTCTACTATTTCATATGAACTGTACCCATAGCCAGAGGCAAATGCATTGTTAGGGTCTATTAGCATGGGAAATTTTATTACATAGATAAACACTGATTGGTATGTGTTTTATTATTTATGAGCTTTTGATCCAGATATATCCACAGTATAGAATCCATATTGTTCATATGTTGGCGAGTGTTCTATCTAATAGCCACTATCCATTGAGGTAGGACATGGTATAGATAGTGAGACTATATATCCACCACTTTCCACATAATGTGATGTTGAGGTGGGTGGCAGAGATGATATTCATGGTAAATGTATGAAAAATTAGAAAACTAGATAGACACGGTGTGGAAACATTATATATACACCTGGTTGTGGCATATATGAGAATCCAAGCAATATTTTTAAATTAGTTTGATACATGTTATATGTTTTTTAAATCACTATTTCTACATTATTTTAAAACATAATAATATATTTCATAATGTTTCATAAATAAATTAGTTGACATTAATTTTGGTTTTCAAAATTAATATCATGTTTAATGTTTCCTTGAAAAATTATGTTATTTTGATTATTATTATCGAACAAATTCTGTTTCATTTGTGGGCTTCTCCGTGCAGGAATTTTTTCTGGCTAGGCCTCAACCTAGTCCTTCAACACTGTTGGGCTCCTTTATGGGCGTTGGGCCTATTTGCTAGGCAATTCGCTCAGCCTGTTTATTTTATTGACATGCCTTATCATTGCATTTCACCATGGCGATCCTCACCTAGCATGTTCTTTTTGTAGTTGAAAAATATTCATTTAATGAAACCTATATGTGTATCTTGAATTTGTTGTTGGTCCTTATTCACCACCACCAACCCACTCTTAACCTGCCTCATTTCCTAGTTTATGTGCGATATTTTTCACTTACCTAGTGTTCTCAAAATTCCTTCTTAACCGTAACCCGACACACATTAACCTAGACTTTTGCGCTTTCTGTCCTATCACCTTAGCTTTTTGTGCCTTTATTACTCATTACATATCATCATTTTTAGTGTGTGGTTAAACAACTATATTTTTTTCATCCAGAGAGATCCTTCAAGGGAAATATAGGAACTTTTATAGTCCTCAATTGTGCACTTGCACACTACTTATTTCGATGATACCTTCTAGTGGAGACCTCGCCTCTTCTGAGTATTTTTCCACTGAAATGAATTTAAGAAGTTCTGGCTACATCAGCCTAGTTCTTCATCTTCTTCTTCTTAGGTTATTGGTCTAGTCCTTAGTTGGTAAGGATATTTCTATTTTTCATTTGGATTTTTTACTATATATTCTTATTTCTCCTCAGTCGGGGATTGGGTACGCATGTTTGAGTTCATCCTTCCTAGGGTTCTATGTTACTATCCTTGGTCTTGTATTTTTCATGATTCCCTGGTGTGATAATGACCTCATTCATGGATAGTTTATCTAAACATTGTGTGTTTCTCTTTTTCACTTCCTATATTTTATGTTGTATTTGTGCATAACATATATCGTTTTTCTCATGTTCTTACCATTGAGGAGGAAAAAACTAGTCTGAACCATGTAAATATCTGTGTAAATATTTTATTTCCTACATTTTCATTTTTGTTTCTCTTATTATTGATTCTAGATTGCATTTGTTTTTTCTTTTTATTTTTCTATTTCATTTAGAATTATCAAATTGATTCTTTATTTCACTTATGTTTGTTTCAGTGACCCATCACTGGATATGTTTAGAACATCGCAATTGGAATCAAATCCTTTAATCAGTTTTAAAATTTCATATGTTATATTTGAATTCATAAAATTTAAAGGATAAAATGATTTTAGTATATGGATAGTAATGATGTGTGCACTGTTTGTCCACAGTGGGCTAGAAGATGCTTTTCTTGGACCCAAAAAACATATAGTGATTATGTCTGCTGATATATAATCTACAACCATATTCATTGATATTGACCCTAGTTTTCTGTAAAAGGCTCATTGCACACTTCATTTAACCTTAGGAGACATATTCTTATATGAAGTCTCCCATTAAACTACTTCTAAATCCATTTGTCTTAAACTATAACTTTTATAAGTGACCAAAACATTTATTGGACGTTTATATAATAAAAGTGTTTGTATAATTTCAAAATCACTCATAGATCTCTTGTGTGTCTTCATATTGATGTGTTTTATAAATAACTTGTGTATTTAGATAATATAGATATTTAATTAATGGATTAAGATCATTCATTAATTCATCTAACCTCACATGAAAATTATTTTAATTTATTAAAGGATTCCATGATGTATGGTAGATATTCAATAACATTAGAAGTGGCGATGTTTGCTACTTTGTCTCACGATCTTCAAACACATGGTTTGAAGGAAGAAATTAATGGTGTTAAGAGTGAGCCTAAATTGTTTTTCCATATAAAGGATCAAATCAAAAATAAAGATAGAAAATAAAAGAAATGGTTTAATAACTTATCATGCTTTGACTGTGGGATGATGGGACACATAAAAAGATACCATCTTGACGTATAAATTTAAAGATATTACGGCCCAGTATCATGTGATATGACTTGGGTTCACCACTATTGATGTTATTTTGTTTTTTTATAATCTCTTTTTTGTTATAATTAGACATATATTCTTTGTAGTCTATTTTCATCGATCCAAGGACTGACCCTTCTTTTTTTTGAGGAGGAACTCCATTAGGAGAGAGGGTTTTTAAGGGATGGTCTATGCCATTTGGGGTTAGGTGGAGCATCTTATTCTATCATATTTCTGTATTTTTTATTTTTGTGTGTTTTTACTAATTTTACTATTGAATTAATATGATAGTTTCTGAGTTTTTTATTTTCACTATCTTTTGACCAGAGAGAAAGATCTTTTTTAGTATTTTTCAGATTATTTTGATGCTCGACAGTGTATCAATTGTTCTATGGATTCTCAAGTTTTGGTGCTAATATCTTATTTTAATTATTATGTTTAGTCTTATGATTACTAATCATGTTATAATTTTTATAGCAGTATATTACAGTATTGGTGGAACATGTGCCACTAATGACACATACTAAGTGGAATTCATACTGGGTGATTGCTACCAAGACCTAGGTTTTTCTATTTATGAAAATTTACCCTCACTTCTGATAGGTTAGGAGTATATAGGTGGTAAAAAAACACCATATGTTTTGTGTTTTCATTTTATTTTAAAAATGCTGAGAGTTGTTATTTTTTGTTTTCAAAATGAAAATCTTGTTTAATTTTTCCATGTTTAATTATGATATTTGATTATTAATATCGAATTTATTCAATTTTGGAGTACCATTTTTAAATTTCCCCATGTGGGATTTTTTTTCTCAACCTCTTCTAGAGCCTTCAGCACAACTGGGATCCTTTATGCACACTTGATATGATTGTTAGGGTGTTTTCTCAGCCTGCTTTTTGATTGGTCCACTTTGTCATTATATACCACCTTGGAAATCCGTGTCTGACAAGTTTTTGTATTCATTAATAAATATTCAAATGATGGATCAAAGATAAGCCATTTTGTTTTACCGGTTATCCTTATTTGATGCCCACACCTGCTCCTCACCTTCCATGTGTCCTAGGTTATGTGCAATTTTTTTGCCCACCTGGTGTTCTCCGACCATCTTAGCTCCTACTGCTCGAAACACATCCACATTATTGGATTTTTTTTCAAGGACTAAATGTTTATACTTGTATTATAGGAATAATGGATGTACTGAATATTAATAATACTTTTTATTACATATTATTTTTAGTTCCTCCTGACTCTAACGTAATAATGTCCTAGATTATACGTTGCATTGATAAGGTATTATTAGTTCCCCACTACGATAAGGACATTGATGTGGTATGGTGATATTCTCAAATAATGTGTTGTGTTTGGATACATAGTATTATGGGACACATAGTAAATATACTGTCAGGTGAAAATACTCATAAACAGATGAAACATCTTCTCATGATGTTCGCACTTGGTAATCTCCAAAATTGGAGATTATGAGAACAGACCTTCCAGTAGTAATTCTATATTTTTTGGTTTCATTGAATATTCCAATATATGAGATGGTGTGATGGTCCTTATAATTTAAGACTGTTATTAATGCATGTTACAACTCGTTTACTTAGATGTATTTCATAAGCCATGATGATAATAGTTCACGAAGAAGTTAGATTGTTTGGTTGCGTCATGAGTGAAATGAAATTAATGAATAATCTGAGGCATGATATGTCACTTCCATATTTATAGAAGGTAATATCTTGACCCTTTTATTTTAATATAATATTCATATTAAATTCCATATCCCAGGAGTAATGATGTATTTATTTCATATAGTCAAAAAAAAGACATATCAAGATTATAGGTTGGTGACATGGTTATGAAACCTGCTTGATGAGATATTACGACAAAGGGATTATATTAAATAGTGAGATTTTATATGTGGTTTTCCACATTGAGACTTTCCTTGGGTGCCTTGACCCGTTACAAGATAGTAATATTTGAGTTTAGGCAAGTCTGCATAATGCCAATGGGAAAGAATCCTAGAGGGTCACATAGTAAGTGTTTCTATTGATATTGATTATATTATATTTGAGTTTAATGAATGGATTAAATATTATTCTCAATTATGAGGATTAATTTTATTCGAGTTATATTGATCTAATAAATTAAATAAATATTTATTCATCGACATGTGAATAATAAAATAATTTTATTTATTGAATATTTTAGTAAATATTTATTATCTAAGTTATGAATAAAATATTCATTTGGTTGTTCAATAAATTATTGAGGAGTTCAAACATACTAAGATTGAGTAAAGTGAAAAATATTAATTAAAAAGGTAGTTACATAATATTTTTTATTGCACAGGTTAGAGCGTGCAACAAAATAATAATAATATAATTGTTATAATGTGGCATGTAGTTTATTAAAGGTAATAAATGTGTGGTGTTTCTTGAAGATCATAGTAGAAGGTATGGATTACTGCTAGGAAGATTCTGCCATTGGATCCTCATAGTTTGACAAAGGTAATCAAAAACGGTCATTTCGGATGATTGAAATTCACCAACAAAGAATGTTCCTAAGACCAGGTAATTATTTCATAAAATATTAAATTAATTAATTATAAATTATACATGCAAGATCGTCACTCTTGATTTCAAGAACCATTTATTAATTTTTTTAATATATCACCCACCTACACATGCTTCCGCTGTCCCCAGAACCATCAAGTTGTAACAGAATGGTCATGTTTAAATTTATAATTATTTATTTGATTTTTGATCTATGTGAAATTGTGGTTATATTTTCATTTTATGTAATTATTTCTTTAATTAGATTTTAATTTACATTTTATCAACATATTAATCATGTTCATTCAGTGTTTCATTTTTTAATCGGTTTAAGATCAAATGTAGAACAACCATATATGCTAGTAGGATGTACTAAATCAATGTCTTGTAAAACCGGGTTACACGATGTGTGGCTCGAGCACACGCCATATATGCATGTGAATTGTATCTATATGTGTCGAGTAATTAATTACATGTGATTCTTTTATTGGAAACCATGTGTTGACTCAGCCAATTTAGCACACAAAAAGTAGATACATGCAGTGTAGCTGGCACGTACAGACCATGTAGTTTGACCAAGTTAACACGCTATGCCCCAGGCGTGTGACCTAGATATATGGAAACTTATGTACAGGGCGTGTAGATTCATGTACACGCCGTCTAGTCTGCAATTAATGAAAAAAATTAAATTTAGATTAAATTTTAAAATAACAGTATAAAAACCTTATTTTATTGATTGGAACAACGTTGTGTGTCTGAAAATTTAATAATGGTTTTAATGAATTTTTAAATTCTAAATTAATTTATTGTAATTAATATGTAATTATTGGTTCTTCCATTTATTTTTGTTGAATTCCATTCATTATGGGTATCTAAAAATAAGATCATATGATCATTAAGATGAAATGGAATTAATTAACTATTTTATTAATCAATTAATACAAGCGAATTTATCTTAAATAATAAAATAATGAATAAAGAACTTAATTCTATCCATTTACTTTTTCATATTCGTTTCATGTATGGCCATTAATGAGCTTGAATAATAATTGTTTATGTGTTGGATGTTTTAATTTAATTTATTTCCTGAGTTTTCAATTATATAATATTAAATTAAATGATGGTCTCCAAGTCATCCCTACCTTCATTATTATGTAGGACCTACATGTCCAAGGGTTTTTATTTAACCTCCTTTAACCAATCAATTGGTTCTCCTCCCTTGCATGTGAGTAATAAATATTTGTAATTAATGGAGCATTCCATGTCATGTGGAAGCAATTAAAGAAGGAATCATAATGATGCCAGCCAAGGTAATACATACGGGGTTATGTGGGATGTTGTAACTCATGCCAAGACTAGAAAATGAGGTATTTCCCCAAGTTTAAATGTTTCAATTTATATATAATTAGATAAAGATAATGAAATGGTAATTTAATAACTTAATTAATTATTTCTATGCAATTATTTATTTTATGGATGGAAGACTGACATCACATAAATAAATTAATTAATGTGCAAAGACGGAAATCAAATAAATAAATTATGTGTAAATGTTTTGTCCAACATTTTTAATTAATTAAGTAACTTCCAATTAATATTTAAAAGTTTTATAATGGATAAAACAAGATAATATTTATACATAATAATTTAAAATCCCTCAATTAAATAATAAATCAGACTATGACTTCCATTTCAGGATTTAGAATCAAACCATCAGACTAAGTGTAGTATATGGATAGTGTTTGGACACTTAAATTTATCAAGGAGTTATCATGAATGATTTGGGTTGAATTAATAAAAATTGAATTCAGTTTAATGGCCAAAGTCTATTCAATACAAAATTGGAGGAGAGTGTTGAGGAAATCAAAGTCATAATTTTTGGATAGGGGAATAAACTCAATTGATCAAGGGGATGTAAGTCTCCAATTGGAAAGAAATCCAATCTAATTCCATTATTATGGTGTTCATGGAAAAAATTATGGATCATTAATAAATGTATGGGGATCCTTTCCACTAGAATGTTAAATCAACTAGACATTCCAATTACAATGTTGATGGTTATTGAGACTTGATTTAATAGTGAGATATTTAATAAATAAATAGATAAACATAATTTATTATATCTCATTTATTATGTAATCAATCAATATAATAATAATATGATCATTTTAATCATATAATTAAATGAAACTTTTCTTATCTAAATTATCCCTATGATCAATACTGGAGTAGGATTACATTCTAACTAGAAGTAACTTCCATGAGTTGTTTAGGAGCCTTTGGGTTGTGCTAAACCATGAATTTAAATCTTACGTACTAGAATCCTAAATACATAGTCTTCCAACTAAATGGGTGAGTGATAAAGAGTTTCATGTATATGAAAAGCATTTGAGTGATGCCATTGAAAATCAATGTTTGATGCTTTCATTGATGTCTAATGAACAAATAAAGTCTCATGAAATTATGGATTCATATAGAATTCTTGAGAACTTCCATGTTCCTTACTAAGATATAGCTAGACATGAACAATTTGATATTTCCAAGGTGATATTTTAGAGAAAACATGGAGAGGATGTCCCAGCTGGGAATTACATAGTTTGGATCATTGGAAACAATGATCACATAGAGTTTCTAGGGTTTATACTCACCAAAGAACTAGGAACTGAACTCATTCTAGAATCACTCCTTTATATATTCTCTAGTTTTCTAGTGAATTTTAATATGAATAACATTGAGAAGTCTCTTACAGATTCTCATAATATTCTTCTCCAAGTAGATAAGGATACGATGCATGAAAAACCGTCAATCCTTTTAGTGAAAAAAATAGAAAAGGAAATCAAATATATTTAATCCCAAATATTAATCACACCCTTCTACGATGAGTAAGATGAAGGGGAAATCAAGGGAACATGATTTTGATTCCTTTTCATGTGGCAAGAGGGGCCACTGGAAGAAATGTTGCACCCACGAAATGAATCAAGGGGAATATTGAGGCATGTTTGTTACCGAGTGAAATCTATTTGTTTCTAAAAATTGGGTATTAGATTCATTTGTCATGCTCACATGTGTATTCAAATACCTGAGCCAAGGAGAATATAGTTGTGCACAATGGATTTGGTGAAAACCACTCAATCCTAGAGATCCCTATTCTCCATGAATTTTCTAAATAATAGAGACCAATACTCATCCACTAGATCAAGGAGAATGCTTTGGAAGAAATTCTCAAGGCGATAAAGGTAGACAATGCATGCATAAGGATATTCTTTGTTAGCACATAGAGACTCCATTATTGAGATTCGAAGATTTTTTGAACATGTGTGGATCAATTCTAGAGTAAATCCACACTTTATTTCTACAACGAACTGACGGTGCATCATAGATCTATCATCAGATTCATGAAAAAAGAAATAATTCCTTATAGGTAATTCTTATTTAATTAAATTAATTATAAAAAATATGTGTTGATATATTCAATCTTGGTTACTTAATGAATACCATTTTCTAATTTTTTTGATAAATTTTGTTGATCATGATATTCACCATCATATTGTTCTCAGATTGGTCATTGATCATGAAAAAATCAATACTTGGCACCATCCTTACCACACATCCACTACCCCCAGAACCTACAAGTGGTATCAGTGCGAGTACATAATTGTTTATAATTATTAAAAAATCATTGGTGATTTACACACTTATAATTCTGTTTTTCAATTCATGTTTTATCGTTCTATTAATCTGAATTGTGATATTTACTTCTTCCTCATTTGTTTCTCATATATCTAATTGAGATCTTTATTTTTATGATTAAAATAATATCAAGAAACTCAAATGGAGGTGTGTAGAATTCTGTTTAGAAAAAACCAGACAACATCCCATTCGACCAGAGTTACATGCCATGTAGTCATGGTCAATGAACCATATTTGATTCAGAGATCAATTCATGATTATGCATTGATTATGTCATTAATTTCACTATTAATTGACTTGGAGTTGACCACGATTAAATTTCACAAGTCCAGCCATACTACACAACATGTGGCCCACTAGACATGGAGTTTAATCCCCTTTTGGTTAGAAATCTATCTTGTATACCATACATGGCCTACCCGACTGATGACCATGTGACATAGAGTCAACACGGCGTGTGGCCCATTTGACACGGTGTGTGGACCATTGAACATTCTGTGTAATCCAAAGTTTATGAGGTACACTTCACACACTAAGTCCCTAGGTGTGTACCTCAGATAGAAGGTGAAATATGTACATTCCATGTATATTAGATATATACACCATGTACTTTTACCAAATTAAACAAATTTAAATTTATTTTATTTTACTTTGTAATCCTTGAGATGTGTACTTGTGTGTGGTCATAAATAATTGACACACCATGTGATATGTTTCAATATACATAAATATTTAAAATTTTAATTAATGTCAATGTAATGTTCAGATATGTAAATCATTTATGAGTCATATTAAATGTTGTTACTCTATGTCCATTGAAGCATAACACGTGGCTGAAAAAATCATGTAATTCAGGTAATCATCCATGAAGTAAACATTGTGATCATAGATGATGAGTCGTGTATGTCATATGTCACATGAATAAAATATTATATGTGTCACACCCCATCTCCTGAGTACCAGGAGTCAGTGCCTTACAGAGGATCGAATTCGGTTCAGGCACAGAGAAACCATCTACTTTCGAAAACTTCTTGAGTAAAAACCCATACATGAAAATTTTAAACAAAAATGTTGGGTGAGAATTCGAATACCTAGTAAGGGGTTTAAAGATAACATACTTTACCCAAAATAACTTTTTAAATCATTATTTAAAAATTCCATAAAACATTTTCTTAAAATAGATGTAACATAAACATTATACCATGACAACTGTTCTAAGAGATATACGTTCACAATTTAATACATGCTAACAATAACATAGTACAATTAAGGATATGCTCATTCAAGATAACAATAAAAATACATTTCAATTTGAAATGAAATTAAAAGATTCATAACTAAGTTTAATGCATAATCAGAGTTGTGCTTAAAGATAATAACATCAATTTCATCATTTACACTTGTATAACATACACTGGCCATAAAATCATTGAATATTTCATAAATAATATGCCATACTTATACTCCCTAAATTCTCATAATCAAAAACTCTTTAACCAAGAATATTATACTAGTCGAATAATCATATGGTTAATTAATTTACATAGTCTTAATTAGGAAAAAGAATATGCCAGATTGTGTCAATGCCTCGGCCAAGACATCTAGTGATTAAGGCCTCGGCCAATTCCGCTTCAAGTTGTCTCATGAGACCTACCGATGAATCGAGGGGTTGTATCTGGCCCCACCCGTCACATAATAAGTCCAATCCATTCTTCGTACCTCTAAATCAAAGTGCACATCCCACTTTAATTTATTAAATTACATATCACATATCAAACCAAGTGCACAAATCACTTGGTTTCTTATTTCACCTTACATTTTATTCATGGTGCTCCACTCCCCCTTGAACAATTAAATCCATAAACTTAGAATAGGACATATAATTTTAATATTACAATCATCCACTTTTAAGCATAGTTATTCAGTATGGCACAAAACAATGAATTGTGTGGTTAATCCATTAATTGGTACATAAGTAAAGGGTAGTTGTGATGAAAAACAAAAAAGAAGTACCAACTTGGACACATAAAATGACAAAATCTAATAACATGTTATTAAAGAACATTCATGATTAAATAATGAGGTAAAATTACCATAATAAACAAAGGGGTAACATAACATTTCATGCGCGGTACTAAACTCAGATTATCTCAAACATTACACGTTAAAACATGAAAGTATAAAACTCGACCTTATACATTATCTTTTAATATAATGACTAAAGAGTAATTAGTAATACGAATATGATGTCAAGAGCTTCCAATATCTATACTCATTAACTCATCATATTAAAATAAAGCATTTGGAAAACCATATTTAGGGTTTTAGGTGGTGTAAAATATTCATTCAACGGGGTGTGCATAAAAGTAGTGATTATTCAAGCCGAAAACATTTGAAATGTATGTTTAGTATTTTCTTCACAAACCATAGGATTTTATAAGTAATATGTAAATCAAAGTTGGCATACATACACGCGTACCCACATACCCGAATACATGCCACTTGCATATGAATGCTTCTAATTCGATGTTATCTTGTCACTTGTAATTTAATTAAAACATGGATTTAATTTTTAGGGTTCAAATATTGGATTGTTTTAAAAAACCGCAAATATTTTATGTGTGCTCATACATGATTAGATGTAAAACATTCCTACACAAAAAAACTCCATGCATTGTAGTTCTTTATTATATCACAACTCAAACATAAAAATCCTTGATCTGGGCTAATGAAGTTTATGGAAATTAGAGAGTCATGTATTTATACATATATATATTTTCATATACACAAGTATATATATAACCGATTATAAGTTTGAGGCCTAAAAAAATTAGCATGGGTCATCCGTACTTAGGGTCCTATAGCTTAAGATCTTTCAACCCTTTAAGAAATAAATAACCTCATCCCATAGGGAAATGTATCATATATTACAAGTTTATATAAATATATATACAAAAATTAAAACTACAATAGCAAGATAAAGCTTACTCCCCTACCTTTACACTAGGAGGAAGAGGGGCTCGTGAGGTGCTGGAAAAGATAAAGGACTTGCTGAGATCCACTGATGTCTTGGGTGCAAGGAACCGGGAGGTTCTTTGGATGACTCAGATGTTTTTATATAACTAAATCTATACATTATATGTATATGCATGGGATCTCTGGCCCAGGTGGCCTTTAAAAAGAAACTAACGTATAGCCCTTGTGGAAACTGGGTAAATGGAGGGTCGGGTGGCTATATGAGTGGAGAAAAATGGTGAAAAAGGGTAAGTGGGGTACTGGTGAAAAGCACACCACAGGAGGAAGAGGAAAATAATGCGGTGGAAGACTGGGAGAAATTTCAATGGCCCGGATCAGTTCGGCCTAGAATTCAAGGGTCGGGATGCATCTGCGAGTTTTAAAAATAATGAGCTACTCGGATTTGATCGGACAGCCCAGAGATGATGCGGCGTTTAAAATATCTCGGGCGGCCGAGATTTGATCCAGGGTTGATCAAACGGTCCACCTAAATGAGGTGATATGTCATGGTTGCTAAATGTCAAATGTGGGATCGGGATCAATGGACCTGATCATGTTCTACAATATCTGATAGCCATGATCTCGTTTTTCCGGAAAAATCGCTTCCCACATCGAAATGGCGCGCTAATTTCGCCTCCCATTTAAGCTCGAGCCTCCCATTCCATAAACAGAAATCACACAACACACTCATATGGGGCCTTATACAGAGTATCATGCTCCTCTGTAGGCCTCGACCTACCCCCACGCTCACTGTGGCTTGCGCCCCCGCTGTGTGCTCATGTGCTCGCTCCCAAAGCTCTTGTGTACCCCTCGGGTGACCTATGCCCAAACTCGGGCTGGCCTAGGAATGGGCTAAGGGATAGGCTCAGCCACCCTACATGTGATGCCTCCCTCGGCCCAACCATAAAAGGGATGGCCCTAGCGAGCGCAAATTTGTTATATAACCTTACTTAAAAATGTGAATTTTTAAGAGAAAATAACACCATATTGAAATTCTCCTTTTTATGCATGGATTTTATTAAACATTATATGGTTAATGTTTACAAATTAAACTTTTTCCTAAAATTATTTTCTAAGGTTGTAAATAAATAATAATCCTTTAACATTACAAATCATAAACCGAATGATAATTCTTATGCTAGTATTTTAGTGTTCTAAAACATAGTTTAATTAAAAATATCATTCAATTAGAAAGAATTTAAACATTGTTTAAGACCCTGAATGATAATATCCACAATACGTTTGAATTAATTGCAACATGTTTTGAATTCTTTATTACATATTAAAAACACCAATGTATAATTCAAAACATTTCATTATGTTCTCCTAAATCTCAGGGTTTGGATTAGTTTCTTAATTTTTCAATTTATAACCTAATTACATGGTGGACTAGAATATACTTATAAATTTTCAATTAATTGTCCAACAAGGACAATAGCTATATTTATAGATGTTAGAGTTCCATGGTTTCCCAAGTCAACGGCCACATTAGTGTCTTATAAATCCAAGACTTAGGGTGTCCTTACAATCAAGTTGATTGAAGAATATGGTTCATGTCATAACTTTGGTTCTTAGTGTGGCCGCAGTGGCATCATCCATTCTTATGTTCATTATGATGAATACTAAGTACCCATATTATTTCCTTGGGGTTTACATTGTTTTAAGTTTTCTCCCTTTAATTATGATAGGGTTATTAATAGGTATTTTTGGTTAACATGATTACTCTTTTGATCTTGGTGTATTGTAAACGCTACGGTGTTTTTGTTTAAATAAAACTCCTTATGTCCATTTCATGTTATTTATTACATCATATTATTGTTATTCTATAAGAAATATGTTTTGTTTGGGTAATAGACAACATAAAAACATAGAAATTACCATTACATGAAACACAAGTTCATGGGGTGTTACATTATTCCCCCCCTGTGAAGAATTTCATCCTTGCAATTATTTTCATATAACCACAAAAGAAACTCTCTGATGTTCTTACCACCATCCCCATCATAGAGGGTCCCTAGGTGCGTTCAATGGTAAACCCAAATGGATGCACAACACGTCAAGTTCTCTGATCCAGACACACCCCGGATAGAAGGGGTTTAACTCTCACATCAAACACTCGGGCTTCCAGAGGAAATCTCGGACAGTGGACTGTTTAGAAATATCTGAATGAACCAACTCACGCAGAACTCTCCGTACAATGTATCGATTGAGAGCATCTAAGTCATAGACGTTGTCGTAAAGGCTAAAACTGGGAAGTTGGTACATGAATGTCACAAAAATATTTCCCTCCAATGCTGCCTCTTGAAACCTTACTCTGATCAGGTAGTTATGACCTAGGGTGAAGCATAGGAAAAGCCCTTTGTGGTATTTTCCTCTTATCCTATACTCGACCAGTTGTCTTGTATCTATGCGGTAGTAAATGGAAGAATTCGCTTGATTGGTGTGGAGAATTTCTAGACTGTTTGTCACTTCATATAGTTGTTTTCTTGTTTTTAGAAGGTTTTCAAGAGGTAGGTACTCTTCTTCACATGTTTTGATCATAATGATCTCAAGTACATCTACAGGGAGAGACAGTATATGGGTTTGTCCTTCCATCTAAAAATTTATTATGAAACTTCATGTAGTAATACACATTCAATAGGTATAGCTGATGAATGTGTAACCAAATAATATAAAACAAAATATATTCTCATACAATCATTGGTACATAAAATAAAGCAGGGCTAATAGTTTCCACACGTTCTTAATACACGAATCCCCAGTTCAAGTTCAAAATTCTCGATCTCCCAAAACCATATGCAACCGGAGAAATCAGGTTCAATATAATGGGGGCACTTATGGTATCTCCATATATAGACAAAAAGGGTGTATAACTGAGAGACATAATTGTACACTTGATGTCTGTACACCCATCAGGTGGTATCATATTCAAGAACTTTGAAATCCATCACTTGACCGTAATGGTCATACAACAGAAATTGACACATAAATGCTGTGTGGGGGTCTCCCGCTACTGCAGCTTCTTAGAAGGTAGTGATGGGTTGGATTCCCTCCACTGTGGTGAAGCATCTAAAGAGTCCCTTGTAGTATTTTCCTCATTGTAAGTAGGATTGAAATTGGTCTTTCATCATAAAGATGAAATCCAGGCCCGCTCCCCAGTGGAGTCGAAGTATTTTGGGAGAATTGGATATATCATATATATATTTCCATGTCATAAAAATATGAGAAAAGTTTATATAATTTTCATGGATGGCTATTTAAATTATGGTTTGCAGGGATTCATTGGGAAGGGACAGAAGGTTAGTACCTTCATTTTCCATCTGAATTTTAAGAAAATAATGTTCTTGGTATTGTTCATTAGTATAACTTAAGTAAGTTTTTATTGTTCAATTTTGGTTTTCAAGAGTCATATGAACTGAATCCTATGATACCAACTATCACGCCCTATCTCCCGAGTGCCCAGATTTGATGCCTTACAGAGGATCGAATTCGGTTCAGGCTCTGAGAAACCAGCTACTTTTGAAAACTTATTTCATTAAAACCCACACCTGAAAATTTTTAAACAAAAACACAGGGTGATCATAGGAATTCCCATTAAGGGGATTAAATATAACATACTATACAGAAAATAACTTTTAAAATAATTATTTAAAAATTCCATAAAAAAATTTCTTAAAAGAGCTTTAACGCAAACATTATATCGTGAAAACTGTTCAAAGAGATATAAGTGCACAATTTAAAACATGCTAACATTAACATAGTTCGAATAAGGATATGCTCATTCAAGATAACAAACAAAAGACATTTCATGATGAAATGCAAGTTCAAGATTAATAACTAAGTGTGAAGCATAATCAAAGTTGCGCTTAAAGATAATAACATCAATTTCATCTTTTACACTTGTATAACATACACTAGCAATAAAATCTCTGAATATTTCATAAATAATATACCATAATTATACTCCATGAATTCTCATAATCATATTCTCTTTAACCAGGAATATTATACTAGTCGAATAATCCTCTGGTTAATTAATTTACATAGTCTTAATGATGAAAAAGAATATGTTAGACTGTTTCAAGGACTCGGCCAAGACGTCTAGTGATTAAGGCCTCATCCAAAATCCATAACTCATAAATTGGAAAGGACTCAGCTAATTCTGCTTCTAGTTGTCTCATGTGACCTACCGATGCATCGATGGGCTGTAGCGGGCCCCACCCATCACATAATAAGTCCAATTCATTCCTCATACCTCTAAATCTAAGTGCACATCCTACATTGATTTATTAAATTATGTATCACATATCAAACCAAGTGTACAAAATACTTGGTTTAATATTTCGCCTTACAGTTTATACAAGGTGTCCCACTCCACCTTGAACAATTAAATCCATAAACTCAGAATAGGACATATAAGTTTAATATTACTATCATCCACTTTTAAGAATACATAGTGAGTCTAGAACAAAACAATGAATTGTGTGGTTAAGCCATTAATTACTACATATATTAAGGTTACATGTGATGAAAAACATAAATGAAGGTAAACTTAACCTAATAAACAAAGGGGTAACTTAACATTTCATGCGAGGTACTAAACTCACATTATCTAAAACATTACATGTTAATACTTGAAAGTATAAAACTCAACCATAAACCTTATCATTTAATATAATGAGTGAAGAGTAATTAGTAATACGAATATAAAGTCATTATCTTCCAATATCTATACTCATGATCTCAACATATTAAAATAAGGTATTTGGGAAACTATGTTTAGGGTTTCATGTGGTGTAAAATATTCATTCAACAGGGTGTGCATAAAAGTAATAATTAGTTAATCTGAAAGCATTTGAGTTGTTTTTTTAGTATTTTCTTCACAAAACATAGGATTTTATAAGTAAAATGGAAATCAATGATGGCATACATACACACATAACCACCTACTCAAATACAAGCCACTTTTATATGCATGGTTCTCATTTGAAGTTAGATTGAAACTTGTAATTTAATTAAAACATGGATTTAATTTTTAGGGTGAAAATATGGGATTTTATTAAAATACTGCAAATATTTTATGTGTGCTCATACATGATTAGATGTAAAACATTCCTATACAAAGTGACTCCATGCATTGTACTCATTTATTATCTAACAACTCAAACATAAAAATCCTTGATCTGGGCAAATGAAGTTTATGAAAATCATAGAGTCGTGTATTTATACTTATACATATTTTTATATACACATGTATATATATAACTGATTACAATTTTGAGGCATAAAATAAATTTTCTTGGGTCGTCCGTACTTGTGGTCCTATAGCATGAGATCTTGCAACCATTGATGAAAGAAATAACCTCAAACTGTTGGGAAATGTATCAAACATTACAAGTGTATATACATAAATATACAAAACATAAAACTACACAAACAAGACAAAGCTTACTCCCCTACCTTATCTCGAGGAGGAAGAGGGGCTCGAGAGGTGCAGTAAAAATTAGAGGACTTGATGGGATCCGCTAAAACCATTGGTGCAAGGAACCGTGAGGTTATATGGATGCCTCACAAGTTTTTATATAACTAAACCTATACGTTATATGAATATTATTTTAATACAAATTTCATGGGATCCATGGCGCAAGTGGTCTTTCATAAGAAACTAATAGAAAACCGTTGTGGAAACCACATGAGTGGAGGGTTCGATGGCTATAAGAGTGGAGAAAAATTGTGAAAAGGGGTAAGTAGGGTACTGGTGTAAAGCACGCTGCTGGAGAAAGAAGACAAAGCTGTGGTGGAAGACTGGGAGAAATTTCAACGGATAGGATTAGTTTGGCCTAGAATTCAAGGTTCAGGATGTGTCCGTGAGTTTTAAAAAGAAAGAGTGACTCATATTTGATCGGACGGCCCAGAGATGACGTAATGTTTAAAAACACTCGGACGGCCGAGATTAGATCCATGGTTGATCAAAAGGTCCACCTAAACACGGTGATATGTCGTGGTTACTAAATGTCGAATGTGGGATTGGGGTCAACATCCCCGATCACGTGTTACGATATCCGACAGTTGCGATCTCGTTTCTCCTGAAAAATCACTTCCCACATCAAAACGGCGTGCTGATTTTGCCTCACATTTAAGCCCGAGCCTCCCATTCCATAAATAGAAATCACACAACACACACCTAGGGGGCCTTATACATGGGCCCCCACTCCGCCGCAGGCCTCGGCCTGCCCCCACGCTCACTACAGCTTGCATCCGTGCTGCGTACTCATACGCTCGATCCCAAAGCTCCTATGCACCCCTTGGGTGATCTATTCCCAACCTCGAGTGGGCCTAGGCATGGGTTGAGGTCTAGGCTCAGCCACCATGCATGAGATGCATCTCTCGACCCATCCATAAAAGGGATGGTCCTAGTGGGCCTAAATTTTTTATATAACCAAACTTAAAAAATGTGAAGTTTTAAGGGAAAATAAAACCATATTGAAATTCTCCTTTTTATACATGTCTTTTATTAAAAATTATAAGGTTAATGTTTAAAAATAAAACTTTTTCTTAAAATTATTTTCTAAGGATGTCTATAAATAATAATCCTTTAACATAAAAAGTCATATACCGAATGATAATTCTTATAATAGTGTTTTAGTGGTCTAAAACATAGTTTAATTAAAAATATAATTCAATTAGAAAGAATTTAAACATAATTTAAGACACTGAATGAAAATATCCACCACACATTTGAATTAATTGAAACATGTTTTGAATTCATTATTAAATTTTAAAAACACCAATGTATAATTCAAAACATTTCATTATGTTCTCTTAAATCTCATGGTTTAGAGTAGTTTCATAATTTTTTAATTTATAACCTAATTTCATGGTGAACTAGAATATACTTATAAATTTTCAATTAATTGTCCAATGAGGCCAACATCTATACTTATAGCTGTTAGAGTTCCATGGCTTCCAAAGGAAATGAGCATATTTGTGTTTTATAAATCCAAGACTTATGGTGTCCTAACACTCATGTTTATTGAAAAAGATGGTTCATTTCATACCTTTAGTGCTTAGTGTGGCGACGGTGGCTTCAAACATTCTTATGTTAATTTTGACAAATTCTAAGGACACATATTATTTCCTTGGGGTTATCATTGAATTATGTTGTCTCCCTGTAATTCTGATAGGGTTCTTAATATCTATTTCTGGTTAGCATGATTACTCTTTTGATCTCAGTGTATTGTAAACGCTGTGGTGATTCTATTTAAATAAACCTCCTTTTGTTTATTTCATGTGCATTATTCCTTCATATTATTATTTTTCTATAAGTGATAAGTTTTGTTCGGGTAATAGACAACATAAAAATATAGCAATTACAATTACATGAAACACAAGTTCTTGGGGTGTTATAATATGATTATAATACATGTTTAGTAGATTCTGATGGGTATTGACTGTGGTACCTCCAAGTTCTATTTATGTACATAGTTAATTTTAAATGATTTTATTCATTTTATAAAAATTATAATGGATGAGAATCTCATGGAAATTAAGATAAGGATTATGATAAAAGGATTGAATAATTAAAGATTATAATTAATCAATTCAAGCATGATTTATCTTAAATAATAATGATTAATAATTAAAAGCTATTTTTATTACATTTTTAATATGTTGCTTGTATGTGGATGATCGTGAGATACACCGACCAATTTATATATGTTTGGTTTATTTTAATTTATTATTAAATTAAATTATTTTCATGCCTTCCTTCCCTCCTCATTATTATGTAGGGACTACATTCCCATTGATTATTTCATGTGAACCCCTTTTATCCTCACCTACATGTGAGTATAAGTCATATCTAATATATGGAGCTCCCAAGCGAGTGGATGAGGTTCAAGTTTGGACCTAAGGTGAAACCAATCCAATGTGATACAAAGGTGTACCGGTGGAAAGATATAAACAAGAACCTCAATTGGATCAAGGGGTATCTCCCATAGGTCAAATATTTGTTTATCTACTGCTAGATAAACTAACCATTAGTATAATCTCATGATTATACCATTTGTTTTATTTCTATTAGTTAAATGGTTATTTCATTATGGTTGTCTTGTCACAATCACATAATTAATGAATTAAAAGTCATGTAAGAAAGAACTAACAAAAATTAGATTATAAATTAATATTATCTAATACATGGTTAATATATAATGTAATTCCACAAAATATTTAATATCATGTGATAAAGATAATAATTGGCTATTTACACATAAAAGATAAAATTCCTCAATAAATATTAAGCCAGTATATCCTTCTATTACATCAGTTGGAATTGATCCATAGTTCAAAGTGCTTGAATAGCCAAACATGGGAAGATTTCTATTATTTGGGAATTATAATTTGAGGTTTTGGGTTGACTTGACAAAGTTGACATTAATGTTTGACTTACAAATAAGTACTTAGTGTAACTGAGAGGAAAAGGATGAGTAATCCAAATTAAGTATTTCAGGATTAGGGAGTCCGCTCAATGGATCAAGGTACTATGAGTTAATGCAGTTGGAATTTAGAATGCCTACCTAAAACCTTTTGAGATTGTTGACCAACAAAATTTATGGTAATGAGAATGGAAATATGGATCTTTCCACTATAATTCCCTAGAAATATGATATTCTTAATCCAATGGTGAGTGATATTGGGTTTCGATAAAATAGTGGAAAACTAATAAATATAATATTTATTTATTTGTTCAAATTTTATCAGATAACGTACTAAAATTATGCTCAAATTATTTGTAGAAACAACATTATAAAATGAAATCTAACATATCATTGTGATCCATACTTGATTAGGGAAAACATATCACTAGCACTAATTTCCAAGAGTGGAAAAAGCACCTACATGTCATCCTTTTCCATGAATGTAAATTATATGTGTTGAAAGAAACCTTTACTAGTAGATCCTTGGAATGAGACAAGTGAAGAAAAGATATCTATCTATGATAAACATCTGAATGATGCTACATATGTTCAGTGGTTCATGCTATCATCCATGTCCAATGAGATTTTGAAGAAACATGATGATATGGATGCCTATATCATGATGTCTCACCATCGAGATCTCTATCAAGAGAAGGTGCGTCAAGAGAGGTATGAGATTTAAAATTCTTTTTCACAACTAATCTTGGAGAGTATGTTCCTTCTTGGCCTCATCTAGTGAAGATTATTGGATACATTTAACAATAGGACATCTTAGGGATTAAATTTCAAAAGTTTTTGTGTACATATCTCATACTTTCATCGCTATCCAAGACATTTTCCAACTTTTTTGTTAATTAAAATATGAGTAATAATGAGAAAAGTGTTCTAAAACTTATTACATTAATTATCCTAGTGTTTAAGGACAAGGAGTGTGACAAACCCATTGTCCTTATGGTGAATAAGAAAATGAAGAACATGGAAAAGTGTCCCAATACCTATAAATAGTGTAACACTCTTGGGCACAATCCTTCCAATTAGAAGTAGATCTAGATGAAGGGTAAGGAAAATGAGGTTGTGTGTTTTTAATGTGGAAAGTCAATCCACTGGAAGAGGAACTGCACCCAGAAGCAAGGAAAATGTAATGGTGAATTTTTTTTCTTGTTTAATCTTTCAATATTTACGCATTGGGTATTAGATACAGCTTACGGGCCTCACATCTATATAAAAATATAGGAACCAAGTCGATTTTGAAGGATTTACAGACGAGAGCTGGATCTAAGAGCTTCCAATGGAGCGAGGTTGGATGCCCTAGCCATTGGTGACTACTACCTTTCATTACCAATGAGAATGATTTTGGTTTTAATAGATTTTTATTATGTACATATAGTTAACAAGAACATAATTTATGTCACATGTTAGATACTGATGTGTTTATATTCAAATTTAGAAATATATTTTTTTTCTTTTATAAGGAAAAAATATGATATGAGATGGATCTTTTAAATAATTGTCTGTATGTATTAAATAATGAAAAATATGTGTTAGAAATCATTAACGAATCATGTCCAAACAGTCCATTTAACACCCATTTGTTGCATCACCGTCTTGGTCATGTAAATGATAAGTGTTTGAAAAATATATTTTAAGATGGTTATTTAGAGTCTTTTGAGCTAAAACCACTTGGTCGGTTGCATTCTTGTTTATAAGGTAAAATGATTAAAACACCATTCGATGGATAAGGTGAAAGGGCCATGGAGATTCTTGGATTGGTATACACTGATGTGTGTAGACCATTTCTAGTAGAATAATGAGGTGGATATTATTACTTAAAAACTATTACTAATGACTTGAGTAGATATGTATATATTTACATGATGAGGTATATGTCAGAGTCCTTTGATAAATTAAAGGAATTCAAGAATAAAATAGAGAATCATCTTGGTAAGAAGATAAATAACCATAAATCAGATTGATGTGGTGGATATCTTAACCAAGAGTTAATCAACTTTTTATGGGATTTTGGGATTCAATCTGAACTCACTCCACCTTATTCACCACATTGTAATGTTGTGAATGGAAGAGGAACCATACCTTGTTGGACATGGTAACATTTATGATGAGTCATGCTGATCGTCCGTTATCCTTTTGGGGATATTCATTACAATCTATGGAATAGACCATAAACTAAGTTCTAACTAAAGTGTAAAATGGAACTCCCTTTGAGTTATGGAGTGGAAATAAACCAATTTTATCACATACGCATGTATGGGGTTGAGAGGTGTTTGTTAAGGCCTTTTCAAGAAGCAAACTAGCACCCTAGGACACAAGTTGTATCTTTATAGGGTATGCCAAAGAAACAAAGGGATACTACCTATACCACCCCTTATACAAGAAAGTGATTTTCTCCAGACAATACATATTTCTTAAGTGGGATCACATCTCCAAAATTTATCATGGGAGAAAGATTGACTTTGATGAAGTTGATGCTCAAGATACACAAGAGTTGGTATGGGAACAAGTTCTACAAGTCTCTATGGAATAAGTAGTTTATAAAACACAAGTACTACATAGGTGTGTAAGAGAGGTAAATAACCATAGGGATATTATTTTCTAGTGGTTTCAACCAAATTTACCCTACAAGTAAAAGCATTCGTTTTAGTTTATGTAGGGGTAAAATCCATAGGGACCAAAGAAGTAACCTACAAAATTATATAATTCCACAAAACCATTCACCAAATTAATCCCTACACTATTCTAAGGAAAATCAAAAATTCACATATAGGATCACTTAAATGAGAATTCAAAGTAATTGGATCATGCTAGTACTCAAAATGTGTCATTGTTAAAGTTGGTGAAGATGAAGACAGAAATAAATCATATAATGGAAATATTATAATAATGAACTAAATTTAAATATTTAATGAACATAAAATAACATCCAACCCATACCCTTAATACCCTCTTAGATCAACCCATAAGAGGTTAACCCTCCATTGATACTATTATGTCAATGGAAGATGGATGTAGACCCACAAGGGTGGAAATTAACAAGAAAATATTTAAATAAACAAACACTCCACCGTTCTGTGATTGAATTCACAAGTGCTTGTGTGAAAATTTTGACACATTAATTCAAAGGTATCATTGTGATAATGGAAATAAAAAACAAATTAAGAAATATATGAAGAATTTTTAATTAATAAAATTATATGAACAAAAAAATACATAAAAAAATGAATGTATGATTTCAAAATGAAATCGGCAAACTACAATTGAAAGAAAAAAATTGATTGAAAGGAAAAACATGGATGCTAACTCCCTTAACCACCAACTCCTTATATAGAAATATTTGGAGCCTTAGGTTGACCAACCATCAATAAATTCCATCCCCATTAATTGAGAGAGTCTAAAGGAGGGTGATAAAATCAAGAGAAATTTGATGTTTCAAAGTTGACTCGGAAAATCATCCTGATTCATCCCCCTTCTTGATGTATGAATTTATAACTGAATATGGATGAATTTGAAGGGGTAGTAGAAGGAAAAAATATTACTCCAGGTTTATTATAACATATTTTAAAATATATTTTAAAATTGGGCCATCCGTTTGGAAGGAATGCTTGATCTAGTGGGATGAATTTAGGGGCGTTCAAATCTATCCCACCATTTAAAGTACAAATCGGGATCCCTTTATCTCCCTGAAAACATCATAATTAGATCAGGAAATTATTGAATGAAATGATCCCCATTTTTTTTTCTTTCTATAGTTTAAATTTGAGCTTCATTATGCATCGAATTTGGGCCCCACTTTTTTTAATAGGCCTTAGGCTCATTATTCTATGTCTAGACTTTTTTTGCATTCATGCCCAAAAATCATCATCTTCCCTTGAGATTCATCCATTGATCCTACAAGATAAATGTTCCAAATATAATGGAAAATAATATCCCAAAAAAAATCAAAAAAATGAAAAATAAATTCCAAAAACAGATGTTTTATTGGGTCCAAATTTTCACATTAAACATGAATTGCACATGGGATGAGAAATGAAGTTCAATTTTTAAAATGCAGTAAAATATATGTTTATGGACTTTGAAACACATGAATATTAAAATATTAATAATGAGTATTATTCTATTTAATTGGATAATAATCTAGTCACCAAGGATGGTGAATCATTATTGGTAGACATTAATGAACCTCTAACATATAAAGAGGTAGTAGAGAGCCTAGAAGCTACAAGATAGCTAGATTCATTAAATATTGAGATAGATTCCATGTATGAAAAACCATTTTGGGATTTGGTAGATGCTTTAATTTATGTAAATTCTATTAGGTGTAAATGGCTATTTATTAGGAAACTGGACACGAAAGGTAAATTATATACCTATAAATAATGGATTGTGGATAAAGGTTTTAAACAACGACAAGGCATTGACTACGATGAAAAATTTTCACCAATTTCCATGTTTAAATCCATCAAAATAATACTTGCTATATCAACATTCCATAACTATGAGATTTGGAAGATGGATATCAAAACTGCATTCCTTAATGGTAACCTTCTCAAAGATGTATATTTGACACAACCAGAAGAGTTTGTGATTTTTGGGGATTCCAAAAGGATTTTCAAGTTATAGAGATCCATTTATGGATTGTAGAAAGTATCTAGGTCATGGAACAATAGATTTGATGAATCAATAAAAGAATTTTGTTTCATTAAGAAAAAATGTGATCCATGTGTTAAAAAACAGTTTAGTGATAATGCGTTCATTTTTATAGTAGTACATGATGATGAAACTTTACTTATTTGAAATGACATACTAGTATTATAGTCTCTTAAATACTGGTTGAACAAGTGCTACTCTATGAAGGATATTGGTGAAGCAGCCTATATTCTAAAGATCAAGATCATTCATGATAGATCAAAGAGGATTCTTGGACCAAGTCAAAGTACATATATTGAACAGATACTAAATTAAGTTAGTATGTAACAATCCAAGAAGATATTGGTTCCACTGTCACTTGGCTTACATATTTCTATGAAAATATTTCCTCAAACACAACAATAGAAGGAGAGAATGAGTAAGATCTCAAAAAGTTCAATGATAGGATAAATCATGTATTCCATGTTATGTATTTGACTTGACGTTGCCTATGCACTGATAATGGTGGGAATATATGAAGAAGATCCAGGAGAACTAAATTACACTAATGTTAATACTATAATTATGTATCTAAGAAGAAAAAAGGATATGTTCCTAGTATATGGATAAGATGAGGTGTTTTTCATCAAGGATTATGCTGATTCTAGTTTTTAAATAGATAAAAATGAACTGAAGTCACAATTTGGACATGTTTTTTGTCTAAATGGAGGAGTTGTGAGTTGGAAGAATTCAAAGAAGCTAGTTGTTGTTGATTTTATAAAGGATTCTCAGTATATAGAGGCTTCTGATGTAGTCAAAGAAGCCAATTGGATTCAGAACTTTGTTCTTGATATTGATTTGGAACCTAATAGTAAATAACCTCATACATTTTATTGTGATAATACTATAGTGGTGTACCTTACAAAAGATCCAATTTCAAACCAATGGAAAAAACAAAAAGTATAGAAGTGCCACCTCTTACGGGGTTTCTATTAGAAGGGTAAAGTTGAAGTGAGCAGAGAACCCATTAAACATGATGTGGGAGACACCCTAAATAAATCCCTATCTCCACAGAATCATGAGTATCATGTGATAGATAGAGAATTAAGGTTACTAGTAGTTGGATCTAGTGTAAGTGGGAGTATGCTAGATTTGGTTCCCTAGAACCAACTTCTATGTCCTTTATGATTAACATGTATTCCTTTTTATGAACATTAATTAACTACTTATCACATCATGACTATTTTTCTGCATTGAACAATATGTGATAATGTCCTAAGAGTAGTTCTCACACTAAAAGTTCATAGTAGTTTCCCGCTATAATGAGAACCCAGAGGCGCAATGACACTATTCATGAATATATGTTCTACCGATAGATGATATCATTTTACGGACACAAATGATACAAGCTATCTGGAGTGGAGACTCATAGGATATTCATCCACCTTCTCATGGTGTACTCCCTTGGTAATATCCAATAGGATATTATGAGAACAAGACCCTCGGATAGGAAACTTGCATTTATATGTTTCATTGGATGTTCATATCTACAAATGTGTGTATTGATCCTTAGACTTTATGATTTTTATTAATGAGCATTATGAGTCACCTACATTGATGTATTGAAGAAAACTATGATGAAGGATGATTGTGGTGTGGCAGGATACGTTTGGTGTTTCATGTGTAATACTACATTAATGAATAATGAGAGAAAGGATTTATCCCTTATGTTCATTAAAAAAATTAATATCTCAGGACCTTTGAAGGAAATGATATATCCTAAATAAATCAATGGCCATGGTGTTTTATAGGCATGTTCTATTACCAAAAAATTCAAATAAAGAGATATTGAGCACATAGGTTTATGGAAATGGCATTAAACCAGCTCGATTATAGATATTGAGATAAATGGATTATATTACATGTTAAGCATTCATATGAGGTTATAGGTCATTTTCCATTAACTTATTTCTCTATGGGTTCCATAGCATGTTTCTAGATGCTAACAATGGAATTTAGGCTACTTCACCTAAAAGAATTGAGAAAGATTCATACAGGGCCACACACTAAGTGTATCAAGAATCTAAATTAAATAATATATTATTATTTAACAAGCTGAATAAATATTATTCCCCATCGTGGATTAATAATAATTCATGTATTCCTGATCTTATTTATTTCATCAATAGTTATTCGAGAACATATATTATGTCTATAATATTCAAAAAATAATTATTTTCTTTTTAGTGAATTTAATAATTATTTATTTATTATTGAATAATGATGTTATATTTATTTAAGAAATAAATCGACATTATTCAAGGCCCAATAAATATTGTGGAGGAATGGTGGACCGAGTATAAAGGTTCATTAAGAAATGATTTATATTTAATATTATTTAATTCTATAATATTTAATTATAATTCACAAGTTAAGCGCAGGTTGAGAAATAATGATATTACTATTATTATTTGACATGGGGTCTTCCTAGGATTAAATAAATATCAGTGTAACCTGTGAAATTATTTTATTTTAACCCTAGAAATTTAAATACCCAATTATGTTATTGTTTCATAATCCAATTTAGTTTTACCCAAAGGATTTTCAAAAAACCTCTCAAGCCTAGATAGCACTATTCTTTAAGAATTCTCTCAAGAATATAGAGTAATCCTCCTCCATAGGATCAAGGATAATGCTTTGCAGGTGATTCTTTAGGCGGTCATAGTGGATGATGCGAGCACAAGGATCTTCTTATGCTTACACAAAGACAATCATTTGGAAATGTTTGAAGATTGATGGAACATGTTGGATCACCACTAGAGAAAATATATGCTTGGTTTCTACAACGCAGTGACGGTGCACTACTAATCTACCATCAGCTTCATCAACGAAGAAAGAATTCCTTAGAGGTAATTATTATTTAATTATATTAATTATAAAAAATATGTGATGATCTATTCTCCCTTGGTTCTGGAATGATTACCCTTATCCAATATTCTTGATCAATTTCATGGGTCATGGTGCTCACCATCTGATAGATCTAATATTGATCGCCACTCATGAAAAAAGAAAAGTTCGGCACCACCCTGACTATTCTTTTATTGCGCTAGATATCTAAACTATCCCAGCCACCTATTCACCTAGGATTTCTTTTGTTTTCAATTCACATTTCACATGATACATATATCAATACTTACACATAAAGAATCCAAAAAATATATAGACATGCTTATTAAATCTCCATTTTACATAACCAAAATCACTTTTAAATAAAAAATCACACAAAAACCATTTAAATACATGGTTCACATAAGTTTAACATTTTATCAAATATCTTTAAGGCACCAAATTAGAAATCACATATGAAACATACACAGAACATAACTAATTTACATTTAAGACACATTCTCAACACCAAATCATCTTGAGTAATTTCAAAAATACATTTTACACCGTGAAAATAATTCATTGAACATGTTTAAACACTTATGTAAGAATATTAAAATCAAAAAATAATGTTTATGCATAGAACCACCTACCTTGAGTGAAGAAAATTCTATAATCCTATGAGATACATCAAGAAAACCTCAATCGAACCCTAAGAGGGAAAGATCAAACCTTAAACATCACGATTAAACCCTATGAACCAAGATCTAACCCTTAAATTGACACCAAACATTCTAGAGATGTGAAACCCAAAAGGAAGAGGAAGATAACCCAAGAAAAGAGTGGGGAAATAAGATAGAAGGAACTTACTTGAATATTTGTGGATGAATTAGACCAAAATTACCACCAAAATGGATCCCAAGGGAGTGGAGAGGAAGGGGGAGGCATTCCTATGGTATAAATCATGAGTTTGGGTGAGTTAGAATGTTTTTTGGGTTGAAATTAAGAAGAGATAAAATGGAAAACCTAAATTTTAATGACCTGGATAGACTGCATGGTTTTCCTACATGTTTTTCCAAACCGTTTGGCAACTGTGGACCCCTCACTGTCTAAACAGGACATGCTGCATTGTTAGCCCGAATGGTATACAAATCATGTACTTACTGTGTGATTAGACACAATATATAAATGAAACATTGGCTATATGGTTTCCTGGGGTAGTGTCATGGTTTGAAAAATAGTGTTCCACCTACTGTTGACCCAAAATTAATCATTTTCCACCAAAAACTACTAGGAAGGCCTAAGGATAAACACCCGACTAAAAAAGGGATCATATCAAATTCCTAACCCATCACACCTGAAACTTGAGATAAGAACCAGTATCCAAATTTGAACCAAAATGAAGGACGAAAAAAAACATGTGTTTGAAAATTATCCACAACATAATGCTTTACACCCCATAAAGCCACAAAAAGTCTTGATTCTGAAGAAAACCTTGATTTTCTTCCAAAACTCCTAGAGACTCCCAACGAACATCAAATGAAAATAAGGAAAAAATTCCAAGAAAAAAATAGGGATTGACAAGGTTTAACATGGCAGGCCAGAATGGACTCCCCACCATACACCCCCTGGCTCTAGCAGGTCTCATTACATCCATTTGATCAATAAAAATAAAAATAACACTCTAGACTTCATAATCCAACCCCTCAAGACACTAGAACCTCCGATATTACTAAGAAACTGATCATGCCTTTTTCTATAATGAGAAAACTTACTCAAAAAACTCTTCTAATAATTTCATAAAAACATGAACAAAAACTTTTACAATTCTTGATATAATTGAGAAAATTAGGCAAACTCTAAGAAGTTAAATGATTTCTCAGAAAAGAAATCTCAGAGCTAACTACTCCAAAAAAACAACTTGAGAATGTTTTCATAACCTTACTTCAATAAAAACCATTGGGAACACTCCAATTCCAAAATCTTACTCAAGGGAGGGACTCAAGATTAGATAGCTCCATGTGAGGCTACCTACAACCAATAAAACACTAGAAATCAAACTGGGTTACCAACATAGGGAGGGCCAAAAAAATCCCCATTATTAAAAATGAACCAACATAAACATACCCGAGAAGAAATATCAACTAGACTTGTGGTGGGTCTCCCCACCATAAGAACTAAACTGCTTAACCATCTAGCACACACCGACACTAGAAACCCAACATGGGCCAACATAGGAACTTCCTATGCATACCAACATACATAGGCCACCAACCCCGATATTAGGGCTCTAATGAAAGAAACTCCAAACCAAGAAGAAATCACTACACAATTCACCATCTCCTTGGGATGCGACAATTTCCATATGATCACAATCCAACATCAATATTGGTTTTCTAGCAAGACCATACAAGGATAACCAAATTGGTTTTCATATCTAAAAGGACACAACCATAAGAATTCCAATGAAATGAGACTACATCGCCTCTTCATGAAAAAAGTGGGCATTCAAGCCATGTGGGATGCAATGAGAAAATGATTTCTTTAAATCTATTTTCATAAAATGGGACCATTCAAGAAAAGATAACTACTCAAGAAGATTAACTTGTCTTCACTTCCCGTATTGAAGAAAAAAATTTGAACAGGGTCTCTCACACCCCCAGGGTTATTGAAAATGTGAGAGCATCCCTTTGGGGCCTATAGACAGAGCCTTGATGATTGAATCATTTCCTAACTCACAACAAGAAGTTGAAAATCCCTGATCAGAACACTTTTTTAGTTTCACGAGTAACCACAAAACATTCTAGGAAGAACAAAAAAAATCCCATGAGACTCACTTTCCCAAATATTGAACATTCAAAAATATAGTTACATAGAAGATGCACATGCATCACCCTTTTTTCACCTTTAACGAGTTGAAAAGTAAATCAGAAGCCCACAGAATACACATTTGTCTAGTAGGGTGAGATTTGGAACATCCAAATGAATAACATGCTTCCACTAAAATAGAAGTTCTAAAAAGGGTTTTCAATATCCAACTTTTGATTTGAAAGAGAATTCAACACTGAAAAACACCACCAGACACGGCCATAACAACCAAATAATAATTAACAAGGAAGAGACATCAAACAAAACCCCAAACTTCGCACAAATCCTGCAAACAAGTAGGGGTGTATCATTCAAAGGCATGAACCTAGCTCCACAAAGCTTCTTAGAAACACTCTAACATGATTGTTTCAATTAAACTGGGTATCCAAAGGCTTGAAAAGTCTTTAGATCATCCATTCATGATGAATTTGTTTGACTATAATTACCACATTGTTAGCACCATTTTACCCTAAAACTGAAAGAAACTAATCGATAATCTATAAACAATTCGATACCATGGCCAGCACCAACAACTTCATGCTACACTCCCTAACTGGAATTCCCTTCACAACATCCATGTCATACCCTCAACCATAATTATTAGAAAATTCATCTTCAACGACTTGAGAAATTAAATGGAACTAGAGTCTCCCTCAATTTTCCACATCCACTCACCATCATTGAGAGAACCCACCTATCCAAGAAATATATGTGGATTTAATTCCCAAAACTCAAAAAGATAATCCTTGAATTGATAAATTGGATAGTATTCCAATGGTGAATCTCATGTGGCTGTTCTTTTAATGTCCAACAAATTTGGTGGGGTGTACTCTAGCGAACATGGAAACTAAGAACCCATATTAAAGTATTCCATCCATAAAAACCAACCGCAAACAATGATAAAACACATAGGGACCAACTCAAAAGATTCCAAAAACAATTCTAAAAAGAACCCACTAACCATTTTCTCAAAACCCACTCATTTACTAGATCGCAAACTTGAAAGAAAATTAAAAAAAAGGGTTCTCAAACTCAAAATACCACACAAAAAATATTCCTAAATCACAAGGAAACACACAAAAAAACTACAAGATATCAAAACATCAATATTCTCTTTTGAAGAAATTTAGAAAAGAAAACATGTTTGGTGGGTTGAACCTCACCAATGGTCTTCCATAGAGTCTCACACATGCATATTCTCATGCCCTATCGAGTAGCCATATATTTAAAATAATCTGATCAATCACCAACATATTCCATTATTCATACTCATTTCCAATATATTTCCATGAATGTGGTCACTTATGTAAATACCAATGGTCAAAACAAAATATTTCTACTACAGAAAAAATTAAACCCACACTTTCCACTTTTCAATTTAATTCCCATTTATAATATTCATAAATCATTTCAAAACATCACTCACTATTGAGTCAAAAACTAATTCAAATCCCACACATCAAACCAGTTTTTATTTTATAGAAATAAAGTTCCATGGATTAAATCCAAAATTCTAATACATCCAATTTTAAAAAATCTCTAACGGTTCCAAAAATCCCATTTAAAATAGATTCACAATGCTCACTGTAAAATAGTTTATTTTTTATAAATAATAAATTTTTGATAACCAAGAGTTATGATTATGAAAATCCAATCTCAAACTTAGCCCCATTTATTCAAAAATCATCTAGTTAAAAAAGTTCCAAGCCCTCATTAAAACATGTCTCCTCTTTCCAGAAAAATTATTTTATAATCCCCATATTTTGATTATAAAAACTCAATTTTTAATAAACTCATTCCAGATTTACCTGAAAATCATTTCACAAACATTCAATTTTCTAATGATTCCATTATATTAATTCTAAAAATCAATTTCCCCTTCATTTCCACGTTAATATATGATTTTTAAAATTCCAAAAATGGGTTTTCAAAAATCATTTTCATAACCCAAGAAGGCACAAAAAAATTCACAAAGGGGAATATAGTGCCATTGGGTAACTTGACTGTAGAATTTGTGTCCATACTCTAATCACACCATACTTATAGAGAGGGATTTAGGATCATGTCACCAACTCCACATGTATTTCCAGTCCCTCGAGCTCACTAAGATCATTATCCAAACTCTCTTTTCATTTCCCAAACCCAAACAACCCATAAGAACCAAAGAAACAAAACATAACCTGAATTCTCGTGGAAATTCAAGTCTCTTCAAAAGGTGTGATGGTCGGGCACCCTACTCATAATCCAGAACATTATGTACTGAGAATCCTAACTCCATTATACTTAGAATTTTCCCCAAAGAAGAAGACCCAAATATCAAGTCTTATTTGATACCTTTTTTTCATGAACCAAGTCGGAGTGTCATCAAACCCGACACCCGACTCGGCCCGTGGAATGGCCCGATGGGAATTTCCGATCACTAGAGGCTGAAAACTAGTGCACGAGTATCAATAAAATTCTTCAGGAATCATCTCACCCAACATTATAATCATAAACAACCTAAAATTAGAAAAAACCCAAAAAAAATAAATACTCACAACCAAACATGGCCTAACAACTTTCAGATTCAATTTTTCAACATTTAAACCCAACCAAAATGAGATAAAACTAAAAGGAAAACAACACACTATCCCAAAACCACCGTTTTGAATGAGGAACATCATCCTCATGTCACAACCATAACACATGCAAGGGGAAACTTCTAGCATCTAAAACCACCATCACCAAACACCTTGCCTTTTCCTATGTCAAACATAACCAAGTATACTTTCACCCAATCGTATATGTTGGGTGTGAGGAAAAAACCAGTAGGATACCACCCAAGAAAAACATTCCATTATATAAACATTATAAGACTGAAATAAACATGCAAGTTTTTATAAAAAGACTAGAAATGGATTTATAGAAAACATTTGATATGGAAAACATGTTTTATTTTTAAATAACAAAGTGTACCCTATGAAGATGGTGTGTACAATATCACAATAGATCCCAATGTCATGGTTGATCCAAATAGTCACTTGCTAAGAGTGAGACCATAGATTCATCATATCTCAATGATACATGGTATAGTATCCACACTAAACATCATTCTCATAAACAAGACACTAGAGAGGAGAAACATCCAAAATTCTAGTGGTCTCCAATCATCACAAATATTTAGTCAGTGTTTTCATCATCAATCATGATATGTGAATCCGGGCCAGATCCACTTCTAAATCACTAGCATACTAGTCCTGGTCCACCCACCTAGTCACCTAAGATTCCCTTTGTGCTTAATTCATATTTCATATGATACATTGATCACCACTACACATATACAATCCAAAAAATATATAAATATTCTTATTAAATAACCATTTTCCTCCACAAAAATCTATTTTAGATCCAAACACATACCAAACCCATTTAAAAATATGGTTTACATCACATTCACATTTTATTAAACACCATTAAAGAACCATAAAAATAAGCACATATAAAACATACATGGAACAAAACTCATCTACTATGAAAACCCGTTTTTTACACTAAATCACATTGAATTATTTCAAAAACAAATTTTCACCACAAAAAAAATTCTTATAACATATTTAAACATTCATTAAAGCATATTAAAGTCAAAAAATATTGTTTAATCATGGAACCACCTACCTTCATTGCAAAAAAAATCTGAAATCTGGTGAAAAACTTCAATTGTACCTCAATAAAACTCTAATGAGAAACAATTGAACCTAAAACATCAATATTAAACCCTAAAACCCAGATCTAATCCTAAAAATTTCACCCAAACCTCTAGAGACTTGAAACAAAAAAGGAAGAAGAAAAAACCCCTAGAAATGTTATGGGAAACAAGAAACAAAGAACATACATGAATATTTTTGGATAAATCTCACCCAAATTGCAACCAAAACGGAGAAAATGGGAGAGAATAGGAAGGGGAGGCATTCCACGTCTATAAATACCTATTGGTGTTCATTTTGGGTGGTTTGGGGTTAAAATAGGGGTGAGAGAAAAAGGAAAATGCAATTTTTAGTTACCTAGACAGGTCATTTGGTTTTCCTGCACGGTTTGACTAATTGTGTTGAAAATTTTCACCTATAAAAATCCAAGAAGGACATGCCACGTAGTTATCCCACATGTTTTACAAATTTTGTGCTAAACTTGTGATTAGTTAATGTAAAATCATGACACTTTGGTCTCACGGTTTGAAAAACTATGCGCCAACCACACACCCCTACTCTTAACTCAAAACAATTATTTTTCACTAAAAACTCATTGAAAGGGCCAATGATAAAAACCATAAAGAAGATAAATGAAGGAAGAATCTCAAATTTAAAATCCATCACACCCGAAAATCAAAATAAGAACTGGGATCCAAATTTGAGATGAAACAAAGGATGAAA
This sequence comes from Viscum album, assembly GCA_963277665.1. NCBI lineage: Eukaryota > Viridiplantae > Streptophyta > Magnoliopsida > Santalales > Viscaceae > Viscum > Viscum album. Next base: position 439,798,543 of record OY728137.1, on the reverse strand, counting down.
ACAAAAACTCAGGTGTGACAGTGTTAACCAAAACCTACTAGAACATAGTCCATGGGATTACACATTGTGTATCCCATGTACATGGTATTTGTTCCATTTGAGTCACATACGAACTGTGGATTCCATACACAACCTACTTGACTTGTGACCATGTAACTCATAGTTAACACGTCATGTGGAGCATTGGACACAATGTCTACTCCAATTTTTTTGAGGCATAGATTAAATGTCTAGTCCCTAGATATGTGTCTCAGATAGACGATGATAGGTGTAAACATTGTATAGCTCATATGCACACGTCGTCCAATTATAAAAAATAAAGAAGGTTTAAAATTTAATTATTTTACCAAGTAGACCTTGAAACATGTACATACGTAGTCATAAATATAGGAAATTCCATGTGATAGGTTTTAATATGCATAAATTAATAAATGTTTAATTAATATATATTAAATGTTTAGATTTTCATATCATGTCAATGGTATATATTATGTTGTTACTCTATGTTCATTGAAGCATAACATGTGACCAAAAAATCATTTAATTCATGTAATCGTCCATGAAGTAAAGGTTGTGAAAGTACAAGATAAGTCGTGTATTCCATATGTCACAAGAGTAAAAAATTATAGGAATATAATACATGTTATGCCAAATTGGATGGGTATTAGCCATGTTACCTACAATGTAAATTTATTTAAAAAGTTATTTTTAAGTAAATTTATTTAATTCTTTTACAATTATAATGGATGAGAATATTAGGAAAATTTAGAATTGAATTAAGACAAAATAATTGATTAATTAAATATAACAAGTAATCGATTCAAGAATGATTTATCTTAAATAAGAACAATTAGGAATTGAATTCTAGTTTCATTGAATGAATAATTCATTGCTTGTATGTGTATGATCATGAGATAGACCAAACCTTTGTATATGATATGTTTCATTTAATTTACCATTAAATTAAATTTTTAGTCTCCGTGCTATCTCTCAACTTATTATGTAGGTTCAGTATGCTCATGGTTTCTTTTATGTAAACACATTTCCCCTCACCTATATGTGAGTTAAAAGGCATATGTAATGGATTGATCTCCCAAGATAGGAGAGTTTGTTCAAGTTAAGAGCCGAGGTGAAACCTATCCAATGAGATACATTGGTGGATAGGTGGAAAGATGTAACATGAACCTTTATTGGTTCAAGGTGTTTTTCTCTGGGTTTTGAGTTTAGTTTATCAACCTATAGATAAATTAACCATTAGTATAAGCACATGATCATACTGATTTATTATTATTTTTCTATCAATTTTCATGGTTATTTCATTATGAATGTTTCTTCATGATCACATAATTCAATGAAATTAACGAACATGCAAGATATAACTAAAATAAATTGTCATATAAATAAATATTATTTACGTCATGGTTAATCACTTAATTCAATACACTTAATATTAAAAAGCATGTGATAAAGATAATAATTGAAAATATATACATAAAATGATAAGATCCATCAATAAAATATTAAGTTGGTATAGCATTCCAATACTACAGTTAAAATCAAACCATAGTTCAAAGTGCTTTACCAGCCCATGTTGGAGTGCTTTAAATTATCGAGGATTTCTAACTTGATGTTTTTGGTTGACATGACTTAGTTCCCATCAAGGGTGGACTTCCAAAGTAGAACATGGTGTAAATGGGAGGAATATATTGAGGAAATCCATTTTAAGGATTTGGGGATTGGGGAATCCACTTGGTGGATCAAGGAACTGTGAGTTATTGAAGATTGAATTTTGAATGCATACCTAAAACCATTCAAGTTCCCTGACCAACCAAATTTTGGGTAATGATAAGGGGAATATCGGTCCTTTCCATAAGAATGTACATGAAATATGATATTTTGAAGCCAATGGTATGGGCTATTGGGTTTTGATAAAATAATGGGAGATTAATAAATAAAATATTTATTTGTCTAAATTTTATCTGCTAAAGTAATGAAATTTTTATTTTCTTATTTTTAGAAACAATAATAAAAAATGATATCATACATATTTTTGTGATCTATACTTTAGAAAGACAACATTATAACTGAAACTTATTTCCATGAATGGAAAAGGAATCTACGTGTCATACTTCTCCATAAAAGAAGATTTTATGTGCTAGAAGAACCTTTTCTAGTTGTGCCTGGTAATGTGGACTGTGATGAAGAGATATCTCTAAATGAGAAACATCTGAATGATGTTATAGATGATCAATTATTTATGTTATCATCCATGTCCAATGATATTTTAAATCAACACGAGGACATTAATGTATATAGAATTGTGTCTCCCATTTGGGATCTATATCAAGAGAAGGTGAGACTAGAAAGGTATAAGATCTTTAATGGCTTGTTTACAACTAATCTTGGATAGTATGTGCCAGTTGGGCCTCATTAGTCAAGAATATTGGCTACAATGAACACTTTAAACATATTTGGGATACAATTCTCAAATGAGTTGCATACAGATATCATACATTCATCACTACCCAAGAACATATCTACTTTTATTATCAATTACAATATGATTAAAAATGAAAAGGGACATTGTGAACTTATTACTTTAATTAACGAAGTGGATAAGTACATGGGGAATGAAAAACCTATGGTCCGTATGGTGAATAAGAAAATGAAGAACAAGGAAAAGGTTCCAAAGCCCTATAAATAGTCTAAAGCTCTTGACCACTATCCATCCAAGAATAGAAAGATCCAAATGCATCGTAAGGAAAAAGAGGAAGTATGTTTATCAAGTGGTAAACCAGGACACTAGAAGAGGAACTGCACCCATAAGCTAGGGAATGCTAAAGGTGTGTTTGTTATCAATTTTATTCATTCGATGTGTACACATTAGGTATTAGATACAGATTGTGGGGATAACATCTATATTCAAATGCAAAAATCAAGTAGACTTTGAAATATTTCCAAAGGAGAGGTGGATCTGAGAGCTCCAAATTGAGTAAGTTTGGATACCATATCCATTAGTGACTACCACCTATCATGTCCAAAGGGAATGAATTTGGTCTTGAAGGATTTTTATATTGTACCTAAAATTACCAAAATTTTAATTTTTGTATCATGCCTAGATATAGATGGGTTTATATTCATTTATGAATATAAATTTTGTTTATTTAATGTGGAAAACATATGTTATGGTATAAATCATTTAAATAATGGTCTTTATGTATTAAATTATTAATTCCACATTTTGGAAATCGATAATGAATAATGTTCACAAGAACCATATAACACCCAACTATGGAATCATTATCTTAGTCATGTAAATGAGAAGCTTTTGAAAAAGCTCCTCCAAGATGGTTATTTGGACTCTTCGATGATAAAACCACATGATATATGTTCTAATTTTTTATAAGGTAAAATGACCAAACCACCATTTGGTGGACCGGGAGAAAGGGCCATAGAGATTATAGGATTGGTACACTTTGATGTCTGTGGACCATTTCAGTATAATCTAGATGTGGATATTCTTAATTCAGAACATTTATTGATGTCTTGAGTAGATTAGGATATATCTACTTGATGAGGTATAAGTATGATCCTTTAGATAAATTCATGGAATTCAGGAATGAAGTAGAGAATCAACTTGTTTAGAAGATAATGAATCTTAGTTCAGATCGAGGTAGTTAATATCTTTACCAGGTTTTCATCAAATATTTATGGGAGTTTGGGATTCTATCTCAACTCACTCCACCATATACACCACAGTGGAATAGTTTTAGTGAATAGAGTAACTTTATATTATTAAACATGGTACGGTCTATGATGAGTAATGAAGATCTTGCAATCTCCTTTTGAAGACATGCATTACAAACCATGACATACACATTAAAATGAGATCCAACTAAATCATAATACCGAATTCACTACATGTTATGGAGTGGAAAGAAACTTTTTTTTTGCATAAACATAAATGGTTTGCAAGGAATTGGTTAAGAAAATATTAGGAAACAAACTGTCACCCTGGGGTATAAAGTGTATCTTTATAGGATATTCAAAGAAAACAAAGGGATATTACCTATACAACCCCTCATACAAGAATGTGATTGTCACCAGACATGCCATATATCGTGAGAAGGAGCATATCCTTAAAAAGGATAGTGGGAGAAACATTGACTTCAATGAAGTTCATGCTTAATGAACATAATATTCGGTACATTAATAGATTACATAGGTCCCTATGGAATAATTTGTTCATGAAACACAAGCACTATGTAGGATTAAAATATAGGTTAGAGTACCAGAGAGAGATAAATTTCTAGTCACTGGATTTTTTGACTCATTAGTGGAGGACAATGATGAACCAATCTCTTAAAAGGATGCAGTAGAGAGATTTGAATTTGTGAGATTGAAAGAATCCATGAATTTTGAAAATAGATTCCATGTATCAAAACCAATTTTGGTTTCTGGTTTCTATTCAAGTTGATGTAAAACCTGTTGGATGAAAATGGGAATTGAAGAGGAAAATGGACATGGAAGGTAATGTAAACACCTATAAAGTAAGTCTAGTGAATAAAGAGTTTAAATATCATAAAGTAATTGACTATGATTAAATATTTTAACAAGTTTCCATATTTAAATCCATTAGAACTCTACTAGCTATAGTAGCTTACTGTGACTATGAGATTTAGAAGATGGATGTAAAAACTTCATTACTTAATGGGAACCTTTAGGAATATGTCTATATGAAAATATGGGTTTGTTACTCCGAGTGATTCAAAAAAGAATTTTCAAGTTTCATAGATCTATTTATGGATTGAATAAATCATCCAGGTCAGGGAAAATTTTATTTGATGAAGCCATAAAAGAATTTGGTTTCAATAAGAATGAATGTGAGAACTTTATTTACAAGTGGTTTAGTGGGAATGTTTTCATTATCCTAATAGTATATGTTAATGAAATATCACTTAATAAAAATGAATACCAATCTTATAGTTAGTTAAGGATTGGATAAACATGTTTTTTTCATTAAGGATGTAGGTAGAGCAACCTATATCAACTATGGCACCCATCTCTACATCATCCTCTATGGCAGGTGGTGGATGTATAGTCTCGGCAATTTTACCATGTCCTACCTCTGTTGATATTGGTTGTTGGATGGGCCTCTCACCAATATATGAATAAGATGGCTATTTTGCCTTAGATATCAATGGATTAGAGGATAATAAAGAATATAGGATAGACCAGTCACTGTATATCTCTACCACAAAATATGACATGATAACAGATCTTGACTGGACAGGTAACTTTAGCTATGGTTGTGGGTCATATGCAATAGGATCTGGAGGAGCATCTAGCTAATCATGATGAACACCCTCCTCATGTTCCACATCTACATCCATAATAGAGATGTCACCCCCTTACACATCTATATAAGGCTCAAAAACCTCTACATTCCCTGATGGATCGAAGAAAATCCCATGATAAAATCCCCTCCAAATGAGGAAGAAACTCTTTTACAACTCATAAAATGCACCTCCCTGTACCAGATCAGAGATTAGTGATACAATCATCCTGTGAAAACAAAATATACTATTAAGTATTTTTTATCAAAAAAATGTCCATCTATGAAAGGAATAATTATTATCAAGTCATTATAGCCTTGTCCATGTTTTGAAAAGATATCACTAGGGACATGAGGTACCAGGGAACAAAATCTAGCAGATCCAATATATTCATACATACGGTGTTGACCCCTCGTAACCAAGACTCATGTCATCTATGACACATATTAATATACACTACATGATATCTCCTACATTCAAATTCTTTCATCCCTAATATGTTTAATGTATAATGTGATGGTAACTGATTGGATGGTGAAAGAATGGGATGATAGAATATGAATGGCCATGTAGCCCTATTAGTCTGATGTCAATCAATAATATAAAAATGAATCAGAGGAAAGATGCATGAGCCGATATCAAGCATCGATGCAAAATCTGGGAGTAGACTCTAGATGATAGCCTCAATATATGGAATTCATGAAATCAAAAAAAATTGAATAATAAATTATTTAATTAATACATGTACAGAATAGAATAATCATTTAAATATACAATTAATAACCACTTACGTCATCTGGTCGAAGACTCTTCAACATAAGTCTTTTTGTGTGGACATCGTGTTTGGATGTATCTAAATGTCGATGTGTCTGACTCCACATTTATATAAAAATTTTATAGATATATTTCATAATAGAATGTTAATCATTTGATTTTTACATTATAAAGAATGAATAACATAACATCATTGGCTGTGCGAGGTAATGAAAACAAGGCTCAATGGATCAGCAGTGGGCTCCTTAGATCTGGTACATCACTACGGAGGAATGAGGTTCAGGGAAAAGGCTGCTCCTATGGGTCATCATTTGGGCATTGCTCTTGTGATGGCTATGTGATTCTTGGGACTACGGGACCACGGGCTCTCAAGAAACTAAATTTTAAGGCTATTTTACTTTGGACCTTTGGGTTTGTAATGAGCTTTACCTTAACCCAGTTCAAAACGAGTATCTATTTTTTATCTTTTCTTAATTAAGGGGTGTCCCACTACCTTTTTCATATTGTCATCCACATGGAGACTAAGCTATAGTAAAATTAGATAATATCTATCATGCATGTGGATCTAAGCAAGGGATATTCTCTCATATCTATGTATTTATATGAATGACACATCTAGTGATTTTCATCTTATCGATGTGACATTCATCGAATAGCACCCTATATGTATATGTAAGACATGAAGACCCCTAGATATATCACCCTTCGTGGTCCAAGTCCTCCAATAAAGGTAAATACATCAAATGTATAAATTTATTTGAATGATTAACAAATATCATCCTAATCAAAAAGTATGAACTTAAAAATCATAGCAGGGTGATCTCGTCGGCATCATTGGCTAGATGAGTGAAGTACTGGTCTATCCTTGACATGTGTAATTGAATGGAGATGATAGATTTACCATCATCATGTACCTCAATACATAGTAATTTGTGATACGGCTCAAACCAATCTATACTGACTTGTCCTATCACATCTTCCCGACACAAAGGATGATGTAGAGGTGGGTTCTAGAGATGATTTACATGGATAGTATATGAAAAATTAGAGATGTAGATAGACACAATATGGAAACATTCTATATAGACATGGTTGTGGCACATAAGAGAATCCAAGACACATTCATATATTATATTGATACATGTTATGTATTTTTTAAATCATTATTTATACATTATTAAAAAACATACTAATATATTACATAATGTTGAATAAATCAATTAATTTATATAATTATGAATTAATAAAAAAAATAAACAAATAAGAAAAATTAATATTAATAACTACATAGGTAATAATAATTCAGTTGGGGTGGTGCATGAGTGGTAATCCTTGTAAGCCTACAACCAAAAGCCCCTTGTTTAAAATCATGCCGGGTCGATTTCCCGAGTATTGTAGCTACACTGTAACAACGGAAGGACTATAACAGCGATGAAATTATAGAGACGGCGGGCACTATGGCATGTACTGTAGTAGTGACAGTACCTCATAACAGCTTAAAAATTGCAGTCGAACTATTTATAGGAGGTACTTTTGTGCCAAAATGGGCTTTCACGACTAGAATTGGGGATTTCATGTCCCAGGGCCTTCAAGACATGTTCATGGGCCACTTGGACTTCAGCCTACTAGCTGTGTAATGGGTCTCCCTCTACCTAGATATAAATAAGTCTTTGATTTCATAATAAAATGTGGGTTTGGCACGAACATTAAAAAAAATATGTTGGTAATAATAATTACTATTTGTTATTAATATTAATACTACATAGTATTATTATCCATAATATGTATAATATGTAATATTCTTAAATCTATTATTAAATGATAATAATATTATTATTTTAAATTAAATAAATATTATAAATAATTAATAATTAGGTTTAGATGATTATTTTTTATATGTAACATGGATTATAGTACTAAGTATTAAGATAATAAATAATCATCTTAAACTAATTAATAATTATTAATAATTTTATTATTTTCAATTCTATAAATATTATAAATTTTAATGTTAAATGTTAATTTATTTGTTATATAAGTAATTACATAATAATAAAATATAATATATTAAATAATATAATTAGTAATTAGTATATATTTTTTGAAATTTAAATAATTTTATTTAGATAAGTATAAAATAAATATTAACTATAATGATATTAATTAAATAAATACCATATTAATATATTATTAACTTATAATAAATAATATAATTGATTATTGAGAAATATATTATTTAATAACAAATTGGTGTTATTTTATATAAACAAATAACTAATATTTATTAATAATACTCATTGAAATTATTTTGAATAATAAATATTATATTCTACATAAGAAAAAATATTAATTATATACATATAAATAGGTGTGAATGCGGTTGGTGCCTATTTAGCAGGTAGAACCATGAACCCTATTCACGCTTATTGGAATCCATTAAAGAAACTCATATCCTGTCTGATTTTCTAGAAACATTAAAATTAAAAAAACAATTAAACAAATCTCTCTCACCACTATCTGGTGATGTATCCCCACATTATGTGCTCCTTAGAGAAGTATCACTATTAGATTCTCCCCAATTCATGCTCGAGCTTCATGGTTTTTCCTTATTTTCAAATTTTAAATAATATAAAAATTTGATAACGTGTCTGCCATAATTTTATGCCCGTCAATCCCACCTTCTATGCCTATTATTTCTCAAATTTAAAACAATTTACTCCTATAAATCTCAACAGTGTCTATTCTTCCTCTGTAGTTGAGGATCCGGGCATGAGGGAGGATAACAGGGCATGATGGTGGTGGTGGGAGGGATGTTGGGGGTGGTCTATAAATCATACGAAGTATATTTGTATAGGGAAGTGTGAGTGGTGGAGGATACATGGTTTCACCCAAATTTACCCAAGTTCTACGGGTTAAGCGGATGCTTGCAGTGTAGTTTGGGTTGTCAAATCATCCGAGACCTAAGAAGATCCTTAGACACAAAATAAAAAGAGATGGAATCTTTGGCTATGAAGTGGCCAACTTTGGGTTGATTTTAGATTGTTTTAAAAGATAACTAAAAGATATATGTGAATTCAAATTATGAGAAAAAGTGTTGATCCTAGGTTATAGCTCAGGGTCAATTGGATGACTTCTTTTTTAAACAATTTTATTTTCATTAACTCGAGAAGTATTCATGAAATAAATTGAATCTAACCTCCTAAAATACTGGATAAACACCTTAAAAACACATTCTAATCACCTATACACTTGTGGGATAATTTTCACGATAACTCCAAGGTATAGGATAATATTAGCACATAAAAGTGGGTGGAATAAATTCATTATGGAAGAGGAAGAGAGAAAATCATTGAACGAAAAAACTCAAATATAAGAAATTAATAACATTTATAGATCAAGAAATAACATCCAATCCAGCCCCTTGATACCCCCTTGGATCAACCCATAAAAGGGTTATCCATCCATTGATGACATGTTCCCAACAGAAGCGGGATGTAGACTCATAAGGGTGGAATGGAAGAAGTAAAAAAACAATATAATGATCACTCCACCATTGTGTGAAGAATATCACAAGGTTTGGTGTGAAAAGGGTCACACCTTAATGAAACTGTATAAACATGATATGAAGAAGAACAAAATAAAATATGAGAAATAACTTTTATTAAGAACTAATGTGATTCAAAATACGTACATGACAATGAAGAACAATTACAACACCAAATTGACAGCATAACAATACAATGTAACAAATAACCAAAGATGGTAAGAAAAATATGATATAATTATTCCGTTCACCACCATCTCATTACATAGGAATATTAGGAGCCTTAGTTCCACCCCCCAACAATCAATTCACCCCCCAAAAAACTGAGAGATTCAAAATGAGGGTGAAGAATCAAAATGAAATTGATGTTACAAAGTTGACCAAAAAAAGCCAGATTCGTCCACCGATTTTATGTGTGAATTTTTAATTGAAGAAGGCCGAATCCAAAATAGTCATAGAAGGGAAATATTCTCATCCATCTATCCTATATGAGATTTGAAAATTTCATGAAATTTGGTGCAACTGTTTGGAGGTTATGGTCGAAATGGTGGGATGACTTTATCTGCATTCATGTCAGGCCCACCATTTAAATCTCAACTTCAGATCCCTTTATCATCCTGAAAAATTCAGAATTAGCTCTGGCCAAAGTTGGATAAAATGATCCTCATATTTTTATATTTATACTGAAAAAATATTAGCTTCATTGGGATTGTTTTGTGGGGGCCACATTTGTTTGATGGGCCTTAGGACCATTAGGCTTTTTCTATAAAATATTTGCATTCAGGATGATAAAAATCCATCTTCCCTTGGGATTAATCCATCAGACCTAAAAAATAAAATGTTCCAAATAATGTGATGAATCATATAACACTATTTCATATTAAAATTATGAACAATGTATTTTTCACAAGCAATTTATTGAGTGGGTCCAAATTGACACTTTAGGGATGAATTGCACAATGATGGGAAATGAAATTCAATTTCTGAACTAGACTAAAATTGATGTTTATGAAATTTTATACACATTAATATTAAGATATTAACAATGAATATTATCCACTTTAAGTAATTAATCACACCTCCCAACTTGATATTTTCTAGTCCTGAGCAAAATATATTACAAATATGAAATTCAAATCCCCTTTTCCAAAATCATTTTAATACAAATTTCTCACCCAAAGACCTCATACCAAAAAAATTATGAAACCCATAAAAATCATTTAAAAGAAGCTAGTTCCATAAGAATATCCTGATCCTAAGACCATTCCTTTGTTCAAATTCATCGCCACATTTCATCTAATTTCAATTAAGCATGATAAAGTGTTGTGCATTCGAAAGATATGGGGCCCATTTTATTATTCAAGGGGAAAAAATGGAAGCGCTAGGTGGGAATCACTTTAAACCTTAGGATGAGTATCCAATTTTTTTTAATTTTTTTTTACCACAATAAATATTAAAAGACTATATTTGGGCAAGACAATTATGATATAACGATCCCCAAGTGTCGGACACCGCACATATTGTCAATTTCATGATCTATAATAGAGATATAAAGCCTAACTCTGGGCAAGAAAACTATGGAGTCATGATCCCCAAGTGTCGGACGCTATGCATTTGGATAGAACATTGCTCTATGTGGTCATTATTTTTTTCAATTTTTTTTTATTTTTCGTTATTTGATACTCAAATTAAACTAAATGTGACCCCCGAACCCTATGCTATAATTAAAGGGACCCATGAACTCAAATTTACACCCAAGATCTAGTAGACATGCATTGTGGCATTTTTATTAAGAGGATCAAAATGTAAACATTGGAAAATCACATCGAACAACTGTACTTTCCAAAAACTATGCTGAGGAAATTAAACTTTCATTAAAATCAGAATCAAGGCATGAAAAATTATTTTATATCCAATTTCAGAGTTTGCAATGTGTGTTATCATGTTCAAGGTTAATGGAATTTTTCTTTTCATGCATGTTCTTATTGAAAAAATAATTTTTTATTTCATCTCCCACCAACATAAAACAACACTATCCCCAATGTTTAATAAAAACATAGGAGGGGGTAGAGGAATATGAGAGGTGTTCTAAAAGGAATTTGAAACAATAAAAATGGAACAAATTCACCTAGTTTTTGAAGTTGAAGTTCATGATGCTCCATATTACTCCTTTGATCTGTTGGGAGATGTAGGAACCTCCTTGATCGAATATATATCACCCAAAATAATCCATGAACCATAAAAAGAAGAACAAACCAGACAAAACAAACAACACAACAATTTATTTAAAAGAAAGTATCAACATTTTTATGGTTTTCATTGTTTTTTTTTATTTTTTAATTTTTAAAATCAAACTGATGATACATTGTCTTCTTTATATTTTCTCGGTAAGGTATTACTCATGGATCACACTGCGTGACACGGATGAATATGGTTCTCCCATTTCATACCCATCCTTACTAATAAATTAAGAACAGTTCAACATCCTATGGTAATTTGTTTTTAAAAATGATTCCCAAAGATTGGAACTTTGAAAACCATGGGTTGCCTCCCATGCAGCGCTTTTGTTTAATGTCATTAGCTCGACTTGAACCCCCCCCCCCCCCCAACTTATCCAATTCCATCATTCAGAATTTTAATGAACCCATATTTATCAACTTCAACTTGATTGAGATTGATTGTTTTTTTTTAGAATCATTTCCTTGTATAAATCCAAGTTCTAAAATAAACTTGAAGATATAAGGAATGTCAGAAATGGTTGATCTAATTTCATTTTTTGTCTTTCCTAAGACGTTAAGGTATAATCTAACATTATTGCTTTCATGAGAATAATGAATAACTAATGTATGGTCATGGGTATCACCTATGATGGAATTCTTGTGTGGGGAAGGAAGGATAATGATTTTTTGTTCTGGTCTATTGCAATTTCCTAATGAAGATTGGAAATTTGAATGAAAGTCAATTTATTCTCTAAACTATCTACAAAGAATTGGTTCCATTTGAAAATATGATTCATCCCCAAAAGTTTCAAGTTGAAATTCAGGAGTTTGTATGGGCTCAATGGTTGTTATTTCTCCCAATTGTTCAGTGATTGGTGTTTTTGAAAAATCATCAACAGAGAAATATTCAGGACTCTCCATCCATAATGTCAAATTTCCCTCTTCTGAATACAAAAAAATCAGTTTCCTCTTGATTTAAGCACCCATCAACAATTACTTGATTATATTCAAATATCCCAAATCCAATGGTTGGTTCTTCAATAAATTTAAGTGAGGTTTTTTGGAGACAAGATTATTGTATTTGTGATGAGGAAGAGACAACTTGAGTGGGAATGGGTTCCACAACCATTTTAATGATTTGTAGTTCTACTCTTAAGGATAAAATCTGGGAAGTCATTCTCTCCATTTTCTGACATAATTTATCAAGTAATGGTTGTGGATAATGATGATCAAGTGGTTGAGAAAGATGGTCTATTCTAGGAGGATAATTAAGTTGTTGTAATTCCACAAGAGAATGTTTAGGTTGGCCTTTTTGGGATTGAAACTCATTATAGGTTGGAATGTTTTGTAGAGCATAGGAGTTAAAACATTGTGTCTCAATCAGTTGTTTATTTTACCCCCAATAAAAACTAGGAAGGTCATTGTACATCACAATTGGTGTGGTTTAGTTAAGGTTGGGAGTGGTTCCCCATATTTGGTTTTTTTCAAAATGGTTTCCCATAGAAGTGAAATCGAGGGAGAGAAAAGATAATTGGGGTGAGAAAAAGATGTTTATGTCATAGATAACTTAATTAGGTCCCCAGAAACGGCACCAAAATTTGTTTTCTCCCAAATTTACCCATCTTCTAAGGGTTAAGCGGTCACTTGCTGTGTAGTTTGGGTTGTCAAATCCTCAGAGACCGAATAAGATCCTTAGAGACACAATAAAAAGAGATGGAATTTTTGGCTATGAAGTGGACAACATTGGGTTGATTTTAGATTGTTTTAAAATTGTACTAAGAGATCTATGTGAATTCAAATTATGAGAAAATTAGTTGATCCTAGGTTATAGCTCGGGGTCGATTAGATGACTTCTTTTTTTAACAATTTTATTTTCATTAACTCGAGAAGGATTCATGCAATGAATTCAAACTAACCTCATCACCAACTAGATAAACACCTTAAAAACACATGATAATCACCTATAAACTTGTAGGATCATTTTAATGAGTACTATAAGGTAAAGGTTCTTATTAGCACATAAAAGTGGGGTGAATAAATTCAATATGGAAGAGGAAGAGAGAAAATCATTGAACGAAAAAAACTCAAATATAAGAAATTAATAACATTTATAGATCAAGAAATAACATCCAATCCAGCCCCTTTATACCCACTTGGATCAACCCATAAAATAGTTATCCCTCCATTTATTACATATTCCCAATGGAAGCGGGATATAGACTCATAAGGGGTGGAATGGAATAAGTAAAAAAACAAAATAACGATCACTCCACCGTTGTGTGATGAATTTAACAAGTTTTTGTGTGAAAAAGTTCACACCTTAATGAAATGGTATCAACATGATATGAATAATAATTGAATAAAATATGAAGAAGAACTTTTATTAAGAACTAATTTGATTCAAAATAATTACATGAGAATGAAGAAGGATCACAACACCAAATTGACAACATAACAATACAATCTAACAAAGCACCAATGATGATAAGAAAAATATGAGATAATTATTCCATTCACCACTTTATCCTTATATATGAATATTATAAGCCTTAGGTACACCCACTAACCATAAATTTACCCCCATAAATTAATAGAGTCAAATGGAGGGTGATGAATCAAAAGTAAATTGACGTTACAAAGTTTACCACAAAACCAGCCAGATTTGTCCACCGTTTTGACGTGTAAATTTGTAATTGAAGAAGGCCGAATCCATAGAAGTCGTAGAAGAGAAATATTCTCTTCTTTATGTCCTCTATGAGCTATAAAATTTCAGGAAATTTGGTAGAGCCGTTTTGATGTTATGTTCGCAATGGTGGGACGACTTTATGTGCATTCATGTTGGTCCCACCATTTAAATCTCAACTTCATATCCCTTTATCATCATGATAACTTCAGAATTAGCTTTGTACATAGTTGAATAAGATAATCCTACTATTTTTATATTTCTTCTGTAAAAATTTGAGCTTCATTTGTCTTGGTTTGTGGGGCCCACATTTGTTTGATTGGCATTAGGCACATTATGCTTTTACCAGAAAATTTCTGCATTCAGGTTCATAACTATCCATCTTACATTAGGATTCATCAATCAGAACTAAAAGATAAATTATTACAAATAAAGTGATGAATAATATACCAAAATATCAAATTAAAATGATGAAAAATGTATTTTTCACAAGCAATTTATTGGGTGGTCCCAAATTGACACTTTAAGCATGAATTGCACAATGATGGGAAATGAATTTCAACTTCTAAACTGGACTAAAATTGGTGTTTATTCACTTTGAAACACATTAATATTAAGATATTAACAATTAATATTAGCCACTTTCAGTAACTAATAAAGACGTCAACGGAAAGGACGATGTGGGTTCTGATCGAATGGCAGCAGAACACATGGAAATAGAGCTACCTCAATGTGTGACACCTTCTTTCTTACTATTAGGAAGATGCACCCCTGAATTACTTTGGTGAATTGGGAGTTTCAATCTCATCATAACAACCACATGTCCTCATGTGAAATGAACAACCCTTCCAAGGAGTGGTAAAAGAGAAGTTAATCCACTTCTCCTCATTCCCCATCCCTCCTTATATAATAATCACATAATAAGACTAAATAAATATAGCTAATAAATATATAAATGTGTCGCGTGGTGGGGTGGATATTCACCATGAAATTAAATGCAATGAAAAATAAATCCCTACACCTGAAAAAGAGGGAATTAAATTCCCACAATTATTTTTAAAAATAATTTTCACAAGTTTTTCTATTTTTTCTTTTGTTTTGGGAACTCCTATAATGATTTTTAGTTTAAAAACTCACATATTTAATGATGGGTTTTTTGGGTATTTAAAAAAATCATTATCCAAGTTCCAAAAAACAAAAGAAATAATAGAAAAATTTTTGGAAATTATTTATAAAAATCATTTTGGAAAATTAGTTCCCATATTTTCATGTGTAGGGATTTATATTTCATTTAATCTTATTGCCTCGTGCCTCCCCACCCCACCATGTTACACATTTATAAATTCATTAACTATATTTATTTAGGGTGTTTGTGTGATTACTATATAAGGAGGGAGGGGGAACTAGAAGTGCATGAAATTTTCTTTTACCACTCCTTGGAAGGGTCATGCATTTAACACGAGGATGTGTGGGTGTTTTAATGAGATTGATGTTTTTAATGCACCGAAGCAATCCAGGGGGTTCATATCCCAAATAGGAATAAATAAGGTGTCCTACATTTCTATAACTCTATTTATAGAAGGGAGGGAGGAGGAGGGGCCCAAGAAAAGGTGATCTGCCTATGGGAATCTATAAATACATAGTCCATGATCAATTTAGGGTTTCAATCCGATTGGGAGCCCTTGGAGGAGTCATAAATGCCAATAATTTATGGAAAAATATGGTGAGAAAATACCTAAAACTACATTATGTTGTTAAAACATTCATTATTCATTTTAGAGGAATATATATTTATTTTTTTCTAGTCACACTAAAAAATGATTTTATATATCATGTTGTGTTGTGTATAATTTGACAATTGATTCTAAATACATTATTTACAGTTGAATTATTCATAAAAATGTTTCGATCATCTTCTCAATGGTTCTGCTAGAATATTTTAAATATGGTATATAATGCTCAATATTTATTTTAATCAACATTCCTAGCATATGATATATTCTCACCAAAAAATATTAATACACATGTCCATTATAAAACCCCCTTGTAATGTTCCTTTTTTCACCTTATGTTTTTTAACATAATTTCGTAGGAGTAGGTTCTCTCGCCTCCTATAACTTTTGGGTAATATTAGTACACATGAACATTTTATTCGATGAACCTCTTATATAATATTTAAATGGTGTCACATGGAATTTGGGTTCACCGATATTTATATTTCATAAATTGTACTTTATATAAATATTGGAAATTAACTTCAAATATAGAATGCAGTGATATAAATGGTTTATCTATAAAATAGGTAATCCATGATAAATCATCATACTGTTCCATTCATAATAACATAATGAGAATGTGTAATTCTCTTATAAGTGATAAGTTTGTAGACTAACATTCATTAAATAAATTCATCACTCTCCCCATGTTATTGAGATAGAATCCAGACTTCTGGAAATAAACTATCATGCATGATGTGCTTGACTTGGAGAAATGATCGTGGAAGATGAATGACAACTTTGAGTTTCAAAATTCACGAGGAAGGAGGTGTGAGTTTCCTATTATGGTGTGGGGGTTTCCACTGTATAATTCTTGAAAACGACCATGTTTTAAGCATCAACAACAACAATGAAAGATGATCCCTCCAAGAGCTTTTGTCGGTGTTGTGTGGAGATGAAAAAAGAGAGAAGGTGGGGATCATGCTAGTGGTGGTTGTAAGGATTCTAGGGTTGGTCCAAAAATCAGAATATTTAGACTTGTGGAGGGAAGTGTGGGTGCTAGAAGATATACATAGGGCATGGAAGAAATGGGATGTGATCACATGGAAGAATAGAATATAGTTGGGATTGTTCGGACCAATGTAGTTGAATATTCACTGGACTTTGGGGATGATCAATTTTGGGTTTCTCTCCGACCAGGATCCCTTGGAGGAATCATAGTTACAAGAATCTCCTATAAAAAATGCTACCCTCATTATTCATTTAACCCATTCTACTCAAATTTTATTAAAGAAAAATTATTTTGATGCTAGATTTTACTTTTAAAATGAAAAACAATTTAATTACATGATAATTTTAGATGTCCCATTAACACTATTTAATGAGATCTCATAATTTATCTAGTATAGGTGGAAACATTACCTAAAACAATATATATATATGTGTGTGTGTGTGTGTGTGCGTATATATATATATATAAGTTTATTGAGTGTTTAATTACATTAAACACACATACACAACACACATAGACTGGAAATGCAGGCAATATCCTCCCAAGGGATATCCCACTCATCAAGCCTTATTTACTCAGTACATGACCCGAAGGCCTAGTGGACATGAAGCAAATTACATAGCCCATTGTCCCACAAACTAGTTCAAAAGCCCAGTGAAGCATCATGCCTGCATCATCTTTCATCTGTCATTGGGCCTACATCATGCTTGGGTCACCACCTGTCTATGTCATACATCATGTATGGGTCACTGCCTGTCTGTTTTAATTTTCTCCCACTCTAATTTAAAAATCACACGATCTATTGAATATATCACGAAACCACATGTTTTATGTGAGTTTTTCATCAGAAATTATTCACATAAAAATATTTAGAAATAAATTAAACATGATGGGATAGCATTAAAACATGAAATTGATAAACTATGGAAACAACATCAATCACTTATATTTGTTTACATCTTTTTTCATCATAATGTTGTATTATACCTGATAATTTTCAACCTCATTTTTCCTGTTGTAGTTTTTTAAAAATTAGTTTACAAATTTTATAGAAGTAATTATAAAAAATAACAATTATATAAAATTTATAGATGGAGGGACCCCCATTTCACACATTCTAGGAAAGGAAAGTTTAATAGATGGTTTTAGAGTGATGTATAGTGTCCTCTTTGATTGTATGAAGATCTCAACATTTCCATCATGCTGCACCACATCCCACTATCATCCCTCATCCTTGTCAAGCAGGGCTATATAGTATAATGATGTGAAACTTCACTATTATCGATCACCATCTCACTGTTGATCTGGTAGAGAGATTTTGGCCAGAGATACATACATTCCATTTTAGAGAGGGGGAGATGACTATTAAACTCAAGGATGTGTCCATTATATTGGGACTCCCCATCGACAGTGCGGTTGGGACGGGCCGAGTAGGTGCAGATTGGTTTGAGTTGGATCACTTTTTACTAGGCATTGAGGTTGTTGACTAAGGAAGGTCTGTCGTCGGTATTAAATTTCTCATGTCATGGATAGACCTCTCTTCACTCATCTAGCCGATGATGTCGATGAGATCATCATGTTGTGATTTTCAAATTCATACATTTTGAGGTTGATCGGTGGCACGATATTCGTTGATCATTCGAATAAATTTGTACATTTGTTGTATTTACCATTATTGGAGTACTTGGACTAGGGAGTGTGGTATAGATATGGCTCTACATGTCTTGCATATAAATATAGGGTTCTATGCAGCACATGTTACAACGAAAAGATATAGATCGTCGGATGTGTTATTCTTATACAGATGGGGATATGAAAGAACATTCTACACTTATATCCACATGCACGGGGGATATTGTATGCTCTTATTATAATCAAGTCTCCATGTGGATGATACTATTGTATTATCTTATTCTATCAGTGCATTTGTACACTGCTAAATCAATTACCTTTGCTTCATTCCCTGGAGATGTGAAGGGAGTGAGACATTGAGTGGAAGAGATATTGTGATTGATATATTGAGCTATGATATAGATGACATGAGTCCCAATTATGAGTGTTCAGTAAAATATGTATGCTTTTATGTATGTTCTGGGTGTAGTAGAAGTGCAGGATGGGCCCGTACCCATCATTTAAAATTTCCATAATTGATGATTAACTTGAGATCAATACAACAATGAATGATAGTATCCATCGAATTGAATCAAAGACAAAAAAAAAGGAGAGAGCCCGGAACTGAGAAAAGAATATTTATATATTTTGTTTAAAATTAATTTAATTAAATTATAGAATTGCCTCCAAGTTGATTATTTCATTGTTGATGTGTTCGACCATGAATGTGAGGTGATACTTCATTTTGATGTATAATCCAATGATATGAATCCACTAGTACTGATCCACAGAAGCTTTACCCATATCCAAACACTGCCGAAGGAGTCTTCGGGTGCTAGCACAGAAGATCCTTGCACTTATGTGTACACCATTTATCTCCTTGAGAATCACTTCCAAATTTTTCTCCTTGATCTGGTGGAGGAGGATCTCTATCAATCTTGAGAGTGTTCTTGGATAGGGAAGAGTTCTCTAGGATCGAGATTTTTTCATTAAGGATTTTGTCCACACAACGATTTGGTAGAAAGTAGAATGACTCATTAGCTTATATAGAGAATAATAACATAACGAGATATTTAATTCACTTGGTAATAATAAATAATTAGCATAGATGTTGTTAATTTATTATTCCATGTGAAAAAAAACCATGTAAAATAATAGTAGTAGTGCTATTATTTCCATGAAATGTGCTCAGTGAATTTAATTGACCTGATAATAATAAATAATTAGCACAGATGTCTTTACTTAATTTATTATTCCATGTGAAAACCCCATGTCATATAATAATAGTAATACTATTATTTTAATTACATGTTATTAACATGAATGTTATATTTTAAAATTATTTAACCTATTAATATTTAATATTATTTCACACCGGACCAATAACTTGGTCTACTAATCCAACTCAATATTTACTAGGCCTAACATAATAACTATTTATTTATTAAATAAATATAATTTCATTATTCACCGTTAAATAAATATTCTATCCACAAATATATTCTCTCTAATAACTTGTGACTAAATAAATTCAATCAAGCATACTTGAATAATTGTTAAACCAAAACCAAGATTAATATTTATTCAAATTGTTAAATAAATAAATTATTTAACTGAGATACTAGCTACACTTAGTCTAGGACCCTTTAGGCCTCTTTATCGTTGGCATTGGTTGGGATTTTCTAGAGATCTATATTTCATTCTAGAAATGGGTCAAGGTACCATAGAGAAAGAAGTTGATGTCACAACGACATGTCACCTCATACAAACACTTAGCATGAAATATAATCCCTTTGTCCCAACATCTCTAACCAAGTGGGTTTCATGAAATTGACATTAACCCATGTTCTCAATTTCTCATTCTTTGACTTCCCATAAGTGAACTTTCTTAGGGAGAACCATGGAAATGGATTTAGTTAGGCTATAACATCTCCATCAAAGTTCTTGAGATATCTACATTTGTAGAAGTGACAAATACTTTCTCGCATTAGTTATTAATGTAGTATTACTCATGGGGAACCCAACATATCTGACCTCGTTGTGAACATCTGTCATCACAATTTTGGTAAACACATCTAAGTATGTGATTCATAATAACCATTAATAAAAATATTAAATTTTAAGGGCCAATACACCCATCCAAAGATAGGAACATCCAATAAAACTTAGGAATTTTGATTTCTTACTGGAATCTCTTGTTTTCAGAATATCCTCCTTAATATTACCACAGGCACACACCTTGAAAAAGTGCCTCATAGTTTCACAAGTCCCCACCCCAGATAGAATGTATCATTTGTGTCCCCTCAAATGATTTAATTAATCCATAGAACATATATTCAATAATAGTGTCATGACACTTCTGAGTTCTCATCATATCAAGGATCCACTATGACCTTTTAGTACGCTATCTTTTCATAGGACATTATCACATACTATGTCATGTAGAAGAAAAAACATAATGTGATAATGAGTTTATAAATATTCATACAATGAATACAAGTTTATCATTAAGTACAAGAAGCTAGTTTCTAGGGCACCAACTCCAACAGACGACCACATACACTAGAGCCAACTGCTAACAACCTTCAGAACACTAGCTCTCACATTATATTCATGATTATAATAATATATAACTTTAGTCAAGAGGTGTATGTTCTATCTCCATTGATGTGACCTTGGATCTTTTGTAAGAGCCAATGCTGTAGTATTATTACAGTACAATGTATTGGGATTTTTTCTTCTAGGCAGAATGTCAGGGTCTTAGAAAATGTAATGAATCGATACAGATTCCATGGCAGCATCATAAGCCTCTATATATTCGGACTCCACTTTATAATCTAAAACAACTCTCTTCTTTTAACTCTTCCAGCTCACAAATCCTCTATTGAGACAGAAAACATATCTTGATTGTGACTTCAGATCATTCTAATCTGTCAGAAATCCAATATCAGCATACCCTTTGATGACAAGCTCCCCATATCCTCCATACACCAGGAACATATATTTAGTTCTTCTTAGAAAAAATGGATGTTCTTGAAAGTAGTCCATTGTGGTTCTCCTAGATATTCTTGGTATCTGAATATCATGCTTAGTGCATAGGCCACATCAAGTCTAGTACATAACATGGCATAACTGATAGAACCTATCACTGAAGCGTATAAATTCTTACTCATTCATTATTTCTCCTATTGTGCATAGGGACACATTTTCATAGGAATAATTAATCTATGTTAAATTTGAAAGAATTCCCTTTTTCAATGTTCCTTACTAAATCTCTTTAGTATCGGGTCAATGTATATACTTTGACTTAGTCCAAGAAGCCTCTTTGATCTATCATGAATGATCGTGATTCCTAGAATGTAGGATTCTTTGACTAAGTCATTCATGAAAAATCACTTGTTAAACCAGTCCTTGACTGACTGAAATAATTTTATGTCATTTCCAATAAGCAATATATGGTTAACATGCACTACTAGAATGACGACCACATTTATATTAAACCACTTGTAAATACATTTCTAATATTCATTATTAATGAAACAAAATTATCTTATGTAATCATCGAATAAAATTTTCCATTACCTACATGAATTATTTAATCCATAAATGGGTTTATAAAACTTGAATACCCTTTTTTCATCACCTGGTGTCACAAACCCTTCTAATTGTGTCATATAAAAATCTTCCTAAAGGTTCCCATTAAGGAATAGATTTTTGATATCCATATGAAAAATCACATATTCATGGAAAGAACCTATGGTAAGTGTGATTATTATGTAATTAAATATGGAAAATGGTTAAGAGGTTTCATCATAGTCAATTCCATGATGTTGTTGAAAACCATTAGCCACAAGACTTACTTTATAGGTACTAACTTGACCTCCCATGTCCAGTTTCTTCTTGAATACTAATTTACATCCTTCATTCTTTATATCAACTGTCACATCAACCAGAACCCATACTTGGTTCGGATACATGGAATCCATCATAGAATTCATATTTTCTATCCATCTTGATGTTTCTAAGATTTATAACACATCCTTGTAGGAGAGAGGTTCATCATTGTCCAACAATATTGAGTCAGCATCCTCAGTGACAATGAAACCATATTTATCTGGTTCCATTACCTATCATGTACTCCTATATAGTACTTAAGTTTTAGGAACTACCTGTTCCAAAAGGACCTATGGAACATGTTCCTATACCAAATTATGTGTATCCTGATCATCAACTTCATTAAAGTCAATCTTTCTCCCACTATCCTTTTTGAGGATATGTTCCCTCTCAAGAATGAAAACCTTTTTGGAAACATTCAAATTCTTGTCTAAGGGGTTGTATAGGTATTATCCCTTTTATTATTTTGTATACCCTATAATGACATACTTTTTGCCCTGAGGTTCTATTTTCTTTCCTAATAAAGCCTTAACAAATGCATCACCTCCCCATACACATGTATGCGACAAAGTGTGTTTCTTTCCACTCTATAGCTCAAAGGGAACCCCATTTCTTGCCTTACGTGGTACTTGGTTTAATGAGTTTGATGAAGTTTGCAATGCATATCCCAAAAAGGATAATGGAATAACTACACATATCATCATCGACCATACCATGTCCCACAAGGTATGGTTCCTCCTTTCACTAACAACATTCCACTATGGTGTATAATGTAGAGTGAGTTGAGATAGAATCCCATACTCTCATAAAAGGTCGATGAACTCTTGTTTAAGATATTATCTACTTCGATATGATTGAAACTTCTTTATCTTATTACCAAGAAAAATCTATACATCATTCTTGAACTACATGACTTTATCAAAGTAGTCATACTTATCCTCATTATGTATACATCTCCATATCTACTCAATTCATTAGTACAATTAATGAACTAAGAATAACCACATTTACATTCTACTAGAAATGGTCTAGACACATTATTTTATGCCAATCCTAGAAGCTCTGTGGCCCTTTCACCATGTCCACCAAATGGTGGTTTAGACATTTTCCCTTATAAACATGTGTGACATTTATTAAGTGATTTTAGCTCAGAAGAGTCTAAATTACCATCTTAACAGATCTTTGTTGAGTTCTTTACATTAACATGACCAAGGTGATGACTCCACAAATGGGTGTTATATGAGTCATATGAACTTTGTTCATTATCAATTTCCAACAATTCTTTCTCATAATTTAATACATACAGACTGTTATTTAAATGGTCCATACAATAACATATGTTCTACTTATATAAGTAACAAAATATATTTTTGAACATGAATGTAAATCCATCTATATCTAAAATTGAAACGGAAATTATGTTTTTTGTAACACTGGTTAATAGTAATAGCCATGTAAAACCAAAATCATCCCTGTCAGCAATGTGATGTGGTAGTCACCAATGGCAAGAGAAGCCAGCCTCACACCATTGGAAGCTCGTAGATCCACCCCCCTATCAAAATTTTCTAGAATCTACTTGGGTCCTACATTTGAATAATTATGTGATCCCCAAAACCTTTATCTAATACACAACGTGTATAAATAGAAAGATTTCACTCGATAATGATCACACATCTGGCTTCCCCTTTCCCCTGGATGCAGTTCCTCTTCCAGTGGCCTAACTTTCTAAATGAAAAGCATACTATCTCCTTTTCCTTTCCCTACCTTTATATTATGTTCTTCTTGGAAGGACGGTGCTCAGAGGCTTTATATTTTTTATAAATCATAGGCCCATTTTATTTTTCATTGATCTACCTATTCACCATAAGGACTGTGGGGTTTTCACGCCCCATGTCATTATCAAATTGGAAAATTAGGGTAAGAAGCTCTGATGGACTATTCACATTATTTCTCGTATTATAATTCATAATAAAACTAGAAAATTTCTTAGGCAGAAATGATAGTATGATATATGTATGCAACTCATCTGGTAATTTAATCCATAAGATGAATAGATTCTCAACGTAGCCAATAAGCTTGGAAACATGTTGTCCAGCTGGCGCAGAATCTTCAAGATTGGTATTGAACAAAGCATTAAGGATCTCATACCTCTTCTGTATCTCCATATCTTGATAAACATCCTGATGGTGATACATCATGCTATAAGAATCCATTTCCTCATGTTACTTTAAGAGATCATTGGTCATGGATAATAGCATCAGGCAATGAACATCTATAGAATCATTTAGATGTTTCTCGTACATAGAGAGTTCCTCATCACTCATATCATTCCTAGGTTTAACTGTTAAAGTATCTTTTATAACATAATGTCTCCTCTCATGGATAAGGATAACTCAAAGGTTCATATACCATTGTTGGAAATTAGTGCTGGTGAGATGGTTCTCCTTCTCGAGTATGGACCACAACGATATCTTTGATGTCATTTTTATTGTTGATTCTAAAAATTAAGATGGACATAGTTTAAGAACTTTATCTTGATAAATATAGACAACTAAATAAATTAAAATCTATTAGTCTCCCACAATTTTGTCGAACCCCAATATCCCTCACCATTTTCTTTGGAATATCTTGTTTCTTGGACATTCTAGTAGAAAAAATCCATATTTCCTTTCACATTACTCCAACTAGGGTTGGTCAAGAAACATGAAAGGTTTTAGGTAGGAATTCAAAATTCCAATTGTATTAACTCACTGATCATTGATTTGTTGAGTGGACTCCCCAATCTCAAAATCCTTAATTTTGGATTTCATCAACCTTTGTCTCTCAGTTACAACAAGTCCTACTAGGGTATTCAAACCTCGATGTAATGTAAGTTAATTCAACCCAAAACCTCACATTATAATTCCATGATAATTTAAATCCCCCCAACTAGGGATGGTGAAGCACTTTGAACAGTAGTTCGATTCTAACCAAAGTAATGGAATGATATAACGACTTAATATTTAATTGATTGATTTTATCCTTTATGCATAAATTTACAATTATTATCTTTTCAAATAATTTTTAAGGATAATTGGGATATACTCAATTGGTTGACCATGTATATATAATATTTACCCATAATCCATTTTTATTTTAATTTAATATTGAATGCTTGTTAGTTCATTAATTATGTGATCACATCAAACAACCATAATAAATAGCCGTACAACTAATTGAAATAAAATAAAATATCTGATCATGAGAATTACTATTGGTTAGTTTATCTTGCGGTTGATAAAGTAACCCTAAAATAGGGGATAAACACCTTGAACTATTTAATGTTCATGTTTAAATATTTCCACCTATCCACCTTTTTATCTCCTTGGATTGGTTTCTCTTCGGCTCCTAAATTGAACTGCAACCACTAGATTTGGAGATCCATTCATTACATATGATTTTAACTCACATGAAGGTGAGGGGTAAAAGGGGGACAACATAAAAGAAACCATGGTCACACATTCCATTCATATTAATGAGGAGAAGGCACATAAGCCAACAATTTTAATTTAATAAATAAATAAAAAGGGATCCAATCATGTACAATGTTCTAGTCTAGCTCATGATCGTCCACAAACATTCAACGAATTATGCATTTAATAAAACTAGAATTCAACTCTTTAATCATTCTTATTAAGATAAATTACCATAGAATTGGTTAATCATTATCTTTAATTGAACAATCATTTTTATCTTAATCCTTTTTCTGAATTGCCTTGAGATTCTCGTCCATACCCTTGTACATAACTTGTACCTTAGAAGCAACCTGATGAATTCATATCCAAAAATACCCAACATGTATTTATACTTGTATAAAATTTATTCTTTGTGACATTTAGCATGCATGAAGAATTATAATTATAATAAAACTCATACATGATGTGTAGATCTTTAAACATTACGCAGATGTTAATTAATCATATATATATCAAATACATGTCACCTGTTGTGTCCCAGATTTATTCCCACACCTAAGTACATGTCTCAAGGATTATATAATATAATAATAAATTTTAAATCGTCATAACAGGGAAACAGTACACGGTGTGTCCCCTCATCACCGTCTATCCAAAGTACACACATGGGGATACATTGTGTGAGGTTTACTTCAGAAATATTTCTAGTACGCAACATGTACAGTGGGACACACATTGGGTAGACTTTGTGTTACATGGTCACCAGATAGGGAAGACTTGTATGGGATACATGACTTGACCATGACCAGAAGGGTCTACATGCTGTGTCTAGTGGGCTACATGGCATGAATTCTGGCTAACCATGTGACAGTCTTTCCTGGTCACCACATGGTGTAAGAATTAACTACACTGCATGTAATTAATGCACATGGATTGTTTAATTTCTAAATTACTCCTGATGCATTGAACACAAATACATGATGTGTTTATTTGAGTACACGGCGTGTACTCTTGTGTTTTCTGGACAGAACAATCAGCACCTCCTGATGAGATCCTTGATTTAATTTTAATCATAAAATTATTCGTTTTTGTTAGATTTGTGAGAAACAATAAGGGTTGAATAAATCATAAAATTCAGATTATAATAACGAATAAAAATGAATTGACAAACTAAATTATTAATGCATAAATCATCAAAAAATTATTTAAATAATTATAAATGGAAATATGACCGCCCTTGTAGGCTCTGGGAATAGTGGAAGTGTAGGATGGGCCTGTACCGAACATTGAAAAAAACCATAATAGATGATTAATCTGGGATAAACACGATAATGAATTCTAGTATCAATGAAATTGAATCAAATACAAAAAGAAAAAGGTGAAAACCTAGAACCGAGAATATATAATTGTCATATTTTTTTATAATTAATGTAATTAAATTATAGAATTGCCTCCAAGGTGATTCATTCTTCTTTGATGCGTCTGACCATGGGTCAGAAGTGCGACTTCATTTCAATGTATAATACATGGATAGAAATCTTATAGTGGTTATCTATATGTTCTCCATGTATCTCTAGATGCCGCTGAAGGAGTCTCCAGTTTCTAGAACGTAAGATCCATGTGCTTGCAATGTCCGCCTTCGATCACCTTGTGAATCGCTTCTAAATCATTCTCATTTATCTTGTGGGGGAAGGTCTCTCTCATTCTTGAGAGTGTTCTTGGATAGGTAATATTTCTATAGGGTCAAGAGATTTTCTCCAATGATGTTTTTCATACAACAATTCTGTAGCCAGTGGAATGACCCCTTGGATTTTATAGATAATAATAACATAATAGGGAATTTAATTATCTGGGTAATAATAAATAATTATCATAGGTTCTGTTATGTAATTTATTATACCATGTGAAAAAACCTCATGTGAAATAATAATACAAATTCTCTTATTTCCATGACACATGCTTGACAAATTTAATTCACTAGGTAAAAATAAATCACTAGCACATGTGTTGTTACATAATTTATTATTCCATTTGAAAAACTCATGTCAAATAATAATAACAATGATATTATTTCAATGACATGTGCTTAACATGGTCGTTATATTTAAATATTATTTAACCAAATAATATTTAATATTTTTTCTCACTAGAACCATAACTTGGTCCACCAATCCTCCTTAATAATTACCGGGCCTTGAATAATGAAAAATTATTTATTAAATAAATATAACTTCATTATTAGCCGATTAATACATATTCTGTATGCAATATATTCTCTCATATAACTAGCGACAAAATAAATTCAATAATTAAGACTTAAATAATTATTAAACCAAAACTGGTAATAATATTTATTCAACTTGTTTTATAAAAAATTATTTAATATAGATACTGGCTACACATAGTGTGTGACCTTCTAGGCCTATTTCTCTTTGGCATTATGTGGTCTTGCCTAAAGATGAAGATTACTGTCTAGAAATGGGTCAAGGAACCCAATAGAAATAAGTTGATGTCGTAATGACATGTCACATCATACGAACACTTATTTTTTAATATAATCCTTTTGTCTTATTATCTCTAATCAAGCGGGTTGCATGCAAGGGACATCAACCCATGTTATCTATTTCTCATTCGTTGACTTCCTGGAATTGAACTTTCCTAGAGAACATCATGGACATGGATTTCATTAGGCTATATCATTTCTAATAAAGGGATTGATATATCTACTTCCATAGAAGTGACTAATCTTTTCTCGCATTATTCATTAATGCAGTATTACATGTGACATAGCCAATATATCTTACCTCACTGCAAACATCATTCATTGCAATTTTTGTAAATACATTTAAGTGATTGAGTCATAATACCCATTAATAATAATCATAAATTATATGGACCAATACACTCATCTGTAGATAGGAATATCTAATGAAAAAGAAACTAAAAGAAATGGTGTGAGCCCGTAAGGGGCATCACAACGCTAGGGTTTTTCTCCCGTCATCACCTCCCTCTCTCATCCCGTTCAGTATCCGTTCTTCATATCTTTGTCTGTCGTTCGTGACGGAATCTTCCTTAGTTCGGTTTCTTCGGCAGTGCACTTGATTTTCCATCCTCCATTCTTGATTCCACTATATGGATCGGGTTCCACAGTGGCACAGTTGTCCAGTGATCGAGTCCCAGATTCCGTGGGTTGAGGGAGCTGCTTCGTCCTCGAATGTGTGCAATGGATAGTTGGGCGTGGCCTTTGCGGGAGTTCAAGATGGTGGTGAGGGGATCTGGACTTGGATTTGAGGTGGGTTCTTCTTCGGTTTTTTGTGAAGAGTTGTTCTGTTTACTGTTTCTTGATTCTTTTTTGCGTTGGGGTTTAGTTGCAGAGTTGGTTTTTTGTTTGGGAAAAGTTTCTTTCTTCAGATTTGTGTTTGGGTTTTTTTTGTTTGTTTGCTGACTGCGGCTTCAGATCTGGACTGTTGATGGTGAAGGTGACGACGGACTACGGTGAAGCTCATCGGAGTTCTGTTTTATGTTGATAAGGTCGTTCTCTTCACAGCAGGCTGTGGTTTGAGAAATCTCAGATCAAGCATTTTGGTGGTTCGTGGATCAAGATTTTGATGAAGGTTGTTTTAAGTTTTTATTTTGTATCTCTGGTGCGATGTGATAAAGGTGGTTGTCTTTCATTGTCCTGATGTGTCTCGCTGGTGATTCGTTGACTGTGGGGCGGGTGATGTCTTGGATGAGTCTATGTTTATATCACGGCGATGCCAGAGGGGTTCCCACCGGTGATGAACGATGAAGGCTTATAGGTGACGTTGATGGGTCTGATGGTAGGTGTGTGTCTCGAGCACGTGAGTGGCTCGATGGTGCATGGACAGGTGTGCGGCTTGATGGCGTGTGGATCGAGGGTAGCTGTCTGGTTTTCTTGATTTTCAAATTTGAAATGTGAATTGGAACTGGATGTTGTGAAGTGGTGAATTGGAAGTGGTGAAGTTGTGTATTGGGTACCGGAAACCCTTAAACCGGCCTTTAGAAAATGGAAAAAATGATTTGCAGCAATAAAACATATAAATTTATATTTCTTATTGGTGGTTCTATTTCTCATAATATCCTCCTAGATATTACCATGGGCTCACACCATGAAAAGTTTCCTCAAAGTTTTATGAGTCCCCACCCCTAGTATCATATATCATATGTGTCCCTTCGAATGATGTCATTCTTACATAGAACATATATTCAAGAATAATGCCACGAAACTTCCGATTTCTCATCATAGTGGGGATCCTCTATGAACTTTTAGTGTGACAGCTACTCTTAGGACATTATCACATACTATTTCACATAGAAGAATAATTATGTTGTGATAAAGAGTTTATAAATATTCATCCAATGAATATAGGTTTATCATAAAGTACAAAGAAATTGGTTTCTATGGCACCAAATCCAACAAATTATTCAGTCAATTGAATTATGCGCCATGGTACCACATGTCCCTAGTGTGACTTCCAACACCACATAGACGGGGCTATCATGACTTGATAATAACTCTTCCTTCCACTGTTGAACATTTTTTTGATTGACATTACTGAAAAACCTAATTTATTTTTGAAATATTCTCATACCACTCATCTCCTTCACATATATGATCTGGTAGAGGGAGGTCCATTTGACCCGAAATATTATAATAGAGTTGTGAGAGAGTTGCTTCCTCCCATGGAGAAGATTTATCATGGGATTTTATTTGATTAGAAAAACAATGTTGGGGTTGCTGAGCATTAAATAGATGTGTCAGGGGGTGATGATCCTTTTATGGATGCAGATGTGGAACATGAGTAGGGTGTTCATTAAGATCTATCAGGCGATCCTCTAGTTCCTATTGTACATGATCCATAACCATTGTCAGAGGAATAGGCATAGTGAGTGTCTTTACCATGACAGATTTTATTGTAGAGATAGACGCTGACAATTATGTGTTTCATTTTCTATTAGACATTGATTTACAGATATCCACAACACAGTATCCATCTTGTTCAAATGTTGGGAAGATGTTCATCCAATAACCACTATCAATATAGGTAGGGAATGGTAAAGGTGGATAGACTGTACGTCCACCGCCTTCCACACATGATAATGTGGAGGTGGGTGTCAGAGATGATATACATGGTCATTGTATGCCAGATTAGATATGTGAACATACACATCGTGGATGCATTATATACTCCTAGTTGCCACACATAGTATTATCCAAGCCACATATGTAGGTTATATTATTAAATGATATATATTTTGTAAATAATTATTTATATATTATTTATAACATACTAATATATTAGATAATGTGGTATGAATCAATTAATTTCTATAATTAGAAATTCATACAATTTTGTTTTGATCAAATAAATAACATTAATATTAATAACTACATTGGTAAGAATAATGTAGTTGGGGTTGTACATGGGTGGTAAACCTCGTAAGCTTGCATCCAAAAGATCGATGTTCAAAACAAGGAAGAGGTGATTTACTAATTACTGTAGTAGCATTGTAACAGTACTATAGTAGTGGTTGAACTATAACAGTATTGGTTGGTACTGTATCATGTATTGTAGCAGTGAAAATACTGTAGCAGGTACTGTGGTAGTCTGAGTACTATAGCATTTCTATTCACAAGAGGGGCCTTTGAGCCAAAAAATTGGTTTTGGGGCCTAGAATTAGGGTCGTCATGATCGAGGTCCTTTGTTCCATGTTCATGGGATACTTGGACTTAGGCCTATGGGATATGTAATGATTCTCCTTCTACCTAGATAAAAATATGTCTTTGATTTCATAATAAAAAGAGGCTTCGACCCAAACTTAAAAAAAAATACCTTGGTAAAATTAATAATTACTATTTGTTATGTATATTAATAATATGTAGTATTATTACCCATATTAATAATAACAAATAATATTCTTAAATTTTTTATTAAATATTAATATAATAATTTTTTTTAATTTTAAAAAAATTACTAACATTTAATAATTATTTTAAGATAATTACTTGTTATACACAATATGGATTATAATACTAATTATTAAGATAATAAATAATCATATTAAATTATTTATTTAATATTAGTAATAATATTACTTTCAATTCATAAAATATTATTAATATTAATATTAAATATTATCTTATTTATTATATAAGTAATTAATTAATAATACGACATAATATTATGGCCTTTTCGGAATGTTACGGTCTTTGTGATTCACTCTAAGTCGAGGCACAAGCAATGGTTATAGGCCTTCGGCTATGAAATCAATAGAATCTCATCCTTGGAAGCATCGAGACACACTCCATGATCATCTTACAATCTCTTACAGGTAATGAAAACACCCATTGGTCTATTACGTACGTAATCGAGTGGTGAAAAGATCTTTTGAACCTTAACATGGTGTTCTCTCACACTTGGAATGAAGGTAATATGATTTTGGACTTCCTTTCCTCTATGTTTACCCTCAATTAGTGGCTCATCCTCTTCTCTAGGACCATATACTTTCTTGCAGAGGGCCTCATGTTTGTGAGAGCTGATGTTATGGGGCTACTTTTTTTAGACCGCCTTAAGGGGAGGGATCCAGTTTTGTGTCATGGTTTTCTTTGATTTTTTTTTTCCTTTTTTTATGCTTTCTTGTATCCCTTATTTCAATGAAAATAAAATAATAATTCATTGGTGGTTGTTTGGATATTGATAATTATATAATTATTAGTTAGTAAATATTTTTCTTAATACTAGTTATTTTTTTACAATATTATACTTTAAATATTACTTATAATTCTATTAATTATATCAATACCTTATCAATATATTATTAATTAATAATAAATAATACAATTTATAATTAATAATTAATTCACATATAAAAATATTATTAATAATTTTATCAACAATAAATTTAACAACGATATATAATTAAAATCTTAAAATAATAATATAATCATTAACAAGTAACTATTTTTCTAAATCCAAAATATTTTATTTACATTATTATAAAAATAAATATTATTTGTATTGTTATTAATTATATTAATAAATTAATAATATATTAATAATTAATAAGAACTAACATATTTAAATATATAACTAATAATTATATCACCGTAAAGCTGACCCACTTCCAGTGCTCACATAAATCTCTAGCTTAGTTTCTCCCCAATGCACGCCATTAGTTTTTCCTTCTTTTAAAATTTAAAAGAATCTCAAAATATGATACCATATATGCCATCATTTTATTCCAATCAATCCCACCTTTAATGCCTCTTATTTTTAAAATTTAAAATAATCCATACCTCTTATAAATTTTTGCCGTATATGTTCTTCATATGTAGTTAAGGATCTGGGCATGAAGGACAGTAATCATGAATGCATATTGTCTAAAATTATTTTTTAGATCCTCAGTGGGGTGACCTTATAAACATTAAGGATGTGTTGGAAAGTGTGAATGTAATGGAACCACATGACTCGTGGGCCCAACATTATGGACCAACACATGCTCTGATCCATAATGATTTCAGATTACCTTGTCAAACTCCTCACCCTCAAATGACATACTCCCCTTATTCCAGTAATGGAGGCATAAACTGAAAGGGTAATTCTCCTAGATTTTGTAACCCCCTCTGTCATCATATTGGTGTCTACTATCCAAGGCCTACTATTATGCTAAGACCACAACCCGAGTGTAGTTCATCTCTTTTTCATCTGCAAATCTACCACCAAACAATTACACATCCCAAAACCCAAGTTAAACTTTAGTCTTACTGACAATGTTGGGATGCACATAATCACCACCCATCAACTACACAGAAAATTATGATTTATGATGCTCAATATTTATTTTAATGAACATACCTAGAAAATGATATATACGCATTGAAAAATATTAATACACGTGATCATTTAATTGATGCATCTCTTATATAATATTTAAATTTAGTCATATGACATGTGGGTGAACCCATATTTATATTTCATTATTTATACTTATAAATATTGTAAATTCACTTCCAATATATTTAGAACTGATATAAATAGTTTATCTAAATAATAGGCAATCCGTGGTAAATCACCATAGAAGGGCATTCATAATAACATAATGACAATGCATAATTCTCTTATAAGTGATAAGTTACTAGAAAAACATCCATTAAATAAATCCCATCAATCTCACCATGATGGATTCCTATTGTTAAAATAATAAATTGATGCTCATATACACCTATTTAACAATTGAAATTGAAAATGCTATGTTTTTAAGCAATAGATTTTGTTGCACTCAAATTTGTATTCAAATAAAAAAACAAAGTAGATTTTGAAAGATCAATTTAGGAGAACCAGCTTTATAGGTTTATAATAAAAGGAGGCTGGTTACTATAGTCATTATATCCCACCACTACATATTTCTAACATAACTTATTTTTGTTTTAAAGAACTATTATTATATTCTGAGTTTTACTAAGAACATCATATCCATTTCCTTCCATGACAAGGAAATATTAATGATGATGTTTTAAAATAATGAATGATACTTTTATAACAATAAATTTTTTCATTCTATATCACAACACAACAATGGTATTTATATATTAAATCATGAA
This sequence comes from Viscum album, assembly GCA_963277665.1. Taxonomy (NCBI): domain Eukaryota; kingdom Viridiplantae; phylum Streptophyta; class Magnoliopsida; order Santalales; family Viscaceae; genus Viscum; species Viscum album. Next base: position 439,763,677 of record OY728137.1, on the reverse strand, counting down.
AACCAAGTATTGAAAATTGATAACAAAATATGTTTTCATGACTCATTTCAGACCCAATTCTGGGATCAGTATATTGGTTATGTAAATAATAATCATTTGAAAAATATTTATGAAGATGATTAGTTAGACAATTTTTAGCTAAAACTAAATGAAAAATTTCACACTTTTTGACAAGGAAAAATAAACAAACCACTATCTCATAGAAATCGTAAAAGGTTTATAGATTTTTTAGAATTGTTACAAATTGATGTTGATGATGAGTCATCAAATTATTTCATTTTCCATTTAGATATATTCCTTACAAATTAACATATACAAACTAAACCATGTGCCAACCAACATTCCAAATGGTATCCCATACCAGTTATATATGGATTGGGAAGGAAGTTATTTTTTCAAACATGCAGTCATAGGGTTTTGAGACATTTTTTAAGGACTTAACAGGAAAAAAAAGTAGTCTATGAAGGAAAGAATTGTATATTTATAATATATCCTATAAAAACTAAAATATATTATGTTTATAACCCTTTAGATAAAATAATTTTTGGTAACAAATATGGTGACTTTTTATTGGTTGAAAATAATGACCCTATTTTCTATAAGGAGGAAATAGAGAGTTCAAAAGCTGCAAGATAGAAAGAATCCATGAATTGAAAAATAGATCCCATGTATCAGAACAAAGTATGGGTTCTAATTGATCTCCACATTCTTATAAATATCATTTCGTGAAAGTGTGTCTTTAAGTGAAAGATGGTCATGGATATTAAAGTGAATAGATATAAATAAAAGATAGTGACTAAAGGGTTTAAACATTAATAAGGTATTGGATACAATGATAACTTTTCACTAGTTTCCATGTTTAAATCCCTAAATATTATACTTTCCATATTATGTATTCATGTTATAAGGGTTCAATATCTAGGGTTATTTTGAATCTACAATGTCTTAACATCATCGAATTTAAAAAAATAAATTTTAGTATTTTTTTAAACCATTACAATTGTATTTATAATATTTTTTTTACAATACTTTCCTTTTCATTTATTTATTATATATATGAAATTCATTTTCTTATCAACAAATTTTAAGATATTTAGGCTTGGTTTTAAATTTTATTTAGATTGTTTATATAATGTATATTTTAGAATACTTAAAAGTAACACACTTGAAATTTAAAATCCTTTCCTATCTTCCAAGTAGTTGACATTGAAAGCATATAAAATATACATTGTGACTAAAATATTAATGAAAATTGAAACACTATATAAATAAGTAAAATGTATTATAGTAATAATTATATCATAATTTCAAAGACATAAAATATGCATGGAAAAAAGTAGAATAAATTTCTATGGGGAGGAGATTTATTCCCACATGGGGGTCTGCGAAGGGTATGCCTGTATTGAGATCACTTGGCTCTGTGATGTGGTGGAGTATAATGACCGGGAGAGGGATGATCATCCGGTCTCGAAATGTTTACCATCACATTCTCCACATGTGTGTCAGAGGGAGGAGGTGTCCAATGCATGTCATACATTGATCCCAATCTTCCTCCCAGTAGGACAGTAGAATGAACTTCCATCCTCGTAGTAGTGAACCAAGGATGCGATGGATCTAGACCTGAAGTTGGAGAGAATTATTGATATCCTTTCATGAGAGACAGATCCCATGATGCCTAATAGACATACACAAATGGCTAAGGCTGGACAACAAGAGGGATGACCTCTGCCTATAGAACAGGTGAGGGCTTATGTGTAGGATGACGCAGTCTACTTCGTAGTTGTTGTGCTCCTCAGCATCATCAGCTACTAGAGGAGGTTCTTGAGTAGTAACCTCCAATCTCTAGGATAGACTCTCAAAGTTTCTCTCATGAATCGCATAATAAGATGACCTCAGCTCTAGCGTTGCAGCATGGACCACTGCCCAACTAAGGATCCCCTCCTCTTTTATGTCACTTGTGAGAATAATATTATTTGATTGAGAACACTGTAAAGAGATTAAAAATGAATTATAATATTTTTCAATAAAAAAACTAATGTAAATTTATTAACATACTGTATTATGATGCCCTCTTCTATGTTGGGCAAGATACAATATAGAATTGATTCTATATCATGGATTATAAACGACCTTATCAGAAAGATATAATTTCATCATATGTACACCTTTGATATGAAATTCTGCATGTCTTCCCTAGAGGTTGAGATAGTCAACATGTATGTGGTTTCATTCCGCATCCTGACTCTCTATTAGTTTCACGTGATGAAGTTCTCGTGTCTGTATTGGCAATAATGGGTTTGGATGAACATAGTAAAACTGTCGCATGACTCTATCATGTTACTGCCACTCAATAATATGGAAGTTAATGAGAGGCACTATAGCCATAGCACCATGATGCCATGTAGTACAATATGCGGGAAACTGGTCTAGTATTTCCCATTATGGCATCCATGTAACCTGAAATGACATGTGAACTTTTTCAAAAAGTAATCTTACTAAAAACCAAAATTGATGATATTTTTTAATTATTTATACAATGATAGATTGTATATACTTACCTGGTTCGGTAGTATACAATTCAACTTGACGTGTTATGCACCCAAATGGTGTGTCAAAATCGTCACGAATCAAGGTCTCTGATTCCACCTACAAAATACAACATTGGGAGTGATAAATAATAATAAAATCAAATCAGTAACTCCTACTAGAATAAGAAACTGATAGAGATGATTGATCAAACCAGGGTCCACACAGAGCGTCATCTGGACCCTCTACAAGCAGTGGAAGACCAGAAAGCACATGGTAGAATAAAGTGATGTGCTCCCATACCCACATCTATAGAAGGATGATGCATCCCCTGAGATCTATGTGGTCTCTATGGTATACCATTCATAATGATCTATATGTGTATTCCAAGAATTTCAATCCCCAGCTGTACGTCCTAGTCCAATCAAAGTCCTCCAGTAGGCTTAGAGACAGTATGTGCACGTTAATCCCAAAGTGATCAGCACATAGGATCCCTCTAGTAATCCATAATATATTTACACCAGCATAACTCGTGGTAGTATGGTCATCAGAATCACCATGTATATGTCGAAATGGTCTAAACTATAGCTCCATCTAGATCATAGATATCGACTCACCATCTGTATCACTACGGTCGGAAAAAATGTCAATTCCTAATAGTATCTGAACAGGGTTAGGCGAAGAATCCTAGGTGAGTCCAAGAACGTCTTCCTAATGGATATGAATACCGAGATGCACTTCCAATTCCTCAAGGGTGATGGTCATATCTCCCATAGGTAGGTGGAATGTTTGTGTCTCAGGTCTCCACCTCTCAATGAGGGAAGTAAGCAATTAATGGTCTAGAATTGTGAAATATGATATTACAATGCCATAGAAGCCAGTATGATGGGGGCATGGTATAATGGAATGTGGAGGTAGTGTTTGATGTAAACAATGTTCTTGATGCACCCTGAACTCTCGAACATAACCATCATCTAGAATGACATGGGAAACATGCCTTTCTTTCTCAGTGAGTAGTATGGTATCATCTATCTATATGTAAAAAAATGATTCATAAGTGTAAAATGTAAGTATAACATTATGGTCAGTATAATGATATAACATGTATAATGTAAGATATGATATATTTATTCACATTTTTTATGATGTTATTTCATACCAAAAGAAAAGGGCATGTCTTCATGTTTTTCAAATCATATTACTAAAGTGTTTTTAGATATTTTTTTAATTAGAAAAGGGTGTTTTGTAATATATGGTACTATAGATTTATATATAAAAAAAATCATCTTCGTTATCTAAATGTTTACTATTAAATGGTTTTATTTATAATTAATGTATTATTTCCTAAAAGATGGTATGTTTCATGTTTATTTTCTCACATGTTTTATTTATTGCTTTCCCATAAATAGATTTATTATGCGTTAATGTCAACTCAAATGCGCTTTTTATATTCCTTTTAATGTGAATATGTAATCCGTATTGTTATTTGATAGTAAAGGTACTTGGAGATGGAATAAAATTATACAAAATTAAGAATATTATAATAACACCATATAATTAACAATATTAAAAGATCACATAAGAGACAATAAATCATTGTGGATGAGAGTGGGAACTTGATCCCACAATGTTAGGGCATTGTTTCAAGGTATGAACTTCTAGATGATATATGGTGCATCTGAAACCTTTCCCTTGTTCTTGAGGCCATTCCAGCTCATTTTCCATCATGCTATTCTTTGGTATACCCCATTTATGTTGGTTCCGAACATAGAAGAAGTGAAGGAGGTACAATGCCCAACTTTTATTTTTTCAATATTCAATGATCAATCTTAGACATATGAGACGATGAATTCCTTGATCCATGGAATTAAATCAAATAAATAAAAAAAGGAATAGAAACCTAGAACCAAGAGATATGATCTACATATATTGGTTATAATTAATTTAATTAAATATTAATTGCCTCCAAGGTTTATTCATTCTTCGTTGATGGGTATGGTCACAGATCTATAGTGCACCATCATTGCATTGTATAGATCAAGGGTATATCTCCTCTAGTAGTGATGGAGATGTGTTCCATGAATCTATGGATGTCACCGAAGGAGTCTCCTAGGGCTATCACGAATGATCCTTGCACTTGTGTCGTCTGGCTTTGATCGCCTAGAAAACTGCTTCCAAAGAGTTCTCCTTGATCCAGTGGAGGAGGATCACTCTTGTTATTTAGAGAATTCTTAGAGAAGAAATAACTCTCAAGGATTGATATGTTTTCTCCAAAATGTTGTGCACAACGTGAATTGGATTCCCATGGATTACCTTTGGCCAATGATAGAATAATATTACTGGGCATTTATTTCAATAAGGTAATAATAAAATAATTTTCACAAGTCCCATTAATTATTTCATTAATCTTAGGGAAACCCCTATGTCAAATAATAATAAAAATATTATTATTTATGAACATGCACTTAACTTTCCAGTTGTAATTAAATATTCTCTGACCAAATAATATTCCATATTATTATTTATCACTAGATCCTTAAACTCGGTCCCCCAACCCTCTACAATATTTATCTCACCTTGAATAGAGAATTTTTTATTTATTAAATAAATATCACTGCATTATACACCAATAAATAAATAAATATTATATTCACCAAAATAGAAAATAAATATTTATTAATTATTCCTCCCACAATATATTCTCTCAAATAAATAGTGATCAGATAAATGTGATCAGGAATACATGAATAATTTTCAAACCACGACTCGGAATAATATTTATTCAATGCTTTAAATGATAAATTTTTTAATTGAGATTTTGAATACCCTTAGTGTGTGACCATTTAGGCCTTTTTCTGAGTGGACTTAGGCAAACCTACCTAAACTTCAAGGTTAGAATCTTGCAACACACTGATGCACCCATGAAGAATGAATATAATTATCCAACGAGAAGTGGCCTAAAATTACAATGATTATCCACCCTTGATAGAATGTATCATCTGTGTCCCTTAAAATTATATCATCCAACCATATAATATATATTTTAGAATAGTGTCATAGCACTTCGGGTTTCTCCTCATAGTGGGGAACTGCTGTGACATTTTAGTACGACAACTACTCTTAGAACATTATCACATAATATGACCAGAATAAGAAAAATCATGATGTGATAAGTAGTTAATTGATATTCAAAAAAATTAATATATGTTTATCATAATGTACAAAGAAGTTGGTTCTGGGGAACTAACTACAAAAGACTCCCACTTACAGTAGATCCAATTGTGAACAACTGTCAGTCTTCTAGCTCTCACTTGATATTCATGCTTCTATTGATATAGGACATTAGTCAAGGGGTATGCCACATTCTCTTTCGTGGGTACTCTCCTCACTACAACATAACCCCTCTGATGAAGATCCCTCGGGAGATGATACTTTGGGAGTATTTTATTTGTCCATTGATGTGACCTTGACTCTTTTGCAAGCAACACTACTAGTGTCTTACGAAAATACAATGTTATAGGGTCTTTAATGCTAGGTACCACATAAAGCTCCTAGACAAATTTTTGAATCCAAATAGATTCCTTGGATGCATCAGAAGCCACTATATACTCAGACCCTACTATAGAATCAGTGACAACTAGATTCTTTGAACTCTCCCAGCTCACAAATCATTTGTTGAGTCAAAAACAATATCCTAATTGTTACTTTAGATCATTATGATCTATCTGAAAACTATCATCATCATACCCTCTAATGACAAGCTCATCGTCTTATCCATACCCTAGGAACATATCCTTAGTTTTTATCAGATACTTAATGATATCCTTAACACCAGTACAATGTTATTCTCGTAGATCAACCTGATATCTAAATACTATGCTCTTTGTATAGGCCACATCATGTCAATTACACAACAAGTCATACATGATTTATCCTATATTTCAAGCACATGAGATATTACTTATTCAAACTTTATCTTATTTTTCTGGGGACACATTTTCATAGAAAGATGCAAGCCATGTGACATTGTAACCAATCCCATATTGGATTGTTCCACACTATATCTCTTTAGTATCTGGTCGATAAATGTTATTTAACTTCATCCAAGAAGACTCTTAGATCTATCAGGAATGATCTTGATCCATATATTGTAGGATGCTTCACATAAGTCTTTCTTGGAGAAGCACTTTTTAAAATAGTTCTTAACCGATTATAATAATTTTATGTTGTCTATAATAAGTAATATGTTGTCAACATATAATAATAATATAGTGAAAACATTACCACAAACCCTTTTGTAAACACATGACTCACATTAATTTTTAATGAAACCAAATTACCTTATGGATTCATCGAATCGAATGTTCCATGACATGGAAGATTAATTCAGTCCATAAATGGATATCTATAACGTGAAAACCGTTTTGGAATCATCTAGTGTCACAAAAACTTCTGGTGGGGTCATATAGACATCTTCAAGAAGGTTCCCATTAAGGAATAATGTTGACATCCATCTTCTAAATCTCATAGTCATGGTAATCATTTATGGAATGTTTGATTCTGAGGGATTTAAACATGGAAACTGGCAAAATGGTTTCATTATATTCAATTACTTAACACTGTTTGAACCCTTTATCAACTAGAGTTTCTTTATAGGTACTACCATTACCTTCCATGTTTAGTTTCCTCTTGAAAACCCATTTACATCCAATAGTATTTACATCAACTGGGGCATCGACCAGAACCCAACCATGGTTCTCATACATGGAATCCATCTTAGAATTAATAGCTTGTATCCATCTTATAGCTTATGAGATCTATTCTACCTCCTTGTAAGATAAAGATTCATCAATGTCCAACAACAATGAGTCTCCATCCTTGATATCTAGAAAACCATATCTTTTCTGTTCCCATACCTCTCTTACACTCCTACACAATACTTGTGTTTCAGGAACTACTTCATCCAAAGGGACCTATGAAACTTGTTCCTCTACCAACTCCATTGTAACTTGAGAATAATCTTCATTAAAGTCAATATTTCTCCCACTATCCTTTTTTAGGATGTTATCCCTCTAAAGAAATACAGATTTTCTGGTGACAACCACATTCTTGTTTGAGGGTTTGTATAGGTTATATCCCTTTATTTCCTTGGGATACCCTAAAAAAGATACACTTCATTCCTCAAGGTTCTAGTTTTTTTCCTGATATATCCATAACAAACACCTCACATCCACATACACATGTATATGAAAAAAGGAATTCCTTCCACTCTATAGATTAAAGGGAATTTTGTTTTTATCTTTAGTTTATACTCAATTTAATGTGTATTCCCCTGTTTGAAATACATATCCCCAAAAGGATAAGATAATATTTACATGACTCATCATCGACCACATCATTTCCCATAAGGTATGATTCTTCCATTCACTAACACAATTCCACTATGGTGTATAAGGTGGAATGAGTTTAGATAGAATCTCAAACTCCCACAGAAAGTCGACATACTCATGGTTAAGATATTCCTGACCTCGATCCAATCGAAACATAATTATCTTCTAAAAAATTTGATTCTATACTTCATTCATGAATTCCTTGATTTACTCAAAGGACTCAAACTTATACCACATTAATTATACATAGACATATCTACTCAAGTCATAAGTAAAAGTTATTAAGTATTTATATCCACCTCTATCTTCTATTAGAAATGTTCCACACACATCTGTTTGTACCAGTCCTAGAAGCTCTGTAGCCCTTTATTCCTATCCACCAAATGGTGGTTTGGTCATTTTTCATTGTAAACAACCTTGATATCAATAAAGTGGTTTTATATTAGAAGAGTCTAAATAACTATCTTGACAGAGCTTTGTTAGATGCTTCTCGTTTAAATGACAAAGATGGTGATGCCCCAACTGTTTGTTATATGAGTCATGTGAACATGATTCGTTATCAATTTCCAACACATGTTTTTTATAATTTAATACATACATACTATTATTTAAATGTTCCATACCAAAAAATATTCTTTCCTTTTAAAAGAAATAACATTTATTTCTAAACTTGAAAACAATACAATTGGTATCTAAACGAGATACAAAAATTATGTTTTTGGTTACATTAGGTACATAATAACAATCATGTAAAACCAAAATTGTTCTCGTAGGAAACAAAGGGTGGTAGTCACCAATGCCAAAAGCATCCATCCTCACTCCATTGGAAGCTCACAGATCCACATCTCCACTGGAAACATTTTGAATTCTACTTGGTTCCAGCATTTTGATAATGATGTGAGCACCACAATATGTTTCAAATACCCAATGTGTAGAAATGGAAATATTGAACTTGATAATTAATGCACATTTGGATTCACATTTCCATTGGGTGCAGTTTCTCTTCTTGTGTCCTAACTTTCCACATTAAAATCATACAACTTCCTTTTCCTTTCCCTTTCTCTGGATCTTCTTCTACTTGGTAGGATGGCTCATGGGATTTAGACTGTTTATAATTCATATAACCCTTTACCTTGACCATCATTTTCCAATTTACCATAAATATTGGGGGTCTGTCACACCCCATGACCTTATCCACTTGGTGAATCAAGGTCAAAAGTTTAGATATAATCTTCTCATTATCATTCATATTATAATTCAAAATAAAACAAAATAAGTGCTTGTAAAGTGATGAAAGTATGAGATATGTACTCAATTCATCTGGGAATTTAATCCATAAGATTTACAGACTCTCAATTTAGCTGATTACATTGACTACATGAGGCTCATTTGGCACATTCTCTCAAAGTTTAGTTGTCTACAAAGCGTTGGATATATCATACCTCTGTAGTATCTCCTTATTTTGATGGATATATTGATGGTGATACATCATGCTCTAAGCATCTATTTCCTCATGTTTATTCAAGATCTCATTGGACATTGGTCGTAGAAAGAATCACTAAACATCTTTAGCATCATTCAGATATTTATCATAGAGAGATAGTTCTTAATAACTCACCTCATTTATAAGCACAATTGGTAAAGGTTCTTACTTCACGCACAATTTCTTTTCGTGGTGAAGTATGACCAGTAAGCAACTTTTCCACTCCTAGAAATTAGTTCTATTGAGAAGGTTTTCCTTCTTGAGTATGTATCAAAATTATATGCTTTATGTCATTTTTGATGTTGTTTCTACAAATATTATGAGCATAATTTTAGTACTTTTTATGATAAAATTTAGAAAAATAATGAAATATTATATTTATTAGTGTCCCACTATTTTATCCAAACCTAAAATTTCATTATCCATTGTCTTTGGGATATTCTGTTTCTTGGATATTCTAGTGTAAAGGATCCATATTCCATTCTTAATACCCCAACATTGGCTGGTCAAGAAACTGGAATGGTTTTAGGTAGGCATTACAAATTCCAACTGCATTAATTCATAGTTCCTTGATCTATTGAGTGGACTCCCCAATATTGAAATCATTAATTTACATTTTCTCAACCTTTTCCACTCAGGTACACCAAGTGTTGATTTGGCAATCAACCCTTGATTTCAACCATGTTATGTCAACCCAAAACCTCAAATTTTAATTCCATGATAATTGAAAGCACTCTAACTTTGGCTGGTCAAGCACTTTAAATTATGGTTCAATTCTAACAGAAGTAATGGATAGCTATACCAATATAATATTTTACTGGGGGATTTTATCATTTATGCATAAATTTCCAATTATTATCTTTTCACAATCACTTGAACATTAAGTGGGATTTTCTTAGGTGATTAACAATGTCTTAGATAATATTTATGCATAATCCAATTTATTTTAGTTCCATATTGCATGACTATTAATTCATTAATTATGTGATCATGACAAAACATCGATAATTAATAACAATGAAACTAACAGAATTAAAATAAAGAGTATGATTATGGGATTGCAATAATGGTTAGTTTTTTAAGAAATTGATAAAATAACTATTGTCCTAGGGGAGAAACACCTTGAACCAGTGAGGATTATGTTTACAGCTTTCCACCTGTCCACCATAGTATCTCCTTGGATTTGGTTCACCTCACCTCCAAAATTGAACCACCCCTACTAGATTGGTAGCTCCATCTATTACGTATGATTTTACTCACATGCAGTTGTGGGGTAAAGGGGATTTTATATAAGAGTCACCATTGGAAAACAGAAATTATATATCAATGAAGAGAGAAGGAACACATGCCAAAAATTTAATTTAAGAATAACTTAAAAGGAAACCAATCACATACAATGTTCTGTTATGTATCATGATCATCCACATGCATGAAATGAATTATGTGTTTAATAAAACTAGTATTCAATTCTTTAATTATTATTATTTATGATAAATCTCACTTTAATTAATTAATTAATATCTATAATTAATCAATACTTTTATCTTAATCCATTTCAAAATTTCATTGATATTCTTATCAATTATAATTTAAAAAAAATTAAAATGCATTTAAAATTATCGTTTTACATAAATATACTTTGGATTTAACATGGTGAATACATGTCTGAATCTACCCCACAAGTATTATACTCATATATTGTTTTACTCTGGTGGCATATGGAATATATGATTTAATTCTTACTATCACAACATGTACTTCACAGATGAATACACAAGTTATATTATTTATTCATCCATGTGTTATGATTCAATTCACTTAGAGTATCAACATGTAAAATGAATTATAAATGATATGAATATATGAAAATTATAAAGATATTGAAGTTTTATTTCTACATAATTCTATAAAAGTACTCGGTGTGTAGATCTGATCTACATAGTGTGTACTACCTTCACTGTCTATTCAAAGTACATGCTTAGGGAATCAACTTGTGAGGCATAATTCATAATTATTTGAGTACACAGCATTTCATGTGGGCCACACACTATGTTGACTCCACGTTACATGGCCATTGGTCATCTAAGCTTTGTATGTGATACACGACCCGACCCTAACCCGAAAGGGACTACATGATATGTCTAATGGGCCACACGTTGTGTAGTCCAGTTGACTATGTGCATGTCTACCATATTCAAAACATTTTTTAAGAATTAATTACACCACATGTAGTTAATTCACATTGCTTGAGTAATTTCTCAATTAACTCCTAGTTCATCAAATATAACTACACTGTGTGTAAATCCGGTTACACAAAGTGTATCACTATGTTATTAGGGCAGAATCTTTGGAACATATGGACGAGTTACTCAATTTTATTTTAATCATAAAATTGATCATTTCTATTAGATTAATGAGAAAAAATTGACCAAGAAACATATATCAAAATTCATATTAAAAGAACAATTAAACTTCGATCGAAAAATAATATTATGAATGTGTAAATCACCAATGAATATAAATATTTATAAAAAAATAATATGCCTACAATGATACCACTTGTACGTACTAGTGGTAGTGGAAGCACAAGAGGGATGGTTCCCAACTTTTTTTACCATATTCAAAGAATTATCTAGGATCTAAGTGATGATGAAAGCTATGATCCATAGAATTGAATCATAGAAATAAGAAAAAAAATTGAAACCTGAAACCAAGAGAGAGGATCAACATATATTGTTTATAATTAATTTAATTAAATAATAATTACCTCCAAGATTTATTCTTTCTTCATTGTTGTGTCCAGCCACAGATATACAGTGCACTATTGTTGCATTGTAGGGATCAAGGTAGATCTTCTCTAGTGGTGTCTCCCACGTTTTCCTCGAATCTTTGGATTTCTACGAAGGAGCCTTCAGGTTCTAGCATGGAAGATATAGATTATTTCATCATCCACCTTTGATCACTTCTGAAAACCACTTCCAAAGTGTTCTCCTTGATTTGGTAAATGAGGATCACTCTCATACTTGAGGGCGTTCTTGGAGAATAAATAACGCTCTAGGTTTGAGTTTTTTTCTCTAAAATGGTGTGCACAACTTGAATTGGTTTCTATTGTATCTCCCTTGGATAGTGAGCGACTAATATAACAAGGAATTTATTTTACTAAGGTAATAAAAAGTAATTTTCACAAGTTTATTTAATTATTTCATTAATCCTAGCGAAACCCCCATTTCAAAAAATAAAAACAATGTTACTATTTCTTAACATGCTCTTAACTTTTGAGTAATAATTAAATATTATTTAATCAAATTATTTTCAATATTATTATTTCTCACTCTACCCTTAATCACAGCCAGCCAATCCTCCTCAAAATTTATCACACCTTGAATAATGACTATTTATTTATTAAATAAATATCACTGCATTATTCGCTGATAACTAAATAAATATTTATTAATTATTCCACCCACAATATATTCTATTGAATAACTAGTGAAAGAATAAATGTGATCTGGTATAGGTAAATAATTATTAAACTAGGACTATGAATAATAATAATCCAACTCATTAAATAATAAATTATTTAACTATGATTCTAGATACACTTAGTGTGTGACCCTCTAGGACTCTTTCACAGTGGCACTAGGCGAACATCTGTAAAGTCCAATGTTAGCATCTAGAAACATGGAAAGGAACCCATAATGAAATAAGTTAAAGAAAAAATGACATGCCACCTCATAAAAATTATTACCATATAATATATTCCCATTGTCACAATATCATCAATCAATTGGGTTGTATTCTAGTGCCATCAACCTATGTTTTTGAAATCCCTTGTTTTGACATTCCTGAAATAGAAATTTATTAGAGAAAAAAATGGCCATGTATTCATTTAGGCTATATAATTTCCATCAAAGGGCCTATGATATTAACTTCTGTCAATGAACATAAGGGATAAATCATTTATCGCATTATTCATTAAGGAAATATTACTCATGACACACCCAACGTATCCTACATCACCATGAAAATATTTCATCATAGATTTCATCAATACATCTAAGTACACATCACATAAAATCCATTAATAATAATCTAAAAATATAAGGACCAATACAAACGTCTGTAGATAAGAACATCCAATGACACTTATAATGTGGATTTCTTATTGTTAGGTCTTATTCTCATAATATCATTAATGATATTACAAAGGGCATACACCATGAGAAGGATTGTCAATGTCATACAAGTTTCCACCCCAGATAGATTGTATTATTTGTGTCCCTTCAAATGATACTATCTGACCATAGAAAATATATTCAAAAAGTGTGTCATAGCACTATCAGGTTCTCATTATAGGAAAGAACCACAATGACCATTTAGGGTGAAAACAACTCTAGGGACATTTTCACATACTATTTCATACAGAAGAACAATCATGATTTGATGATTAGTTTATGAATATTCAAAAAAATTAATACCTATTTATCATAACGTATAAATGAGTTGATTCTAGGTAACCAACTTCAAAAGATTACGAAACCAGTTGATGCTAGGTATCACTATTGGATGGACTTATGGAATTGGGAAATATCATAACTTCCCAAATAGGAATCAATGGTGAAACATAATAGTTAGATATGGTGATGATTTGGTACACCAGATTGAAATTTTCTTCTAATGAAATATTCACATATCCACATGCAGGGATGGCGTGGGCACATGGAAACCATAATTCCTAGATGTTTCCATATTGCAATTACCTTACTTTTAGTAATAATAATTTTTTTCACCAATTCAATTTTTGATGGGGTCTGAACGCTCTTGAAATTAAAAATGAGAGTCTTATTGGATGAAAAGGGTGAAATGATAACCAGAATATTCTTAAATGTTATTTTCAATCTCTCGTTTAAAGTACCAACCATACCTTATCCCCTATTGAATCCCATTAGAGGCTTTTATTTTCTATCGATGAAGTACTTCAAGCACTGATATAGTGTATCCTAAACTAGGGCACTTATAGGCAACATGTTAATCCCCTTGAATACACCATTGATGCACTGTACAATGTTTTTGGTCATGTTTCCATACCTCGTCCCCCATCATATGCGAATGTCAATTTTTCTTATGGAATACACATCATATAACCATACACTACTTGATTAGACTTGCATATTTGTTCAAAACATTCTTCAAACCACTTTTGATCCATCTCATAAGCTACAAAAAAGTGATCGTATTTCATATAAATTGAATTTATCTTTACGTTGAAATAGTAAAAAATTACAAAGATAATTCATATATATCCTCATGATTTCCTTCTTTATAGGTTCTTTATGGATTGTTTTTCTCACATTGCTAGTAATGTTCCTACTGCAGTACCGATGATGTGCATTTTGTAGTCTACATGTATCAGGTTCCACATATATTTCCTCATTGATCTCCCAATTCTAATCATATATCAAACAGACATATTAAATGTAGGTGAAATAGTTACTGATACATGCTAAAAACCTACTCCATGGTTCATATTTTCCCTTATCCACACTAGAAAATGAAAGAGGAATAGGTGAACAGTTTCCATCTTGGGTTGCCACAATCAATAATATTCCCTTGTATTTTCATTGTAGAAACATTCCATCAATCTTTTTGAACATTTTTTCAAAATGAAATCTGGAGATACTGGGGATAAATGCCCCAAAAAACTGATGAAATTGAACACGAGATGGATCAAGTAATTTATCTTGAGAAATATTTTCGATCATTAAAATATGGATTCAAACTTGTCTATTGTGTCTTAGTATGGAAAGAAATTGTGACAACACCTAATATGAGTCTTCCCAATCACCATAGACATTCACAATTGCCTTCTCTTTCTCCATCCATGCCTTATTATAGGAAATCTTATAACCAAATTTTTATTGTATCCTCTCCTGATGAAGTGATATATTAAGATCTTGGAATGTCTAAATCATCTCTATGAGAATGGAGGGAACAAATTAAACATCCAATGAGGTATGATCTGTTGTCAGGCCTGGATGGATGGAAGTATGAGCTTCATCAATCCTCAAGATTCACCAACCTCCAAACATAATGTCTAGAATCACCCTCAAGGGGAATATGAAATCATCCCCATACATCTCAAACCATATGAGATATTTATTATGGATTGATTCTTAGACTATATATTTTCAGTTCCTCTCAATGTGAAATCTCATTAGCATGCTTTTTAATGCATATTTACATGGAAAATTCCTTCCAACATATAAGGTTTTGTCCATCTTACTAAAGATATCTGGTACAACTCTGGGAAACTCAGTTGTGTGTGTGAGAACATTGTCATCAAATTTAGGCACACAATTCATTTCATCCAACCAAGATTCAAAAATCAATTATATCTTCTAGGAAAATCCTCATCAGATTTCGGATTTACATGTATATCCAATAGATCATCTAGGTTATCCTCTTATTCATGATTTTTTATGGGCTCAATTTCATGGGGAATACCATCTTCAACCACTCTTGTAAGTCTATAGATTTGTACAAAAAGACGTTGTTGTTGTTGTATAGTAAAAAAATCAATATCTAACTCCATCATGGTACCATCTAATCACTGAGAAAATAAATTTTTTCCTTGTACCCACTACGCATCAACAACCAATGGACAAGATAGATTTCATAGTATATCCAGGAATTGAATATGTGTATAGCCCATAGACTTGATCTCTTGATTAGTTCCCATATTTAAGGAACCACAAATTTTGACTTGAAGTTCACTTAGGGTTACAAAATTTGTTGTACTTACAACTGTTTTTGTATTTATATTTATGGATCTCCATCATCAGCTTGAATTACATCCCCATAGAAGAACACATAGGCAAACTTGATTCTCTATGTTAAAAATTAGTTTTTATCAATATTATGATAGTGTGGAGAATATTGATAATGATGGTTGACCATATAATATTTATTATACTAAAATTTTAGAATTTATTTTTGTAATCTAAAATATGATACTAATGTTTCATTATATAAAAAAATTTTAGAATATAATTCACAAATTGTTTTGGAAAGTAAGGTAAAAAGAAGATAACACCAAATCAGATAAATTATCATTGATAAAATGACAATTATGATCATAAAAAGTAAAATGTATAAGAACAGACACATTAAATAACCCATGAATGATTTAAAAATACAAAAATACCATCACATTTTTCAATACATCATGGTTTGGATGATATTGTCATCACATAAAAAGCGAGGAAAGGTCCATCTTATTTTCAGTTGGTAAATTATTAACATCTTCAAAAGTTATGTAATTAACTTTGAAATTTTAAAAATCATTCATCCATATAATAAAATATCATAGATTATATATTAGATTTTATTAGAAGACCAAAATCTTTTCAAAAGTCCAAAGTTAAGCACATATCATTCGAAGATGTTATTAGGATACCAAATGTACATAAGCTAGATTTTACCTCACATCCAAAGTGAGTCTCATCTCATTCAATCCATCTTCTAATGAAAAATTTACACATATTTCTTATATTTATTAAATAATTAATGTGTTATTTAATGTGTTTGTTCTTATCCATTTAACATTATATGATCATAATAGTATTTTTATTGATGATAATTTTATTTATTTGGTTATCTCTTCTTCATGCATCACTTTTCAAAACATTCTATGATTACTATTGACAATGAGGGTTAACCATATTATCATTGTGATTCCATAATTTTACAACATATTATATCCTAAAATATGATACTAATGTTTTTTAGTATAGTTTTTAATCACCCTAAAGTAATTTTAGTTGTTTATAAAGAAATTATGAATCTTCTAATGAAAATCCCTTGAGAGTGTCAAACTATGATGGAACAAGGATCGTTGTGGTTCACCAGGTTTCCATGAGTCAAGCTCCAAACACCTTGTCAGATTTGTTACTCTAAGGTACATCTTTTCTAGAACCATATCAACTTGTTTGTATCTAGATAGATATTTGATTTCTTAGATAGACACATAATATTTAGGCTACCATGATTTTATAACATTTTCTTATATCCTAAGAGAAGAAACAAATCATTAATTAACCATTATTTAATCATTATTTAACCATTATTTAATTGTTAATTAACCATTAGTTAATCATTGGTTACTAATTTCTTAAACATTAGATAATCATTGGAGAATAATTCCTTAATCATTCTTTAATTATCTCTTAATCAACCTTTAATCATCCCTTAATCATTCTTTAATCATCCCTTAAATTATTTGATCATTAATTGATCAATAGTTAATAATTAAGTCTTTATTAAATCTTTAATCAATCTTTCATCATCACGTAATCAAAATTTAATCATAATTTAATCAATACTTAATAAAACATTCATCATTACATAATCATAACTTAATCATAATTCAATGTATACTTAATAAATACAAATAATAACTACTATTTATAAACTATATATAACTAATTAAACTAAATAATAAATTACATAATTTAAAATAAATAAAAATAATTCAATTAAAAAATAAATAACTTTAAATTAAATAAGAAAAACACCTCTAAATTATTCCTCAGAAAAAATGAAGACTTCATTTAGGCCACCGAATGGACCATGTACAAAGAAATGTTTTTCTATAGAGAGAGAGACAATATATAATGTAGAGAGAAGGACGAATTTCTTAATGAGATGTATGGGGGGAATATATTGAAATGAAGAGGATGAGGAGGCTTCCCTTTTATAGTGCATTAAGTGAAAGGTGGTCAGGGAGAACCATTCACCTGTACTGTAATAGAAAGGCGTGCACCTCCTGTCAACCTTTAAATTTTTCTTTTTGAGAAAGGAGCCCCCCCGCCGCATTTTCCACATCACTGATCTAAGGAAAGGAGGCCAAGATGGGAAAGGCCTGCCCCCAACCACTTTTCATTCATAATGTTTTTTAAAAATTAAAATCCACACATTTACAAAATAAATAAAAAATTCATTAAAAACTCAATGACGGAGACTTATAGATGGATGTGAGGGTGGTTGAGGAGATAGTAAGTGAATTAAAAAATTAGGGAATGATTGAATTTTAGCAAAACACATGGTTAGGAATGATTGGACCACTACTATTGAATTTTTAGTGGACTATAAGGATGATCAATTAAGGGGTTATATTCGACTCAGAGCCTTGGGAGGATTAATAGTTTTCATAACTGCTAATAATTTATTTGGAACCCATGTGAGAGAATACATAAACTACATGATGTTGTTAATACATTGATTTTTCTCTTTAAAGGAAAATATATTTATATTTTTGAAGTCCTAATAAACAGTGATTTTATATATCAAGTTGTGTTGTGTATAATTTGACTATTTATTTTCAAGACTTTGTTTTATTCATATAAATTTTGTGATCATATTCAAAATGGTTCATCTATACCATTTCAAATATGGTATACGGTGCTCAATATTTATTTTAATCAACATTCCAAGAAGATGATATACACTCATCAACAAATATTAATACACATGACCATTTAATATATGAACATCTTATGTAATCTTTAAGTGCTGTTAGATGGCATGTGGGTGCACCCATATTTATATTTCATAATTTGTACTTTATATAAATATTGAAAATTCACTTCCAATATAGCTATCAGTGATATAAATTTTTTATCTAAAAAATAAGCAATCCATGGTAAATCAGTATACATGGGAATTCATAATAACATAATTAGAATTCATATTTTTCTAATAAGTGATATGTTTATCGAAAAACATCCATTAAATAAATGAATCAAACTCCCCATGATAGATGCATGCTATTTTTATCAATAAATTGATTTTCATGTATACTATTATTAATATTTTACATTACAATTGATCCTCCATGTCCTAAATGATCTTGTCATGGTATTTACCATAATTTTATAAATAGTGAAAACCATGGGATAAAAACCCCATATCCCAAAAAAAATATTAGAAAGAGATAGATACATTGAAATATTAGTTAAGACAAGGGTTATTGTCAAATATTCCACCAAAACAACAAAAGAAAAACAATGAATTCTTACAAGGGAAAACAAAAGGGAAAGGATTGTACTATTTAAAGTCAATTTCCCAAATTCTGTTCATTCCCATGACCTTGGGGATGAAATCCTCTTATCCTTCTTTGGTTGACCCATGTGCCACCTAAATCATCCAAGCTCTTATCAATTCCCACCTTTCAACCTTTCGCATATCTACATGTTCTTCTATGGAATTAGTTTCTTTTCCTAAATTACATGACATGTCAAATTCCAAACCATCTAATGCTACATCTCCTATAAATGCTCCTTAAAATCCTCCAAACCATGTTGTATAGAAATGTCATTTTCATACAGTTATCTCCTCTCTTGATCCAAATATATAGCCACCACATCAAGCCTGCCTGGTGGGGTCCTCTTTATAGGAGGGAGTATTGGATCCCTCAAACACCTCCACATTATAAAGAATACCCCATCCCTCGTTTAGATATTTCTCATGGAAGAATACAAATTTGAGAGTATTAATAGAGTTTAGCATTGTGAAATAATTTTCATTCTACTAATTAACTTTGAGAGTATTCTTCCCTATAGCAACATTCCAATCAGCAACCTTACCAAAACAAGTTTCCCTGACCTTAACATAGGAAAATACACATGGGCCCTAACTATGAGAGAAATCCATAGTCATAGCTGGAAGGTATCCTTCCATAACCTCATGTATAGTTTCCTCCACATTATTGTTGATCATATTTCCAATAATAAAAAACCTTACCATTGGAATGGGATTATGCACCACCTCTGGTTCATTCCCATCAACATACGCATGTTTCGCTAGGGTTCAAATATTAATCTCATGAAAATTAGTAGGATTTTTCATTTTTGAGCGGGACACATTTTTTACAACATAAAATATATCCTATATAAGGCATACCCTTACAATTGGACACATAATGGTCCTCAATTAACTTAGAAAGATCTCCCCCCAACATCACTGTTGGGGACCTCCTTTAAATTTTAATCTTATAAGTCCCCCATTTCAAAGAAGAAGTATGAAAATACACACAATGATCATCTTATCCATTATTTATATCAAAATTTTCATTACTTTATTGACCAAAATTATGAAGCTTAGGCCCTTCAACTTCATCAGTAGAAGAAAAGGAGGTATGCATTGGTTCAACTTCAGACTATCCATATGCACTATCCCCAAGCCTAATGGAATCTAGTGACTTACCTGATAGATTATTATTAGAATAATATATCCATTCCATGACTCTTTCAACTTTGGAATCCTACAAATTACCCCTAAAACAAGGTCCTTATCTATTGATGGAAATTTATGTTTACAATTCTCAACATTATGACCATTATATTTTCAATTAGTGAATTTTTCCCCTTAAGTAATATTTCCCTAAGAATCCAGATTTGGAAGTAATTGAAAGATGATAGTGGAACTAGGGGAGGTATTGGAATATCAGAATTATTCTTAGTCACAGGTTTCATGCGACGTGTTCTGTTCATTGGGTGACATTTGGAGCTTGGTTTAAGGATACTGAAATTATGGAAGGTGATAGAACTATAAGTCCACAACAACAATTACTCATGGATTGTTTTGGAAGTCAATGTCATGAGAAAGATGATTGTAGAGTGTTTAAATTATAAATCAAGATGGAGATTATTTGAATTTTTTTATTTAAAATTTTAATATTCAGAAGAAATAAAATTAATAATGGAGACATTTATCTCAAAATTATTATAGGTTTTCCACCCAATATTAATGGAGAGATAATTATATATATTAATGAATTTTTAATTTAATTTTATATGAATTAATTATATATATGGATTTGGTTCTATTAACTTAGGATGCACTAACATATTTCGGGAGGGGTGCCAACACAATGTAGTGGACAAAAGAGAACAGGGAAGGGGTTGCCGTGTTTGCAGTAACTGGTGTGAAATGATGATGATATTAATGAAATGAATAAGGTGACTACATAAAATATGGTGGGTCGATGGTTATGATTTAATTGGGTGTGCAATGAGATATGATGGCAGTGACATTTATATATGGTCCTCCTGGTTATTGAGATCAAGAGGCATGTCTCCATTATGATTATCGATTGTACATCAAAATGGAAAATTTGTGGGAATGGTGTCAAAAATTTCTTTGGGTGTTTTGAGAGAAAACTCCTTTGTGTGAGTTGTATAAATCTTCCAAGTAATGTGTAAAATTCCTTCAGGAGACAAAAGGCCTTTAGGGAATAAAAATCCTTTAAGTGAATCTTCTGGTGTGTCGATGTGACTTCTTCTACTATGGATTCAATCTCCGACCCAACATATCCTTAGGGTTAGGACAAGTTATATGAAGTGACACTATACATATGTTTCCTTCCACACAGGATGATGTGGAGGTGGGTGCCAGAGATGAAATACAAGGGTAGTGTCTGCTAGAGCAGAGATGTAGACAGAAATACTGTGGATTCTTTACACATACACACACACGCGCCTAGTTGTGGCATAAGGGAGAATCCAAGCCATATACACAGGTTTGATTGATACATGTTATAGGTTTTTTAAATCATTATTTATATATTTTCTGAAAAAATACTATAATATATTACATAATGTTGTAAAAATAAATTAATTGACATAATTGGAAGTTTATACAAATATTTCTAAACAAATAAGAAACATTAATATTAATAACTACATTGGTAATAATAATGTAGTTGGGGTGGTGCCTGAGGGGTAAACACCATAACTTTGCTTCTAAAAGACCCGTGTTTAAAACCGGGTAAGGATGATTTATCGAGTATTATAGAAACACGGTAATAGTACTATAACATTGGTAGAATTGTAAAAGTAGTGTAATTGTGGAAGGTATTGTAGTAGCCAGAGTATAGTAGTAGAGATATCCATAGGATGGGCCATTGGGCCAAAAAATGGGCTTTTGGGCCCAGAATTAAGGCTTTCTTTCTTGAGGGCCTTTGCTCCATGTTCATGCGCCACTTCTCCTTGGGCATATGGGCTATGTGATGTCTATCCTTCTTCAATAATAGAAATACATCATTGATTTCATAATCAAGAGGCTTCGACCAAAACATTAAAAAAATTACATTGGTAGAAATAATATTAACTATTTTTTATTTATATTAATACTACTTATCATTATTATCCATATTATGTATAATAATTAATATTCTTAAATTTGTTGTTAAATGTTAATTATATTACTATTTTTAATTTGATAAATATTATTAATATTTAATAATTAATTTACGATGATTATTTATTATACATAATATGGATTACAAAACTATGTATTGAAATACAAAACAATCATCTTAAATGAATTATTAAATATTAATAATAACATTATTTTCAATTCAATAGGTATTATTAATATTAATATTATATATTATATTATTTTTATAGAATAAATTAATTAATAATCCAATATAATATAATAAGAATAATATAATTATTAATTGATAAATATTTTTCTACATATAAATTATTTTATTTGGATTATAATATAATAAATATTACTTATTCTTCTATTAATTATATCACTACCATATTAATATATTATTAATTAATAAAAAATAGAAAAATTTATAATTAAAAATTAATTTAGGTATTAAATAATTAAGAATAATTATTTTAAAAAATTTAACAAAGATTTATAATTAAAATATTAAAAATAATAATATAATTATTAACTAGTAAAAACTTTTTTAAAATAAAAATTATTTTATTTACATTATTATACAATTTATATTATCTATAATGTTATTAATTATATTAATAACATAATAATCTATTAATAATTAACAACAAATACTACAATTTATAGATAATAAAAAATTTACATATTAACATAATAATAATTATTTTATCCACAAAACATTTAACAAAGAATATTAATTAAAAACTATTAAATTTTAGTTTTTATATTATTGATTATTTAATAACATAATTATTTGATAATAATTAATAATAAATAATACAATCGACTATTGATAAATTAATTATTTATTAACAAATCGGTAATATTTTATATGAACAATAAAATTAATAAATATATATATAAATAGGCGTGAATGTTTTTGATGCCTATTTGGGTGAGAGGGAGAACCATGAACCATGTTCATGTTTCTCTTTCGATGTGAGAATCATGAACAAGTTCAAGCATCTTGGAATCCATTTTTTAAAAGATTCAATATCTGATATGATTTGAAAAAAATTAAAACATATTAAAAAATTCCCTCTCCACTATCCCCGTGAAGCCATCACACTTTTTCTTCTCCTCTCACAAGCCTCGCGGTCATCTTCTCCCCAATTCACGCCTTGTGTTTTTTCCTTCTTTTCAAATTTTAAATAATCTCAAAATTCATTACCATATCTGTCATCGCTTTGTGCCAGTCAATCCCACCATCAATACCTCTTATTTAAAAAAATTAAACAATTGAAACCTCCTATAAAATTCAACAACATATGCTCTTACTCAATAGTTGAGGATCTGGGTATTGGAGAGAGTAATTAGGTATTCATAACATTTGAAATTATTTTTGAGATCCTCTGTGTGGTAAACATAGAAACCCTAACGACGTCCAGAATGGTGTCAACTGAATGAAACCACATGACCAGTGGGAACAACTTTATGGACCAAGAGAAGCTTCGATATAGAATGATTCTAGGTTACCTTATTAAACCCCACACTATCAAAATAAATAATCCCCTTACTCAAGTAATGGATGTGTAAGCCGATAGTGACATTCCCTTTGATTTTTTATTCCCATTTCTCGTCATATTGGCATATTCCAACCAAGGCCTTCTATTTTTCCACGACCATAGCTGGGAGGAAGTCCATCGATTGTGCATCTAAAAACCTACCACCAACCAAATTCAATGCATCCCAAACCCCAACCAAGGATATTGTATTAGTGACCATGTTTGGATGTTTGTAATCATCACACATCCTATAAACTACAAAATCATATACTAGTGACGTCCATCTTCCTATGAATATTTTATAATTTAATAAAAAACAATATATTAAAATTGGTAGATTTATTAAATATTTTTGGACGTAACCATTAAATTAGATAGGTTTATTTTTTGTGTTTTTGATAAGGTGTGTTATCTTATGGAAAGAAACCATCATGCACTTTTACTTGTTTGACTTAGAGGCATGGGTGTCGAAGTAAAAAAGATGACTTTGAGTTGCTCGATATGGGAGGAAGGTGTTGAGATTGAAAAAATTATTGGACAACTTTTATAGTGATAATCACAAGATAAAATAAAGTGAAAATGAGAAAATAAATGGACCTGAGATATAAATGTGGAAAACCCCCCAAAATAAAAAGGGTAAAAAACCACAGGTAAATAGAAGGATCTCGCTATGGGTAAAAGTTAGTACACAGCCCCTCAATATTACAAGGAGAAAAATATCATAAATATTTTCCATTGAATATGTTGGTAAAATGACTCACAAATATCACACATAAATGATGAAATAGTGGTGATGACAACTGATGAAGTTGGTCACGGTGAGATGCTTAAAACATTAGGGGTGATCCAGTTTTATAGGTTGCATCTCCCCTCTCTTTCTACTTTCTCCTGTTGGAGGTTTGGTGGGGTTTGACCACCAACAACCTACCCAAAATCCAGCGATACCTACCCTCCCTTGATAACTAAAGGGGTGACACCATCCAAAAAATGATCTACCAACACATCTCCCACGTAAAGATGGATTGAGAACCAATCACATATTCAAACATCCTTTCTATCTTCCAAACATGAAAATCATGTCACTACGAGGCCACATGAGGATCTCCACCATATGAACATATCAGAGTCAATTTCCTTTATCATGAAATCCACTAGATTTATTTTTTGTTTATTTTCTATATGTACGCACATACTTCGTCCACCATGTCTTACACAAAGTGATATTGTACCCCAATGTACTTTTTCCTGGAATGAAAAGATGGATTCCTTGTAACGTGAAAGGTGTTATGACTATCACAAAAAAAATGGAATATCTTATTTTTTGTTCTTGTTATCCTCCAAAAACATTCGCACCAAAATAGCCTCTTTGCATGACTTTGTATCTTTCTTGTAATATGCTTGTATAATGCATAAATGCTCAACTGACTATAACATTGAAATCCATTTCACAACTCCTCCTATAAGAGTAAACATATCACCAGTAGTGGATTTCCTCCAGTCATAATCTTATATATAATATGAATCAACATGGACTCTAATAGTGAAATATGATCCTCTATAACATAATTCAGCATTTTTGGTCTCCTTGATGTATCTCAGGATCCTCTTCACTATGCTCCAATGCTCTATCCCTGGATTCTCCATGTACCGACTAACTGCTCCCATTGTATGTGCAATGGATGATCTAGTAAAAAGCATAGTGAAAATCAGATTACCAACTACTAATTTATATGGTATTTGAGAAATTTCCATCCTCTCCACCTCACAGTTAATAATCATCATTGAGGATAACATGAAATTAATGGTTTGAGGGGTATAGATTATCTTACAATCATGTATTTTAAAGTGTTTCAAGACTTTCGATAAGTAAATATTTGACGATAGCCTAATATTACCATTATTTATATCTAGGTAAATTTGATTCTCAAGAATCTTGTTTTCTAGTCCCAATTCCTTTATATCAAACTCCCTAGACAACTATTCCTTCGTCTCTTGGATCTGATCATTCTTGGGGCCTACAACCAAAATTTCATGAACATACAACATACGAATGATGATATCATTACCATTTCAACCTCTAAAATATGTAATAGGATCCGAATGATGTCTGTTGTATCCAGGGATCATGATTTAGGAATCAAATCTCTTTTACCAACACCTCGATGCATATTTAAGATCATATAGAAATTTTTTCAATATGAAAACAAATTTCTATTTATTTTCATCTGTAAAGCCATCTTGTTAGAGAAAATAGATCTCTTCAGCAATATCACCCTGGAGGAAAGATGTCTTCACATCCAGCAACACTAGATTTAAACTATATGTTGCACACATTTCCAAAACTAATAGAATAGTAATACGTTTATAAAAAGGATAAAATAGTCATCAGCATAGTGTATTTAATAATCTTAGTAATTTTTTTTGATGTGAAAGGTCAACTAGAGCCACAATTATAGAGCGTACTAAAATTTATGAGAATTGTTAATACCTAAAAATGTGAAGATCACCTAGACAGAACCTTCCTCTAATACCAGAAGGGGGTACGGGTCTCATGTTTTGATTTGGGGGGTGTTCTACTAGATTATTCTAGACGAAAACCGTATTCTAAGAATCGATGACTACAGTGAGAACTATGCCCTCCAAGAGCTTCCCCCAGTAGTGTGTGGACATGAAGACCTATGGAAGTTGGGGAGGAAGTGCGTGTTGGTTGCAGGGATGTTTTTCATGTTCTGGAAATCATAGGAAGGAGACTTTCTTAGGGAAGTATGGGTGGTGGAGGAGACATGAAGGGCATGAAAGAATTCGGGCATGATCATATGGCATCTCAACACATGGTTGGGTATGATCATACCACTACTTTTGAATTTTTTGTGGACTCCGAGGTTGATCAATTTAGGGTTTCGGTCTGACTGGGAGCCCTGGGAGGAGTCATGGTTATCAAAACCATCAAAAACATATGTGGCACTGATGTGAGACAATGCCTAAAACTACATGATGTTTTCAATACATTAATTTTTCTCTTCAGAGGAAAATATATTTATCATCTTCTACTAAAAATAAAAATCTATTTTATATAGAAATTTGTGGTGTGTATAATTTTAATTTTGATTAAAACGAATTTCTTACATCTTAATTATTCATATAAATGTTGTGATCCTCTTCTCAATGTTTCCACTAGACCATTTAAAATATTGTATATGATGCTCAATATTTTTTTTAATCAACATGCCTAGAATACAATATATAATCACTAAAAAATATTAATAAAAATGAACATTTAAAAAGTACATCTCTTATATAATATTTAAATGCTGTCAGATTTCATGTGGGTCCACCCATATTTATATTTCATAATTTTAATTTATTTAAATATTGGAAATTCAATTACAATATTTGTTTATCTATGAAATTGTCAATCCCTTATAAATCAGCATATAGGGGCATTCATAATAACATAATGAGAATGAATAATTCTCTTATAAGTTATAATGAAGTATAAAAACATCCATTAAATAAATCCATCAATCTCCCAATGATGGATGCCTACTTTTTTCAAAAAAATAATGTTTATGTATACCTGTATCAATATTTTAATTATAGTTAATCTTTCCTTTCCTAAATGATCATTTCATGTATTTAATATATTAGGATTTTTAAAATTTTGGTTTACCATAATCATCCAAATGGTATAAACTACAGGCTAAAAAACCCATGTCCCTAAAAAAAATTAAAAAAAGATAAATACATAGAACAAGGGGCTGCGACAAGAGTTTGTGTCACATACACCACCAAAAAAACTGAAGTTAAATAATGAATCCCAACATGAGAAAAAAAGTTCTAGGATTTTCCTCTTTAACATATATTTCCCACATTCTGTGCATTCCCAATACCTCATGTATGACATCATCTTATCCATTTTGGGGTGACTGATGGGCCACCTTGATAATCGACGCCCTTTTCATCGCCCACTTTAACATGTATTGCCTCTGGCATGTTTTCAGGTTGTTCTATGGCTTCTGTGCATTTTCCTAAATTACCTGACATGTTAACTTCCTTATGTTATAATGCTTCCATATCCTTTACAGGATACATGAAAGCCTCCAAATAAAGTTTTATTGTATGGTCATTTTTAGCTAGCTGGCTTCTTTCTCAATCTAAATTTATATCCCCCACATCCAGCCTTTTTCCACTGAGGTCCTCTTTAAAAGTTTGGGTATTGGATTCCTCAACCACCTCCAAATTTTATGTAATATCCTGAATCTTCATTATACATTCCACCTAGAAAATTCCAAATTAGGAGTAATAATGGAGTTGAGCATGGTGAAAAAAAATTCAGTTTATTGAATACCTTTGATTGGATTTTTCTCCATATCACAATTCAAATTGACGACTATTGTGGTTAAATAGAAATGAAAATGGATTCGTACAACCACAATATAATGAAGATGAAAACTGGTATCGAGGGATCAAAAATACAAAACAGAACCAAAAAAATTGTAATAATGGTAAAGGAACAAGAGGATTTACCGTGCTTC
Source organism: Viscum album (assembly GCA_963277665.1). Taxonomy (NCBI): domain Eukaryota; kingdom Viridiplantae; phylum Streptophyta; class Magnoliopsida; order Santalales; family Viscaceae; genus Viscum; species Viscum album. The sequence goes on along the minus strand of OY728137.1, from coordinate 439,734,978 downwards.
GAACCCTTCAGGGTCTGACTACATGGTAATAACACCAAACACACATTCATGTATTATAAAATTATAAAGTAAAATTGGAAACATTATAATGCAATCGGACCAACAAGATTCGGTAGAATAGAAAATAACAAAAAAAATTACAAGTCGCAAACAAAAGAAATGAAGCTGAAAACTATACTTGCAGTGCTAGACAACAAGTTGCCTCGCAGTGATATTCTCTTCAAGATATCTTCAGGTGTGAGGCCTTCGAGATTTAATAGATCAACAGTGGTATTATTCCTTCATCAGTACAAGATCACCAAGCAAAGAGAGGGTTGCACATCTTTCTTCTTGGAAGGATCTCATATCTACTAGATATGGGGGAAAAGTTAAGGATGAGGGAGCATAATAGGCCAAGATTATTAATAAGGGAGTAAAATGAAGAACCAGATCTAGGGTTTCATTGATGAAACCTAGAGTGCAATGCCACACATTGGAGCAAAGGATCTGAAGATGAATGGAATCACCATCAAGCATCGGGTATGAATGATAAAAACCCCTTCCAATGATTTATTCCCAAAAAAAATACACCCCCAATCTGTGGTTGACATGAAGAAATGGTGAAATAGTTCAACAGAATAGACTTAAGTAGCTCAAATTGCTAGGAACCAAGTGGACGACCCGATGCAGTGGGTTTCCTAATGATCAATGGTGAAGAAAGAAGTAGTCAACAAATGGTGGATTGCCAATACGTCACATGATATACCAAACTGGCCTCCCAAATAGGCGTCCCACTGAGTTTAAAACCCCAACAGATATCCTAACCCAAAGTCAAATGTGGTCCAACATTTATAATTGATAAAATAAATTCATATTGTAAAAAATATTAAATGGAAGACTACATAAAATCAAATTTAATATGAACAACGAATTAAGAAACCTTAATTCATAAATCTCCATTATTTTAAATTAAATTTTGTTATTTTCTTTCACCTAGGGGTCATAGAACTAGAACCAAGTTTATCCTATCTAAATAGAATTTAAACATAGATAGAACCATGGCTTTAGTAAAACTATCAGCTGGGTTTATTTTAGTTAGTATAATATTGATACACATGGTTCCTAGTACTATGATATATCAAATAAAATGTAATATAATATCTATTTTCTTTGACTAACCTTGGAAAACTATGTTTTTAGATAAATGGATTGATAACTGGCTATCAGAATAAACATTGATAATAGAATTTTCAATTCTATGTTCAAAAGACATACATTTGACCAACAAGATTTCTTTAACTCCATTAGTTAAAGCAATGAATTCATATTCTATTGATTAAAATGTAACAAGAGATTACATGTTTTACTTTCAATAAATGACACCACCAAAAGTATTAAACACATTTTTGGTTAAATATTTACATGTTTCTACATTTCCATTATAGTAAGCATCAAAAAAACCATAAATAAGTTCAAAAGAATCTACATTTCTACCAAAGAAAAAAATATGACAAGTAAATGAAAGATATATAAGGATCCACTTAAGGGCATGGTAATGTGGATTCCCTAGAGTGTACATAAACCTACTAAGAGTACAACCAAAAAAATAAATATCTGTGTGAGTGAATATCCTAGAATACATTATGCTAACTACTATGTTTGCATGAGTAATTTCAAACATAAATTCAATATCTTGTTTCTAAGTAGGTGATTAAGTTAAATAAAGTTTAAAATTTGGTGCAATAGGGATATAAAAAACTTTAAAAGTTTCAAACATATACCTATTTAAAAAATTTAAAACATAAGCATGTCGAGTGAGATAATGAAACTTGTTTCGTATGTCTCCTATGATTTCAACACCTTGAATTTTCTTAGATGCACCTTTGTCCTTAATTTAAGTTTTTATTTTGATTTGCGATTTAATATAGGAAATCATATTTATATACTTTCATATGATGAGGATATCATCAACATACACCATTATGTAAATGATGCAAGTTATAGTTGATTTGAAATAAACGCAAGCATCATACCGACTTCGGATGAATTTGTTACCTAGAATGAATGAATCAAACTTCAACTACCTCAACCTTGAGGCATGTTTCAAGAAATATAGAGACATATTTGGAAATAATACTTCATTTGGTTGGAATTCATCTTGATAACTATCAGGAGGTTTCATATAAATCTTTTCATTCATATAACCATGTAGTAATGAAGTTTTGAAATCTAATTTCTCTATATGAAGGTGTTTATAAGTAGTAAAGGCTAACAAGAGATGAATGGAAAAATGATTAACAACTGGTACTTTTTTTAGAGTAGTAAATTCCCTCTCTCTAGGGGGGGACCTTGGAAACTATCTTTGCTTTGAATTTTATTTTACTTCCCTCGGTGTTGTCCTCCTTTCATTTAATGATCCTTTTGGAACCCCTTACTTTAGAATTAATTGGTTTGTTTACAACATCCCATGTATGGTACTTCCGTAAGTATTTCATTTATTCATTCATAGAAAAAACACATTTCATTGAGTATTTGTATTTTAAATCCTACCTATAAGATTGAGGATCATCATCAATAAGATCATGGGACACAAGAAAGGAATATAAAGTAATATCATACTAGATGAATCATGGAGGATGTTTAGGGACTATCTATTTCCTATCATGATTCTACTGATAATCCTGATGAGTTATAGGAGGTTCAAAATCAGAATCTAAACTAGAACTGAACTCGAAATCAGTCACATCAGTGGTCTAAGGAGGAGGTGGAGTACAGTGAACATTAGTTTCAAAATATTCCATTGTCTGGTCATCATTAGACATATCACGGTTTGGATCACTACTTTAAAGTGTGGGAGCCTTAGTCTTAGGAGAATATGATTTGTGAAAGACCACATACCTTCTAATAATGCACTTTTGGTATCCTGTTTTATCTATCTAGAGTTTATATCCTTAAACTATCTTAGGATTACCAAAAAACATGAAATTGAGGGAACTTGGTACTAATTTATCTATCTTTACCTGATCATAAACTGTATAACCAAGGATCATTAAGTAGGAATAGAAAGGGGTCTCTCCAGACTAGAGTTCTTGAGGAGTTTTAAACTGATTCGCATATGAGGGACACCTTTCGATAAGGTAGACAATATTTCTGGTGATCTCGTCCCAAAACTATTTGGGGAGGAATGAGTATGAAATCATTCTATAGATTCTTTCAAGTATAGTTTTATTCATCCTCTCTGGTATGAAATTTTGTTGGGGAGTTTCATTAACACTCCTATACCTATTAATTCCTTCAGACTCACAATATTGAACGGACTTTGTAAATAGGTATTCAATCCCATTGTGCATTCTCATGGTTTTGACTTCGAGTCATGTGTGTGGAAGTCAAAATATGACTTTGAGTTGATAGATATGGGAGGAAGGTGGTGTGGGTTTCCGGTTGGGATTCAGGGGGTGTGGCAATGGATGATTCCAAACAACAACCATATTCTAAGCATCAATAGCTACAGTGATATGTGGACCCTTTGAGATCTGTCACTAGTGGTGGGTGGTGATTATGTAGGATTTAATGTGGGGAGAGTGATGGAGGTGGTGAAAGGGATGCTGGGGTGGTTCAAAAATATGAGGAAAGATACTTGGAGAGGGAAGTGTGGGTGGTGGAGGAGACTGGAAGGGCAAGGAGGAAGTGGGTCATGACCACACAACAGCACATCCTGTGGATGGGTATGTTCAGACAACTACTTTTGAATTTTCAGTGGACTCTAGGGATGAACAGTTTAGGGGTTTGATCGGACTAGGAGCCCTAGGAGGAGTCATATTTATAAGAATGCCAATAATTTATGTGGCACCAGTGTGAGACAATACCTAAAACTACATTATGTTTTTAATACATTCATTTTTCTCAATAGAAAAAAATATATTTATTATTTTTTACTCATAATAATCAATGAGTTTATATAGCAATTTGTGGTGTGTATAATTTGACTATAAATTTTCAATACTTTATTTACTTCTAAATTATTCATATAAATCTTGTGATCATCTTCTTGATGGTTCTTCTATACCATTTTAAATACTTTATAGGATACTAAATATTTAATTTAATCTACATGCCTATAATATGATATATACTCCCCAAAAATATTAATACACATGAGGATAAATTTACAGAAGGGGTTTTTTATAAAATTTATGGCCAATATGGTAAAATTAATTGTGGATATGAGGCAACACAATGCCAAATGGGTTGGAATTTTGGTATTACCTTTTCCTAATCCCACACCACCACCAACCCACTATATTTATATATATTAATATATTATATAATTATAAATATAAATAAAATTTATAAATTATAATAAATATATATTTATTATAATAAATATAATTTGTCAAAAAATATGTAATTATAACTAATATATAATTGTAGTAAATATATAATAAATATATAATTATGTAGAATATATAATTATAAATATAATAAATATATAATAATAATAAATATAATAAATATAAAATTATAATAAATATATAGAAATAATAAGTATAGAAATATAATAAATATAAAATTATAATAATTGTATAATTATAAATATAATAAATACTTATTTATAATAAATATATAATTATTATAAATATATATTTATAATAAATATATAAATATAATAAATATATAAATATTGTCACGACCCGACCCCCAGGGCCCGTATCGTGACTACCCCAGGCCCGCCTTCCATAGGCCATGGGCTGGCGACTTGCACCAAAGACATAAATCCCTAAAATGGGAAGGAATTGCCTTTATAATCTGAAACACACACAACAGAGTATGCCACTAGAAGTAAAACACTATGTAAAAACTGTATATAGAAGAAGTGTTGGTAAGTAAAAAAGGGCTGGAAATACGAGCCCAACTGTAAAGTACAACGAAAAGACAAAACAGCTGGAAGGTGAAAAGAAGATCCTAGATCATGCACCACGGATCCTACCTGATGGGTAGGTAAAAATTGAATCCCCAATGCTCTACATCTGTCAGACTCCTCCGTGCACTGACTCGTCATAAGGTTGACCTCCGAGTACCGTCCAGTCCTGGTGCTCTCGGCCGCCATTAGTTCTGTCCGTCGTCTGCATCCAACACAACGAGGTGCGTGCATAGCCTGAGAAAGGGTGATTATAAGGATACTCAGTAGGGACCCTGAGACCCTCAAGGTCTCACTAAAACAACAAGGATACCACAAAGTATGAAAACAACTAAAAATCCCACTTAGGTATATGCCCATACAAATACCTATGTTTATCAAATGACCCATCTCAATCATGAAGAAACACAATAGTTACCGACTCAGCTCACATAGGAACACAACTTTTGTATAGAGGTATAGATGATAAAATATAGCCACCGAGTCATCTACGTTGTTTGACCAACACATGATGCAGGTTTAGCTATTCTGTCGGACCAACACATGATCCAGGAAAAGAAGTCAAGAATGTTGGACCAACACAGGATTCAAGAATAGTTGTTAGAGCTTTCAGACATACACATGATCCCGGAACTGTTGTTAGAGTTGTGGGACCAACACATGATCTAGGTCCAGCTATTCTATCGGACCAACAAATGATCCAGGTAAAGAAGTTAGAACTGTCAGACCAACACATGAACCAGGGACAATCGTTGGAGCTATCGGACCAACACATGATCCAGGTACAAATATTCTATCGGACCAACACATTATCTAGGTACAAAAGTTAGAACAGTCAGACCAACAAATGATCCAGGAATAGTCATCCGAACTGTTGGACCAACACATGATCTAGGAACAGTCAACAGTGCACAACCAGCCCCAGAGTTCCGCTCAAGTATGATTTATTTCGGGAGGGTACGCTCCTCAATACAAGTGTCATTTCTTAAACTATCATCAATTACCACGATTATGTATCCCAAGGGTCTTCCTCCTCATAGGGGGCTGAACGCAACAAAAGGCACGACAATCGGACACCCAATCTTTAAGTTATTGACATTTCGGTTCTGGGGGCCCAGTTGGATTTTAGGTTCAAACCAACCCGATTATACCCTAAATATGTCCAAACCTCAAGGGGTTATTCCAAAACAACCATCTCATTCTAAGATTTCTGTCGAAGTAGATGGTTCGTCGATCGGACACTCGTAGCCCAAGAAATGGGAAAAAATGTGTAAACTGCCCAAACAGGTCTGGGTCCGGCCCGACCCGGTCCGTACCGGGGTCAGACCCGGCCCACGGGTCCGACCCGGTCCAAAAAGGCGGCTTGGCCCGAGTGGGGGGCCCAGCCCGAGTGGGCGGCCCGGCCTGAGGGTGGCCCCACAGATGGCGGCCCGGCCGAGGGCGGCCCGGTCGAGGGCGGTTTGGCCGAAGGCAGCCTGTCTGGCTGGCCGCGCGGCCCGACTTGCTAGCCGTGAGGCCCGGCCTGCTGGCCGCGAAGCCTGGCGGCCATGTTGGGGGGGTTACAACCCCCCTGTTTTCCTAATCGGAACTGGCACTAGGCACCGGTTCGGTTTTCCCGCGGGACCTGAGGGGTCCCGCCTTGTCAGACTGGCCGAGCGGCCAGCCGGCACCATACCATCGGCGCAGCACGATGGAGCTACGCCCCTGCTCCTCCACCACGGCCTGCCCTGGCCGCGCCCACCTCCACCGCGTGGCGCGACGGCGCCACGCCACCTCCATCGTGGCACGGCCTGGCCGCGGCCCCCTTGTCCTCCACGCGGCGCGACGGAACCACCCCTCCTCCATCGTGGCCCGGTTTGGCCTCGGCCCTCGGCTCCTCCACGCGGCACGACGGTGTCATGCCTTTTCGGCAACCCGGTGGCCTTGTGCCGCCGGTTTCCTTCACGGCCGGCCCGACGTCTGCCGTCACTGCTCTACTCTGCGGTCATCAATCAAACGAGATAGAAAAATGGGGGAGGGTCTTCCAAGTATATGTGGTCCAATCCCTCCTCGTTATGGAGGTATCAATAATCATATCTTAATCCATAAAATCAACGACGTTGAATGGGAACAATATAACTACTCAAAACCCCCTACCTCAAGTTCGATGATAGATGACGGAGTTGTGGAAGGCGGACGTCGTTTCGTCAATGTCGAAGGAGGACGATCTTAGAGAATACACGTCAAGATGACGTCGTTGGCATACTTAGTGGTCGGTGGTGCTTCCCTTTCTTGCCACGGTTGAAGAAGAAAGAAGATGGTGTTCGTCGTTCTTTGTCGAGAGGATGAAGTTCTCTCAATTCTTCTCAAAGTTTCTCTAATGATCCACCATAAGAGAGTTTGCAACCAAAAGGAAATAATATCTTTGTCTATTATTTTATTATTGTAATGAATTCAAAAGAATTCAAAATGTGCCAATTGATTAAGTGAAGGAGTTGGAACTTTAATGTGGGGAAGGTGAAGAGGATCTCCACTTAATTGGTGGTTTAAAGACCGTGTGGGCCCCACCTCTTTGATTGAAACAGATGTTAAACATCAGGTGGGTCCCACTAAAATAATATCCTCCCAAGGGAGGTTATGTGGGGGTGGTCCCCACATCTAACCTGCACTTGGAGGTTTTAACTACCAAACAAATAAAAATAAGTGTAACTTATTTTTATTTAATTTTAATTAAAACCCCAAAAATTGACTTCCATTCTCGTTAGAACGCAACTATAGGGAAGGTATCTTTAAGAGAATACTGGTGCTATGAGTTCAACGGTGCCCTTGGATTCCAGTTTCGAGAACTGGTTCAAAAGAAATAAAATCCCACTCATATGTTTACTGAACGTGCCCAAAAAATAACAGAAATTGATTTCAGGCACACTGGTCCTCAGAATCAAGCGTTGTAAATTTTCTCGGACTTGTAAAAGTCCCATGAATTTAAGAAAAAATCACAGAATTTATGGGTCGTTAAAATATCCCCACCTTAGGGATTTATGTCCCTGTAAGCTACCACCCAAACAAATGGAACAAATGGGGGAACTGAGCACGCATCTGAGCCTCCCTCTCTCATGTGCTCTCATGGAGGTTCCCATGATACCAACGAACATTCACTAAAGGTATCGACCTTCCATGTAAGACCCGCTCCTATCGATCCTCAATCTCCACTGGAACCTCCGTGAAAGTCGCCCCATCTTCGATGTCCAGCTCTCCATGGTTGATGATGTGGGACGAGTCATGCATATATCTCCTCAGATGAGATACATCGAAGACATCGTGCACCCGGTGCAACTGGGGTGGAAGAGCAAAGTGGTAATCCACCTCTCCTACTCTGCTGAGGACCTGGAATGTTTAGATTAATCTCGGAGATAGCTTTCCACCTCGGCCAAATCTTAGTAGTCCTTGTCGAGGTGAGACTCGTAGAAAGATGTGGTCGTCATCCTCAAACTCTAAAGGCCTCTATCTCCTACCAGCATATGACTTCTACCTGCTCCATGCAGTCTTCATTCACTCCTAGATGATCTGCACCATCTCGGTGGTAGCTCGCAACATCTGTGGTCCCACTAGTGCTGACCCCCTGGATCTGACCAACACAGTGGAGATCTGCTAGGTCGACCATAAAATGCCTTGAAAGGTGCCCTACTGATGGTAGAGTGATAGTTTTTGTTGTAGGCAAACTCTACCAATGTTAAGTGGTCCTCCTAGCTATGACCAATGTTGAGGACACGAGCACAGAGCATGTCCTCGAGGGTCTGAATGGTCCGCTCAGTCTGACCATCCGTCTGGGGATGGATGGCAGTGCTCAAGCGAAGAAGTTCCCCGAAAGCCTCTTGAAACCCCTTCCGTAGCTGGGAAGTAAACCGTGTGTCACTGTCGAAGGCAATAAAAGAAGTTACTCTAGGTGAATTCACAACCTCTTTCACATAGAGGCATCCCATGCTCTATATTAATTTATGCTCTCTGATCATTAGGAAGTGGGCCGACTTGGTGAGTCGGTCTATGATCACCCATATGGAATCGTGGCTCCTGGATGTACATGGAAGACCCATCACAAAATCCATGGACGTTACATCCCACTTCCACTCTGGGACCTCTAAGGGTTGTTCCAAGCCTACTGGTACCTGGTGCTCGGCCTTCACATGCTGAAAAGTGTGGCATCGTGAGACAAACTCTGCTACTGCCAACTTCATACCTGGCCAGCATTGTTGTCGCCGAAGGTCCAGATACATCTTTTCCACTCATGGATGTACCGCAAGAGGGTAAGTGTGGAACTCCCTCAACAAATCCTCCTGAAGTGAAACTGGTACCAAGGTACATCCTCTGAAGAAGATTACATGATCTGCACCTTCAAAAAATCCATCAGGTGCCTCCCATGTGAATATCTGAGCACATCATGTCTTGCAGTCAGTATCCCCTCACTGCACCTCCCTGACTCACTGAAGAAGTGGATGAGTGACTGTATGAGACTGTAGATAGGCTTATCCATCTCTATCCACAATGGATATCTGCAACGCGACCACCTTCTTTTTCACCTCTCCTGGAAGCTGAATGCCAGATCTCCTACTAAGAGCATATGCTACAATGTTCCCCATCCCAAGAGTATAGACTATCTCAATGTCATAGTCTCGGAGGAACTCAATCCAAAGCCTCTATCTCAGGTTCATGTCCTTCTACGTGAAGACAGACCTGAAACTATTGGGATTAGAGTAAACTGTAAACCATTCACTCAATGAACTATGGGTGAGACTAGCCAATTTTAATGAACTCGAGTACACCCTTCTTCGCATACGTCCTATAAGAGCTTCTAAGATTTCTTCTTTTCCAAAAAGAGAAATATAGTCTCATCCCCTGTATGAACCATTTCCTTTGCCTAATACAGTCAATCCTAACATGAACGGTACTAATTCATGCCATGGATGACGTCGTAAGTCCTCGACACTACTACCAAGAGATCCAACCATTACTCTCGCCTCCAAGGGTTGAGTCACAATGTCAGCCTCACTGTGTTGTCATTAGGTCTCCTCTAGTAAGAATCTCGAATGTGAGGGTCAAGTAAACAGTTTTAACTGGAACCTCTCAGTATCATCCACACACAAAAAAGGCAGGAAAGAAAATCTTACAAGGGAAAGTGTCTTTTATTATAACAGCTCAAAGTAAAAAGACACAAATAAACCACAAAAAATGCCATCAACGAAGCTTGTATCATCATAAAAAAAGGCCTATATTCCTGGAGCTAGTCCCTCTCCTGTCCACCTTCTCCTAGAGCTCGAGTTGAACCATCTAGTGGTAGTGGTAGTAGTGCTCAATGACTATGACCACCATCCGATGAAGGTCCTGATCCACTTCCTCATCTACCGATCGGTTGAATCTCAAGCTCCTACTGATGCCTATGTCATGGTGGCTCTTTTAATGCCTACTGATCAACCGTGCAGGGAGTCTGACAGTCACGCACTATGTGACCCCATTCCTTACAGGGAAAACAGACCCTTCTCTGTTCAAATCTCCCTCAGCCTCGGGTGCCCCGAACCCCTGATGCCACATATTGGGGTCTTCTAACAGTAGATCTAACCTTCTTGTACCCCCATGTCATCTGCCTACTTCCTGCTACAGATGACTCGACTATTGTCAGAATGCCCTGCGCCAAGTGCAGCAGCTGCTGATCATGCACAGAGCGTAGAGTCGATGGTACAGACTCTACCCTGAAAAGACCCTTGAAGTTCCCCCAGGTGAGGGTCACCTCATCCTAAAACAGGATCATCAGTCTCCACCACCTCTCAACTGCTCCCTGAAAGATAATAACATCTAGGTGCACCATCAAGTCAGTGGTTGTCCCAATTGTGTGGAAAACTCATGCTACAAACTCTAGCCAGCACCCATCCATATGAAAATTTGTCTCGCCTTAAAACCTTGGTGGCCTCTCTCACAAGAACCCGTGCAACGTGCTCAATCGACGCTCACCCTCTACTTCTAGGGCTGGTAGCAATGGTAGCCCAGTGGTTAGTGGTACCGCTAGTGCCTCTGCTGTGATGGGGCACTGCACCGAGGCCTCGTCGCTCGGTGGGCTACCATGGCGCTCTCCACTAATAACCTGCGCTGAATGACTAAGTGAAGACATCATGAAAAGAAACAAATTTTTCACGGTCAAAACAATATGCCTGGTGAGCTTCCACAAAGTAATCATGAAGAAAACTTTTCAAAGGAAATAGACACGCCATCCGTGGTTTCGTGCACTGAGTCGGAAATCAGAGGTCTGGGTCCTGGTGTATGGATACGTCGACCGCCGCACCAACACTGGAGTCCCTGTACTGAGAACCACAATCAATACTCTTAACAATATTACTTCAGAGTAAGACAGATCAGAGTCCTATGTTCTACGGTAGAACCGACTCCTCTGATACCAATTTCTCACGACCCAACCCCTGGGGCCCGTATCGTGACTACCCCAGGACCTCCTTCCATAGGCCAGGGGCTGGCGGCTAGCACCAAAGGCGTAAATCCCTAAAATGGGAAGGTATTTCCTTTATAATCTGAAACACACACAACATAGTACGCAACTGGAAGTAAAACACTATGTAAAAACTATATACAGAATAAGTGATAGTAAGTAAAAAGGTGTGGGAAATACAACCCCAACTGTAAAGTACAAGGAAAAGACAAAACAATTGGAAGTGGAAAAGCAGCTCCTAGATCATCCACCACAGATCCTACCTAAAGGGTAGGTACAAATAGCCTCCTCGGCACTCTACATCTTTCAGACTCCTCTGTGCACCGACTCGTCTTAAGGTCCACCTCTAGGTACCATCCAGTCCTGGCACTCTCAGCCTCCGTTAGTGATGTTCATCATCTGCATCCAACACAATAAGGTGCGGGCATAGCCCATGCAGGGGTTAGTATAATGATACTTAGTAGGGACCCTGAGACCCTCAAGGTATCAATAAAACAACAAGGATACTAGAAAGTATGAAATCATCCAAAACTCCCACTTAGCTATATGCCCATACATATACCTAAGTTTATCAAATGACCCGTCTCAATCATGAGGAAACACAAGAGTTATTGACTCAGCTCACATAGGTATACAACTTTTGTAGAGAGGTGTAGATGATCAAATATAGCCACTGACTCATCTAAGTTGTCGGACCAACACAAGATGCAGGTCCAGCTATTCTGTCAGACTAACACATGATCCAGGAACATAAGTCAAGACTGTCGACCAACACATGATCCAGGAACAGTCTTTAGTGCTGTCAGAACAACACATGATCCAGGAATAGTCGTTAGAGCTTTCGGACCAACACATGATCCAGATCCAACTATTTTGTCAGACCAACACATGATCCAGGTACAGAAGTTAGAACTATCAGTCCAACACATGATCCAGGAACAGTCGTTAGAGCTATCGGACCAACACATGATCCAGGTCTAGTTATTCTTTTGGACCAACACATAATCTAGGTACATGAGTTAGAACTGTCAGACCAACACATGATCTAGGAACAGTCATCAGTGCACATCCAGCAACAGAGTTCTCCAAAAGTATGCTTGATTCTGGGAGGGTATCCTCCTCAAGCCAAGTTTCATTTTGTCAAATGTCATGAAGTACCATGATGAAGTATCTCAAGGGTCCACCTCATCATAGGGGTCTCAATGCAACAGGCGAAGCGTCGATCAGATGCTCGGTCTGTGAGTTATTGACATTTCCGTTCTGGATGCCCGGTTAAATTTTAGGTTCAAATCAACCCAACCATACCCTAAATGTGTCCAAAGATTAAGGGGGTATGTCAAAAGAACTGTCTCACTCTAATATTTTAGTCACCGCTGAAGGTTCATCGATCGGACACCTGTAGCCCAAGAGAGGGGCGAAAAGGTGTAAACTGGCCAAACGGGTCCGGGTCTGGTCTGACCTAATCGGACCGACCCTGACCGACCCGGTCTGTACCAGGGTCTGACCTGGTCCGAGGAAGCGGCCTGACCCGAGGGGGCGGCCCAACCCGAAGGTGGTCCAGCCGAGGGCAGCATGGTCGTGGGTGGTCCTGCCGAAGGCGGCCCGTCCGGCCGGCAGGCCGCGGGGCCTGGCGGGCCACGTTTGGGGTGGGGGGGGTTACACCACCCCTGTTTCCCCAATAAGAACCGGAGTTAGGCGTCGATTCGGTTTCCCCACGGGACCCGAGGGGTCCTGCCTTGTCCGGCTGGCCGAGCGGCCAGCCGGTTCCACACCACCGGCGTAGCGCGATGGCTCCACGCCCTTGCTCCTCCTCCGCGGCCCACCCTAGAAGCAGCCCACCTCCACCGCACGGCACGACGGCGCCGTGCCACCTCCGCTGTGTCCCGGCCTGGCCGCGGCCCCCTGGTCCTCTATGCTGCGCGACGGTACCACGCCTCCTCCATCGCGGCCCGATTTTACCGCAGCCCTCGGGTCCTCCGCAAGGCCTGACGGTGTCACGCCTTGCCGGAAACCCAGTGGCATTGCATCACCGGTTTCATTCACGACAATCCTGATGCCTTCTGTCGCTGCTCCACTCTGCAGTCATCAATCAGAAGAGATAAAACAAAGGGGATGGGTCAGCCGTGTTCGTGCTGTCTGAGCCCTCCTCATTATGGAGGTATCAATCGGCATATCTCAGTCCATACATTAAATGACGTTGAACGGGAAAAATATAACTACTCAAAACCCCCTACCTCAAGTTTGGTGATAGATAAAGGAGTAACGGTAGGTGGGCGTCGTTCCATCAATGTAAGTGGAGGAAGAGCTCAGAGAAGACGAGTCAAGATGACATCATCGGCGTACTTCGTGGGTGGCGGTGCTTCCCTTTCTTTCCCCAGTTGAAGAAGGAAGAAGATGGTGTTATTCTTTCTTTGTCGAGAGGATGAAGTTATCTCAATTCTTCAATATTTATCCAAGGCTCCACCAAAAGAGAGTTGCCAACCAAAAAGAAATAATAGATTTGTCTATTATTTTATTATTGGCATGAATTCAAAAGAATTAAAAATGTTCCAATTAATTAAGTGAAGGAGTTGGCACATTAATGAGGGGAAGGTGAAGAGCCTCTCCACTTAATTGGGCGTTTAATGGGGTTTAAAGCCCGTGTGGGACCCACATCTTTGATTGCAAGAGATGTTAAACTTTGTGTGGGTACCACTAAAATAATATCCTCCCAAGGGAGGTTATGTGTGGGTGGGACCCACCTATAACCTCCACTTAGAGGTTTTGACCACCAAACAAATAAAAATAAGTTACAATTATTTTTATTTAATTTTATTTAAAACCCCAAAAATTAACTTCCATTCTCGTTAGAATGCAACTGCGGTGAAGGTATCCTTAAGCGAATACTGGAACTAAGAGTTCAATGGTGCCCTCATATTTCTATTCTAAGAACCAGTTCAAAAGTTATAATACCCCGCTTGTACGTTTACTGAATGTACCTGAAAAAAACATCAGAAATTGACTCCGGGAACAACGGACCTCAGAATCAAGCGCCGTAAATTTTTGCGGACTCTAAAAAATCTCATGAATTTATGAAAATAAAATTCACAGAATTTTTGGGTCTTTAAAAATATTAAAAATATATAATTATATTAAATACATAATCATATATAGTAGGGGATTTGGGGGTACAATGAAATCAAACACACACACACCTCACACACAGGCTTGGAAGCCAAACCATAGCCCCTCAAAGGGGATAGTCTACCTATCAATCCCTTTTTATTATCCATATATAAGACCACAAAATCCATATATATATATAAATCCTAAAGCCCCATTACATTCATAATAGACCCGCATCCATGAAAACACCGCATGTGCAGCCCTTCACTGCTGCTAGTACAACTCAGTAATTTATTCAGCACACTGACCTGCATCCCATCCATGTTGCTGCCCCTACTACACCTTCCAGAATCCATCATGTATCACCATATTTTGTCATAACTACCTATTAGTCCACCAGAATCTACCATGTTGGCATACGTTGTCTCCCCTTATGCACCCACCCCTAACTACTACTCTGCATGAAGTCGCCAGCATCACCATATGTCATCTCCTACCCCTACCTGCTGCTCTGCCAGAATCCACCCATTTCACCATAGGTTGTCTCCTCATGATACTCTTCCAGAATTCGCTACATCAACATACACCATTTCCCACCGAAAAACACCCCCTATGCTGGGGGGCACTATGCATCACCAGGGGAAGAAACCACCCACTAGAAATGCGGCATCAAATAACGCCATTCATGAATTAAATTCCCACAAATAAATTGGGGAAAATATAATGGTGTTGGGGTTTGATCCCTGGCTACCCTAATGTGCTGCTCATCCAAATCCCACTTGGCTGGTTCTTAGGTATAAGAAATACTCAAAAGGTTCAGAAGGTAGGAGAACCTTCTCCTATTACATTTATTATAAAAATAAAGATGTTAGAGAAAAAAAGGATGGATGAGGTCAAACAAAGTGGAATTCTCTCATCAATAAAAAATAACTAAAAATCAGGAACATGATTGTTCCCATCATGATCAACACCATATTCATCATTAGCAGATTCCCACTCCAACTGTGAGATCCTTGGATTGAAGAGAATATAATACTTCTCCCGGAGATTTTTCTTCTCCGGAGTATGATTCCCCTTTCGTACAACATCCCAATCATCATGACCACGACCTCAGCCATGATCTTTTTGTTTTCAACCCTGTCTCTATGTTTTTTTATGTCAGGTTTCTTTAGAAACATTATTCCCAATGTCCAATTTATCCGCACTATAGAAATGAAATCGGTTTAACCACAAGTGTCCAGCTCTTCAACATGCCATGACTCCTCAGCTACAACATCCATTGACATAAGTGGTTCCCCTGATTGGACCTCCAGAACATCATCCAAAATACCATCAGGATGGACCACTACTTCACCAATATATCTTGATATAGACATTGACATGACCTCAAATGGAAGGTCCACTTTCATGGGTTACAGAGCAGTAGATGCATGCATTAATTAAGCTAAAATAGAAAGATCCATAGAGTTTCAAGAGGAAAACATTTGGAAACCCTCATCATAGATCCTGATTTTCTTGAATTTGTGTTTCTTTTTCCCAATACATCCACTTACTAGAAGTAAGGACCTCTCATGAATAATTTGAGTGACAAAAAAACCTTCTTCATAACACTCACGATCAAAGTCTCATCCAATAATCCTTGCAAGTCCATAAGGGAGCTCCCCATTAGTGACATCACCCACCATAGCCCCATCCAAATTGGTGACAAACACATCCTTAAAATATTGATGTTTACCCACTAGATTCAAATCAGCTTGATCCACTAGATCACCCCAATTGGATGGGACACTATTCATCCCAATCGAGGGAATCCCCTTAAACATCACTTTCTTTCCCTTCAGTGGAATATGAGAGTTTCCATATTCATGAGCCTACACCACAGTCGCAACATCCTTCACTACCTTCTTGTGAAAATGATCATGAATATGAAAATTCATCCCACACATCTCACATGAAATATTTATTCGACACGACTCTAGTAAGTGACCAACAACCATGAAAAAGATACAAAAGATAAGTTTCTTCTCATATTCCACATCAATATAGATGTCATCACATGAAATGTGGGTGAACCCATATTTATATTTGATAATTTATACTTTATATAAATATTGGGAATTCACTTCCAATGTAGTTGGCAGTGATATAAATCATTTATCTAAAAAAAGGTAATCCATGATAAATTATAATATAGGGGAATTCATAAGAACATAATGAGAATGAATAATTCTCTTATAACTGATAAGTTATTATACAAACATCCATTAAAAAATCCATCAGTCACCCCATGTTGTTGAGATGGCATGCTAAATTCTGGAAAGAAACTTTCTTCCACATTGATGTGTGTGACTCGGAGGCATGAGCATGGAATTCCAAATAAGACACTGAGTTGCTTGATTTAAAAGGATGGAGGTGTGAGTTTTTTTTATTATGGTTCAGGTGGTGTTCTACTGGATGATGCCAACCAAAAACCATATTCTATGCATCAACAACTACAATGATATTTGAGACCTCCAAGAGCTGCTCCTTGCAGTGTGTGGTGATGAAAACATATGGAAGGTGGGGAGCATACTGGTGGTGTTTTTAGGGTTGTTGGGGGTGTCCTGTAATTAAAAGGAAGGAGACTTGTAGAGGGATGTGTGGGTGATGGAGGGAATAAGAATTGCATGGAAGAAGTGGGGAATGTTTGCATGGGAGGACAACATATGGATGGGTATGTTCGGACCAAGGCAATTGAATTTTCTCCGGCCTCTAAGGGTGATCAAGTTATGGTTTCACACTAACTGGGATCCCATGGAGGATTCATAGTTATAGGAACTGCCTGTATAGAAAATAAATCCCCTATTATTCATTTAACATATGCTGAACTTATTCTATTTAATAGTAATTATTTTGATGACATATTTTACTTTTAAAATAAAAAAATTACATCCATCCTAATTTTAGATGTTGCATTGACAAAATATAATGAGATCTCATACTTTGTCTTGTATGGGTCGTGATAATACAAGATTATATATATATATATATATTAGGTGCTTGGGTGTAAAATTACATAAAACACACACCTCATAGGTCTTAGCCCCTCATGGGATAGCCAACCCATCAAACTCTATTTATTTAGTACATAGCATTAAGGACAAGTGGGAATTAAGATTATTACATAGTCCAAAGGCCTAAAAACTATCCCAAATTCCTAATGTTGCATCATGCATGCATCATCCGGTAGGCATCACTAGGCCCGAATCATGCAAGCGTCACCACCTTCCTGCATCATGGGTCATGCCTGCATCATCGCTTGCCTGTGAAAATTCACTCCAACCTCGATTTGAACCCTAGTCTGATGCAGGATTATAGGGATCCTTTACCAATCATTTAATCCCCTAATTTCAAAATAAAGTAAAAATGTGTGTAGGGTTACACTCGACTCCCACTAGAGGGCCCCATTCAATTTCAGATCACAACGTACATTTAACCATACTTCTAGTGTGTACAATTTGAATATTGATTTTCAAGAGATTACATTTGAATTATTCATATAAATGTTATAATATTCTCAATGGTTTTGCTAGAACATTTTAAATATGGTATATGATTCTTGAAATTTATTTCAATTTTACCTAAAAAAATCATTTGTATCAATTTTTTTCTATTATTAATTATCTTTATATATAGAGGTATTTAACACCTCATTTATTTAATGTATCTATGATATCCATTTTTAGGAATATCCTTGATGTTTAATATATCTCATACTAACTTAAAATAATGTAAATTATTATTTATAATAACTTTTGTACCACCTGGTGGGAATATGTTCTCTCTTCTAAAGCCTTTCATTAATATTCAGTGCAACAAATTTATATACACAAGAATAGAATAACTCTTTTGGAGTTATAATTAATAATAAACATGAGATGATAAAACATTATAAATAATAAGTTTTATTAATATTTCTTCAACAGGGTAAAAAGGTGATACATAAAAATATTTTACAACATAATTTTAAAATATGGCATTTTCATATCATCCTTTAGAGATCCTCTATTTTATATATATTCAAAAAATTCATTGTTCTATTTAAATATGTATTATCATCCATCCACTTTTTTGGCTATATTATTTTAATTTTTTATAAAAAATATATGGCACAATGATCATTTACAAAATATCATATTCACCCCATACGTTATTATACACAAAATTATGTATATTTTCATTCAATTTAGAGAATGAAATAAATTGATTGATTATTTTTTAGGATAACTTCATGAAAATAACATGAATATTCAATTAATTATTTTCATGCATATTGTGGTTGAATATTAATAAAATAAAATAAATTTGTTTCACAAAAAAATAAATAAGAGAAAGGGAATAAAGAATACAATGTTTATTTAAAAATAACAAAATAAATATCATATTTTTCTTGATAATTTCTAAATCAAAATAAAGATTGAAACATTTATGTTTTACAAGTTGGAGATTCAAAATTCTGTTATATCATCTTGGCATGATCAACAACATTCACTTTGGTGAACAACAAGTATGTGATGTTCATCACTTAGTCACCTCAGGTGGCGGAAATTTGTTTTTCATTTTATGAATAATGTTTGTTTGCACATGAAATTAATCAATTATAAACACTATTTTGGTTATAATCAATCATGTTCACTTTCGGTAATTTGACAATGGAGAGGCATTACTTCTCTTCACAAAGTCATTATTTTTTCAGAATTTTTTAGAAATTAATATATTTATTTTTAAATGTTATCAACAGGGGGTGAATATAAAAATATAGGATATTGAAAATAAGAATCAAAATTTTCATGTAAGAATTATCTTACACCAATGATAGTGATGATGACAACATTTTCAAGATTCACAATGTAGAGAAGACAATTGTGCTAATAACATTTTATGAAACTGATTTAAAAAAGATTGAAATCACAAGGAATAATGAAATCATATACATTTGATTGATCTGGGGTAATGTGTATCATAGAAAAAACATGTGTCAAATAATAATTATGGTGCAGAAAAATGAAATATAGGAATGTAAAATAAGTAGAGAAGAAGCAGTAAGAAAGTATTTAGGTTCAAAATTCTTATCCCAGGTTAACATAATAACATATGTATATATATATATATGGAATATATATTTGGTAATAAATAGTCTAAATTAATACATTTTATCTCTGAATGATACATTTAATAGGATCAATGACATGAGATAGACTTTTTGAGTTGATTGGTCGTGGTAATAATTTCCTATGGGAAAAGAGCTAATGAGAATCACTATCCATGAAAATTGTAACAATCCATTTTTATTACATAATAATATAAAAACTTTCTTGTTATTAACTCTTGTGTATACCTCCATGAAACCAA
Organism: Viscum album; assembly: GCA_963277665.1. Classification (NCBI taxonomy): domain Eukaryota; kingdom Viridiplantae; phylum Streptophyta; class Magnoliopsida; order Santalales; family Viscaceae; genus Viscum; species Viscum album. Next base: position 439,715,119 of record OY728137.1, on the reverse strand, counting down.
ATTTTCCAGGTATTGGGTCCAAAATCCCTCTCATATGTTTTTGGGGTTTTACAACATAAAAGCTGGTCAGTTCTGTTTAATTGAGTTAGATTGAATTGCCTCATCCTAGTCCTATGACTATGGGGGAACAATGAAGTTTTAGATCAAGTAGTGGTAAATATCCATACAATTATAAAAAACTATAACTTTTTGAATGGAAAATGTGTCATCATTGGTGGTCATAACATGTCACCATTATTATAAATATTTTATCACTTCTAACATTAAAATCAAGTTACATAACAAAATATGAGTCATTAACTTGACTTGACCCTCCCATGAAATATTTAACGAACCTTGAATAATAAATATTTCTTTATATATTATTCTTTTTTTAAATCAATAACTCATTTATAAATGAGTTAATAAATTCAATTCTTATTATTCTAAACTTTAATAAAATTGATGTTATTTAATTGACCATGATTTTTCACACTTGGTTACTATCTGTCCTTCATGGTGGGGTCCACTATGTCCTCAACTCCAATTCATCATAATTGGATAAACGTTTAAATACAATTAGTGGCTATACCACTAGGTCTTTATTGTTATGTAAATGAGTTCTACATATGCACTAAGATATGTGTCTTGCAGCACAACAAGGACTCTAATGATATAAGGTCAAGTCATAGCAATTACAACCTCTCATATGAATATACATATTACAAAATAATCTATTTTCACATGTTATCTTATAATAAAGGATATATATCTTTGTACAACCATCCTTCTATTTATTTATTATCTATTTATCCCTAAAAGATGGACATACTATCTTATTTCAGGATCATAGGTTTAATGAAGGCAGAACCAAAACGGTCAACCGTGCTCAAGATGTCTCTTCATATACCCAAAAATAATAAATCATGTCATGGTTATTGAATCAACATCTTATAATCTATTTTGAATCTGATTCTAGAATTATTTCTCCAAAAAATACTCTATCATGGTTTCCATCATGCACAAAAAAGTTTTAAGTTAATGATATACATTAATAATAAGTAAGGTGACCAATATGTATGTTTATAATTAATAGTAACCAATACCACCCAAATAATATGGTTCTCTAATTAGCAGGCCAGTCCTCATGATCTCATATACTCGATATCAATTTTTTGTGGGAGTTGGTCCCCTAAAACCAAGTTATTCTAATTTATGATAACCTCCATTCATGGTTATGAGTATTAATATACTTATTTATCACATTATGATATTTGTTATACATAACATAGTATGTGATAATGTCCTAAGGGTAGGTGTCGCACTAAAAAGGTCATAGAAGTTCCCCAATTTGAAGAGAATGTAGAAGTGCTTTGACAATATTCATAAATATATGTTCTATAGATGGATGATATCATTTAAAGGAAAAATGATAGAGGATATTAGGGGTGGATACTCATAGGAATTTTAGGAACCTTATCATGGTGTACTCCATTGGTAATATCTAATACGATATTATGAGAACAAGTCCTACCAGTAGGAAATATACATTTACATGTGTCATTGGATGTTCCTGTCTACAAATGCATGTATTCATCCTTAAACATTGATATTATTATTAATGAGTATTCTGAGTCACGTACTTTTAGGTATTGATGAAAACCATGACAAAATATATTTTGGATGAGGTAGGATATGTTGAGTCCCCCATGGGTAATATTGCATTACTAAATAATGCAAGAAAATATTTTACCTTACTATTCTTTAATAAAGGAAGATATCTCACGAACTTAGATGGAAATAATATATCTTAAATAAATCCATGGTCATGGTGTTTTATAGGCACGTTCAATTTCTGAGAGGTCGAAGAAAGAGACCTTGAGCACATATGTAGATGGCATAGGCATGCAACCTACATGATTTGAGATATCGTGATAAATGTATTGTATTACACTGTAAGAATCCATATGAGTTATTATGTCATTTTGGGATTAACTTATTTCGATATGGGTGACTTGTCTTATTGCTAGATGCTAACCATATACTTTTTTCTATTCACATAATGCCAATAATAAAGAGGCATAGAGGGTTACACACTATGTGTATCCATAATCTATGTTAAATAATATATTATTATTTATTATTTAAAAAGTTGAATAAATATTATTCCCACATGTGGTGTAATAATTATTCCGGAATACTTGACTGTATATATCATGTAACTAGTTACTCAAGAGAATATATTTTGAGCATAATATCAAATAAATATTTAATTTATATTGAATGAATATAATATTGTTTTATTTATTGGAGAATAATACATGGAGATTTATTTAATAAATAAATATTCATTATTAAAGGAATGATAAATATTATGGATGAACGGCAGACCGAGTTTAAATGGTTTGGTGAGAAATAATAAATATTGAATATTATTTTATTAATTAATATTTTGTTAAATTTTTTTGTTAAGATCATGTCGAGAAATAATAATATTATTATTATTATTTGACATGGGGTTCTGTAGGGATTAATTAAATAATAAAGGGAACTTGTGAAATTATTTTATTTTAACCCTAGAAGTATATAAAACCAATTATATTATTCTCTTTGAGAGCCAATTCATATTTGGATGGTTGTGCACAAAGGATTTGGAGAAAAAATATCAATCTCTTAAGAGCTTTCTTCTCCAACAATTATCACATGAACAGAGATAAATCTTCCTTCACCTACCACTTTCAAGTCAAGAGTGGTCGAGGAGAATGCTTTGGAAGTGGTTCTTGAGGAGATCAATGGAAGAAGATGTAAGCAATAGGATCTACCTTTCTATAACCTAGAGATTCCTACAACAATTTTTGGATACTTTGTGGAACACATGTGGATCATTTCTAGAGTTTATCTACTTTTCTTTCGACAGTGAAACAACCATATAATACAAATCTTTTGTCAACTTCATCAATGAATAATGAATTCCAAAAAGGTAATTCTTAATTAAATAAATTAATTATAAATAATATGTGATGATACCCCCTTTTATTCCAGCATGATTTCAATTTTTATTTCATCTTTGATTCAGTTATATTGCTCACAGCTTTTATCGTCATGTAGATATCGAATTGTTCATCGATCATGAAAAAAAAGTAAAGTTGGGAATGACCCTTCATACACATCCTATACGTTTGGAACCAACATGTGGTATCAGTGTGGTCACATAATTATTTATAATTATTAAATGATTATTTATTGGTTTATACATTTTTTAATTAGTTTTCAATTTATTTTGAATAATTATTTTAATCCTAATAGAGAGATATGCTTCTTTCTCCTCCATTAATCATATATCTAATCAATGTGATTAATTTTTTGAACAAAATAAAATCAAGGAACTCAATTGAAGGTGCTGAGAAATCAGTCCGGGTAATACAGGAGTACACTACATGTAAGAGAAGTTAAACACTCTATACTTTTGTTGAATGCACTAGGAATTAATTCAATAATTAATCAAGGTGTGTGCATTGATGACACGCAGTTTAGTTAATTATTAAACCACATGTTGGCTGGGAAAACCCGGAACAAAGTCATCTATATTACATTCTATGTATCCCACATACACAACATGTAGTCCCTTTGAATCAGAGAAGGGATGTGTGTTTCATACATGACCTACTTGACTGGTGACCATGTAAATTGGATTCCACACATCATGTAGTACCTTTTACATGCCATGTAATTCATTTTCTGAGGCATAATTTACATTTGGAGTCCAAAGGTGTGTTCCTCAGATAAACGGTGAGTGACGTACACACCGTGTTTCTCCATGTACAAGTCGTGTACTTATAAAAAATTATACATATTTAAAATTTATTTATTATATTATGTAAAACTTGAGACATGTGATTGCATGTGGTCATTAAGTTTTTGGATATTCCATATTATAGGTTTTATTATATATATACAAATTTCTAATTAATATCTATATAATTTTTGGATTTTCATATCATTTATGAGTCATATTAAAGTTGTTAATCTATGTGCATTGAAGTATAACATGGGAACAAAAAATCATGTAATTCATGTAATCATTTAGGAGAAGTACATGTTATTGAAGCATGTTTTAAGTTGTGTATTCCATATTTTATAATAGTAAATATTATATGAGGATAATATATGTGGGGTATAATTGTATGGGTATTCACTATGTTTCCTCAAAGGTAGATTTATGTACATAGTAAGTTTTAAATAAATTAATTTAATTTATTTAAAATTATGATGGTTGAGAATCTCAATAAATTTCATATCAGTATTAATATGAAATAATTGATTATTTAAATAATATAATTAATTGATTTGAGAGTGATTTATATTAAATAATAATGATTAAGGATCGAATGCTAGTTTTATTAAATGTTTAATTCATCTCATGATTGTGGATGAAAATGAGAATAGATTAGAAACTTGTATGTGATTGGCTTCATTTAATTTGTCATTAAATTAAATTGTTGGCATGCATGCCTTCTCTCCTATTATTATGTAAGGGCTTGAGTTACCATGGTTTTTTTGTAAAATCCTTATTTCCCTCACCTACATGTGTGTAAAATCATGTGTAATGTATGGAGATCCCATGCTAATGGAGGCGGTTCATGATTTGAGTTATGTTTAAACCAATCCCAGAAATATACATAGATGGATAGAGGGAAAGATTTGACAACCATAATATGATCAAGGTTTTTCACCCTAGGTCAAAATATAGTTTATCAATTACTTGATAAACTATCCATTGATAAAATATCATCATCATACCACTTTATTATTTTATTTTTTTAAGTTACATGGTTATTTTATTATGTATTTGTTGTCGTGATCACATGAATTAATGAAATTATTGATCATGAAAGATAAAACTAAATAAAATTAGCTTATACAGAAATATTATCTATGATATGGTTAATGAATTAAGTAAATCCACTTCATATTAAAAAGTACGTGATAAGGATAAAAATTGAAAATTTATTCATAAAATGATAAAATCCCCCAATCACATATATATATTAAGTCGATATAGCCTTCCATTAATTATCTTAAATTCAAACCATAGTTCGAAGTGCTTGTCCAGCCAAATTTGGGGTGCTTTCAATTATTGGGGAATTCTAACATTATTTTTTTGGGTTGAACTAACTTAGTTAACATCATGGGTTGACTTAAAAAGAAAGACATGGTATAACTGAGAGGAAAAGGTTGATGAAATTCAATTTAAGGATTTTTGGATGGGGGAGTCCACTCAAGAGATCAAGTTACTGCGAGTTAATGTAGTTGGAATTTGGAATTCCTACATAAAACCATCCATTTTTATTGACCAACAAAATTTGGGGTAATGAGAAGTTGAATATGGACCATTTCCACTTGAATGACTAAGAAAAAGGATATCCTGAATCCAATAGTGAGGGCTTCTGGGTTTCGACTAAATAGTTGGATATTAGTAAATACAATATTTACTTATTTGTATAAATTTTATCAGAGAAATTACAAAAATTATTCTTATATTATTTTTAGAAAAAATGACATCAAATATATTATTGTGATCAATACTTTAGAAGGAAACCCTTCTCACCGGCACAAATTCCCAAGAGTGGAAAAAGAGCTTACACGTGATCCATTATCGTGAAAGAAAATTATATGTGCTAGAAAAACATATTCCTGATGTTCCTGGTAACGAGGCTAGTGATGAAAAGCTAAACCTCTAGGGGAAAAATTTTAAAGATTCTATATATGTTCAATGTTTCAAGCTATCATCCATGACCAATGATATTTTGATGCAATATTAAGACATTGATGCATATAGTATGATATCTCACCTTTGAGTTCTATATCATGATTAGGTGAGAAAATAGAGGTATAATATATTAAATGATTTGTTTACCACTAATCATAGAGAGACTATTCTAGTTGGGCCTAATGTATTTAAAATTATTGACTACATTGAACTCTTAAACATCTTAGGTATTAAATTCCCAGATGATTTGAGTACAGATATCATACTTTTTCCACAACCCACGAACATCTTCAGTTTAATTATAAATTACAATATGAGAAATAATGATAATATTCTTTCATAAAACTCTTACTTTAATTCACCATGTGGATAAGGACATGGGGAATGATAAAACCTCAGTTACTATAGTGAATAAGAAAAATGAAGAATAAGGAAAAGGTGTCTAAGAATCATAATAAGCCTAAATATCATGAGCATGTCCTTTAGATAATAGGAAGATCCAGAGATAGGGTAAGTAAAAGGAGGTGTATGTTATTTATTTGGAAAGCCAGACCACTAGAAGAGGAACTATACCTAGAAGAAAGGGGAAGCTAAAGGTGAATATTTTATTAATTGAAATATTTAAATATCTACACATTGGGTATTAGAAAAATCTTGTAGCGCTCACATCTATATCCAAATGAAGGAACCATGTAGATTTAAAAATATTGTAAGAGGATATGTGGGTCTGAGAGCTACTAAAGGTTCAAGGATGGGTGCTCTGGCCATAGTCTACTACCACCTTTCATTCCAAAAATAATTATCTTGGTTTTAAAAGATTGTTATTATGTATCTATAGTTACAAAGAACATAATTTTTGTATCAAGCCTTGATGTATATGGGGTTATTTTCAATTTAAAAATAAAGTTTGTTTCTTTTATAAGGAAAATATATGTTAAGGAATTCAACATTTAAATAATGGTATTTATGCATTAAATTATGAAAACAAAGTATTAGAAATTAATAATGAATCATGTTCATGTGACTCATTTAAAACTCATATTTGGAATCACCGTCTTCATCATGAAAATAAGAAGCATTTTACAATTCTCTTTCAAGATGGTTATTTAAAATATTCTAATCTGAAACCACTTGAAAGGTGTCAATATTATTTACTAGAAAAAATTACTAAACCACCCTTATTGGATAGGGTGAAATGTCAACAGAGCTTCAAAGATTGGTACACAAAGATGTGTGTGGTCCTTTTCTAGTAGAAGATAGAGGTGGAAAATATTAATTCATAACATTTGTTGATAACTTGAGTAGATATTAATATGTCTTCTTAAGGAGGTATAAGTCTGAGTCCATTGAGAAATTCTTGGAGTTTAAGAATTAAGTATAGAATCACCTTTTTAAGAAGATAAAGAAGCTTTGATCAGATCTTGGTTGTGAATATCATAACCAATAGTTTATTAACATTATATGAGAGTTTGGGAATCTGTCTCAACTCACTCCACCATATAAACCACAGTGGAATGCTATTAGTTAAAGGTGGAAATGTTCCTTGTTAGACATGGTGAGGTCAATAATGAGTCATAAAAATATTCCATTATCATTTTGGGGTTATGAATTACAAACTATGGCATACACATTAAACCGAGTAACAAATAAATCTAAAAATGAAATTCACTTAGAGTTATGGAGTGAAAATAAACTCATTTTGTCACATACACATGTATGAGGTAGAAGGGAATTTGTTATGTCCTTATTAGGAAACAAACTTTAATTCTTGGGAAAAAAGTATATCTTTATAGGGTATCCCACAAAAATAAAGGGATAATACCTATACAACCACTCAATAAAGAATGTGACTATCACCAAACAAACCTTATTTCATGAGAGGGAGAAAATCCTCAAAAATAATAGTGGTAGCAATATTTACTTCGTTGAAGTTGATGATCAAGATAGATAAGAGTTGATATAGGAACATGTCCCACATGTCCCTATGGAAGAAGTAGTTCCCAAAATAGAAGTACTGGATATTAGCACATGATATGAATGATAACTAGATAGATAAGGGATTATAGTCACAAAAGATGTTTATTCATTATTGATTGAAAATTATGAGACTATATCCTATAAGGATATAGTAAATCTCAGAAGATTTATGATGGAAAATGGCATGAATTCAGATATGAATTGCATGTATCAAAACCAAGTTTAGGTTCTGGATAATGCTCCAGTTAATGTAATGGTCAGTTGTTTCAAATGGGTCTTAAAGAGGAAATTTGAAATGGAAGGTAATGTAAATTCAAATAAATAACTTCTAGTTTATAAAGTGTTTAAACAACATCCAGGAATTGACTATGATGAAATATTTCACCAGTTTCCATGTTTAAATCCATAAAAATTCAACTTGCTAATGAAGCATACCATGACTATGAGGTTTAGACGATGGATGTAAAAACTACATTCCTTAATGGGATCCTTTAGGAATATGCCTTTGTGGTACAACCAGAAGGTTTTGGGACTCTAGGTGATTCCATTTTTATTTACAAGTTACAGATCTCCATTTATGGATTGAAGTAAGAATCCTTGTCAAGGAATATTTTATTCAATGAATCCATCCCATAATTAGGTTTCATAAAGAATGAATGTGAGTTTTGTGTTTAAAATACGTCTAATGGGAATTTATTCTTTAACCTAGTAATATATGTTGATGAAATATTACTTAATGAAACTAATATACTAGTCTTATAGTCTATTAAGGGCTGGTTAAATGTTCCTCTGTGAAGTACTTAGGTGAAAATATAATATTCTAGGGATAAATATCATTCATGATAGATCTAAGAGGAATCCTGGAATAAGTCAAAGTACATATGTTGACCAAATACAAAAGATACTTTCTATGGAACAATCCTAGAGAGGATCGGTTTCAGTGCCACATGGTTTACATATTTCAAAGAAAATGTGTCCTCAGACATAATATGGGGAAGAGATAACGGGTAAGATCTCATATGTATTAGTGATAGTATAAAATAATGTATGCCATGTTATGTACTAGATTTGATGTTTCCAATGCATTGATCTTGGTAGGAAGATATTAGTAAGATCCAATAGAACAACATTGGTCTACAGTTAAGGATATCCTTAAATATCTGAGAAGAACTAAGGATATATTCCTAGTGCGTGGATGAGATGAGGAGTTAATATTCACAGGTTATAATGAATCTAGTTTTCAAAGAGATCATAGTGATATGAATTTTCACTCAGGATATTTTTTTTCAATAGAGGATATGTGAGTTAGAAGCGTTTAGTGCATCATGTTTTCACTGATTCTATAGTGGAGTCAATGTATATTGTTTCTTCTGATACACCAAGTAAGTTTTTTTGGATGGGGAACATTGTCCAAGATCTTGATGTGCTACCTATAATTAAATATACTATCACATTGTATTATCTTACTACTACCATGGTGGATCTTGCATAAGATCCAAGGTCACACCAATGTAAAAAAACTCTATATATATCACCTCTTGAGGGATTAATATGAGAGGAGTGATGTTGCAGTAATATGAGTACCCACATAATAGAACGTGGTGGACCCCTTAAAAAAGACCTATCTCTACAAAAGAATGACTATCATGTGAAAACTAGAGGACTGAAGGTTGTTAGAAGTTGGCTCTAATTAAAGTGAGAGTCTATTAGAGTTTATGACCTAAAACTAACTTATGTGTACTTTATGATAACATGTATTCATGGTTTTTAATGTTAAAAAACTCCTTATCAAATCATGATTGGTCTTTTATGTAACATAGAATGTGATAATGTCCTATGGGTATTAATCTCACAAAAAGGTCATATCACTTCCATGCTGTGATGAGAACCTAGAAGTGCTACGACACTATTCGAAAATATTTTTCCTATAGTCAGATGATATCATTTGAGGGAATCAAATGATACATGCTATCAGGGGTGGATACTCATAGGACTTTGATTCACCTTCTCTTGGTGTATTTCCTTGGTTATATCAAGTAGGATATTATAATAACGAGATCTGCTAGTAGGAAATCCACATTTATATGTTTCATTGGACGTTCCTACCTGCAGACATGTGTATTAACCATTAGACATTAATAATATTATTAATGAGTATTATGAGTTTTTTACTTTGATGTATTGATGAAAACCATGATGACAGATGTTCATGGTGAGGTAGGATAAATTGGGTGTGTCAAAAGTAATATTGAATTATTAATAATAAGAGAAAGGATTCATCACTTCTGTTCATTAATAAAAGTACATATATCAGACCCTTTGATGAAAATGATATAAACTAAATTAATCAATGTCCATGGTGACCTATAAGAATGTTCAATTTCTGAGAATTCAAAGAAAGGTCAGTTGACTACATAGGTTGATGGCATCGATAGGCATCCTTCTTGATTTGATATATCATTATAAAGGGATTATATTATACAGTGAGCATCTGTATGAGGTATTATTTAATTGTAGCATTAAATTCATTCACTATGTTTTCGTTATTGTGTTTCTTGATTCTATCCTTGGACTTTATGCTACTTTTCCAAATGCCAATGGGAAAGAGACCTAGAGGGTCACACAATAAGTTTATCTAGAATCCAGGTTAAATAATATATTATTAGTTATTATTTAACCAGTTGAATAAATATTATTACTATATATGGTTTAATAATGATTCGTGTATTCTTGATCGCATATATCTCATCACTAGTTATTTGAGATAACATAATGAGAACAAAATATTTAACGAATATTTATTTTATATTTGGTGATTAAAATATATATTTATTTATTGGTGTATAATGAAATGATATTTATTAAATTAATAAATAAGTATTATATATATCCTGATAAAAATTATTTAGGAATGGCGGACTGACTTTAAATGGTCCGGTGAGAAATAATAAATAATAAATATTTTTTGGTAAAATAATATTAAATTTAATTCGCATTTCATGTGCATGCCAAAAAACAATAATATTATTATTTGATATGGGGTTATGGAGGGATTAAATAAATAGTTATGGGAACTTGTGAAACTATTTTATTTTAACCCTAGTAGTATATAAACCCAATTATATTATTTTCTCTGAGATAAAATTCATTTTTCTTTTCATGTTCACAATAGATTTCGAGAAAACCTCTCAATCATTATAGATTTTTCTTCTCAAAGAACACTCCTACGAACAAAGAGTGGCATTCCTTTACCTCCAACTCTCATGTCAATATAAATCATGAATAATGCTTTGGATTTTGTTCATGAGGCGATCAATGGTTTACAACAAAGGTGATATGATCTATCATGTTAGCACCTAGAGATTTCTATAGTGATGTTCGAAGGTTTGTGGAACATGTGTGGATCACAACTAGATGGAATCTACATTGATTCCTAAAACGAAACTCCCATAAAACATTGATCTGTAGTCTGATTCATCATATACGAATGAATTCAATCAAGGAAATTCATAATTAATTAAATTGATTATAAATAATATATGATAATCATCTATCTTGTTTCAGCGTGATTTCCATTTAACTATTTTATTTGATTAAATTTTGATTCTCACACGGTTTAACATCTTGTAGATTTCAAATTTATCATCAGTCGTGACAAAAAGAAAAGTTGGACACGACCCATCACATGCTTCCATTGTGCTTGGAACTTACAAAAATGAGAAATTTATGTGATGAAGTGAGAATGCTTATGAGCCCAAAACACCTGTTAGTAAAACATAATTTGATTCCCATCATGATTCCATATCTAGACCTCATGGAACATGTTTAATATTAAAATCATAGTATCATTAGGTTTTCATTATAGCTGAAATCAATTATATCTTTTCAATATGACAAGTAATCAAAGAAGATTACCAAATGTATAGTACAATAAAAATTAATATTACTATCACATTAAGTGAAACACTTGCATATATGAATCTGTATACCTATGATGGTAATCAATGTACACATTCAAGGTGGATTTGGGTCACCCACTCTCACAAAAAATAAGACAATTAACGTAGAAACCAACATGGGAAAATGTGAAATACACACATAAAGGTATTCTATGTACATATTTTTGTCACAAAAGGTACTACCTCAATCATGAATTTATGAAAAATATATTCCATTAAAATATTTTCATATAATTTAAATTTTAAATATATTTAATTTAAATATATTTAATTTAAATATTTTAAATTATTCAGGTAATTTATTTTTAATATGATACTTTTTCAACTTTTTATTTTTTAAATATTCAAATAAATTAATTTGAATTTTTTTCAATTTATTTATTTTAATTTTATTTATATTTTTTATTAAAATGTTTATGTAAATAACAGGGGCATATTTTCCTTTTTGATTACTGATATTTGGTATTTTTTAAAATTAAAATTATTTTCTAAAATATTCACCCAAATAAGTTTTTTGGTGAAATATTAACTAAAATAATATATCTATTGGAGGAATTAAAGTATAAAAAATGGATATATTTTTTTAGGATAATGTCTTCATATATATTTTTATAATAAACTTTGCGCTCTTGAAAATGCATTTAAAAAGTATATATTTTCTTAAATTATTTTTATGTTCCTTGAGTAAGATACTTTAATTTAAATATTTCAAGACCATAAAGAAATTTCATTTAAATATTTTTTTTTATATTTAACATTTTTAACTCAAATTATTTATTTTAAAAAATCAAATAAAATATTTTAATTTTTATTCATGTTATATTTTAAAATAATTTAGTAAAATATTTTTTAAAAATATTTATTTGACAATGTGATTAATTTTTTTTGAATTTATTATTCTCATTATTTATTTTAAAACATTCATATTATTCATTTTAATTTATTTAATTTTTTTATTTATGTTATTTATTTTAAATATTCAAAAAGTATAATTTTTATTGATTCATGTTATTTATTAATTTTTGAAAATTCAAAATTTTAAAATTATTTTATTAAATAAATTTATTTGATGTATTTAATTCAATGTATTTTTTCATATTTAATGTAAAACCTCCAGAAAATTCACTCTACAATAATCATACTCAAGTACAACATGACCTCAGGCATCCCTCCCTATACACTAGAGGCTCGCGACTAATATTAATGGAATAAGGAGATACCATAGGGAGATTATACCCTAATATGAGAGTGAAATTACAAAAATAATAATAACTTAACATCATCGGTAAAAATAATAAATCTATATACATGGAAGGAGAACAAAACCATGCTATAAAAATGAAAACTAATGTCAACTAGCATAAAGATACATATGGTCAGCCATTGGAATGATCCCATATACAAAATAAAACTATAAAATATAATACGCCAGAGAATTTACTACTATCCACGAGCCTCACCTCAACCCATGTCTAAAAATCAATCTATGTTTCTCCAGCCAAATCAAAATACATTGGACCTCTTCCCGACCTGAACCTACGAACAGTGAGGTCTACTCGTGGACCCAAGTGACATGGCCACCTGAGTAGGATGTGAGCTTAAATCCATAGGAAACCACAAACAATTTCACTAACATAATAAATATATAACTTGTATGCACATGTGATATGCATAGAATAAATAAACTACTAAAAACAAATATACTAATCATTATCAATCGTTAGGTTCTAAAGTGACACCTAAGATTGAATGTTCCTTATTCATCTAGTGATCGTGTTTCTATGAGAAAAATTAATGACTATAGGTAAATATACCCATCCCCAAAACATGAGAATCCACATAGGGATAATATTGACATCCTAAGAATAAAAATAACCCATCCACCCAGGTGGTTGTATCCCCTACATGGAACAAAAAATACAACCTATGGGGGGGTTGCAGCCCCTACCCATAACCACATATCCTTCTACTCTGGGAGGTCACATCCCCTACCTAGAACCACATATCGACCAAGTGGCATCCAACTTCCTTGAGAACATATTCATGTTAACCTAGGGGAGTCTGCCATCCCCTAAACCATATCCTACTCATGGTGTCCTTGACCCTCTATGGAACCATATCAACCTACACATGGGGTAATCCCACATCCCCAGAATAATAATAATCATGTACACATAGGGGCTTCAACCCTGCCCAAAACTATAATATATATAAAGAAAAAAATGAAACATACACCTTGAATAATTCACCATCCCTGAAACTGTAAAAGATAATCCTTGCACCCTAGGAATCCTCCATCCCCAAAACCTCTTATCATATATCACATTTTACCATTTATTATAATTTTTTATTTTATAAGGTTCAATATTTAATTCATTAATCAATTTACCTTTTATCATATATTCTCACTATCATAAGGATCAATCGAGAAGTTCTTGAGATCAAAGGTGACACCAAGACAGATAGTCTAGCTCCCCTACACTACCCCTCTCCAAGGTAAAAATCAAACTAGGGAACCCACTGAGGTCCCCTAATTCATATTTCACATTGGTCACCTACATAGAGCCATATATCCCATTCCAGTACCTTAGACCAAACCCATCACTAAGAAGGAACCACATCTCTTGTGGTACCCTTGATTACATCATGACACATAAAACCTCACCGTCCCACATTTGGGTTTTGTGGTGACACACAAGGCTAACCATTATTAGTCCTTCAGCAGTCCTAAGAAAATAAAACTAAGGTAACCTCAATCAATGCTCTATATATCTCATGCAAACAATTTAATTTAAATCACAACCATTTAGGGAAAATCTAACGCAGAACTCGCATTTATTAATTTAATCCATTGACCATCGGTGTCTGAAGAATCACCCAGTGTATCAGATTCAATTGGCCCTAAAACACATTATCTACCCATGAAATGTAATATTATTTTAAATTAAGTTTAAATCACAATGGGGGAAAGACCACATATCACATGATATATCAAAATCATATACTACAGGGATATGTTTAGGGACCACCTCATACAAAAAAGTTCATCTTAATTGCATCACATCCACTACTACCTAAGATCATCCAAGACTCATATAAATCATTTCAACATTTGTGACCTAATATAAAACAAAAACACCCAATCCAATTCATTTTAAACAATTCAAATGAGTTTCACAACTTAAATAAAATTGGAATAAATGCCTATAAATTTATTGAGTAACATATTCATGCCAAAACATCAATCAATGAGGTTATGTCTACACCCTATACATACCAAAACCTAATACCTAAAAAACCCCCAAACAACTAACCCAAATTGATGGCCAAATAAACAAAATATCTAAAAAACACTAAATAAATTTTTGGTGCACCATAACTTAAGATAGATGTTGACTTATGTCTTAAATACACCCTCTTGGGACCCCCTATACAATTTTCACATGAAAACCCCATAACTACCACCAAATTCCACCATAAATTTGATTAACAAATAAAAAAACCTAACCTAAATTAAATAATAATCAATGTAATGGAAGTTAAGAGAATAAGGAAGAGAAGAGGAGGATATAATATCTCCAAATTCCACAAGAATTGACACCAAAATCCCACAAACAAAGGGGAAATAAAAATAGGTGATAGTGGTAGGTCGACCACGCACGATGGGGATAAAGGAGGGGTAGTGGTTAAAAAATGTAAGGGAAAATGAGAAATATAACATTTTAATGAAAAATGAGAAACTCACATGGTCTTTCTACATGGTTTTATAAACTGTGTTCCAACCATGAGATTGACATTTTATAAGACACCAACACCAACATGGTTTGGCCACAGTGTTTAACAAACAATAAACTAACCATATAAAACACCTTTTACAAAAAAAATATAGGTTTTTGATAGGTTGTCTACAAAAAACCCCCCAATCATGAATGTACCCCAAAGACCAACTTAATCCACACAATTTACCCTAACCATGTAGAAGGGAAAACTATTTCCCTCAAAACCAAACATTCACTCAATGGTCTTGATACTCACATGCGAACTCCAGACACCTCTCCGTCCTTGATTCACTTCCAGAACACCTACATATTATGTTCTAACACTTAGAATTTTGATTTGAATGAAAATTTTCAAAACAACCCTTCTCCAGAAACCAAAAAAATCAAATTTCCCCTAAAATTATTAACACGTAATAAAATGGTTCATTGAAAAATTTCCACTATAACAATTTTAATCCTTTAGAACTTCCGATAGTCATATAACTACACATTAAAACCTACCCAAGCTACGAATTCCCCGCCAAAAGTATATGCTCCATCTCTAAACACAAAACATTCTTATACTAAACAAATCCAAAACCAAGGCACATAATTCACCAAAACCCAATCCACCCACTCATAAATATACCTGAAAGAAATAACACACTCAAAATAAACATCTATCATGATAATCCAAATAATAAATAACTATTTTATCACTAATATTAATTCTCTCCCCACCATAAGTCTCTGCATGTAATGGTTGATTCTGAATCACCGTGTTCCCCTGTATATAATTAAACTATTGAAAATGAAATTATAGTGGTCAATTGACTCACTTGGTGTAGTTTATACCTCACTATATTAAATTAAATGCTAATCAACCAGTCAATAATCCTTTATCCCACACATTTCTCACAAATTGTCATCCTCACACACTGACATGCCATCAAAACACCTGATCATGATTTCTTACTCTTGAAATCATCATGAAACCATCGAAACACCCACAACGAAACCTAAACACAACTTTATGATATCCAATGGTCGAATTAACAACAAAACTCTCCAACCATAATACTATACTGCATGAATTGATGCACTACCATTCTTACTCACCCTCTAACCACATCAAATCCATCCTCATACTAATACTAACATTAGGGATCCCTCCAAGTTCACATCCAAAATACTTCCTACACAATGGTTGTACACCCATGAAAGATTCAATACTCCCCATCATTAGATTATCCTCATCATATCTCAAAAAACCAAAATTATAATCTCTTTGAATCATGCTCCATCAATTACCAAATTTATGACTGTATGTGACCACCCTACTTAAAGCTGAGTGTCCACATTTAACATAAACCACCACCCATTATTTGATAACAAATAATATCCTCCATGAACACCATTGAAACTCACCTTATATTATATTCAAACCATCTAACAACTATTGTCATTGTAACGTCCCATGTTTTGGATCTCGTTGAAAATTACATGTGAGTTTGAACTTTTCCATTGATGGATGGGAAAAATATTTAACTATAAATATAAAATTAAACAAAAGAATTTAAATACATTTAAATGTTGTTTTTAAATTATTTTTTATTATCAAGAGGTGTCTTGGGAGTTATGTTGAGTTTCAGATATGTAAGGATCCAAAGGTAAATGTTTTTTTAAAAGCTAAATGAGGTGAAAAGTTGGCCAAAATTTACTGAGTAACATATTCATGCCAAAATTTATGTATGTATGTATTAATACTGTAATGCCCCGACCCCAGTTACCCAATGTCGGTGATCTATTTTAAAACATTGGCATGATTACAAGGAATCATATCCCGAACGACCGATCAGTTTAGCAGTCTTGGAGAATACATTACATAAATGAACGTTACATTACACATTAGAAAATAAAACACAACATAAATGATCATTTGGGAACGCCATTAATCCTTTAGATTAACCCTGCTTATCAATCAAAATACACTTCTTGGAATCCTGAGAAAATTAAAACATAGAAAGGGGTGAGCTCAGATGCACATTAAGGATAAAAATATAGCGGAAACTTTCATAAATAAGCATAAACATTTAAGGAAATGTATAAGACTAAAACAAAATCCTTTTAAACATAAACTTCAACATAATATGGAAAAGATACCATAAATTAATTCCATTTACTTATTCATATGGATATTCTACTAGTAAAATAATCACATGCAATACCAATAGAAACTTTCATAATGATGGATTTCATAATGCCAGAATTTCATAACCACATAGTCAAGGCCTTATGTGAAGACTGCAAATAAGATTTTGTCAAGGCCGTGTGCCAAGACACTAGTTTGTAAAATGAGACCTACTGATGCATCAAGGAACTATAGCAGGATCCACCCGTCACTTACTAAGTCCAATACATTCCTCATAATAAAAGGTTTAAACATTACACAAAAATTCATATTAAAACAAGAATACTAAATCTAAATAATTTAACTATAAACCATTTATGGTACAAAAATAACACATCCATAGTCAAACAAATCACAAAACCTTCAATACTATAAGGAATATTTGTATCAAAATTTATCAACTTTAAACAAGTTTAAAATCCATAAAAGGATGTTGATATAGATGAAAATGATTTGTAAAAATATTTGAGTGAAATATCCCTTTTTCATAAATACATTTAAAAGTCACGGAATTTATGAAGGAAGAAATTTAAGGACATTTATTAATAAAAGTGTCCCATACCACTTTGAAACTTTTTAAATTAATTAACATTTTAAAACCATTCATGTCTATATAAATAAATCCTTAAAAACCATTCTGAAAACATGGACATTAATGAGTATGATTTAGAAGAATAAATATTTAAAACATTTAAAATGATGTGTTAGTAAAAAAAGTTCCTTAAAAATAATCTATTTGAAAAATATTTTATAAAACATGGACATGGATAATATATATGCCCTAATAGATACTTACATAAAAACAACCTCGGATAATAAAGAGATTGTGAAATTAACCATTACCTCATTGTAATCAATCGAGTCATATGGGAAATAGCCAAAAACCACCAAATGAATCACAGAATATCATGAATATAAAGAGAATCATTATAGTATATATCAAATGGAAGGAAAAAATACACCACCTACAATAAATAAGTGGTGAACAATGGAAATCTAATAGAATTAAAAGTTAGATAAGAAACCCCTTACCTTGCATTTTCTTTTGGTTGAGGGTATGTTTAACCTCCGGTATAATGACCATTGTATGTTATTAGATTATACTAGGACCAAATTAATATTTATTATATCAAAAATTATTCATTTAGGACTTTATACTACCCATTTAATAATGATTTTCATTTAAAATTAACATTTTGGTTAATAATTTCCCTCTTTATCATACATATTTTAACTTGTTATTATTGACCGTATAATTTAGGTAATAATTTAAATACATCCATAATATAATCCTTGATTCATATATCATATATATTTATAATTTAAATATTTATAGTAGATAGATATATGAAATGGAAAACACCGTTTATGGAGATGGTAAGTCGTACGTACGCATAAACATTGTTTCTTTTTTCATATCGTATTGAATGGAAGTAAGTGAATAAGATATATTAAGTACATAAATAAATATATAAATATTTATATCTAGTAACATTATTATTTCATATATTAAATATTTATTAGTAATATATATTTTTATAATCGACCATGAATGGTGAACGTGGAAATGAATCTCATCGTGTCGTGGAGATGGTAATTTGTACGTACACACGAGCAACAATATCACATACTTAAAGAAGCATAATTGGATGGTATTATAATTTTATAGAGATATTATCTTGTTATTTTCATGATTTATATACATATTACTCATCCTTATATCCATCCAAATATCATTGTGTTGAATAACAAATTACACAACAGCATGGAGACGGTAAGTCATACATACGCACACATGGTGACATTATCATTCATAAAATTGATAGAATAATGAATATAGTTGTTCCATATTTATAATAACATCACATTATAATTAAGATAATTGATTTATTATTTTAGAATGGAAACAACAAAGAAAGAGTAAGTGGAAGAATAAGAGAACAAGAAAGAGGGTGGTGAAATCATTACCTCTTCTTTGGGTTCTTCCTTTTGATTTGATCCAAAGGGCTCCATAAGTTGTCTTTCTGACCAAGGGAAGGACTCTAGGATTAAGGTAGGATAGTTGGGAGGATATATGTGATGGGGTTGTCAGATACAAATGGCTTTTGCGGTGTGAATTTTGGAAGAGGGTATGTGCACTTTTTTAAGAGGGGTGAGGGGCACCTTAGGAAAAGCATAATCTATTATTTTATACTAAATTAATTTTCTTTTTATAATGGCTCAAAAATTAATTATTTAAATTATATGGTAGGGATGGGTCGAAAACCACTCAAAAAATAGGTGTTAGACTGGTTTAGGTCACCATATTAACCTTAACTTTTAGATTTAACTCTTAGTTAAATAGTTTGACATTTACAATGTCTCTTTGTATTTTTATATTATATGGTTAATAAACATACTATAAAATGCCAATATAACCCTAATTAGACAATTTATGACATATATATAATTATATAAGTATTTTTGCTGAACCATAGATTTTTAAGAATAGAATACCAATTATTAATATAAGATTGTTTTAAAAAACTCTTTTATGTCAATTTTGACAATATTTGGTATTTTGTTTTTTATAAATTCATTACAGCATTATTAATTCGAAAAAAAAATCATATAAAAACAATAATATGTCATATTAACCTATAAAATTAGTGTAATTCATAAAATGTCTACAATTACATTTATTTAGATATTTATAATATCAATTAGTTTAATCATTCATTAATATAGAAAATATGGCATCATCATTGTGTCCTTAATAAATTTAATTATATAATTTATAAAAAATATAAATAAAATAATTTATTTAGGAAATAGTTTTATCTTTCTAATGAATATTTAAAATCGAATTTATATTATGTATAACCCTATATTAAAAATGGTTTAGATATTAAACTTTCATTTTAACTCTTTTAACTCTTCTTTAAATAAAATAATAATAAAAGTCTTAATCTAATCCAAGTGGACCTAAAGAATCATATTTTATTCCTAATGTTTTTTTGGGTCAAATTAAACTTATCCAATATAATTAGGACATGTGGTAGAGTAAAAATAATATCATTTTTTCCCTTAATTACCCTATTTACTTTTAACCGTGGTAAATAAAAGTAAAAAGTTTCTATTCACCCAAAATTATTTTCATCTTATTGAAAAGCATTTTTCTTACTGATATCAACCATGTCTCTCTGATTTTTGAAATTCCACTCACAGAAGCAGTAAAATTATGTTTTATGTGAACTTTCAAATTCCCCTAAGAGGTGGGTAAAAGAAGGTGAAAAGTTCAATAAAATTTTTATATATCTAAAATTATTATAAACTGACTCCAACGAATTACATTGAACTTATATAGGTATTATGTATATATTTTTACATAAAATAATTTTCAATAATGTAAATATTTATTTAAATAAAAATTTGTTTTTAAACTATAACTGAGTGTTTTTCCCTATTCATCAAAAATTGAAAGTTTTCATAAAAATACCAAAAATTCACCCTAAGATAATTTCGAAATTTAGAATTCAAAAATGATGTATATTTTACCATATTCAAATCATATAATTTTACATTATTAATTTAAAATTAATTCCCGTTTTCAAAACCAAAAAAAGGGTTTTTAAAAAGTAAAAGCTATCAAAAGATTGACATGTGTTTATGTCAAATTTAAATGTGAAATTACTTATAGTTACCTACATTGTATTAAATTATAAAAATATAATATAATTATACTTATAAACCAACCAAATTCATAATTTATCACTATAAATTATTTTGATTAAAAACGATGTCTTTGATTAAAATTTAGAAATTTTCATTATTCATCAAAATATGAAATTTATCAGAAAAGTACCAAAATTTATCCAAACTAATTTTTTTTATCCCGATTCTAAAGAATAATTTAATTTAATTAAATTTAATATATAAAAGTGTCAAATATTGTATTTAAAAAGGGTTCTCCATTAAAAGTCATAAAACTGCATTTTTTGAAAAATACCTCTTTTATCTTAAAATTTAAATTTTTCTTATATTATGTATAAGAAACACAAAAGATGAATGTTAAAATTATATAGGATATATATAAAATTTAAAATATGGTTAATTCTATTCATAACCTCTTTTTTTGAATCGCTATTTTGGTAAGTCTTAGTGCGCTTGAACACGGTGTTGCGTGTAGCGCATGTTTTTGAAATACATTGAAGAGATAACATACTATGAAATCTTGGGGTGTTACAAATTCAATTATATTAATTTACTTGTATATTTTTATATTTAATTTTTATTATGAATTTATAATAAAAATTATATATACCAATAAATTTACTGAGTAACATCTGCTCACCAAAATTTATGCATGCCTGTATTTATATTCTTATATTCATATATATGTATATTATTATTTTCAAATTTGAATAGAAATTTTGACTAATATTTATAAATTCCTAGATATTTACTCAATTACATCTTCTCACAAAAATTAATGTATTTATTTATGTATACAATTATATTAGTATACATGAATTTTCTTATATTGAATTTTGAGTATTAATTTAGACTAATAATTATAAATGCCTAGAAATTTACCAAGTAGCATCTGCTCGCCAAAATTTATATATGTATGTATAAATATACATATATTAATATACATGTATATGCATATATTTAATTTGGAGTATGAATTTTGACTGATAAATATGAATTCCTTGAATTTTACCAAATAACATGTGTCAGTCAAAATTTATGTATGTATATATGAATGTAAGAATATACTTATATTAATGTACATTTATATGATAATATTGAAATTTTAGTATGAATTTAGACTGAAAATTATAATTTCTCACTAGAAATTTTATTTGTAAATTTTCATTGAAATTGATAGAGTTCCCATTGAAAATTAAATTTCAATTATATATTGACACTGATAAATAAAAATATTCAAGGTAAATTTTTATTGAAATTTTCAATAAAAAGAACAGTATTTTCCATTTGAAATATTCAAAAAAAATTAATTTAACATTTCCGTCTATGTTTGTATGTACGCATTGATATTTTATGGTGTAAATCTTCACATGAAAATATATATAGAACATCCATTGAAAATTTTCAATGAAAATTTTCAGTGCCAATTTACATGTATGAATATATGTTCTAAAAATTATTGGTGTAAATTTACACTGGAAAATCACATTGTGAATTTATTCATGTGTGTGTGTGTGGGTATATTTTCATATATACATTCAAATATATACCAAAAATAGTCCCTTGATATTGCTGGTATAGATTTCCAATATAAATTTTCAGTGTAAATTTGTTGTGTAAATTACCAATACATATGTAATTAAAATTTACAATGTAAATTTTCATTGGAAATTCACTATGTATTATTATTGTGTGTATTGATATTAATGTATGTTTCTGTGAGTAATTTTCAAAACAATTTTCTATTAATTCTGTTTTTTGGTAAATATATACTAGAAATTTTAACTCCTTGTTTTCTGTACAAATTTATATTATAATTTCCACTTAAAATTTCACAAAATGATCTCAATGTAAATTCTTATTGAAAATTTTTAGTATAAATATGTGAGTTTAAGTATTTGTATTATTATATTAATATAGGTTTATAAATGTATGTATGTATATAATTATATTAATATATTCATATATACATAAAATGTATGAATTTATTTTTGTTAATATGCATGTATGTATAAACTACAAATTTTCATGATAAATTTACACATATATCCCACTCATCATTGCCTCCTTTTTTCCCCTTCTTCATCATATCCCCCTTCATGACGCTTGTGGTTGACCTTTTTGTCTAGTTTCCTCCATCCACTTTGGGTATTGACATCAGGGTGGCGTCTTTGTCACCAATGAGTAGTGATTTATATGATTTTGTGTCTCCTATTCCCTAGATCAATCTTAAAATAAAGAATATAGAATTCATGAGCTGATCTTAAAGTTATTCTGGCGGTGATGGCATGAAGATCATGCATCTTTTCATCCTATTCCCCATATCTAGTTTTAGATATGGGTTATGATATGTCTGCGTTTTGGGGAGGTTCCTTTCATCCTGAGTTCAATCAGTTAAAAGAGGTTCAGATATCATAAGGAAGATGGTGGGTCGATCATTGGGTGTTGACCAACAACAATTTGCCTTTTAGGTGACAGTGTTTAGAGGTCTAGAAGTGATGTTTAGGAGGAAATGTATCAGCTTAAGGGTTTTGTGATGATGGGATTTGTTGGTGGTCTTTGGATGTTTCTGGAGTGGAGAGATGTTTTTTTTTCTGGTTTCTTGGCATCATCAGTGGCGGTACCAATGTTGGTTGATAGATGATGATGAAAAAAGAGAGTGATTTGGGAATGTTCTGGTGTTTCATGGGATTTGGGATATCATTCTTTAGACTGTTTCCATTGGGAATTTGGGTCATGTATTTTTTTTTCTTCCTAGGGGATACATTCTTGGTATTGGGATTAGGGTCACGGATCTTGGGCATTAAGTACATATTTGAGAAGAAAATGATGTAGTGAGACTAGTCGACTAGTGAAATGCATCAGGTTGGTTGTGCTTATTTTCACACAATTATCTGGTGGGTAGCTCTACAGAGCGATAGGTGTGCTGGAACCTATCATTTATCACTCTATCCTCTTGGGGAAGAGGGGATCTCTCTCATGAAGTTTTATTGTTAAACACGACATGATTGTTATTGGTGGAGGGGGTGACACATCATGTGAATGGTGAAGACCAGATAGGCGAAACAATTCATTTTTGAGGTATTGTGGCATGGAAATATGCCATTATTATAGGGATGTCATCTTAAAATAGTAATGGGTGTGAGGACACCTCTCATTTTTTCCCCTCCCCAAATATGGATTAAATATGGGTTCCCATTCATGAATTCATGTTTTTGTAGTTAAATTCAACTGTTTATGTTGTGTCTGTTTGTGGGGGGGGTTGAAATAAATATAGTATAATCATGATGTGTTTTTGGATGCTATGTTTGAGCCTTTGGGTCATATTCTTTGGCTCCCTATCCACTGGGCATGCAGGACAACAAAATTTAATTATTCTTTAAACCTCTACACCTTCAAGTCATGTAGGTGTTACCTCTAAAACCTATATAAAAGAGGGATTTATTTTTTCAACAAAAATGTTGTATTTCCCCCTTAATTGATTAAAAAATGTTCACTAAAAACATCCAATGCAAAATTTCCAAGAAAATATCTAATGAAATTTTTCCATTTTTATTTATGTATTAATATATTTACACAATAATTTTACGTTATGAATTTAAATATAAATTTTATGTTGAAATTTTTATTATAAATTTTTAGTGGAAATTTTCACTTGAAATTTTCTTTTCTAATTTCCCTCTGAAATTTTCTTTTTAAATTTTCTTAATAAATTTTTATTTTAAATTTTCGTTGAAAAATAATATTTTTTATTTCTGTGTTAATATATTTTCATTGAAAATTTTAATATGAATTTATTTTAGAATTTGTTCAATAACATTTCATGTGGAATTATAATAAAAATTAAGTGAAAATTTTCTTTGTAAATTTAAGTGGAAATATAAACTAAAATTTTCTAGAGGACATTTAATCTAAAATATTCAATTCAAATTTTTTTCTAAAAATATTAAATTTTTATATATGTATTAAAATATATTTATTATGATTTTAATTTAAAATTATCTTAGGATGTTTATATAAAATAAATATCATAGTAAATATATGTTTACATATTATAAATATATGTGGAAAATATTACATATATATTGATTAAATTTATAGAAAGAATAATACATATTATTATATTTATATGTACCAAATATTATATATATACATATAAATGAATAATAAGTATTTAAGAAATATAATAATGGTTATCTAGGTTATCTAGAAATTAAATTACATTCAATGATAAAAAAATGCCTCTAATTCCAGGGTCATCTTGAAAGCTGATATTGAGTTTCTCTATTTGTGAGGAAAGAGGTGTGGGTTTCTTGTTCTGGTTCGAGTGGTGTTTAGATCATTTAATTTAAATTTTCACTAGACTCTGAGTATGATCACCTTAGTGTTATTCTCCAACTGGGGGCCCTGGGAGGATTCATGGTAACCATAACCACCTATAAAATAGATAATTACCTGGTAAATCATTTAACATATGTTGAACCTATTTTATTTATGAATAATTATTTTGATGCAATATTTTTCTTGTAACATAAAAAATAATTTAATTCCATGCCAATTTTAGATGACTCGTTAAAAACATTTAATGAGATCTCATAAATTATCTGGTACTGATGTCACTTATGAGGAAATACCTAAAACTACATAATGTTTTCAATACATTCATTTTTCATTTCAGACAAAAATATATTTATTATTTCCTACTCACATGTATAATTTTACAATTTATTTTCAAGACATTACATCTAAATTATTCATATAAATTTTGTGATCAACTTTTCAGCTAGACCATTTTAAATTTGGTATATAATGCTCAATGTTTATTTTAATCAACATCCCTAGGATAAAATATATACTAACCGAAAAATAATATTACACATGACCCTTTAATAGATGAGTCTCTCGTATAATATTTAAATGATGTCACATGGATTTCGGGTGCTCCCATATTTATATTTTATGATTTATACATTATATAAATATTCTAAATTCACTTACAATATAGTTGGTAGGGATATAAATTGATTATCTAAAAATAGGTAATGCATGGTAAATCAGTATATTGGGACATTCATAATAACGTAATGAGAATTCATAATAATTTTATAAGTGATAAGTTAGTAGAAAAACATCTATTAAAAAAATCCATTATCTCCCCATGATAGATGCCCACTATTTTATCAATAAATCGATGCTCATGTATACCTGTATAAATATTTTTCCTTATAATTGATATTTCATGTCCTAAACGATTATGCCATTTATTTAAAGTGTGAGGATGAGTAAACATATAGATTTCCATAATTATCCAAATTGTAAAAGGCATTAGTTATAAAACCCATGCCCCAAAAAAATTGTTAGAAAAAGATAAATTTATAACACAATGGGTTGTGACAAGAGTGTGTGTCACATACACCACAAAAAATATAAGTATAACAGTTCATTATAATAAAAGAAAACACAAGTACATGTATTTTTCTCTTTAGAATATATTTACCACATTTTATTAATTACCACAACCTCAAGGATGATGTCATATCCTCTTCTTTGGGGTTACCCATGGGAAAACCCAATCATCCAACCTCTTATCAGTTCCCACCTTATCATGTACTTCCTCTGGAATGTCAGTAGTTTGTGATATGTCTTTAGTTTATTTTCCTAAATTTAATTACTTGTTAACTTCCTTATGTTCTAATGTTAAGATATCCTCTATAGTCTCATTGACACCCTATAATCCATGTTGCACAACAGGGTCATTTTCATCCAACTAGATTACCTCTTAATCCATATTTATAGCCTCCATAGTTGGTTTTTGGCCGGTGAGTTACTCTTTAGAAAAAGTATTGGTTCTCTTAACCACCAAATCATTGTAAGGAATACCCCAATATTTTCGAGACATTCCATATAGAAAATTATAAATTCAAGAGTACTAGTGAAGTAAAACATGGTGAAAATATTTGTAGTTTACTGATTACCTTTTATTGGATTCTACATCTTATCAACCGTCCAATCAATGATCCTACCCAAACAACTTTCTATGACCTTAGAAAAAATAAATTAACTAGGTTCATTTCTGGGAGGGGCATCTAGATGAATATCTGGATGGTCTCCTGCCTTAAACACACATATATATTCCTCCAAATTCTTTATGATTATATTTCCGATAAAAAACAACCTTACCACTGGAAGGGGATTCTGCAACGCCTATGGTTAATTCCCATCTAGATACACATGTTCCACTAAGTCTCCATTAATAACCCCATGAAAAATAAAGATATCATTAATATTTGATTTGGCCACCCCCTTTTCCAAAAAAATAGATACGGTGTAAGTTGGAACCTTTCCATTAGACAAATAATGGTCCTCAATAAGCTTAGGCAAATTTCCTCTAGCATCACTGTTAGTTCCCTCATCATCATTGGAATCTCATATGTCATCCCATTCAAAAGAATAAGTATGTTGATCAACAAAATGATCATCCTATGAATTATATATAGGATTTTCATTAATTTGTTGACTAGAATAATGAATGTTATCTAAGAAAAATACATCAAAAAATGATAAAGAGGTATGTAGTGGTTTATCTTCAGTTTGTCCATCTCTACTGCCCCATACCTAATGGAGTCTAGGGACATACCTAGTAAATGAGCATTAGAAGAATATCTCCCTTCCATATCACATATAACTATAGTACCCATCAAATTACCCCTAATAATAGGCTCCTCACCTACTATAAGAAATTTTATTTTACAATTCTCAACATTATTAAAATTATTTTTTCAATTTTCTCATTTCATAATCATAATCCATATTTCCCTAAGAATCCCAATGCTAAATAAATTGATGCAAAATTTAGGGACATTATCATATTCAAGAGAAATTTCAAATTTGAATTCATCATCCACCAAAATAAATTTTTCAATCAGTAGAGGACAAAGATAAATTTCAACAAGAATTCTGGAATAATTCCCATACCATGCAATTTAGATCTCTCTTTCAAATTTTACAGGTGTGATGAATAAAAAAGATACATCCTAGAGAATTTTAGGATTCCAAAAGAACCAATCTAAACCCCTAATATAAACCTAGAACATAGTAGTTGATATATTGGATCTTGCTGGATCCAACCATGGATCACAATCCTATAATCTGAGAGCCTTGGATTAAGATAAATAAATCAAAAAATCTGGACATTTATTTGAGATCATGTGAGGGGGAGATGATATGAAGTTCACCCATAACAATTGAGAAAATCAACCCATTATCAAATCCCCAAATCTGATGAAGCCAAGACTTAAAATCCTCATTCATCCATGTGTTACCCTTTGAAGATAACCTTCCAATGATTGAATTATTATAATATTCAATCTGATCCTTTATAAATTTTTGGTTAGCTTAGATGAATTACAAAGCACCATTCTTCAGTTTATTTTACAACGGATGAGTTCCATCAACCCGAGAGTAGATTCATGGTTTAATCCATATATCTATTTTCATAGATCTTATTTCAAACACAAACTGATGCCTCTTGAGCTGAGTTTGGTTCCACATCTTCCACCACAACCCAATCCTTTATTCAATGTCTCCATATTATATATATTTTCTATAATATCATTTATTTTTAATATATTTCATTGAGAAATGATCTAAAAAAATTATTTATTATAAATATTGTACCCCTATATAGGAATATATTCTCTCTTCTAAATCCATTAATTAATTTTCACTGTAGATAAATCACTACCACAAATCGTTCCATAAGAAGCACCAACATTTATCAGTACCAAACATAACGTAATGAAAAAAGGGAACCATTTATCAGCATTAGATAAAAGCACTAGTAAAGGTAACTTTCATCTATTTTAAAAAAACACTGATAAATGTGTACCTTAACAAAAACAATTTGTATCCCTCATAAAGGTGTATCTTTATCAGCACTCTTCTTATCACTGATAAAAACATTTTACAAAAAATATTTTTAATATATATATAATTATCATATTCATATTCCAAAAAAAATGTTTATAAGAATATGGATTAGTTGTGGATTTTGAAACCAAATAGATGGATACAAATTTATTAAAAAAAAGAAATCATACATGGAAAAAGATAGGTCAAACAAGGAACAAGGTGCCCACGTCATAAAAAGGTAACCTTAAAATGGAAATTCAACTCTTGAAAGTCCCTATCGATACCAAATTTATTTGATGTATTACTCTTCCCTTGGTATATATACCACTCCACCATGTGTTGACCTTTTGGGGGGCCTCATGATCTTTATCAGAAGATGATTCAAAAATGTCACATGAGGTACAGTAAATCCTCAATATCCAAGATAAATCCTGGAATTTCATATTTCGATTAGATCGAAGTCGATATTCAACATTGATTTCTCACAACTTCTTAATTTCTAAGTATTCTTTGAAGCCCAATACATCCAGCATCATTGAAGAGTAATTTTCTTCAAGATGCGATAAAAACGATTACACCCCTTTCTGAATATTTTATCCCCTAGTCCTTTCACCTTCTTGATCTTGAAGAGGTATTATATTATAATTTATTTCTCATGAATGAAAAAAATCCTGCTATGTGGCCCTGTCAAAAGATACATTAGAAATTTTCATTAGATTAGTAAAGTGGGGTAGAAATGACAACTCCACATTATCACCAGCGCTTGGGTGCTCAACGTAAAGGGTGGGGGGATCTTCAAAGACTAGATGCTGGAGCGGCTAGTCTGTATTTGGATCTGAGAAGGTGGTTCATAAAGATGCTGAGTTCGGGAATTTTTTGTTTTGAATTTCCAAGGGATGCCAAACTGGTATCTTTTTTCATCAACTAAATGTTTCTTACCATTATGATTCCTTTCCATAATCTGTTGCTCCCCTATTATATGTTCTATCAACTAATTCTTTAGAATCATCCTAATCTAGGGATTGGGCATCAATTAATGTCTCACTATATATTGACTGATGGTTACCCACTACTATAGCAGCAACGTCACCGGGCCCTAGAACAATATCACTGACTCCACAAGACACTGCACTTTTATTTAAAAAATCCACTTCATTGACCTCTAACATAGTACTAGGTCAATATTTTATAGATTTATCTAGTAGAAAAAGCATCTATATAGTATTAAGGGAATCTTCTAGATTAGCATTGGTCTACCCCTCCTCCACAATATCGACCCATGTTCTTGCATGCTACAAATTGATAGCCTGACCATAAGACTCAGGGGAATATACAAATTTTCATTCTCTCCAACCACCTCTGAAATAAGAATTTTTATTTGAATCCTCATCAGGGCCACCCATCCTCCTACCAGACACACATCTGAGTCAATTCCTATACAAGTCAACCAGCATGATCACTCCAACTCGAGGTAAATCCTTACCATCTTACCCATGCCAGCTCAAGAATTATGAATCCCATTTCAAGTCCCTTTAAAACATGAAGTATCGTCATGTCCACGAGAGAAGAAAAAAATCACAAAAAACAGAGTTTTTATAGTTTGAAATTTCATGACTAGGGACATTGGAATTAAATAAAATTAGGAACCCCTTAATATTAAATCATTAGGTTAGTTTCATCATCATTGGTTGAAAGGAAACCCCTATAGATCAAGATAATGGATAAGTTATCATTGACCAAGAACCAATCATAAATGAATATATTTATTTAGATATATATTTAAAATAATATTAAATAATTAAAAATATATATACAAGTTTAATTGTATGTATGTATGTGTATGTTTTTATGTATGTGTGTGTGTGTGTGTGTGTGTGTGTCTGTGTGTGTGTGTGTGTGTATTTTGGTAGATGTTTATGTGTGTATGCATCTCTGTGTGTAGATGTGTCTGTGTACATATGTATGTCTCTAAGTCATGTAAAAGTTAAGAAATCATTTTTTTAATATTTTTATAGTTTATTTAATTTAATTTATTCATTTTTTACAATATATTCATTAACAATGTTAAAAATATTTTAAATAGTTTTGAAATACTTATTTGTACATATTTTTATTTACTATACATGTGATATTTTCTTTATGATTGTAATTTTTAGAAATAATATTTATTTTGTTTTTCTTTATTAAGTTTGAATAATTAGAATATGTTTAAAATTTATATAATTAGTCTATCTAAATCATTTTTTTTATAACTTTGTGACTTAAATATTTAATTATAAAATTATAAATATATATAATTTTTTTAAATAATTATTTATGAAATTATAAATATATATATTTATAATTAATTGCAAAATTATTATAAATATATGTATTATATTTTTAATTATATACTAATAAATATATATATTTATAAAAATATATATATATGTAATTTTTATATATATTTACTTATAAGCCAATGAGCCTCTACCTGAGTGGTAAAGGATCCCAATTGGCTTCCAAAAGACCCATGATTGAATTTGGGAAGTCGCCCTTGGGGGGGATTTCTGATGTGGAAATGATGCAGGGATAGCGTAGGTAGGGAGTTGTGCAAACTTGATGCAGGTAGGCGGTGACATAGGCATGATACAGGCAGGTGGTGACACAACTAGGATGATGCAGGCATGATGCTTCATTGGGATTTTGAGAATTTTAGTGGGCTTCGTACCCATTAGTCTCATATTGAATGTACTAAATAAATAAAGTTTGATGGGTTGGTAATCCCCATGGTGGGTATGGTCTTCCTTTTCGTTCTGTGTGTGTGGTGTGTGTGTGTGTATTTGAATTTAGTTGTTCCCACAAGCACCAAATATATTATACTTGTTTATAATTATAATTATAAATAAATAGATACATATTTACATAAATATTAGGTTATTGGGGGTACAATTACCTTTAAACACATACACACAGAAATCGCACACAGAGGCCGGAAAGGCATGTCATAGCCTCCCAAGGGATAACCCAACTATTAATCCTTATTTATTCAGTACATGGCCCAGTGGGAATGAAGCTCATTACATGGCCCATAGGCCCAGTGGGCATGAAATCCCATTACATGTCCCTTATAAGTTATTTTTTAAAAGTTCTAATAAAAACCTTTCCTGATATTGTAAAAATAACCATAAAAGGTTCTCATATCTCAGGTGATCAAGCTCTCACGGAACCCTACTACTGCCACCACTCTCACTAAACACTAATGCTACTAATGCAATCTCTCTTCATAAAATTTATTAATTAATCTATCCTCTAAAATTATAAGGAATGTGTTGATTTATTTTGTTAGTGTCTCTGGATATGTTCCTTGACTACCCATTCTATCGATGGAGTTTCATAGTGTTTTTATGTGTTGTGTAGAAATGTAATGCACCCTTGCACCACATCGTACATCCCATTATTACTTACGCCAAACCTAGTTAAATATATTACATTTAACCTTCCTCACAAGTTTAACCCCCACCTAACAACTCGATTACCAAATTAAAATTTTATGTTATGGTTGTCTATTTGATTATTGTCGAAATTTTCATTTATTAATGACAATAAAAAATTTGAAAGACAGCAGTGGTTTATGTTTCTTCCACGATAAATTAAAAGAAGAGTAGAAACTGAGAAATAATGGTAAATTGAGGAGAGAAATAAATTTCTATCGGGTTTCTATTTAATTGATTCCATTATGTTTCAATCTATAAATTTGTTATAGTAAAAACCTATTATGATTCTTTCCTATATACATTAATAATTTTTTTATTAAACCCCAAAAATATTTTTGTTCTCCCCTTAATTATTTATAGGTTTATCAACCTCATATGTTCGATGATCATTTTTTTTATTATTGATGTATATATGGGACTTTAGTTTATTCAAAAACATTGAATCAAAATTGGTTTCTTCCTTTAGTTATATTTGAACATAAAATTTGGTATTTTTGATTATTCCATACTATTTTGATACTCGAAATATTTTAAACCAAGTTACAGTGTTGACTAACCTACACCCAAAAAAAGTTTGAATGACTATATCAAATTAAATATGAAAACTGATTAGCTTTAAATTTATAATTCAATTTTTTATAGGAATCATTTTCGTTATTATAATTTCTTGTTTTTTATAATTTACTATCAATTTTCATGGTCAACATACCACTTTTTTGTTACTCATTCTGGGTGATCATTTTATTTTTCATGTTTATTGGAACTATAATTATTATTTTATTCAATATATTTGGTTTCCGTGTTAAAAATATTTTAAAACCATAATAATTTCTTTTTTTTAAACCATTATTATATTTAATATCCATATATACTATTATAAATTTTTTTTAATATAGTAAATATTTTATTTTATTAATATTTCCAGGTAAATATATATATATATATATATGAAAATAATTATACATATTTTACTATATAATAGGTGATCTTAGCTTCTCAAAGGTGGTTAGATGCTTTCAAAAGTATGAAATAATGGTTCAAAATTGAAAGATATTAGTTTTAAAAATAGTGAGTGAGTTTTCTAAGGCAGTTTAAAAAATAATTCGACCTTTTATTTTCCAAAAATTGTTTGTTAAGGGGTAATAATTTTGAAAAAAAAATTATTTTAAATAATGGGTAACATGGTTTTCAGTGGTGAAAATCATTTTCAGAAATGAATAAAATTGATCACCTTGATTTATCAGGACAAGATTCATCAGTTTCTTATAATGTAAATGTTTTTTTATGGGAAAATTATTTCATTTAAAAGATAATAAATTAGATTTATATAATTTATTTGAATGAGGAAGTTATTTTCGATTGAAATGATGATCTGAATAAATGATCTTTTAAATTTAAAATTCAATTTTATGAGAAATTACAATCTTTCTATACTTTTATTCAAAAACATTTAATCATATTTAGAACCTATGATTTATGACTCACAAAGAAAATAGATTTAATTCATGAAAATTTCAAATAATGGAAATAATATACTTATATCCATTTTTTGAATACTTCCTCATAGTACCAAAATTATAAAAATAAATGATCTTCTATTATTGGGTAGATTTTATCCCTCAGTTATTTTATGAAGTGTTAAGAGTTTTTCCCTTTAGGCATGTTGAAAACATCATATTCCTTTATCTCTTTAATATTGGATGGTCATAAAACTTTTCTCCTTAAGTGATCCTGCTCATGTTTTTTTGGATAATATGATCAAAATATCTATTCCATATTTTGATTCTTATATTAAGACATAAGTCGCATGAATTTCCCACATCACTCACATTAGTTGGATTTTCACTTCGAACAGTAACCTCTTATCACATATCTATAAAAACAGTTATTTGATTGTTTTTTATATAAAGTGGGAAATCAGAAAAATAAAAAAAAATCATTAAAATTATCCATGAAACCCACTCACTCCAACTAAACCTAAGGAACATTGAAGGTTCAAAAAAAATTCAATAGCCTAATACCTGATTGGAATATGGAATACTATTAAAACATTAGAAGAAATATATTTTAATAGATCATATAAGATTAAATTTATGAGTAATATACTTTATTTATGATTCTAGTATTGTGGTAATTTATCACAGATAAGGGGTGACAAATAAGTGATTCAATTTTTCTTTTACAATTACACTTTAGAAATTAACCTCTGTTATTGGTTGAATTATTGATTCTCTCACTTACTAATTTCCTTTTCATTCTTAAACATCCCTTAAAATATGTGTCAAAAAGTTATGTGGTATCTACATATATAAATTCAATAAAATTAGTGATATTTATATTTACAAATGCATGCATGTGTAAAGAGAAAGGGTGGTATCTATATTTATATGATCATATTAACATTCAGATACCTCCTAGGTATATAGAATCTCACCTCCTACATAATATATATTGATAATAACACTATGGAAAGGGAATTGCACTAACTCCATACAACCCATAGGATATCCATCATAACCGAACTACTGCAACCATGGCTTTACACGAAGTTAAGCACTACTGAAATTCAATCCTTAGACCAAAATCATTTTCCTTATCATGGATAACTGAAGGCTTGCATGAAATGTTAGAACTGTAATGATTGCATCAGCATGAAAATGTGTAAAACCATCTCAATGATCCATATAATAGTCACACCAATCAAGGATCCACTTGTAGGGAGTATACTGCTACTACTTCATTTTACAACTTAGGCAGAAAACTAAGAAATGTTGTTTGGTGCTTCACAAACTCCCCATCCCAGGAAAATTTAGATTAATGGAGACAACTATAATCCTCATAAGCTTAACCTATCAAACAGTTATTATTTCATTTTATTTCATGAGACCCATCTTCCATATCATTTGTGCATGAACATATGTTTCTTGAACTACCTTGAGAAGAAGTTATCCTATACAGGGTACCAGTGATCATTATGGATGAATTCAGAGAATAACGCATACCACCACTGGATTCATTATTTTCGTAAATTAAAATTTTCATTTCTGTCAACGAATACTGAAATTATTTAAATAATTCAAATGTTGGGTTCCAATTATTTGAAAGGACCCTTTTTTGTTTCTATTTTTTTGTTAAATATTAAAATTACCAAATCAAATAGGATGTATATGAATCAAAAATTGATGGTTTTCAATCATATAAAAAAATTGTATGAAGATGGGGTGAAATATTTCATCAAGATTGCAATAAATCATGAAAATGACAATTCTCAAATCCATGTTCCTTGTTTATGCTATTTTTATTCAAGAATAATTAGTCCAGAGGAGTTGGAATTACTCATGATCTTTCATGGAATATATTTGAGTTACAAATGATGTTATAAAAATGAGAAAAATGTCAATGTAGATAATGACAAGGATAAGACTACATTCTATGGATCATTTGATTTTATTACAAGTGTGGACAATAAATAATATCATATCGAGGATGTGACTATAGGTGTCATTGATGATGAAAATAATATTGATGAAATGATCATGACAGTTGAAGATGAACTTCATGATTATAAGCAAAATGTTTGAGATGTTAAAGAGTTATACAGAGATGTCATTTCATGGTGGTTATACTAAATAAAAAGCATTGTCAGCCATACAGAATTTGTATAATTTAATTGTTAGAAAAAGATAGTGTGACACCAATTTTAATGAACTACTTTATATGTTAAATGATATGCTCGCATAATATAAGGATCATCATAACCAAACATAAGACTCTAAATGAATGATATGTTAAATGGGTATGATATCTGAAAGATTAACTTTCTTTCCAAATGATAGTATACCATTTCAAAAGAACCATCAATCACTTAATGAATTCCCAAAATGTGGTTCTTATCAATACAAAAAAGATGACTTGGGCCATAAAAGCTTTTCATGGTTATTTATATCCATTCCAAGGTTTAGGATCTCATATAGTAGTGAGGATACTATAATCTAATTAGCATGGAATGAAAATAAAATAATTGAAGATGATAAACTTAGTCACCCAAAAGGCACTTCTCAATGGAAGATAATTGATAATGACTATCTTGAATATTGAAATGAGCTGAGAAACCTTTTTCTTTCACTATCTATAGATGGAGTGAATACTTTTGGATTTCAAAGAAACTCTAATAGTACATGGATGGTTATGTTGGAAAATTATAACATTCCACTATGGTTATGCATGAAATGAAAATACTATATGTTATCTATTCTTATATTAGGACCAAAACAACTAGGTAATGATATTGATATATAGTTGGTCCCATTTATTAGATATTTGAAATTATTATGGGATATAAGTCTTATATTATATGATGCCTATAAAAATGAATATTTCACATTTAGTGCCACGTTGTATGGGATAATAAATGACTTTCCTACTTATAGAAATTTATTAGAATATAGAATTAAAGGATCTAAGTGATGTTCCATATCTGAAAATGGTACACAGTCAATTAGGATTCAACATTCATCAATGACTGTGTTTCCAAGACATTGATATTTCTACCCCAATGAATTTAAGTAATGATCATAGATGATGTCATTTAATGGGAGTTCAAAAGAATGTACAAAACCATCAACACAAATTTGAACTCACATTTTAGAGAAAGTAAAAGAAATAGACACTTATTTTTTAAAAAAAATTGAAAACCCTTACAAAAATCAGTTTGAAAAAAAGATTAGTTTTTTTAATTATCATTCAGGAATTGTTTTTATCTTAGGAATTTTATTTTTGTTATGCATGATGAAAAAATTTATGTGATAGTTTCATTGGAACATTACTAAATGAAACCATATAAAATGGATGGAATTAACGATAGGATTTATATTTTTGACATGGAAATATGGGAAGAGTTAGTTTTAGAGAAGGGTGAAAAGAAGCCTTTTCTTCCTCCATATTCTTACACTATTTTTAGGCAGAAGAGATATTAGTTTTTCAACTCCATTAAGGATATAATGTTTCTAGAGGGGTTTTCAATGAATATAAAGAATATTACTTCAATGAGTGATTTAATTTTAAAGGGTCTAAAATAACCTGATTATCCTATTTTTATGCAAGATCTAATGTATGTATCTTTACATTACATTTTCCTAACAATGTCCATCATACATTAAAAAATCTTTGATTCATTTTCAAAAATCCATGCAGAATAGTTATAAACTATGTGAAATTTTCAACTATGGGAAAGTATATTGCATTCATATTATGAAAATTGGACATGTTATCCCAAAAAAATTATTTAATATGATTGTTCAATTGATGGTTCACTTGGTAAGAGAGATTCAACTATGTGTTCCTATACATTATTGATGGATCTACCCCATTGAATGGTATATGAATATTTTGAAAGGGTGCATCAAAATTTAATTTTGGGTAAAAGGTTTTATTGTGGAGCAATATATTGGTGAGTATTCTATTGAATTATGTATCAACTACCTATCCAATGTGGAAACCATTGGTCTATTGAAATCGCATCACACTTGGACACCTGTGGGGAAAATAATTTGTGAAATTGATGTTGTCACAATCACTATTATAGATCTGTAGTTGGCCCACCATTAGGTTTTTTATAATAGATTACTGGTTTCCCCAAATGTTGAAAACCATAAATAAATTATTAGTCATTTGAATCCATTAATAGATTTTATCTGGATATCAAATACATATAATCAACATTTTATAGGATGGTATTGAAGTAATATTTTAAAAGTGTCATATAAAAAAAATTCAAATTCAGATTAACATTGATGGATAGAGAGAGGACTAAATGTGCATTTATTGTCTTAAAATGGTTTTATAAATAATGGATAAACATTCTAAACTTATGAACATGATCAATGTAGTACCATGAAAAATAGTTGAGTTACACTTCTAGCTAAAGAGATTCATGTATTTGGTACCACGAAAAGGAAATATAATTTATGTGAAAATGTCATACTTTAGAAACATAAAACAATATGGTAGTTGGATTATACAATATTCCAAGTTCTAATTTATAAATGTAAGTTGGTTGATAATAGGAGTGCTTTTGAAATTGATGAATTGAGATTCATAAAAGTGAATTTTATTAAGTAAGGTTGCAAATATGAACCATTTATAATAGTATCATAGGATGTAAAAGTTTTTTATGTTCTAGATTCAAAAAATTGAAAGTGTCCAATTGTTTTGTTATTGTCTGAAACTATTGAAGGGTTAGATGAAAATTCAATTTTGGATAAACATTTAATTGGACTGTCCAAATAATTTCACATATATCCCAATGTAGAAAGGGTCTTGTATGTTAGAGGAGACAAAAATGAAGGGATTTAGATACATGTTAGAGGGGTAAAATCCCTTAAACCTTTAAAAAAAGTTTTCAATAATCAGGATATATTTTTTGTAATATACAATTTTTACCTCATAC
This sequence comes from Viscum album, assembly GCA_963277665.1. Taxonomy (NCBI): domain Eukaryota; kingdom Viridiplantae; phylum Streptophyta; class Magnoliopsida; order Santalales; family Viscaceae; genus Viscum; species Viscum album. The sequence continues at coordinate 439,675,957 of OY728137.1, read as the reverse complement.
TATTATCTTTTCACTACTGCATTAACCTAATCTAAATTAAATGTTTCAACCAATTCTACACTGATTTTCCTAATCCTGATGAACAAAATTTTTCTCAACCTGATGTTTATCACAATGCATAGGAAAATTAACCTTCTATACATACCAATTCTACTAATCCATAGGAAGAATGTATTGATGTTATTAAACCTGGGGAAATTGTAGATAGTGAACAACCGATCCCTCAGAAACAATATGAGTGAAGTAGCTAGATGGTCTTAATGAATATTATTAATGTGAAAAAAAGGAATCAAATTTCAGGTTAGATAGAATTCCCATTACTCAGATACTAAACCCAAAGTCCATGTTTAGTAGTTTCCTCATGCTCACTACTCGCTAGCATTTGCTGATTGATATAGATCTTTGGCATAATGTTGTTACCTTAACTAATACAATAATTTTGGAATATATTAGGGAAACATTATTACATACATTATTTATTTAACAAAAAAATAATAACAAAACATTGACTTACTCTTCATTATCCCTTGTAATGTGCATATATATTAGATAGATCTTGAATGAAATTTGTATTAATGATTCTTAGAAAGTCTCATAGAGGCTATCATAAAATTATTATGAATATTTATATCATTGATGATGGAGAGTAAATAAACCCAAACCCATCGCATATGTATTCACACCTAATAAGATATGATGTATGGGATTTGTTTACTGTACATTATGAGGATACAATGCAAGAGACATAATTTTTATGATTTTTTTAAACAAATTAAATTTCATTTATGTTTATTATTATAATTATTTAAATAGAAAATTATACCCTAGCCTTTATAATGGATGATATTAATAGGATTGACTTAATTATGAATTTATGGTTTACACATGAAAACCCCTTTTGAAATTAAAAGTAAATTTTATCTGAAAAACTATTTAAATGGGAAAAAATGTGTTTTATACCAATATAACAAACAAATCACTATTATTGGATTATATTAGGGATATATATATATTCAATATAATGTTTAAAATTCATCGTATGTATTTTCTAGAAATGATATAAAAATAAATCCAAATTTTAACTTAAAAGAAGTGTTTTTCTCAAAAGACACTTTTTATAGCTTTTGATGGAAATTTTGGTTCGAACATATTTTTTGACAGTTTTATAAATTATATTTTACAACATAATCTTTTTGTTAGAATGTGGGCTATCAAAATTTTTTTATTTTTTAACGTTTTTTATTTTTCTAATAAGTTTCATGATTTGATGAATAGTGAAAATATAGAATTTTAATTGAAAATAGATTTTTCATCTAAATTATATTTTTTGTAATATTATATATTTGATTTGTTATAAATTAAAATTTGATAAATTTTATATGCTTTAATTAGATGTTGGTTATTGTAATTAATTTCACATTGAATTTGGATCTAAAAAAAAATTTAATCTTTGAATGTTTTTACATTAAACACTCAAAATCTCACCCAGTTTATGGGATTAATTTTAAATTAATTTTATCCATTTATGTGTTTTTAATTTTGAAAAATGGATTCAATATTTAGAATCATAAGTTAAAAATTTATTAAATAGGTCCCTTTTATTTTTCAAGAGTATGAATTTTAACTTTTGTAATTTATTTTATCACAATTAATTATAAAACATGTAGTTAAGGGAAAAAATATTATTATAAATATTTGAAAATTAAACTAACACTTCTCCAAATATTATTGGATGAAGTTAATTAAACCCCTAAAACATAAGGATAGAAATTAAATAATTTTATAGACATTTTTTCATGAAAATGACTTAGATATTATCAAATTCAATGTGTGTGACACAAACATTCCCCATGAAATTACTTACACGACACAGACGGTGCTATCATGACTTGGTAATAATTTTACCTTCCACTATTGATATTTTATTTGATTAAAATTATTTAATTCCATTGTTTTTTTTCACAAGATTCTCATATCACCCCTCACCTTCACATCTCTGATCCGCCAAACGGAGGCGCATTTGACCATGCGTATTTTCTTAGAGTTGTGACAGAGTTGATTCCTCCAATGGATGAGATTTATCATAAGACTTTATTTGATACACTAGGAAATTTTTAGGCTTATGCACCAGATATAGAAGTTCCAGAGGGTGAAGACCCAATTCTGGATGCAGATGTGGCACATGAGGAGGGTTTTCATCATGATCAGACAGATTCCCTTGCAGCTGCCATTGCAAAGGACCCAAAACCACTATGAGAGGCCCATATATAGTTATGGTCAGTTAGCATGTCAGAATTTTTTGTTGAGATAGACATTGACAGGTCTATGTAATAGTCTTTATTAGCCCTTGATCCACAGATATCTGAATCAAAATTACAATCTTATTCATATGTTGGTGAGAGTTCCAGTCGATAGACACTATCTTTAGATGTAGGATAGTGTATATGCAGTGATATTGTACATCCACAACCTACCACCCAGGATGATGTGGAGGTGGGTTCCTGAGATTATATATAGGATCAGATTTTTCTATAGATTCTATGTAGATATACATGGTAAGGACACATTATAAATACCTAGTTATGATACATAGGATCTCCCATTCCACAAACAAAGATTAAATTGAGATATGTGATATGTTTCTTAAATCATTATTTACACATTGTTTAAAAACGTACTAATATATTACATTATGTTGCATAAATCAATTAATTGACATAATTGGAAATTCATAGAAATTTTTTTAAACAAATAAGGAAAAATAATATTAAAAACTATATTGATAACAATAATGTAGTTGGTGGCACACTTAATTTTCGACATGTATTGTGACATTGTGTTTTTCTATAATTTTATTTTGTTAAATAAGTTTTTAGGGCCGAGAATGATCAAGTCCTAAACATTCCTAGTATTATTATCCATGTTATGTATAATAAATAATATCCTTAAATTTATTAATAAATATTAATAATATTATTAATTTGAATTCAATTAATATTATTAATATTTAATAATTAATTTAAGATGATTATTTATTATACATAATATGGATTATAATACTGTTTATTAATATAATAAATAATAATCTCTCATTAACTATTAAATATTAATAATCTTATTATTTTCAATTATATAAATATTATTAACAGTAATAATAAATATTATCTTATTTCATATATAAGTAATTAATTTATAACAGAACATAATAAATAATATATATTATCATATGTATATGTAAAAAATATTATATTTATATATATATGAAGAATAAGTATTTATGAAAAATAAGAATTAGCAGGAGGGTCATCCAGAAATTAAATGATATTCAATGATAAAAAACATCTTTAATTCCAATTAATGGTATGATTATTTTTAAATCAATGTTGGATCTTAATTCATTTGAAAGTCATAGTACCTTTGATCCATAGGGCTATCCTGGGAATCATCACGGTCGAATACTAAAATTTAAAATAGATCCCTTCAACTATTATAATGAAAAAATATAAACTAATTGATGATAAATGAAAAGGAGGGAAGATGTGAAATTAATGAAAGATAGGGCGGCAAAGTCAAAAGTTTGGGTGAAAATAGATCTTTTGTACCCAGGGTTATGGAGGTCGCATGAGAGGAGAGGGTGTCACCGCATATTATCAGACCCACGTGTAAAACAAACACTTTCCCGATTATTCATTTGACCAGTTCTCTACTTATTTTATTTAAGAATTATTATTTTGATGCTATATTTTAATTTTAACACAAACATCAAATAGAATTTAATTCCTTTATAATTTTAAAGGTATAATCAACGACATTTAATAATATGTGATGATTTATTTATAATGAGTGTGAGATAATTCCTAAAACTACATTATCAATACATTCATTTTTCTCATTAATGTAGAATATATTAATTGTTTTCTACTTAAAGTAAACAGTGATTTAATATAAAAAGTTGTGGTGGGTATAATTTGACTATTCATTTTTAAGACTATATTTACATAAGAATTATGCATATAAATATTGTGATCATCTTCTCAATGTTTTTGATTGATCATTTTAAATATGGAATATTTTTTAGGGGCTACTCTACGCAAGGCAAACCCACATCAAAATAGCTAGGATCCATTGGGTATAAATAAGTTTGCATAATCCTAAAATAATACGGAATAAAATACTATGTTTATTATTCCAGTCATATTATAGATAAGACAATAAACATATATTTAATTTTTATAAAAATAAGAGAATAACATCTCATGTAAATGGCTAAAACAATAATTCATGTTGCAATTTATTCTCAGAAACATTCAATAAGTATTTCCGAAACTGAAAAATGATTCCAACACATAATGAATCCTTTTAGAAAATAAGAATAACAAGGAAGCAGCAAGAAAGACACTACTCCAACAACATCTTTAATAAAAAATGAATTCAAAATTGAATTGAATTAATTTAAGAAGTAGAGTTTAACATTAATCATGTCATTGTGGAAAGAAGTAAAAGGGACACAAATATGTAACACTCTTTAGAAAACGGCCTACGTGCATAGGGAAGGATCATCAAAACTTTTTTTTTATTAGGAAAAAAATAATGGAATAAAAGCAACAGTAATGGTAAATAATAGAATAGAACAACCCCCCCCCCCCAAGCAACACCTCCAAAAAAGATGAAATAAGATTGAAATATAATAAAGAAAATAAACCTAAAAATAACTCTCTTACGAGGGATCAGACTCACATCCTCTACCATATCGATCTTCCAGGTTGAGTGATACTATCCAAAAAAACTGTAACGTTGTCCATGTCTAGTAATTTTTTCCCTACTGTAATCTCATTCCCCTGATTTCCAAGACTCGACAATGATATATGTCCACAGCTACTGTCCATGAACTCATGAATGCTCTGGGTCCGCAAAAGTTTTCCAATAACTCCACCGTTATCCAATAACATTACCGCAACCCTATAAATTCAGATAGGGGAAACTTGTGAGGTAGATGAACATGAGTTACTGAACCCTACTTTAAGACTAGATCTGAAGAAGTTACAAAAATATCTTGATCTGGAGAGCACTTTGTGTCACTGCCATGATTCTTGAATAACTGCAAGGAGATGTTTCTAAACCTCTCCCCTTTGAATAAACAAATACCATTTGAGGACACTACATCACTTTGGATATTACTGGGATATGATTACAAGACCTCTCCTCCAATAAGAAGCTCGACCACGATCCACTTTACCCCACAAGCCCTAATTGATGTCACATTATACGAGTCCATAGAAACAAAAATAATCATCCTATGGGTCCAATAATCTTTGTCTCTATGATTTCCATGCCACTAGTCCAAGAATAACCACCACCAATTTATTGTTGAGATTCTCCATAATAATTGAACACCACCGGTTGAAGCTTTCATAAGAATTTACACCACTAAAAAAATACTCATGCGCTCTCTCTTGACACCTTATAATTAATCGACCTCCTACGAGGGTGGTGCGAAGTAGGGTTATAATAACCATGCATTCAGCTAGAGATTCTAAAGTTGAAAGATGACAACGGACTAGGAGATGGCGATGAAAGTGAGATTGGGGGAGGTGGTGGTTCCAAGCAACTACTGCACTGTAATATTGGGGAAGAAGAAAAGGTGAAGGTAGTCCTACTAAAAACCACTCAATAGAAAGTGGAACACACCGATTGTTTTTGAAGCTCAGGAGGTTCCAAAATTTTAGCTGTGAAAATATCTAAAACCAAAATGGGATTATTAAAAATAAGATGAAATTAATTAACAAATTAAAGTGAATATGAAAAATCAAAAATCACCACCATGGAAATTAAATGCATAAACATGTTTAATATGAAACAATGTTACAAAAACCAGCTGAATAATTAAAACATAACCACATGATGATTCTACACCACATGTCATCATAATTTTGGCATCACGTCATAAAAGGGAAATACCTATATGGTATGACCCGAAACAGTCCCCCTTACATGTATCAACGTAAAATATGCCGCCCAAATTAATTATAAATATAAATAATATTAAACATACTCAGAATGAAATAACTCTAAACAAAATCATAGAACATACATACACTAACCTAAAATGACCTCAAAGTCGATGTCATCAAGGAATTCCCAGACTGCTCACCAATACCTGTAACACAAGGCATAAAAACATAAATACAAATCCACTAACAAAACATTGAAAATGAAACATCTCGTAAAATTCACAAAGAATCACTTATAAACAATAGTGAAATAATAAAAATAGAAACAATTAAATAAACACCATGAAATAGATCATAGAAAAAACAAAACTAGTCTCCACCTGAACCCATCACACACTCAAAAACCTCTCCTCCTAAAAGCAGGCACTGCCTAGCACCCTTCCAACTGGAGAAGTTCCTCAACAACTGGGTACCTCTATAAATCTCATGCAATCTCATATTACTAAGGGAAATCTCAAAATCCAAAAGAACACTGGTGATCCAAGGGAATCCAGCTACCAACCAAGAAAATTCATCCTAGTCTTGATTCTAAATGATACCTAGGAATCACCTAACATTGTTAAAGATATCCCAATAGAACCACCATGATACCCATTCATCACGGAGCTTATTGACATGACAGAACCTTACTACACATATTCAATGCCTAATGACCTCTCAGAATAGGTCAACACCAAGAGACACTAGCCCAAAACCATGGCACAATCTTGAGAAACAAAACCTGAGCTAATTATCATCTCACCCTCCCAAGGAAAAAGGTAGAACCAGGAGACCAAAAAAGCCGATTAATCCTTCCATAATACTCACTGCGAACCAATACACTCTCACCCAATCCAACCCCCCACACACCCCTACTACTTCAGAATCCAAGACACAAACTAGACAACTATAAGAATCATACAGTCTCTACTAGGGAATACAAGATAGGGGATACTTCAAGGGAAACAAAAATCAATAACATATTAAAAATTTATAACCAAAGAGATAAAAAAACTAAACTAAACAAATAATAAAATCATTCTACATAGTAAAATCCACAAAAAATCATTTATGAAAATGAATATTATATTCTAAATTTTGACAACAAGAGATTATACCCAATTAGGCTATGATACCACTAATTAGGGGGTTGTGCTACACAAGGTAGTCCCTCATCGAAATAGAAAGGATCCATTGGGTATAATTTAGTTAACATAATCCCAAAATAATATGGAATCAAATACTATGTTTAGTATTCCACTCTTATTAAACATTATCCAATAAATATAAACTTTATTCTTCTATCAAAAGAGAAAAACTACACATGGAAATGGTTAATACAATAATTCATGTTAAAATTTATTCTAAAAAACATCCAATATTTATTTCAATAACTAATAATCTATTCCAATACATATAGAATAATTTATGTAAATAGGAATAATAAGTCAGTAACAAGCAATACACTACTCAAATAGATTCTTTATTATCAAATGAATTCAATCCAAAATTGAATCAATTTAAGAAGAAATGTTAAACATTAATAAGGTTGTAGTGTAATTTCGTAAATGGAATACACATGTTCAATGTTCTTTGGACAATGGACATTGTTCATGGGGTAGGATCGTCATAGGTATTTTTTACTATGCAAAAAATAATGGAATACAATCAATAGCAATGGAAAACAGCAGCAAAACACAACACACCCAAGAAACCACTAAAACATTGATGGAACAAGATTGAACTATAAAAAAGAAAATAAAACTAGACTGGAGTCACTTACTAGGGTTTGGTCCCACCTCCTCTACCATTCCCATCTTCCAGGTTGAGTTCTGCAATCCGAAATCATGTGTCAATGTCCAAGTTTTCTAACGTAGTCCCTACTGCAATATGATTCCACTATTGTCTAAGACTCTTCAATGCTCCAGGTCCACAACTTTTTTCCAAGAACTCATCAAAGATACTGGTCCACAGTTGTTTTCCAAGAACTCCATAGTTGTCCAGAGGTGGTGCCACTCTCTAAGAACTCTACATCAACCCCCGAAATCCAAATGGATGGGGGACTCATGTGGTAGATGACCACGAGCCGCTGAAACCTACTGAGAGACTAGATCTGATGAATCGCCAAAACAAATTTAGAAATGGAGAACACTTTGAGTCAATACCATGATGTATAAAATTTCTCCAAGACATGCCACTGCACCTCTCCCCTTAGAATGATGAAATCTCGATTGAGGACACCACATCACCATGGACCAGCCTAGAAGGGGAATCCATGACCGCTCCACCAAGATGAATATCATCCGTGAGCTTCTTTCCACCACAATACCTAATTGATATCGTGAAATATGATTCTATAGAAACCAAAATTTTGGGGAAAGGGGTCCATGAAACCATGTCTCTATGATCTTCATGCTACCAGTCCATGCTGAACCACTTCCACTTGCCTATTGAGATCCGATAGAAGAATTGAATACCACATGTTGAAGCTTGTAGAAGAATCTTCACCATTGAGAGAAGAACAATATTACCTCTCTCAAAACCTTAAAATCAATTAACCTTAGAAAGGGTTCTAGAAATTAGGGTAACTATGACCATGAAATCATCTAGTAATATTGAGGTTGAAAGACGATAGCTGGCCGGGTGATAGTGATGAAAGAATGATCGAATGAGGTGGATGTTTCAAGAAACTAAGGTGCTTCAATCTTAAGGAGGAAGATGAAGCTAGGTGGCCCTTCTAAAAACCACTAAACAGAAAGAAAAAAATCACATATAGCTGTTGAATCTCAGGCTGATATGAGAATTCCAACATTAAAATCCTATAAAAATGAAAGGGAATATTAAAAATAAATTGAATTTATTTAAAAAATTAATGTGAATATAAAAATTCACAATATATGATGCTCAATATTTATTTTAATCAACATGAAAATAATTCTATTGGGATTGAACCTATAATCCCTAAAACATACCGGATACACTTTTCATATTACCGAGTTATTTATTTCATAAGCTATATTAATCGATTGGATACAAATAACCATAAGGAGTTTCATCTATAATGAAGCTACTAGAAACCAAATCAACAATTACATAATGGAAATAAAACCATATGCAACATGCATTTTATCAGCATGATCCTACGTTCATAAAGAGAAAACCACCCAATTTAGCCTTTATTACTAAGAAATAAAAAAGAAAATAAAGATACAAACATGATGATATGAAAAACAAGACCAGAGAAACTATCTGAGGAGTCTGACATTGTTGAACTAGGTGGTAGTGGTGAAATCATTCATGTAGGGTCAACATTATCCACTTCTGGATGAACTCAAAGACACACCCCAAAAGGATACAAATCTATACATAACATAAGAAATTAAATCATTAAAGAGCCAATAATCTAACCTGAAACCAGGTTATTCTAAAAGACGAGTCAAGATCTGGAACCTCCTTGATCCGTTGTCATATGGAACCCAAGATTGAGTCGATCTCCACTTAATCTCTAGTAGAGAGGTATTCTGATTCTATAAGGTGGTACGAGATCAAGTATTGGGAGTACGGGTGGCCAAATTACCAATTTTCACCTTCTTCTTCTCCAAGAACCTCTCTCTCATGATTGGAAACCCTATAGCCAAACAAGATGAAACCTAGAGAGCCGACGAGATTGATTCCCCTGAATCAATGCATTAAGGTGGGGAAATGATGGTGATCTAGGGAGATTAAAATTATGCAGAATGAAATGTGGGATCAAAGCCATTTGGATATCCAGGATAAAGCCGAAAGTTCATATAACGTGAGGCAAGACAATGCATGGCTCAATTGGAACCATGGGATAGGCACAGTGGGATGTAGACCACATCGAAGCCAATCCAAACAAACTCAACCGGGTAAATCCACTACTTTCTGGTCATCCACAAACAACAGACCCAATATGGACACTGAAATAGGTATAGAAACAAAACAATATTTCTATTAAACAAAATATAAGTAGATAAAATTGAACAATATCCATAAAAAATATGACACCCCCTAAAAACCCTTAATCCGTTAAGTATATAAAAATGAATCATAAGAATAAAATATAAAGGAATTCAATTGAAACAAATATACAGGGGAATAAAAACAACACATATGATATATATTTTCCAATAAATAATAATACACACGACCATTTAATAGATATATATATTATACAATATTAAATGGTTGTCACATGCCATGTGGGTGAACCCATATTTTTATTTCATAATTATTCAATTATATGAATAATGAAAATTAACTTACAATATAGTTGGACCATGGTAAATCACCCTACAGGAGAATTCATAATAACATAATGAGAATACATAATTCTATTGTAAGTGATAATTTAGTAGAAAATCATGTCTTAAATAAATCCACCAATCTCCCCATGATGGATACAAACTTTTTTTCATTAAATTGATGTTCATGCATACTTGTATCAATATTTTTAACTATAATTGATCCTTCATGTCCTAAATGATAATTTCATTTGATTAATGAGAAAGGAAAATTTTTGTTTTCCATAATTTTTTCCATTGTGCATAAAAAAATTATTTGGAATCATATTTGTCTATTATGAATGCTTATCTTTAATAGAGACCTTAGATAAAGAAAATATTTATTTACTATAAATTTTAACTACTAGGTAAGAATATATACTCTCTTCTAAATTATTTAATTGATATTCACAACTGATAAATGAAAATACATGAGCATATACTAACCCTTTAGGAGTTATGATTAATAATAAACATGAGATGATAACACATGATAAATAATTATTTTTCTATATTTCTTCAAAAAGAGAAAAAATTAATAGATGGAAAATATTTTAAAACATAATTTCAAATCAAAATATTTTCATATATTTTATTAGGGGTGCTCTATTTTATAAATATTCATAAAATTAATTATGAATTTTAAATATGTATCATCATCAAACCATTTCTGGTGGTTATATTAACAAACTTATTTGATCAGTTTTTATGATATCATCATTAAAATAACATGAATGTTTAATTCATTAATTTCATCCATATCATGGGATAAATATCAAGAAAATATAGTAAATTGGTATCACATATAAGAAATAAGATAAAAATAATAAAAAATACAATTATTATTTAAAAATATAAAAACAAGTACAATCTTTTTCAAGAGTATTTTTACATTAAAATCGAGATTTAATCCTTTATGTTGTACAACTAGAAGATGCCAAATTTAATAATTTCATCTTGGAATGATCAATTATGTTCACTTTGGTGAACAACAAGTCTGTGATGTTCATCATTCAGTCACTACAGGTGGAAATGATTCATTTTTCATTTGATTAATGATGTTTGTTTCAACATCGACCGCATCAATTATTAAATTTATTTTGATAATAATTAATCAAATTTAATTTACAGAATTTTACAATAGTGAGTATCTACCTCTCTTCAGGAGCTTATTATTTTTTTCAGCAATAAATGATTATGAAAATAATTAACGTATTTTTTCATTGTTATCAACAGGGGTAATAAATATAAAAATATATGATATAGAAAATAAGAATCACATTTTTCATGTAATAATTATCTTAGTCAAATGATAGTTATGAAAACAGCATCGTCAAGATGTGCAATGAAGATAATACAATCATGTTGATATCGTGTTATGAAACTAATTAAACAGTGATTGAAACTGCAAGTAATTTTGATAAATAAAACATGTGATCGATCCGGGCTAAATCATATCATTGACAAAACATGCATTAAATAATTATCATGGAGAAAAAACCAAAAATGGTAATGTAAAATAAGTAGAGAATAAGTATCAAGGAAGTATTTAGGGTCAAAAGTTGGGTTTTCCATTAACATAATATATATATATATATGGTACATAGAGTTTATAATCAATGGTCTAGATTAATCACTACTATCTATGAATGATCCAATGACTATGATAAATGACATGAGATCGTTTTTGGGAGGTGATTGTCCATGGTAATAATTTAATTTTGCAAAAGATCCAATATGAGTCATCATCCATGGAAGTTGTGACAATCCATATTTATTTCATAACAATTTACAAATTATCTATTTATTAAATAATGTGTCTGCCTGTATGGAACCAAATTGTTCATAGAGTGGGTCTGAAACCCCCATAATATGTTTCTAGTGGTTTTACCACTTAAAACTTGGCAATATTGATTTATCCATGTTGGATTTACATAACTCATCATGGTAATATAATAATGGAAGAATAATTCAATGTCAGATCGAGTAATGGGAAATAACAATATATGTATAAAAAACTATACCTTTTTGAATTGGAAAAGGGTCATCATCAGTGGTCTTAACATGTCACAATTGTTATAAATATTTTATCACATCAAACATAGAATTAGGGTTACATAACAAAATTTTAGTTAGTAACTCAACTCGAACCTCCCTTGAAATATTTTACGTACCTTGAATAAAAATATTTTTTCATAAATATTCTTTTCGTATTTCACTTAATAACTCATTAATACAATTAGTTAACAAATTCAATTCTTATTATTCCAAACATGAATAAATTTTAATTTATTTAATTCAATGTTATTATTTTAGCATTGACATTACGTGACCCTCTTGGTGGGGTCCACCCTGTTCTCAACTCTAATTCATCATAATTGGACAAACATTTGAATACAATTAGTGGCTGACCCACTATGGCATTATTGCAATGGAAATTAGTTGTACACATACAATGGGTGTGATGTCTAGTAACGCATATTAGAATCTAAAGATATAAGGAAAACCATATTAATGACAACCAATCCAATGAATATACAGGGTACAATATAATATGTTTTTCACGTGATATCTTTTATAGAAGGATGTATATTTTTGTCCCACCATTATTCCATTATTTATTTTGTGTTTTCTATACAAGATGGAATTAATTTCTTCTAGCGTGATCATATGTTTAATGAATTCAATGCCAATCCTGTAAATAGGGCTCAAGATGTCTCTTCCTATTCCAGAAAGTAATAAATCATGTCTTGGTTATTCATTCAATGCCATATCATGAATGTTGAATCTGATCTATGCTTCATTTCTAAAAACACACACTGTCATTGTTTCCATCAAGTACAAAAAAGTTTGAAATCAATGATATGAATTAATTATAAGTGAGGCAACCAATACACTTGTAAATAAATAGAAATAACCAATACCAACCAAAACATATGGTGTTCCTATTAGCATGTCAGTCCTACTGATCATAAATACTCTACATCAAAATGTGGAAACTTTATGAGAATTGGTCTCAATGCTTATAATATCCTGAAACCTGGTATTCAAACATCATAAGTTCCCCTCTAAAATGATATATCTAGACAGCATGACACATGTTTAAGATTACTATCATAGTATCATTAGGTTTTCATTAAGGTTAAAACTATTATAACCTTTCAACATGACATGTAGTCTATGAGTATTAACATAAATATATTAGATGAAAAATGAATATTACTATCACATTAAGTGAAACACTTACATATATGAAGCTATATACTTTTGATGGTTAACAAAGTACACATTCAAGGTGGATCTAGGTCACCCAATCTAATGAAAAATAAGACAAAAAAGGGAGAAATAAATGGGGGAATATGGTAAATAAATAGTTCTACGTCGTCTTTGCACATATTTTTATCACAAAAAGAGCCTCCTCGATCATGAATTTATGATGAAATAATTTTATTAAATCATTTTCATATAATTTTAAAATAAATTAAATTTAACTTGAATAAATTTATTTTAACTAAATTAAAGTATTGAGGAAATTTATTTTAAATATTCAATTTTTTAAATTCAAATTATTATTTTTTAAATATTCAAATAATTTAATTTTTATTTCATTTCATGTTATTTTTTTTAAAGTTATCTATATTTTTTATTAAAATATTTAATTAAATATCCTAGGATAATTTTTCTTAATGATTATAGATATTAAGTGATTTCTAAAATTACATTTTTTGATAGAATATTCACTGAAATAAGATTATTGGTGGAATATTTTCTAAAAAATATATTTTGGGAAGGAATTAGTGTGGAAAAGGAGAAATATTTTCTTTAGGACAATGCCTTCATATAAATTTTTATCATAAACATTGCAATTTAAAACATGAATTTATGAATGAAATATTTTCATAAATTATTATTATGTATATTTAAATTAAATTAATTTAAGTTAAATATTTTAAAAGCATAAAAGAATTTAATTTAAATATATTATTTATTTATTTTAAAATTTTAATTCAACTTATTTATTTTAAAAAATAAGATTAAATATTTTAATTTTATTCGAGTTATATTTTAAAATGGCTTAATTAATTATTTTATTAAAATATTTATTTAACAATGTGATTCAATTATTTTAAATTTCTTATTCATGTTATTTATTTTACAATATTAATATTATTCATTTTAAGTTATTTAAATTTCTTTTTCAAGTTATTTATTTTAAATATTGAAATTATGTAATTATTTTTTATTCAAGTTGTTTATTTATTATAAGAAATTAAAATATTTCAAATTATTTTTATCAAGCTATTTATTTAAAATTATTTATTGAAATTATTTATTTTTTATATTTAATGTAACACCCCAACCAAATTCACACAACAATAATCATGTTGGAGTGCTACATGACCTCAGGCCTGCCTCCTTGTACACTAGAGGCTCTCGAATAACAGTTAGGGTATAAGGTGATCCCATATGGAGAATATACCCTAACATGAGAGTGAAATAACTAGAAAAATAAAAAAAGCTATAATAATAATCAATATGAATACATTGAAGGATAAAAAACCATTTCCATAATAAATGTAAAATGATGTCATACAAGCATACAAATACATTAAATAACCCATTTGGTCGATACCATATACAAAATAAAACAAAAAATAAAATACACCATAGACTCTACTGTTATCCTCAAGACTCAGCTCAATCTCAATCTTCAAATACCTCTGAGTTTCTTCATACCGATTAAACAACATTGTGGCTCTTCCCTACCTGAACCTAAGAAAAATGAGGTCTACTCGAGTGCCAAAGTGAAATGGATTCCATAGTAGGGTGTGAGTATAAATCAGTAGGACCCCACCAATGGTGTCCCTAACATAGCCAATATATATCATTTATGAACATGTGATATGATCAAAATAAATAAACAACTTCTGAAAACAAATAAATTAATCATTTTGGATCATCAAGTTCTATATAGACACCCAATATAGACTATATCTACTTTTTCCAGTGCTAGAGTTTCTCTGAGCATAAGTAAACACTCGTGGGTGGGGATATACCCATCCTCCAAACATGAGAATCCACTAAGTGGAAATACAAAAATCCAAAGAATCAAAATTATCCATCCATATAGGCAGTTTTCTCCTCTACCCAAATCCACATATCCATCCTACAAGGGGGGTATATCCACTACCCGAAACCACATTTCCTTATGCTCGGGGGTGGGGGTGGGGGGTTTCATGCCCTACCGAGAACCAAATATATACCAAGTATCATACAACATAACTGGAATCATAATAATGTATACCAAGATGAATACACCATCCCCAGAACCATATACGACACATGGGGTCATTGAACCTCCATAGAACCATATAAACCTACACCCGGGGGTATCCACCATCCCAAAAACACAAGAATCATATACACCTAGGGGCCTCAACCCTCCCCAAAACCATAATATATATAAAGCCAAAAAAACATACAGTTGGGGAAATTGACCATCCCCAAAACTATAAAAGCTAAATTATACACCCTGAGGCATCCTCTATCCCCAAATTCTCATATCAGATATCACATTTTACCATTTCTTTTAAATTTTAATTTTATAAGTTTTATTATTTCATTCATTACTTTGTTTTCCTTTCATCATTTATTATCACTATCATAAGGATCAAGCTAGTAGTTCTCAAGTTCAAAAGTGACACCCAGACTAATAATCTATCTCCCATCCACTACCCCTCTCTAAAATCATCATCTAATTGGGTCACCCATCGAGGTCCCCTATGTAAAACCCAAAATGTTATAAATAAAATCCATATTTTTATTTAATTAGATGTCTTATTGTCTATTTTGGTTAATGAAAAGACAAGAAATTCATTGGTAATATATTATTTAATTTAAAATAACATTAAGAATATTTACCATTGATAATATAGTCATTAAATAGTGATCACATGATTAGTATAAATATAAGGTTTTACCAAATACAATTGACACTGACAAAGGAAGTGATGACCTCAACCTGTAGGATCATACCCTAGGAATCCCATTTATTATATATTATGAGGGAGATATAATCTATAGTATTTTCCCTTGACCATTCAAATGTTGAGATCCAATAACTTAATTTTGAGCAAAACTATTTACATTAAAAGTTCAAGCTCGTTGAGATCTCAAACCAAACAAAGAAAGCCAAAGCACCCCATGAAAGTCTCACCGTCACACACCTTACTCTTATGGAATTTTCTGGTGTATTGAGTGGATATTTACCACAATCAAAAAATATTAATTTGTATATTGTATAGAATAGTGAATATTTTTTCATCTTATTGTTACTTTATAATTGATTTTTATTTTTATTCAATAAAACAAAAAATATAAAATTTTGTAATATTAAAATTCAATTAAGGAATTAATTTTGATGAATTAATGAATTATTGAAATAAATAATATTTTTATAATAAAATATTATTAAATACTTTTTATTAAATATAAATGGTCAAATAATTTTTATAATTTCAAATATACTTTTTATAAGGGTTCAAAAACTGGTTTTGTCAAAAAAAATCCCAACATTTCTCAATAAATGCTGAATCTTATTTTAAAAGAGAAAATGAAAATATTTAGAAAATTATTTTGTTAAAATGAATATTATTTTCGGAATCAGAATGCTGAAATAATCCAACAACGAATTTCTCATATTTTTCTAAGACAGTCAAATTTTCAGATAAAAATTAAATACCATATAAATATATGGTGAGTATTATGAAATCATAATGTTCCAAAAAATGATTGAATAAATTCTATAATGTGTATCCATGACCAAATATGTGTTTTAGCTTTAAAATAATACGATTTTTGGTTTATTTAATTAATTTTATAAAGCCATTATGAATCCTACCAAACCTAGACAGGAAAAGGTCCGAGTATGTAAAATGCTATGTGTATTTTTTTTATTTTGTCTTATTTATATTAAAAATATGAAAACATATTTATGTACTAAATCTCGTAGCTCAGGTTCGGTTCTTCACTCCTTGAGCCATATTTCACACTGACCACCCATCCCAAGGTCCTTTATCACATTCTCGTACTTCATGCCAAACCCATCACTAAGAGGAAACCACGTCCCATGATGTGTACTTAATCGCATCATGACACCTACAACCTATGTTCTTGTTTAATTTAAGATCTGATTGATGAATCTACACCTTTTCTGATTTGTAATCTCTTCTTGTGTGGTTTCCTCTCTTTCTCTCTCTTAATGAATGAAGTGGAATATTTTATCTTCTGTTGGAAAAGTTTAGATCTAGGTTTTCAAGGATCTTAATCTATTTGATCTTAGATCTAGGTCATGGTTTGAAATCTATTCTATCATTGAAAAATTGATCATTACACATCAATTTGGGTAATTTACTTAGTGAGGGATCATCAGTGATCATGGGGAATGTGTTCTAAATTTCAATTCCTATAGAATTGTTTTTAATTTGGTTTCTGTAATTGTGAAATTGGAATTTCCACATATTGCAATTGCATCTAGAGTTGAATTAATATATTTTTAAATTAATTATTGTGATTGAGGAATTTGTGGAAAATTGAGCTTATTAAATTGGTCATCTAATGGGATTTTAATGTTGGTTTGTTAAAGGTTTTATGAATTTTTTAATTAATGAAAATTATGGGATTGTTGGATTAACTTTAACTAGTTAATGATTTATATGAAAAAATGTGGATAAATGTTTTAATGATGATTTTTTTTTCACAGTATTCCTTGTGGATAAATTTAAGAACCATGATTGAATAGATATTTAAAATGGGACACTATGATGAGAATGAAACCGACAAAGATTCGGGATAATAACCTGTAACTAGAAGAGTTGATGGATAAAGTGTTTATCTATTACAGTACGTCGCCTTGGGGTTCTCTAGTTTTTATTACAAATATTATTGATGGGAATTTCGGGTTATGTGTTGATTACCTAAAGATGAACCAGATGATAGTGAATAACGGATGACCTATTATGCGTATCGATGATCTCTTTGACCAATTGAGAGGGGATTTTTCTCTCCAAGATTGACTTGAGGTTAGGGTATCATTTTCCGAGAGTTAAACTATTTCATATACCATGGAAAATTATCAAAAGTAGGTATATAATATATGAGTATTTCATGATGATGTTCAAGCAGAATAATGCAGCAGAAGTGTTCATGGCTTGATGAAAAAAATCTTCCACCTGTACCCAAATTAGTTTGTGGCTATTTTTGTTGATGAATTTTTAGTGTACTAAAAAACACATTACAATAATGCCCAGAATATTGACATCATACTGAGTAAACTGAGAGAGAATTATCTATACACCATGCTATCTTAGTGTTGATTCTAGATGAATCAGGTACATTTATTATGTCACATCATCTCAAAGGAAATTTTGAAATTCAACCTAGAGAAAGTTCATACAGTTGTTTCTTGGAAGAAGACCAATAATTTATTTGATAGATGTAGATTTCTAGGCTTAGTGGTCTATTATCAAATATTCATCCAATACTTATTCCTCTTGGAATAACCACATTCTAGATTAAACAAGAAGAGATATTGGATTTAATGATATGGAAAATGTGAGAAATATTTCTAGGATTTAAAGAGGCATTTCAATACCACCATAATATTAATCCTACCAGATATAGGGGATGATTTTATTGTGTTTTGTGATGCATCTAGGGTAGTACTCAGAGTATTTTTTATGAAAGGTTATCAATTTATGGAATATGGGTCATGGTAGTTGAGGCCAAATGAACAGAACTACCCTACACATGACCTTGAGTTAGCTGTAGTGATTTATGCCTTAAAGGGATGGAGGAATTACCTATTGGGAGAAAATTTTAATATGTATACTAACCACATAATATTAAAGTATATCTTTTCATAATGATATTTGAACCACATGTAGTGGATATGGGATGAGTATATATAGTTGTTTGATTTTTAGCTAGCATATACACCCAAGAAGGGAAAACGTGTTACTGATGGTTTAAGAAAAAAAATAGACTCAGATAGTTTAGCAGTCTATCTTTTAGAGTAATATGATGAAATTGTTGGAAGAAATGCAAGTTGAGGTTCTGGAGGGGCAGGAGAAGATGACCCTTATATTAGTATCAATGGAGTCCATACTTCTGAGCTGGATCAGGGAGATGCAGTATGAGGATCTATAGTGTCTGGGCTTGAGGGGAAGATTTGAATGTGGGTAGTAACATTCAAACTGGACCATATATAGTGATGAAATCATTTATGTAGTGAACCAAATTATTGTGCCTATGTGTATGTGAGAGGATATGATGCAAGAATTTCATGACTCGAAGTGTGTGATGCATCTAGATTTGACGAAAATGTACCATGGCCTATATTGATAGTATTGGTGGTCAGGCATGAAAAAAATAAATTGTTGTGTTTGTGACATGATGCTACATCTTTCACTACCACAAAAATGGGTTTTCACTGCACCATCCATTAATAGCTCTAAAACAAACGCTGATAAAAGGTTTCCATTATCACCCTAAAAAAAGAACTGATAAATGTAATTTTAGTGTTACTAAAAACAATGTTAAAAGTAACCCTTTATTTGCATTTTTTTATTACGAATATTGTTAACTCCTTTATCAGTTCTTTTTAGTGATGTTAAAGGGACCCCATCTATTAGAGTTTTTTGTAGTAGCACTGATAATGGTGAGTCTATATCATCACTTTTTTTACTATCACTATTAAAGGGTATATTTCAAAAAATATAATTAAAAATAATACCAAAATATATAAGTATATAAGTATATTTAAATTGATAAAAATATAATATATATTTTTTAAAAATTGTTTAGATAAGTATAAATTGGAATTTACACTTAATATATAAGATATTTAGGAAAAATGGAACATAAAATATTTTAAAAAATATTATTAAATAATAAGTTTCTAATTATTATCATGTAATAATCATATAATAACAATTTGGAGACACAAAAAATTTTAAAACAAAAAAAAAGATCTAAAATAAGTTGAAAACGTAACTCAAACTTCAAATGGTCATAATTTTTGAACTGGGAGTCCTTTTGAGAACTAGCACATATAATATCAAATCCTGTGATGATCTCAACATACAAATGATAGAAGGAAAGATTGTGTCACATTTTTTAGGCCAAAAAATTCCCAAAAGGCCTCCAAAACTATGTTTTTAATCGGGATACCCAATTAATTTAACATTCTACGGAATTCCAACCTCATTTAAGAGGGATATTTTTTCCCTTTTCCAGTGGAGACTAAATTTATTCCTAGGGATTACATTCATATTGATGTTATGGATTTTAAATTTTATCATTTTTTACAATGTATTATTATTTATAATCAAATATATAACAATATTTTCATATTTGTCATCTATTCACACATAAAAAAATTTAAATAAATAATTAAACATATTTACATATAAATTGTATTTTTCAATATGTAATCCTTATATAAATAAAAAATATTATCTACTTTTTAAAATACAAATATATGATTATTTATATACCTATATAATGTGTGTGTGTGTGTTAGTGAGTGTGTGTATCAGAAAATATATATATATTATCTATATATTCTAACATATGAATATACATAAAAATATATAATATATGTAAATATAAATAATGATATATAAATATTTATAATTATACTTATAGATTCACATATAATATATATATGTGTGTGTTTGTGTGTGTGTTGTATATTTTTGTTTATTTATTTACTTATTTATATACACACAAAAAAACATAATTTATTAATGTATTTAAAACTAATCTTATAAAAATATATTAATATACGAATAAATATATAAATATAACAAACTATATATATATAATATAATTCTATATTAATATATGAATAAATATAACTGTATATATATAAATATAAATGTCATTAAATCGAGATCAAAACAAGATGGTTGAGTGGTAAAGTTGCAAGCACGCAAGGGAGAGGTCTTGTGTTCGAATCCAAGTGGAGGTAGATGCACAAGTGGGTGTGGGGGGCAGTGCTATTAATGGGTGGGGGGAGGGGTTCTGTGCCTTGTGATATTGAAGGGTATGTGGTGGTGTATGTGATCAGGTCTTCCTATAGCTATTGAAAGGTGTTCAAGTGCTATTAAAAAGTGTGTGGGTCTACCATTTGATTTATAGTTTTTTTTAATTTTTTATTTTATCAGTTCTAAAAAGAGCGCTAATAAAAGAATTTTTTATCAATGATTTTTTATATCTAATAAAAGGGAACCCCAATTTAACAGAACCTTGATTGTCAGTTAAATTCTAGATATGATAAAGGCTTGTTTAGAGTTGATAAAACACTGTTTTGTAGAAGTGTGTCAATAGGTGAAGTCTAATCTTCAATGACCTAGTGGTTTACTACAGCCGTTTCCCATTATAGAATTCAAGTGGTATGATGCTACCAAGGATTTCATGATGGGTTTCCTAAGGATTACTTAGAAGAATAATTCTATTTGGGTGATAGTAGATCGAATGAAAAAAGTAACACATTTTTTCTTATTTAAGAGACTTCTTCAGTGGGTCTGTTATGAGTTATGTACGTTCAAGAGATAGTCCATCAGCAAGGGGTCCCACAGAGTATAGTATCATTCTATGATTCACTTTTCACTTGGCTCTTCTGGAAATGTTTTCAGAGGGTTCTTGGTACATAGGTATATGTGAATACATATTTCCACCCACATATATATGGGAAGTCAAAATAAACGATATATGTTTTGGATGATACACTATGAGAATGAGTTCTTGAATTTTGTGGGTCTTTGGAGAAGCACTTGGTGCTCATTGAGTCCCCCATATAACCACAGTTATCAGGATAATATTTAGATGAAACCATATGAGGCTCTTTATGGTAGGATATGTTGATCATCTCTATGTTGGATGGAGGCAGGTGAGTCGGAGTTGTTCAGACCGAGTCTCGTGCTGGATACATCGAAGAAGGTTTAACTGATTCAGAAAAGTATTGCTATGAATCAAAGTAGGTATAATCTATATGTTGATAGGAATCTATGAACCCTTTATCTTATAATGGGAGATCATGTGTTCCATATGGTGTCACCAAGATTGGATCACTATAGGATTCTAAGGTAGGGATAGTTGGCGCTCGGGTTTGTTAGGCCGTTTGAGTTTATAGAGAGAATCAGCCTAGTAGCAAACCGATTGGATCTTCCACAAAGGTAAAATGATAAGAACAATGTTTTTCATTTTTCACAACTTTGGTGGTATCACACCAACCCTTATAATTTGATCTATGCAGATGATGTTGAGTTTGAGACCGATGTGTTCTTTTAGGAGAATCGGATACGTGTCATGGATCCCAGTGAGACCGTGTGTAGGGGAAAGATCATGTCGATAGATTCATTATTTTGGTAGCATGGTTGTGTTATAGAGGAAGCATGGGATATTAGAAAAAATATGCAGGATCAGTGTCCCGATCTTTTTACCCCAAAATCATAGAGATGTTTGGGAGTATAGCTCGTTAATGAGTTGTCCTATGGTGGGGATATTGTAAGATCCTGAACTTTCTGGAGATGATTCGTTCTCATTTTTATGTACTCCTTTTACCTTATTTTCATAATAACATTATTGTGTTTTACTTTGGGGGGGTTTCTAGTGAAAAAAAAATTATATATGTTTTTTAGGGGTTTTTTGGCAGTGTGTTATTGGCACATGGTTTTACCAAATCAAGAACCCTGCTCCAAAAAATCATGCATTCCCAAATAGAGGGGAAATGAATGGTTGGCATACAAAAATTTCTAGTTGTTCACCATCTTATTAGTAATCGTGTGACCTCTAGGAGAGTCACATAGTTAAGGTTCACAATTGGAAAAATTCGGCACCCATGCCCAGGAACCCATGTGCTTGGTTTTTAATCCCCATATAATTTTAATTAAAATTCATGAACCACGCAGCTTTCACCCTAATTCACCCCCGCTTGACATAGAAGGACATCCTTCATTTTTTGGAGGTTTCTGAGAGGGTTACAAGGCTATATGAATACCATTATTTATAAATTGAAGATCAGATTGATGTGTCGACACCTATTCTGGTATGTAATCCCTTCCCATGTGGTTTCCTCTCCCTCTCATCTATTTTCAGGGATAAAGAGGAATGTTTTATCCTTCATTGTAAAGGGTTAGACATATGTTTTCATGGATCATATTCAGTTGGATTTTGTATCTTGTTTTTAGTTCTAAATATCTTCTTCCATCATGAAATTGATCGTTCCACATCAATTTGGGGATTTCTGTTATGAGCACTCATCAACACTCTTGAGGTTGGTGGTCTGAATGTCAACTCCCATAGTCTTGTTTTTAGTTACATGTTTTAAATTCTGAATATGAAATTTCGACATTCGACAATAAAATATTTAATTGAATTAATTAATTGGTTAATTAATTAATATGATTCTAGAATTGGTAGAATAATTGGATTAGGAAATTGGTCAATTAATGGGATTTTGAAATTGGTTGATTAATGGATTTATGAATTGATTGATTAATGGGAATTAAGGGATGGTGGAATTATCATTAAATTTTTAATGGTTTCTATTAATAAATGTTTGTAAATTGTGTAATGGTGATTTTTTCATATTATTCAATGGGATTAAAGTGATGAACCATGATTGAATTGATAATTTAATTGGGACACTTTGATGATATTTTTTGATAAGAAGGTTAATGTTTCTTAACCATGATATTTGTGAAATATGTGATATAAATGATATTTGTGATATATGTGATAATTTGTGTGGGACCAGGACTATTTCTTTAAAAACCATGAGTGATTATAGGTGTGTGGGACAGAATTTGATTCTTCAAAATCCAATATATGATAAAAATGAGGAGTGGGACGGAGAATGATGCTTCAAAATCTCACAGGGTACCTAAAATTATTTTCTGAGCCAAAATTTTTTCATTGGACTATCATTCAAAGTAGTTGTGATATGAATTGAAATTAAATGGAAAATAGATTCCCATGTTATAAGGAATTGTGATTTTTCTATGTGATATGGTTTAGACTCAGTCATGGACCAAAGAAGGAATTGATGGTACTAGTATCATCGTGAACTCAAGTAATTTATGTGGTTAATTAAAGAATAATGAAATGTGATAACTGTTTAAATTATTATACTTTTTATTTATACAACTGCATAGTATTTTATAGATTGGGTATTGTTATAGACATCTTTGGTGGTGGCCAACTGAGTTGTACTCACACCCTACTCAGGATGCCTGATTGGTAACCAAATAGACTTCATGTTTGCAGGACAGGATAATGGAATCTGGCCAATGTTAGATGGCTAAGTTGAGATAGATCATGGAGGAGGGAACCATACATGATGTTGGGGCCCACTTGGGAGTCATTAGTGTGTATTTATTTTGGTTTTTAATTTTTTTATTGTTTTTTTATGCATTTATAAGTATTGTATAGTCTCTCCATGTTATGTATTATACCCTTGCTACTAGTCAGCAACCATTGGTGTATAGGGAGGTGCACTTGAAGTCACATAGAGAACCATCTTGGGGAAATGTCATGTGATAATCAGGTCAGGGTTTTACCAAATTTAATGTGAAAATTTGATATATTTTCATTATAAATTTAAAGGTAAATATGAACTATGGACTTCATGTAAAACTATACACTGTAAATTTATATTGTATATTTGCACAATAAAATAACAATGTAAATTTACATTATTAATTTTAATATGAATATATTCACACATGAAATTTTAACATGTATTTATTTTATATTAAAAAAATTGAGTAGAAAATTTCATTGAAATTTTTGAGTATAAATTGCCACTTATAATTTTAAAATTATAATGAATATTTAAAATTTATGTTTATGTACGCATATAATTTTATTAATATTCATGTTTATGCTTATATTGAATTTTAATATGAATTTGGACTAATAATTACTAATTTTTACTGCAATTTTTCTTTTAAACTGATATAGTTCCCATTGAAAATTAAATTTCAATTATAACATTACACTGATAAATGGAAATTTTCACTGTGAATTTTTATTGAAAATCTCAGTACAAATTGTGGAACATTCTATTTGATATTTTCACTAAATTTTCAATAAAAATTTCCATGTATGTTTGTATGTATATATCAAAATTTTCCAATGTAAATTATCACATGCAAATTTATAAGTAATATCAATTAAAAAATTTCAATGAAAATTTCCATTGAAAATTTATATGTATGTATGTATGATTTTGAAAAATTTTAGTCCTAATTTACACTATAAAATCACGATGAGAACTTATATATATATATATATATCTTTGTGTGTATCCATTAATATATTCATTCAAATGAACACTAGAAATAGTCACTTGAAATTTCAGGTATATACTTCCAATGTAAATTCCCAAAGTAAATTTCTATTGTAAATTTATGATATATATGTACTGAAAATTTAAAATTAATATTTTCACTAGAAATTCACTATTTATTATTATAGTTTATATTGATATCAATGTATGTGTGCGTGTGTAATTTCAGTAAAATTATTTATTGATAAAGTTTTTGGGTAAATATAAATTTGAAATTTGCACTCAGTTTTATGTATAAATTCACATTAGAAATTTACATTGAAAAAATGATTGAAATGTTCTCAATACAAATTTTCATTGTAAATTTCAAGTAGTAATATGTGAATGTCTGTATTTACATATTTATATTAATGTATATTTATGAATGTATGTATGTATATACTTATACTAATATATATCTATATACATACATTGTTTGTATGCATGTATATATACATTGGAAATATGAAAAAAAATGTTTTAATGAATATAGATCAATTATACATGGGGGTGAATGGATACACGATGAAGAGTGGCATAGTTAGGGGGTAGGGGAGCTGGGTAGGAAGATGATGTAGGTGCAACACATTGAAGACAACGTTGGGAGAGAATTGTACTTTTATGCCTAGGGTTGTGGAGGTCGTGTGAGAGGAGGTGGAGACACCTCATGATGATTACTTTTATAATTTTATATAATCCCGATATATGATCCATTATTTTTTATTCCAATCAACCACAGTTTCTATGGCCTTTATTTTGAAATTTTAAAATATTCGACACCTCCTATAAATTCAACTATGTTTTTACTTCCTCTGTAGTTGAGGATCCAGACATGGAGGAGGGTAATCTGGCATTCATTCCTTCTGAATTTATTTTGTAGATCCTCAGTTTGGCGACCTTATAAACCCTAATAATGTTGAGGATAGTGTGAAAGGATTGAAACCACATGAACTATGGGTCCAAATTACTGACCAAAACATGCTTCAATCGAGAATGATTTTATGTTATCTTATTAATGCCCACACAACCCAATTATATACTCCCCCTACTTGAGTAATGTAGGTGAACGTGGATGATTCTAGATTACAACTGTATTCTATGAAATGATTTCTAAAGTGAGGGATCGATCCTCCAACACCCACCACTAGTGGTTTGTGGAGGTTACATCAGATTTAAGGTGTGGATCATGTTGGCAGTGTTGGAAGTGATGTTGGGCATGGTCTAAAAATCATAGGAAGGAGACTTGCCGACAGAAGTGTGGGTGTTGGGGGAGACAAGAAGGGCATGGATGAACTGGGGCATGATCGAATGGAATCATAGAACAAGGTGGGGTATGTTCGTACCACTATCATTGAATTTTTAGTGGACTTCGAGGTTGATCAATTTAGGGTTTCTCTCTGTCGGGGATCCCTGGGAGGATTCATACCATCATAAATGGCCCGAATACCTTCAATGGTTATTTAACCATTGATAAACCTATTAATTTAAGAATAAATATTTTGATTCTAGATTTTAATTTTAATACACACACATCAAAAATAATTTAGTTCCATGCCAATTTTAAATGTCTCATTGACAACATTTAATAATATCTGATAACTTATCTAGCACCAATGTGAGAAAATACCTAAAACTACATAATGTTGTCAATACATTCATTTCTCTCTGTAGATGAAAATATATTTTTTGTTTTTGACTCAAAATAAATATTGATTTTATATAATAATTTATGGAGTGTATAATTTTTCAATTGATTTCCAATACTTTATTTACATCTGAATTATTCATATAAATATTGCGATCAACTTCTCAATGGTCCTTCTAAACCATTTTAAATATGGTATATGATGCTAAATATTTATTTTAATCAAAAAAACTATCATACAATATATACTCAATGATAAATATTAATGTACATGGACATTTAATATATGCATATGTTATAAAAAATTTAAATGGTGTCAAATGTCATGTGGCTGCACCCATATTTATATTTCATAATTTGTAATTTATATAAATATTGTAAATTCACTTATAATATTATTGGTACTAGTATAAATGGATTATTGAAAAATACATAATATTTGGTAAATCAACATACTAGGGCATTCATAATAATATAATTAAATTGCATAAGTCTCTTATTTGTGATATGTTAGTAGACAAACATCTATTAAATAAATTCATCAATCTACCCATGATGGATGCCTACTATTTTATCAATAAATTGATGTTGATGTATACTTATATTAATATTTTTCATTATAATTTATCCTTCATGTCCGAAATGATCATGTCAATTATTTTTTATGTTAGGATCAGTAAACATCTAGTTTAACATAATTATCCAAATGGTGCCAACTACAGGTTAAAAAATCCATGGCCCTGAAAATTTATTAGAAAAATATAATGAAATTGAACAGGGGGTTATGTAAATAGTGTACATCACACACACCCCTAAAATAATAGAAGTAAAATGGTGCATCTAAAAAAGAAAAATAATAGGAAATGTATTGTCCTCTTTAGAATTTTTACCCATATTATGTGCATTCCCATAACCTCAAGGATGACATCATTTTTACATTTTGGGGTGTTCCATGGGCTACATCAATGATCTATTCTTTTATCAGTGTCCACCTTATCATATACTGCCTCTGGTATGTCAGTGGGATGTTCTATGGATTCAGTGGATTTTCTTCAATTACCTGACATGCCTGGTTCCTTACGTGCTAATGTTTCCTCCTCCACCATAGGCTCAGTGATAGCCTCAAAACCAAGTTGCACAGTAGAGTCATTTTCAGCCATCTGGATTCCTTCTTGATCTATATGTATATCCCCCACAACTAGTTGTTGTCTAGTGAGGTCCACTTTAGAAGAGGGGGTATTGGAGCCCTCAACCGCCTCCACATTGTAATGAATATCCCTACTCTTCTAGGGATGTTCCGCATAGAAAATTCCAAATCCGAGAGTACTAATGAAATTAGGAATGGTGGTGAAATTTGTAGTCTGTTGAATACCTTTGATATGATTCTACCCCATATCAGCATTCCCATCAACAAAATTACTATAAAAACCTTCCCTGGACTCGGAACAAGCAAATGCACCAGGGTTATGTCTAGGAGGGGCATTGAAAGGCATAGATGGAAGATCTCCAGACATAAAATCTTGTACAGAATCCTCGACATTATTTTTGATCAAATTTATAGTAATAAAAAAACCCTCAAACTATAAGGAACTTTTGAACCCCCTCTTGTACATTCCCATCAAGATACACATTCTCCACTGGGTCTCCATTCTAAACCTCATTAAACTATGCTGGATGTTTCATTTTTAAGTTTCCCACTTCCTTTCCCACATAAAGAGATCCTGTATTAGGTGGAATATTCCCCCTAGAAAAAGTATGGTCCCCAATAATCTCATCCAGATATCCTCCATCATCACTTCTAGGTCCCTCATCTTCAATGGAATCACATTTTTCATGCCATTTTAAAGAAGATTTATGTTGATCCACAAAATTATCATCATGTGCATTATTTACAGCATGAGTGTAATTAATTGATTGACTAGAAATAAGAACCATAGCCTCAACAACTACATCAATAAAAGATAAGAAAGTATGTTGTGTTTCAGATTTAGTCTATCCATCTTCACTTCCCCCAAGTCTCGTGGAATTTAGGTACATACCTATTACAAGATCTTTATATGAATCTATCATGTCTGCATCTCTTAGACATTTGGGACCAATCGTCGAAGAGAGGAATTCTGCCTGAAACTCCTTCTCAAAGTCAACCCATGAAACATAGATATCCTTCCTCTAAATGAGGTAAATCATCCACCACTAACATGTTGTTCCCCTCATCTAGATATCTTTTAGGTTAACCCAATACTATGTCAGATCCCTGATCAAGCAGAAAGTGATCACTAGCTCTTTGAGCCAACCCTCCATCTCTATGTCTTAGACACTTCCCTTGTAATTTCCCAGAGATTGTCACTAGAAAGAATGATGGGTCTTCTACCATTTTCCATCCTCCTCCACATGGTCAACCCATCATCAATTAACTGGGTCATCCTACTGATCCTCCACTTCTCATACCACATGTCAATGACGTCAGGGAGCCATAATTGGAAGGAAAACAAGGAACTCCTAATCCAGAGTAGTATGTAATTTATTTTAGATTCATTTTAACTCATTGTTTATATTAATTTTAAAAAAACACCCAAATACAATAAGAACACAAGTATTAATGATTCATGTACCTTTCCCGGGGTCTCTACCCCGTAATCGGTGTAGCCTCATTGGGTAATTAGGTAACCATAGAGTCCTTTCATCAGATCACGAGGGGCCCTAAAATCATGTATCCTAGTTGTTCTTCCCTAGTCTATGTCATGGACCATGATCACCTAAAACTATTTCCATACCGACCCATGCAATACTCATTGTTCCTTACTCCAAACTCCATCCTATCTCTCCACAATCACATCTGATACCATTCTTTCATGAACCACCTTCTTCAAGATGATGGAATGGATAACAAGATGATGAGACCTACCTTCCTCAAGATGAAGGAGATATAATGACCCCATAGTACCGCCGCCAACAGACCCTGGGGTGGAAACCAACACCAAGGGTATAAAAATATCACAAGAATGGGAGGCATTACCCTATTTATAGTAAGCATGATTGGGATATAATATGTATCAACCTCAAACTAATCCAATACAGAAACATATATATATATATAAAGACACCAAAATCCATCCCACTTTAATGTTTAAAGTAAAATTTCATGAAATGAAAAAGAAAACTCCAATGTAAGTACCAAAATAAAACTAATAAGTGTCACAACAACCATCCCCAACATCTGAGCTAGTATGTTCTAGCATGGTCTACGTAATCTCTATGTAAATATGAAAAAAAAAATTATATACGTAGGGTGGGAATACAAGTATTCTAAGTAGGGAGAACCCAAATTTACCCATGCACTAGATGGATAAGCATACTAATGGCCCTATGAGAAAACAATTGAAACTCAACAGCAGTTAACAAGGTATACTATCCACCCAAACCTCACAAATAAAAGCTCAAAAAAATAACACAAGTAAAGTAGTAAGCAAATTGATATTTTGTTACCCCACACCACTTTCATTTTGTTAACTACACATCCATAATAGAAAATGTCCTGACGCTACCATGATCTTCCACAATCCCCACTATCACAACCTACCCAAACACACCCGGGTCATATACCACATCACATATCACTCGCAAACACCCGGTCCACAAACCACAACCCCATATTGAAGACACCTATGAAGCACAGCTTCCCTGTAGACACATGCGCCTCACAACCACATCACAACTTGAACAAAGAGTCTAGGGCTTCCAATTCCTAGAATAATGAAGAGATATGATCCAATAACCATACATCTATCCTCCCACCGGGATGTTGGGAAAGGACACCCTCCCCTATAACAATGGGGGTGTTTAAAAAATAGTTCTCAACACAGGTGGGGTGTGTATAGAAATCAAAATGAAATAAATGTATATATATAGGTACCAAACACTCATCCCAAACTATGGGTTTTCAGAATGAAAACCAGCCCACACAAAAATTCTCTTGATGACACCTATAAATGAACTTATCAAAATGAATGACGATCACTTCCAAATTTAATAAATGAAATCCTCTTCACTAAAATCCACAACCCGAAAAATACCCCCCCAACCCCCCCCCCCCCCAATTCATTTATTTAGTTATTACATCCCTACCCAAGAAACTAAAAAAACTACAAACATTATATGGAGAAAAAACCATACTAACCACAACCAAATCAAAACAAAGGAAGAAGTCCCAAGGTAAAAGAATCAATTCTATCACCCATTCATAAAATAATGGCCTCTAGAAATTCTGGGTGGAAGACCCACTCAGGTTACCACCATCCTTCTTTAAAATCATCCCTCCTAAACCTTCCTCGGTATCCCCACTACACAATAATCACTACAGTTAGAATAAAAAACTCACCCCACATGCAGTCCCATTAGACACTCTCCTCTCATGAACACCCATTCAACCACTAAAAACATCATTATTCAATGTCAAGCCACCATGTCCTTCCTCTCAATAAGTAAAATCCCCAACACACCTCATTACTGCCACACATGGTGCCCTGTTAAGAAAAAACACCACACCCAACAAATGCATAAAGATGAACATGACAAACCCAGTCCTATAGCCCTTCTTCCCAACCACTATCTAGATGTTTTCCCACTTCATAACATGTTCATCCATTCCACAATCAATAAATATCTCACCATGAGATTACATCAATCTTCATGTACTTCCCCATACACACAACCACACTCCCAGCCACAAAACCACAATACCAGCACATACACAAGGCCAAACAGAACCACTCACATCACACAACCACACCAACAAGGAACAGTTTATTCATATTTAGAAAACACTCGTTCTTTAATTCCACTTGATGAAACAAGGGTTATCATAGAAAAAGTTTGATCCCAAGGAATAGATTTATTTAAATGAATATACCTGGTTAAACACTTTCCTAATAATATGACCATTCACGGAGTAGTAGCAATAAGTATTCACAAAACATGCAAGTGTGAAAACTGAGATCACCAGCAAGCTTGAATTTTAGGTGAACACAACCCATAAAATTCACATTACGGATCAAGGGTAACATATAAAACAAGTTCATCATCATCTTCATCTTACCATCCACTCATTTATTACCTCTTATTATCTTCATTATGTTTGTGTTTAACTGTAGTCACACGGGGACATGAGTACACCCATCCTGCATGTTTCACAAAAGAAAGAGAGATTGGGGAATCCCTACCTGAAACAACAGATGATCAAAAAAATTTCCTTGCATCATAAACAGGGGGTCCTGAGAGTAGAAGGAAGACTCCAGGTGAAAACTGAACAAGCTACTACAACACAAGCACATGAATCCTTAGGGAATAAAGGTTCTCGGTACATCAATAGAAAATGGAAGGGTTCAAAGTAAAAGTGGATTTAGGCTTTAGAAATTCCAGATCCTAAATCTATTGGGGAAACTATTTTAAAGGCCACTAAATTCAGATCACAACCAAGACCACACAGTTTGGGAGTCAAAGGAATCTTCATTTTTTTAGGAGATTAATACAATTTGAAATGTCCCAACAAATCATTAAATATGTCATTTAACTCATTTAATTTTAAAGGATATGTCAAAGGGGGGAAACTGGAAAAACAAAGAAAAACTGGAAATGAGTCATCGATGGGTGAGTCACCAAAAGTGAGTCGTTTATGGGTGAGACACCGATATAGAGTCACCATCATGACCCACCAACTCAATCTACCAATGGCACATACTGATGCCCTAAACTACTGACGGTCGGACCTACCGATGCACGGACCTACCGATGCCTGACCTACAGACACCATGACCTACTGACACCTGGACGCACCAACGCCCAGACCTAATGACACCATGAGCAACTAAAATTGAGTCATATAATTTGATATACTGATGATAATTCACAAAAGTTGAGATACTGATGTTGATTCTCAAATGCCAGACTCGCCGATGGAAAAAATTTAAATTTGACAAAACTATTGAAATGAGTTATCATTGCCTCATAGAACACCTCAAACACTGGATTTTGATAAAGTAATGGACCAGGGAGGTTCAGGCCATTACAGTTATCCTTCTCAAATATGGATTGAAATGAAATGTTTTAATTCATTTTAATATTGTTTATAAAAATAATATTAGTATTGATTTAGTTATTTATCTAAAAAATTTAAACAAATAAACAAATACTAAATTTATTAATCTCCCACTATTTTATCGAAACCAAATAGACCTCTCCATTCACTTCGGAATATCCTATTTCTTGGACATTCTAATGGAAATAATCCAAATTCCTCTTCTTATTACCCCAAATTTTGTTGGTGAAGAAACATGAATGGTTTTATATAGGCATTGGAAATTGAAACTACATTAACTCAAAGTTCATTAATCTATTGAGTGGACTCTCCAATCATGAAATACATAAATTGGATTTCCTTAACTCTTTCCTCTGAGTTACACCATGTCTTTCATTGCAAGTTAAACCTTGATGTGAACTAAGTTAAGTCAACCCAAATCATCAAGTTAGAATTCCTCGATAACTGAAAGCTCCCCAACATTGGTTGGTCAAGAACTTTGAACTACTGTTTAATTTCAACTGAGGTGGTCAAAGGCTATACCGTCTTAATATATATATATATAATTGAGGAATTTTATCCCTTTATGTATAAATTTTTTATAATTATATTTATCACATTATTTTTAATATGAATTGGTTTACTTAAGTGATTATCCATGTATTAGATAATATTTACACATAAAAAATTTATTTTAGTTATATCTTGCATGGTTATTGATTTCATTAATTCATGTGATCACAAAAAAACATCCATAATGAAATAACCATTCAAATTGATAGAAATAAAATGATAAGAGGTGTTATCATGAGCTTTTAATAATAGTTATTTTATATAGAGGTTGATAAACTAATCATTGACCTAGGGGGAAATATCCTGAACCAATTAAGTCTTATGTTACAGCTCCCCACCTATCCACCTATGTATCTCTATTGGATTAGTTTCACCCAAGATGAAAATTTTAACTGCCTCCACTATCTTGAGAGATCCATCATATACATATGATTTTACTCACACTCAGATGAGGGAAAAGGGTTTACAAAAAAAAAAGAAAACATGGTAATGTAGGCACATACAAAATATGAGGATATAGGGCACACATGCCAACAATTTAATTTAATAATAAATTAAATGAAACCAATATCATACAAAGGTCTGGTCTGCGCTCATGATCATCAACATGCTTGAAATGAATTATGCAATTAATAAAACTAGCATTCAATTATTTATCATTCTTATTTATGATAAATCAAGATCGAATTAATTAATTATATTCTTTAATTAATAAATTATTTTATCTTAATTCTCATCAAAATTTCCTTGAGGTTCTCATCCATAATCATTTTAAACAAATTTATTTGAAATTAACTATGTACATAAATGTACCTTAGAGGCAATGCAGTGAATACACGTCCAAATCTACACAACATATATTATAATAATATAATGTTAACTCTTGCTACATTTGGAATACACAACTTGTCACGTATTTTTAGGGCATGTAAAATGAAATTAATGATCACATTAATTACATGATTTTTCAATCACGAGTTATGCTTCAATTCACATAGAGTAACAACTGTAATACGACTCATACATGATATGAAGATCTGAAAATTACACATAAATTAAATAAACACACACATAGATATATATATATATATATATATATATATATTAGAATCCATTACATGGAATGTCCTATCAACTTAATGATACCACACACAAGCACATGACGATACAGTTTACAAAGTATAATAAATAAATTAAAAATCTACATTATTAGGTATAAGTACACAGTGTGTACATCTCTCACTATCTATTTCAG
This sequence comes from Viscum album, assembly GCA_963277665.1. Classification (NCBI taxonomy): domain Eukaryota; kingdom Viridiplantae; phylum Streptophyta; class Magnoliopsida; order Santalales; family Viscaceae; genus Viscum; species Viscum album. The sequence continues at coordinate 439,640,723 of OY728137.1, read as the reverse complement.
GCACATGCCTAGGGACTCAGAGTGTAATTCTTTCTTTGGAAAATTGGATTACACTGCATGTATAAGTGACTACAAAGTGTTTTTTCTCCAAGTTACATGATCACCAGTCAGGTAGGTAGTGTATGGAAATACAAGGCTCTATTGTGACTCTAAGGGGCTACATGCTGTGGATGTGGGCTACACAACTTGTACTCTAACTGACCATGTGCCAAGATGGCCTTGTCAACATACGGTGTAATAAATAAGTTCACCGCATTTCCTCAATGCATACAGTTGGAAATAATTTATGAATTAATTCCTATTGCATTGTACGCAGGTACAGGTCCTGTAACTCTGGTTACTAGACATTTACCCCTGTTTTATCTAGAAAAAATTATTGGAACCTTCATATGAGTTCATTGAATTTAATTCATTTATAATATTAATCGTATTGATTATATCTATGAGAAATGAAGGAGGAAGAATCAGATCTCACAATTCAGATTAAAAGAATTATTAAACTCGAATTGATAATAAAATGAAAAATGCATAAATAATCAATGATCATTAAATATTTGTAAATAGTAATGTCACCCCTCTGATACAACTTCTAGGTTCTTGGGGCAGGAGAAGCATGTGATGGTTCGTACCCAACCTATCCTTTTTCCATAATCGATGATTAATCATATATTTTACACAACATTAAACATCGTGATCAACAAAATTAAATCAAAGGATATAGAGAATAGATGAAATGTATGAACTAGAGAGATGGTCATCATATATTATTTATAATCTATTTAAATAATTAAGAATTACAATGTGGGAATTATTTTTTCATTGATAGATCTGACAACAGATCTTCATTGTACCGTCATTGCATTCTAGGAATCCAATACAGATTCCCTATAGCACTAATCCACATGTGTTCCAAAAATCTCTGAACATTGTTGTAGTAATCTGTGGTTTCTAGAACGATAGATTCTATCACTTGCGTAATCCACCTTTGATCTTCATGAGAACCACTTCCAAAGTGTTCTCATTGATATCTCTTTACTTGAGAGTTGATGTTGGAGGAAGATTGCTCTTCATTCATATGAGTATTCTTAGAGAAGGGAGCTCTCTAAGGTTTAAGTGTATTCTCTAAATCCATTTTCAAAACCAAAAAAAATGAGAAAATAACATAATTATGTTTAAATACTACTAGTGTTAAAATAAAATAATTGTACATGTTCCACTTATTATTTATTTAATCTCTACATAAACCCATGTCATATAATAATAATATTATTCTTATTTATCGACATTCTATAAACTTTTGAATTAAATTAAATATTATTTAATCAAATAATATTCAATATTTACTATTTCTCACCAGACCATTAAACATGGTCCACCATTCCTCCACAATATTTATCTGGCATTGAACAATTACTATTTATTTAGTAAGTGAATATCAATAACATTATTTGCCTCTAAATAAATAAATGTTTAATTCATTAAAAATAAGATAAATATTTATTAAATATTATGCTTACATTATATTAACTCGAATACATAGTGACAGAATATAGGCAATCAAGAAATCATGAATAATTATTAAACCACATGGGGGAATGATATTTATTCAACTTGTTAAATAATAAATAGTAATATATATTATTTAAGTGAGATTCTAGATACACTTAGTGTGTAACCCTCTAGGAATATTTATAAGTGTCATTAAGTGAAGCATCCTAAAGTACAAGGTTAGCATCTCGCAACACTAAAAGGAACAAATTGTGAACTAATTTAATTCCCCAACAATAGGATACCTCATACAAAAACCAATTGTGTAATATAATGACTTTATCCTGATATATCAAATCAGATAGGTTTCTTGTTGGTGCCATCAACCTATGTGTCCAATATCAATTTCATTAACTTCCCAAAAATTGAACTTGCATATAGAACACCCTGGCCATTGATTTAATTAAGCTATATCATTACCATCAATGGGATTGAGATATCAACTTCTGTTAAATAATATAACGTACAGATCCTTTCTCACATTATTCATTAATGAAATACTACTCACGACACACCCAATGTATCTTACCTTTCCATGAACATATATCATTGTGATTTTTATCAATGCATTGAAGTAAAAAAACTCATAATACTCATTAATAGTAATGTTAATGTCTAAGGATCAATACACATTTTCGTGGATATGAACATCTAATGATACATATATATTGGGATTTTCTATTAGCTGGTCTCATTCTCATAATATCCTACTGTTGATATTACCAAGGGTGTACACCATGGGAGGGTGCCTCAAAGTCCTATGAGTCTCCACCCCTGATAGCCTATATCAATTGTGTCCCTAAAATGTGATCATCTGGATATAGAAAAAATATATTCAATAATAGAATCCTAGCTCTTCCGAGTTCCCATCATAGCGGGGATCTACTATGACCTTTTTGGGAGAAAACTAATCTTAGGAAATTATGACACACTATGATACATAGAAGAAAAATTATAATGTGATAAAAAGTTTATTGATATTCAAAGACAATAAATGGAAGTTATCATAATGTTCACAGAAATTGGTTCTAGGATATCAACTTCAACATGGGGAGTTTATCGTAACAAGGATGCAAAATTTTCTTATCACTGAGGGATGGAATTCTTTCAAAAACAATATTTTATCTAAAAGTGTGGTATTTCGACACTCAATTTTTAGAAATATTGTGTTTTGGTAAAAGTAAAAAATCTTCAGTTGTTTACAAATTGTGATTTTTAAAAGTTATTTATGAAATTTTTCAAACAAATCTGAAGGGGTAGATAGAAAACCATTTGTGATTTTTTTTCTTAACAATTTTTTCTTTAATTTTTTGAAAATTAATCTTTTGGAAAAAAAATTAGGAACACCTAAAATTTACTGAATTTTCAAACCCGACATAAAGGGGGTGAAAATATTTATTTTTGAGAATGTTGTTTTTCGGATGCATAGGATATGAATGAGAAGCACTGAATGTAGAGTATCAGACTAAGATGAACCATATAAAGATGTGGTCAGAAAGATAAAAAAATTTATCAAACGCATCATAATTATTAGATGAATTAGTATGATGTTGAAGATCCATTATACTCAAAAAAATTTACAAATTCAGAAGCTGCTATGTGAGGAAGTCAAAATGATTCTGAAGGGGATGTTTTAACAAATTGAGGTTAGGAGATAATAATATTTCATAATTCCTAACCATAATCTAGACATTTCATTTCCAATTGTGAAGTTCTTATGAATCATGAAAACTCACATGATTAAATCTTTTGAATAAATAGTGGAATCATAATGATTTTATCATTTCCAATAATCAACACAAATTTTTCTTCGAATCTAGAAGTACCAGACACATAAGTTTTGAGAAGAATGAATGAGTTATAGCTGATGAGGATTGTGTAAATTCAATGTTGTGGAGTTGAGTTTCCATCATTATGGGAATTCAATGGTAAAGAGAATTCCATCCTAATGAAAATTCCATTGTTATTTAGATTCCATATGACTGACTCTAAGGAGGAAAATCAATTTGGATGATTCTGTGAAAGAAAGTCAATCAGACTGACTTTGAGAATGAATGTTAATAAGACTGACTCAAAAAAAAGTTAATCAATGAGGAGGAATGTCAATTTGACTCACTTTGAGGGGGATAATCAATCAGGCTGACATAGAGTGGGAATCTCAAAATGACTTAATCTAAGAAGGAAAGTTAACTGGACTAACTCTAATGATGAAATTCAATTTGGAATGAGCTGAGGAAGTCCCATCATAATGATCAGTGGAAGTTCCATGGTAATGAGTTGAGGAATTTGCATCATAATATGATGAGGAAGTTTGATAGTAATGAGCTAAGGAAGTTTCATTGTAATGAACTAAAGAAGTTTCATCATACTAAAGAAAAGTTAGGATGTTTGATAAGGATGATTTCTAAGAAGACTCAAGAAGATTCCAAAATATTTGTGAAGACTTCAAGAGGTCAAACTTGAATTTAAATTATGTGTAGATCTTAGAGTTTTTCAATTTCAGTAAGGGGGGAGTGTTTTCTTATTTCCCCCCATTTTCATTCTAAGATGCCTATAAATTGTAGAACAAAACATTCATTCTTTAAAAAAATTCACATGAGGGGAAAACGTAGAGTGAAAAAAAGTTTGAGATAGAGGTTGAGTGAGATTACTTTTCGGATAGGGATCTCATTAGATTACTTGATAGTTGAATGTTTTCTAACCGAACAAAGGAAGATCATAATGAGGAAGTTTGGACTTATTTTTTAGTTGTTTATTTGAAGCACAAGTTTTGTCATCCAGAGAGAAAAATAAATTTTCTTCATACATAGATTGATAAATGGAGAATTGTATTGAGTCAATCATACTGAGCCAATCAAACTGGGTTTATCGGAATTAAGGTCATCAGACTTAGGAAATTTCTTAGAGTAAATTGAATAAATCCTTATATTTTTGTTTTTACTCAATTGTCTGTAAGAAAACTTTGTAAACTGATGGGAGTCATTACAATCATTCCTATCAAGAGATTGAAGGTGTATAATGGGATTTGGCATAAGTTATATTCACTTATTCAAATTAGTGAATTTCCATAGACCTAGGGGAGTTGCTATGTAAAGGATGTAGGTTCTCACACTGAGGCTAAACCTTGTAAATATTATGTTATTTACTTTTTTTCTACTTTTCATGGATGAGTATTTACTAAAATATGATAAGGTTATAAAAATTAAAAGGTTGTAGGGGTTATTTTTTAAAAGTATTAAAAGTTATAAAAAGTGAACAACTGATACAACCCCCCCCCCCTCAAATGTTATTCAACCATTTCGAACTTCAATGCATATTTTTTATATACTTTTTATGAATAGTTAATTTAAAAAGGATATATATAAGGAATGTTTTAATGTATTTTTACATACATTTATAAGGAATTAAATGTACTATATTTTCATGTATTGTTATATACATATATAAAAATTACAGTTTGATATATTTATGTTTATATATTTTTTAAATGTTTTAAAATAAAATTATATAACATAATTTTTCATATAATATATATTTTTTAATTATAATAAATATTAATATTATAATAACATTTTCATACTTCCAAAATTATATTTTTTTATGTTTTAAAATAAAAAATTATAATGTCCATTGTTCTATGAATAATTAAATATATATACGTATATGTATGTAACTTTTATAATGTTTTAAAAAAAGTGTAATTTCCTTTTTTTCTTTGAAAAAATATATAATAATATAAGTTATTTAAAAAATAACTATAAAGACAAATTAAAATAGAAGTAAGATATGTATGTATGCATGCATGCACATAAAATTTGCAGTGTAAATTTTACACTAGAAAATATCACTTTATATTTATAATAGTGTATGTAGATGCATATACATGTATGATTCAATGTATGTATACCCCGATTTCTAAATAAATATATATATACACATAGAAAATTTCCAATATCAATTTTTGCTAAAAAATACATTTTACATTGATATTAAGAACTATATTGTGTGTAAAAAAATACATTGTTAATTTGCATTGGAAATTTAAAGTGTAAATTGGATGTATTTTCTTATAAATTTTAGGGTAAATTTGATCCACGGATTTCATGTAAAAAATTACAATGGAAATTTCAGGTCGAAATCTTCACTGTAAATTTTCAGTGCAAATTTATATTATTTATTTACATGTCAATATATTTTCACCATATATTTAAATGTGTTTTTATTTTAAATTTTTTAGAATCAAATTACATTGACAATTTTGACCAAATTTCCTCTGATAACTATAAAATTCTAATGCATGTTTTAAATTTATGTATGTATGTATAAATATACTTATTATAATATATGTGTATACGCTTATATTTAATTTTGAGTATGAATTTAGACTCATAATTATAAATTTTCACCATAAATTTCCTGATTACTGAAAATTTTCAATGTGAATTTTAATTGAAAATTTCAAATTAAATTGAGGAAGTTTCTATTTGAAAATTTCAACAAATTTTCATTGATAATTTCCATAATTTTATTTATGTATACATTAAAAGTTTCGGGTGTAAATTTTCACTTGAAAATTTGTAAGGAATATCAATTGAAATTTTGTAATGAAAAATTCTAGAGCAAAATTATGTGTATGTATGTATGCTTTGAATTGTTTTGGTGTAAATTTACATTAGAAAATAACATTGTGAATTTATGTTTGTGTGTGTGTGTGTGTTTTTCTTATAGTCATTCAAATATAAACTTGAAATATTCACTTGAAGTCCTTAAGGATTTTGGGCTACCAAGGCCTTCCGGACAGTAGGGGTTTCGGGCCAACTTTAAGGCCTTCGGGCCACCTCAAGGCCTTCGGGCCACATGCAGTTTCCCCATACATACTCTACAAAAATAGATCAGCCCCGGAAGAGGATTCATAGTAGGTGCACTCACCAGAGAAGAGCCAAATGGAATTGTCAGAATGAGATGGTATGGTTATGCCATTGGGACCAGCCTTTGCTGGCGCGGGAAGCCTAGCCAGACGACCATGCGAAATTGGAGAGCAACTATCTTGATGCAGATGCTGGGGAGGGGTGATTCCTTGTAGATAGTCTGGTTGAATTTCATAAGACCTTCAGGTCATGTAATCTCCTAAAGATACAGGCAATGTAATCTCTGAGCCTACGAGACTTGTAAGGGTTCCCCCTCATCCCTTGAAAGGGGGGTTATCAAAAATCTATAAAAATAAAGGTCTTCGGGCCGTTCAGGTATTAATATGGTCTATATTGATATTAGTGTATGTGAATTTGTGAAATTTTCAACAAAATTTCTTTTGATTATGTTTTTGAGTATATATATATTGGAAATTTGCAATGTAAATTTTCAATATATATGTATAGAAGAATTAGAATATAAATTTGCACTGGAAATTCACAATGTATTATTATGGTGTATTTTATATTAGTGTATTTCTATTTGTGAAACTTTCTTCAAAATTTCTCTTGATGATGTTTTTGGGTAAAAATATATTCTAAATTTTTACTCAATGTTTTCTGTACAAATTCAAATTAGAAATTTCCATTGAATAATTGAATGAAACGTTCTCAATGTAAATTTTCATTGCAAATTTCTAGCGTAAATATGTGAATGTATGTATATATATACTTATATTAATATAGATTTGTGAATGTATGTATGCATATACTTATTTTAATATATATATATATATTCACATAAAATCTATGTATGCATGTATGCACACACCGGAAAATTTCTTTTCATATTTCCCCAAAAAATATATTGTATTTTTATATTAGGATAAACACATACACATATATAAACTCACACACACACACTCTCTCTCTCTCTCCCTATGCGTATAAAATAAACATTGAAAATTTTCATTTGAAATATAATATAGAATTTTCACTTATTGTTTCAAATGAAAATTTGCATTAAAAAATCCCAATGCAAATATCTAAACAAATTTCAAGTTTTTTATTCAAGAAACAATATATTTATTCTGTGATTTTAAATGAGAATTTGAAAAGTAAATTTTATGTTGAAATTTGCACTATAAATTTCTAATGAAAATTTTCACTATAAGTTTCCGATGGAAATTTGCACTTGAAATTTTCATAGGGGCTTTCCCTAAGAAATTAGAATAGGAAATTTCCCTAAGAAAATAGTAATTCAAATTTTCATTGAAAAATCCAATTTATTATTAGTGTCAATATATATGCACTAAAAATCTAAATATGAATTTATTTTAGAATTTGTGTATTCAAATTTTAAAAACAATTATAATAAAAATTATGTGAAAATCTGTATTGTGAAATCTTGAACTAAAATTTTCCATTTGGTCTACAAGTTTCTAGTGCATTTTTTTCCTAACTTTTTTTTTTATTTGGTTATTAAAATATTTTTATTATGATTTTAATTGGAAATTTAAATTTTGGTGGAAATATGAACTGGTTGTTTTTATATAAGAAAAATGAAAATAAATATATATTTATATATATAAATTATATATGGAAAATATTACATATATGTTATATTAATTTATATAATAAATAATATAAATTATTATATGTATATAATAATACAATGACATTCAATGGTCAAAATATTCCTTTAATTCCAATTAAGGATATGCTTCTTCTAAACCATAGTCATATCTCAATTAATTTGAAGTTGGATCTCAATTCATTTAAAAAAATAAAAAATCCCAAAAGTGGATCTTGTATATTGTCAATCCTGACTTCTACGTGTCTTATTTTTAAAATTTTAAACAATTGATACCTTCTATAAATTTCAACCATGGTCTGTTCTTCCTCAGTTGTTGAGGATCTGGGCATGGAAGAGGGTAATCGGGCATCCATCCCGTTTGAAATTATTGTTGAGATCCTCAGTCGGGAGACCATAGAAACCATAAAGACGTGCAAGATGGTTTGGAAGGAATGGAACCGCATGACCCGAGGATCCAAATTTAACAACAAACACATGACACGATCCGGTTATCCTGACCCAGCTGACACCCTCAAACTATTTAATCCCCTTATTCGAGTAATAGTGGTTCAAGAGGAAATGGGCATTCCCTTGGATTTTATGCCCACCTCTGACATCGTAATTAGGTCTCCCAACCAAGACCTGCTATTCTGCAATGATGTGATCCACTTATTCATCCGCAATCCTACCACCAAAAAATTTCAACACATCCAAAACCCCAACAATGGCTTATGTATTAGAGACCATCTGGGGCCACTCAGAATCACCACCCATCCTCTGCACTACAAAATCATACGCTGGAGAGCATCTATTTTAATTGGTATAATTAATAATATAATAAAAAATATAAATTTTTTAAAATTGGTAGGCTGATGCCCATGAAATTAGATAGGTTTATCAGTTTGAGTTATGTTATTGAGCAGGAACATAGAATTATAGACAGAACCTTTCATTCACTTTGAAGTGATTGACACCAAGGCATGGGGGTGGAAGTCAAAAGACAATGTTGAGTTTCTTAATATGCGAGGAAGGATGTTTGTGTTTCCTATTATGGTTCGGGGGGTGTTCCATTTGATGATTCCATATCACCGTTACACGACCTGTAGTATTGTAAGCTTCGACGATTTCACAGCATAATGCTATATGACAACGACCAATGTCCATTCATGCCACACTGAAAATATCCATTTTCATCATTCATTATTCTCTTTTGTTTTGGATTTTCTTTATTTTTCCCACTTAAGGTGGTTCCATTCCCCCTTTTCATTTGGTGTATAAACACCTCAACCAAATGATTTTGGTCATCTTTGTCTTCACCACTTCTTTTTATGACCTTGATTACAAGTAGTTGCATTCAATTTAGAGAATGGAGTTGTGTCAGTTGGTCTAGATTCAAGATTTCTCACCATTAGGTCATTGTTTTGTTCCTCAACAAGAAGTCAAGAGAGTAACTCTGAGTATTTTGTAATGACGTAATCATGATGTTGTTGGTTCATAATGACATTAAGTCATGGAAATTAGAGTGTATTTCTTTTATCATATCAATGTTAGTGTTATTATATCTAAAAAATTTAGTTGTGATGGTATTTTAAACATGACAGAGTTTTATTCTCTAAGCGATTTAATGTCTTGGAATAGAACATGACTCCACTGGTACCTTTATTTTGGAAAGATCGTCTGATGGGGGTGATCATGTCACTACTTGAGGTCTTTCCATAACACCACAGGATCCTTCACTGCCAGGTACATGTTCATAAAATCTTAATGGATGTGGTAATGAAAGAATATTAGGGCTCATGCATGGTCTTGAGTATAAATGTGATTAGCAGGATCAATCATCTCACTAAGGCCTTTTGTTGAGATCGAAAATGGTTCACTTAGAGGTGATAAAAGAAAATGAAACAGAGAATAAGAATCATTGTTTAAAAAGCTGGAAGAACATAAAAAGAGAGTGTAGGAAAGTAAAGAACAAAATTGACTTACGTGGTTCAGACCTTTGGTACTACCCTACTGCAAGAACACCACCACAGTTATTTATTGTTATGAAAAAGAAAACAAAACACATGAAAATAGAGAAGTAAATGTAAACAAAACCACACAGGAAACCCAGAGAATCTATCCGAGAACAAGTACATTGTCAGCCAAAGAGCTAGTGATGAATCCTGACTCAAAGATCGTAATGTACTCCCCCGAACTGGATAGACTCATGCACGCAACCCTGAGATCCATACCAAAAAAAATAAAAAGAATATACAACTTAGAACCCTAATAATGAAAAAAATGGAAGATCACAGAACCAGAAATGGTGAATGAGAAATACCTCTACATTAATTTGAGGTCCTTCAATCTAAGGAGGCCCACACGAAGCTCACGAGTCCTGAACTCTCCATCGAAGGAGGTCACCGAAATAGGGAAGGCTTCATGGCATGGAAGTGAAAAACATCCTCTATCTAAAACAAAGCTGGGGAAGAACCAAGAAGAATCTAGGGCCAAAGATCTCTACTCAATGATGGAGGTGAAGAAAAAATAAAGGAGATTAGGCATTGAGGCGATAGCTTGATAGGTGATATACGTGAGGCGAGACGAATGGATGTTTGAGCACGAGTGGAAAAATCAAAAATGAAGACTGAATTAAAAGATAGTGACAAATTTAAGACACGTGTAAAGCCTATAATAGAGGGGTGGAAATGATATGTTTCACCAAAAAACACAAAATCTCTGATTAAACACTCTTGGATGGAGGCTAAACAATGGTCAGAAGGCACATAATGCTAGGGTGGCACGACAACACGAGGTTGGACAAACAATATGAGGGCTGAGTGAGCGGCCCCATAGGAAGCACCCCATGGCCCACACACTGAACCTAGCACCAATGAAGGCCCACACAGAGGACTGAAAACATATAATCCCTGAGAGAGAACATTTTTCATAATAAAAATTAATCCAAAATTTTTGCATAGGAAAATATAACTAGATTTTAATTTTGACAACCCAAAAATAAAAAATTCCCCACCTTTTAAAAATTAAAATGAAAACAAGAATTGATGGTGTTCTTTCAGTCCCTAAAAAGCCTATAGTGGGTTTAGATAAATTTTATTTAAATAATATAAACCTATGTCTATTGAATCTTCCCAACACTGATCCTCTTAGTGTGTGCCAGAATGGCACACAGACTGTCTATTCCCACTATTCTACTAAAAAAATTAATAATCATGGTAATTGAGCAACAATATAAAAATATAGATTACCAACATTACATTTATCTCCATATGAAAGGTAACTCCTGAGCATACTAATAATTTTAAATAAACAATCCTTTCTCATGGGTAAAACAAAGTGAATAATGAAAAGAAAAAGAAAACCTCATAATTCCATAGTAACAAAGTAGTAGAAAACAACACATAGCATCCACAAAACTGGAAACTAGCAGGAAACTATCCACAAAATCCTGAACAACTTATACGAGCCTACACACACCCTTTCTTATAATCGAGTTCCCTGAAAAAAACAAGTAGTATTAATCATAGGATCACAGGAAAAAATAATACATAGAATTTATTCCTATGTCTAACAAAGGGGGTACAAACAGAAATTAAAGAACTTCCAAAACATTGTACCTGAGGCATACCACATGGGAAACGGCCATACTACCCATATTTTGGAATTTTGTACAATAACTTTTTATGTGGCTAGTCTTTCCACACCCAAAACACCATATATTTATGAACTAGATCTTTTTATTCCTAAAATTAATTTTCAGGGGACCCTTAATAGTCATTAACTGAGGTCCACTCTTAACACTATTGAATTCTTCCTTCTAACTATGTGTTTGAAGTTCCCCAGACAACACAACAGACTTTAATTCTACTAATGTAATTGAATCTCTACCATAAATCATTGAATCTTTTAATCGATTAAAATAATCATCAAGAGAAGTTAAAACAATTAAATAAAGAGTCTCATATTTAAACTTTGTATCTATATTATCTAAATCTAGTTGAAATTTATTAAACTCATCAATATGAACATGCACAGAATAGCCATGATTCATTTTGAAGTTATACAACCACATATTTTTGTACAAAATTCCAATAAAGGATTTGGTCATTTAAAAATGTTAATGTTTAATAGAAATAGATTTAGAAGTAGTTTCATGTGTGAATTTTTACAAAACATTATCTCCTAATGTTAATAGAAGATTAGAGTGAGCCTTTTCTAGTATATTAGAGTTGACACCAACTAAGCTAGTGGTGGACTGACCATTGGAAGAGACAATCACTATAGGGTTTTTATTACCATGTAATGAATCTACAAGGTGATTTAATACTAACACAGCACACATTTTAACTCTCAAGTGATTGAAATCATTTTCACCATCGAAAGTTTTTACTTCAAATTTAACATACATTATTAAAACGATTATAGGACCAGATACCACTTGTTGTGATTGAAACATGTTCACTTAGAGGTGATCAAATAAAAAGAAACTGAGAATAATATTTGTTTATAAAATAGCATAAAGAACAAAAAAAATAGTACTTGAATGTAATGAAATCATTTTATTTTTGTGGTTCGGAACATTTCTCCTACTCCACGGTAAGAACGCCAACAAAATTATTAATTATTATTAAAAATAAAACAAAAAACTTGCAAAAAGAGAAGAAAGAGTAAAGAAAACCACAAATGTAAAATAGAGAAAATATTCGAGAATATGGACCTCATCACCCCAAGAGACAGGGATAAATCCTTGCTCCGAGATAGAACCATACTCTCCTAAATGGGACAAACTTGCACACACAACCTCGAGAACCAAACTAAAAATGAAAACAAATATACAATACAGAAGACGAACAAAGAAGAAAAAGATGGATCACAAAACTAGAAATGTTGAAGGAGAAATAGATCTTCCTGGGTCCAAGGTTATTGATTCTAAACCGGTCTACACAGATCTCGTGAGTCCTGAAATATCCACTTGAGGAGGTCATCAAAATGGGAAAGGCACTGCAACATGGACGCATGAAAGTCTTCTCTCTAGAATGGAGCTATGGAATAAAGAAGAAGAACCATGGGTTGAAGCTCTTAGCATGATGACTGATGTGATGAATCAGTAATGGTGATAACTTGATAGGAAAAATAGGAGAGGGAGGAGGCATGTTCAGTTGAGAATAAGAAGAATAATTATAGAGATATAATAGATGAACAGATCACGATAAATCTAACACCCATGGAAGGAACAAAATAAAAGGGAGAAAAACGATAAAGATAACCGAGAAACACAGAATCCATGATTAAGCATCGTTATATGGAGGCTAATCAACGTTCAGAAGGCGTGGATCACTATGGTGGCACAACCGCATGTGGTGATCCAAAACTATATGATGGTTGAGTAAGAATCTTAATAGGAAGCGCCCCACTGCCCACACATGTATCCTAATACCAAATAAGGACCACACAGACGACTGAGAACACCGATTCCCAAGGAGAATAAAATTTTCATAAAAAAATAAATCAAACATTTTTGCATGGGAAAATAAAATTGGGTTTCAATTTTGATTTGATGAAAATAACACCTTATGCGTCAAGATGTATCTCGTCATCTAAAATCAATGTTAGGTAGTTATATCCATAAATATAAAGAGAGAGAAAACCAAACGTTGAAACATTTTCCATGGGAAAAAATTTCTTACTGATTTTTTTAACATTTTTTTCATGGTAAAACAGTCGTGTTGATAATGTGTTGAGAAATAAATCAGGCACTAATTGAGAAATGGAGATTTATGTAATTAGAATGAAAACATTGATCAAAGGAAAAGTGATGGAGGCTATAGAGAAAAATATAATATTCATAAGGGAAGTGGAGAAAGTAATTCAATGCCAAGAGAATAAGATAAATATAAGACAAGAAGGAACACAATGTATATCACCAAGAGTGGAATATTCCCATTAAATTATTCACACATATATATTTTCTATAATGAAAAAAGTTGATGAAATCCATTAATGATACCCATTATTATGGGATTGGGAAATGTGGTGTTCTCATAAATTTAGAAATCATGGCATCCTTATATGATAATTCATAAATAATAGAAGGATTTTTTCACACCTAATGTGTTTTTCTTTCTCTTGGCATTTGACACCCGACAAAAATATTCTTTATATATCTAGATCACCCAATGAAATGTTTCACTATATCATTTTCATTCCATCTTATGTACCATGGATCATCATTACTAAGATTTGCTACCTAATCTATACAACCAGGAAGACATTTGATATGTTTCGCCATCATTATATATTCACACAACACTATTAATGATTAATTCTACGTCATCAATATGCCATCATCGATTTCGTCATCATCTTTGATTCATTAATTTTTTTATCTCTTCTCATATGAAACTGAAAACTAGATATCCCCTTATTGTTTCTCTCTCATGGGAGATACATATTAGCATGACCATCAATAGAATTTTTTTCATCATCTATTGGTTGGCTCAATAGCCTTCAATTAACCTACATCTTTCCTTCATTTCATGTATTTTAACATGTGAAATTTATTTCCCCTTCATTTTTTATATTCAATATTACCTTGAATTTTTTATAAACTACTGACATCATAATAACATCTCATAACCAAGGCCTTATATTCTTCCATGATGGTAGCCACTTATGCATATGAAAACCTTCCACCAAAAATTTTCAACGCATCCCAAGACCCATACAAGACTTATGCATTGTTGACTGTTTGGGGATCTCATAATCACCACCCATCCTCTACAATAAAAAATCATACACTCGTGAGATTATATATTCCTTGCCAAATTTTATAATATAATTCAAAAAATCTATTTCTTAAAATAGGTAGCTTTATACAGATGAATTTAGATCGTTTTATTTGTTTGATTTATGTCATTGAGTAGGCTTCCAAACTTCTGGATAGAATCCATCATGCACATTGATGTGTTTGACATAGAGGCATGGGTGTGGAAGTAAAAAAGGAAACTTTGAGTTGCTCGATATGAGAGGATGGAGGTGTGTATTTCCTATTGTGGTTCAAGGGTGTTCCATTGGATGATTCTAGATGAAAATGGTATTCTAATCATAAGTTTCATCACTGTATGATTCCATACAAGAGTTATGAAATGAGTTCCCCTTCATGCCAAACTGAAAACATCCATTTACATCATTCTTTATTTTCTTTCATTTTGGTTGTTCTTTATTTTTCCAACTTATGATGGTTCCCTTTACTATTTTAATTTGGTGTATAAACACCTAAAGTAGATGATTTTGTTCATATTTGTCTCAATAAATTCTTTATATGAACTTGAATATAAGAATATCCATTCTCTTTAGGAAATAGAGTTGTTCCAATTGATATTGATTCATGATTTCTCACTAGGATCTCATTGTTTTGTTCCTAAATAAGAATTCAAGAGAGTAACTCTGTGTATTTTGGGAAGTCCTAATCATGATGTTTTTGTTTTATAATGACATTAAAGAATGTAATGAAAAGTATATTTCTTCTCAAATATCTTTGTCATTGTTATTATCTCTTCAAAAAATTTATTTTGTTTTTATTTTAAACATTGAAGAGTTATATTCACTAACAGATTTAATGTCATTCAATCGAATATGAATCCACTGGTACCTTGATTTTGGAAATATCCTTAGTCGAAGGTGATCATATCACTCCTTGATGTCTTGCTAGAACAAAAATTGATCCTTCGCTATCATGTACATGTTCTTAAAATACTCATGGAGGTTGTGATGAAGGAATATTTGGGCTCATGCAAGGTCTTGGGTAGAAATTATATTGAGGGGTTTTATCATCTCACTAAGTCCTTGCGTTGATATCCAAAAACTTTCACTTAGAGGGGATCAAAGAAAATGAAACAGAGAATGAGAATCATTTATAAAAAATATGAAAGAACAGAAAAAGATGGTGTAGGAAAGTGAAGAACACAACTAATTTACATGGTTCAGACCTTTTTTCCTACTCAACAGAGAGAACACCACCAAAATTATTTATTGTTATGAAAAATAAAACAAAAAAAATCCAAATAGAGAAGAAAAGGTAAATAAAACCATGCACACAGACCAGATAAACTATCCAAGAACTAGGACCTCGACACCCCAAGAGCCAGTGATGAATCCTGACTAGTAGATAGAAACATACTCCACCAAAATGGATATACTAATACATGAAACCCCAAAAACCATACCAAAAAAGAAAATTAATATAAAATTATGAATATGAACAAAGAAAAAAATGATAGATTAAAAATCCCAAAATGTCGAAGGAGAAACAGTTATGACAGAGTTAGAGTTTTGTCAATCTGATGTGGTCCACTTGGAGCTTGTGAGTCCTGAGATGTCCACCAGAGGAGGTTACAGAAACTGGGAAGTCATGACGTTGTGGAAGTGGTGAGAATTTTCTATATAGAATAGATACAGAGAAGAAAAAAGAATAACCATGGGTAAAAGCTCTCTGCTCGAAGACTAAAGTGATGAAACAATAAATGAGCGCATGCTATGAGTCGATGACCTGATAGGTGATGCAGGTGATGTAGGATGCATAGAATGTTGATAACGAGTAGATGAATCACAATTCTAGGGAATATGATTAGATCATGGAAATTTTGAGACATATGATAGGCACAGAACGAAAGGGAGACAATGATCAGTATCACCGAAGGACACAATAGCCATGATTAGGCAACATCAGATGGAGGGTAATCAAAGGTCAGAAGGCACAGATCACCAGAGTGGCGCAAAATCATGAGTTAGTCCAAAACAATAGGAGGGAAGATTGATAATTCAAACAAGAGGCACCCTACTACCCACACATGGATGTGAACACCAAATGAGGCCCACATAGAGGAATAAGAACATAAAAGCGCAAGGAGAAGAAATTTTTTATAATTAAAACGAATCCCACATTTTTTTCATGTGAAAATAAAACTAGATTATAATTTTGATAACCCAAAAAATAAGAAATATCCACCTTTTACAAATCAAAATGAAAAGAAACACTTCTTTTGTTCTTTCAGTCCCTAACTATCCTATAGTGGGTTCAAATATGTTTCAATTAACAAAAAATAAACCTACGTCTATTTAATATTCCATCACATATCCTCTTTTCATGAGCCATAGTGGTGCATGACCAATGCATTACAACTATTATACAACTTAAAAAATTACTAAAAATTATAACTGAGCAATGAAATTAAACAAAATAGATACCAACATTACCTTTACATTCTTCAGAAAGGAAACTCCTTAGTATACAAATACCTACAAATAAAAAATATTTTCTTAGGGGTAAAACAAAGTGAATGATAAAAACAAAGGAAAGGTCATAATTCAATAGTAACAAATCAGTAAAAAACAACATGTAGCATCCAAAAAATAAGAAACCAAAAGGAAACTCTCCACCTATTCTCAAACATCATATACCTTACTACACACATCCTTTCTCCTAATCAGGTTCATCCAAAAAACACGTAGGACTACTGTTATTATCAGAACAAAAAAATACTGTAATGAATTTATACCTATTTCTAAAAAATTGGCCACAAAATGAAATTAAATAAATTCAATAGTGTCTTACCAAGGGCATTCCACATGAGACTGATCCATACATTCCTAATTTTTAAAATCCATGCAGTACCTTTTTATGTGGTCGGTCTTTCCACACTCAAAACATCAGAAATTTTTAAACTGGTTCTTTTCATTCCAACCATTAATTTTAATAGGACCCTTAGTATACAATAACTAAGGATCACTATTAACACTATTAAATTTTTCCTAAAAACTATGTGTTTGATGTTCCCAAGACAACATAGTAGACTATAATTCATCTAAAGTAACTAAATCTCTACCATACATCATTGAATCTTTCATCGAAATAAAAGAATCATAAAGAGATGTAAAAATAATTAAATCGTAATCCTCATAATTAACTACTATATCTATATAATCTAAATACATATAAACATCATTTAACTCATTAATATGAACATGAAAAAATGGTCAATGTGTCATTTTGAAGTTATTGAACTATATGTTTTTGTACAAACATCCAAGAAAGGATTTGGACATATAAAAATGTTAAAGTTTAATCGAAGAAGATTTAGAAGTAGATTCATGTGTGAATTTTGTAAATAAAATTATCTTATAAGGATAAAATCAGGTTATAGTGAGACTTTTCCATTATTTTAGGTTCGACATTGACTAAGCTATTGGTGGACTGGCCATTGGAAGAGACAATAACTATAGGTTTTTTAATTTCCATGTAAATAATCTGTAAGGCCGTTATGAACTAAAAGAGCACACAGTTTATCTCTATAGAGTCTGATATCATTTTCACCATAAAAATTTTCAACATCAAATTTAATAAACACTGTTAAAACAATTATTGACTCTGATACCACTTTTTGAGATTGAAGTAGGTTTATTTTGAGGTGATTAAAGAAAATGAAACAGAGAACATGAATCATTTATAACTAAGCTGAAATAAAAGAAAAATAGAGTGCATGATAGTAATGAACGTAGTATATTTATGTGGTTTGGACCTTTGGTCCTACTCCACAGCAAGAACACCACAACAATTATTTATTACTATGAAAAATAAAACAAAACACATGAAAACAGAAGAGATAATGTAAAGAAAACCATGCACGTGGACAATAGAAACTATCTGAGAATAGGGACATCTTCACCCCAAGATCTAGTGATGAATACTGGATTAGATATAGAAAACTAATCCCCCAAACTAGATGGACTCACACTTTCATCCTCAATAACGAGGACTAAAAAAGAAAATTTATATACAATAGAGAATCCAAAAAAATAATAAAAATTACAAATCACCAAACTGGAAATGTGTAAGGAGAAACTAATCTACATGGTCAAAAGATCATGATTCTGAAGCAGTCCGCACAGAGCTGGAAGGTCCCAAGATCTCCACTAAAGTAGTTCACTAAAACGAGTAAGGAACGATGTCATGGAACTAGTGAAAATATTCTCTCTAGAATAGATACATGGAAGGTCCAAGAAGAACTATAATCCAAATCTCTCAGCTCAATGATTGCAGTGACGAAACAATAAAGGTGACATCCTGGAAAGTGATGCATGCGAGTCAGGAGGAATGTACAGTTGGTTAAGTCTAGAGGAATTATGATGGCGACATGGATGAATAGAAAATGATAAATCTGGGACACATGGCAGGAATAGAAGGAATGTGTAGCAAGGATAAGGATCAATGTGAAACAAAAAAAGCAATGATTAATTGTCTTTTAAAGGAATCAAATAATTGGTCAGAAGGCACAAATCTCGAGGGTGGAAAGATAGCATGAGGTGGCCCAAAACAATAGAATGTTAAACCATGTATCCCAACAAGAAGTGCCCCACCACCCACACATAGTGACCAATACCCAAAAAGGCTCACATGAAGGACTGAGAAGACAGAATTCCAAATTTAACAAAATTTTCACACACACAAAACCAACATTTTTTCATTGGAAAATAATACTAGATTTTAATTTCAATAACCCAAAAATAACACCTTGTGCATCAAGATGAATCTCAAAATCAAAAATACATGTCTAGTAGTTATTTTGAAAATATAAAGAGATATAAACCATTCATTTATATATTCTTAATGGTTAAAGATTAATTAACGATTTGATTATCCTTTTAGCCCTGGTAAAATAGACATTTAGATAATGTGTTGTGAAATGGATCAGTTGTCGATTGAAAAAATTATGATTTTTATAATTAGTATAAAAGCATTGATCAAAGGAAATATTTTCTTATCGATTTGGTTATCCTTTTTCTCTATCTCATGTTTAAAACATATTATGTACCATATATAATCATTATTGGTATGCACTCCCTAATTTATATGACCAAGAAGACTATTGATATGTTACACTATCATTATATACTCACACAACACTATTACGCTTCATTTTACATTGAAAACATGGCATCATCGGTGTTGCCATCATATTTGCTTCATTACTATTTTTTCATCTCTTCACAAAATCTACTAAAAACACAATATTCCCATCATGGTTCTCTCTAATGGAAGCTATATCTAGGCCTAACCATCAACAGCCAATCGCTCATCATTGTTTGGCTGCCATAATGTCCTTCAGTTAACCAATAGCTCGCCTCCATCGCATGAGTTTTAAAAGGAACCATTTATTTTTTTCCATGATTTTTTTATTTTGCATAACCTATTCCCTTATATTAATTCTAGCTTAGCTTTTTCAATATTCTTGTGAAATATTTCAACATCATAAGCTCCTCATATAACTCCCACTGTTAGCTTTTCATTTCCCATGGCATGCAAGCCTCCAATAGTTTTCCCACCCCCAATTCACGCATTATTTCCCATGCCTATGAAAATTAATTTTTTCCTTCAATTAAAATTTAAAACAATCCCATCAATCTCCACCTTAATTTAAAATTTTAGAAATCGTCTCCATTTCCATCATCATTTTCTTCATCATCACCTACTCTATGATCATGGACTACAACATCATTTACTTTTCCAAAATCATATCCATCATCATTGACTCCACATTAAAAGGATCTCCATCATGATGTGTCTTCATCATTCCATCACAATAATAAAAAATCCATGATCATTAACTTTGATACTACTAATAAGGAACAACATCACATCTCTATGGATGTTGTCACAAACATTAGAAAAAATTCATTATAAGGGTTTATCACACTAAAAGGATTTTTCCTTCTCTTATAATTATACAACAAAAGTAATTTTTATCTCTATCACTGATACTACCAATGTAAATTTTCACTCTCATGATCACACCATCTTATGTACCCTTGATCCTAATAACTGAGACATGCCACCAAATAACTACAACCCAGAAGATGTTTGATACCTGGAACTATCATCTCTCTTCACATGTCATCATCATTGCTTAAATATACATTGTTAACAAAATATTGTTTATCTTTTCATTTTCATTGCTTCATTTTTATTATACATATCTTATATAACATCCCCCAGTTTAGAACTCTCTCACATGGATAAAACAGGTTGGTTATGAGATGCTAAGCGTGCCTCCCCATACGCCAAAGGCTGCGGACTAGTATCATGGGTGTGTTAAGTATAGTTGGGATACAATAACCCTAGTTAGAGAATTAAAAAAACGAATAAATATGAAATATAAATAAATGAATTGACATCAGAGTGAAAAAAGAATGGAAAAAATATAATACAACAGAACAATTCATTTGCTTTGGGCCTTTGAGCCACTGGTTTGGGCATAATGACCTGGAGTCTAGGCCACAAAGAACCACAAAGAACCCCTTGTAGAACACACATTAGTAGGACCTATGAGTGGATTCAGAGAAAGTATCATCCACTAGAGTAGAGCTAACATGATTGGAAGAAATACATGGTATGGAAAGTTATACTTATACCAGGAACCATGTAGTTATACATGGGGAAATGCTAGCTGATTGGGCATGTGAGGTGTGGAGCTGGGCCCCTTCAAAGATACATAAACTGGGGTGGGGTATTTCTAAAGTATAGTCATGTCCTGGGAATTCAATAAATATATTATGTGCCTTATGGATATGGGATTATATGTCATATATGGGCCTTGTTCATCTAGACGTATGGGTCATGTAAGGGTTTCCCAAATCCTTAAAAATGGTATTATCAAAAAATGAATAAAAATATAAGGCCTTCGAGATTTCAGAGTAATATAATATAGTGGAAACTAAAAATAAATTAAACTTAATAATAAAATAAATAATAATATAATAATGGAATGATGTTCAGGAATGTAACTAAATTTCATGCGATATGTAATGAAAATATAATACTATTGGACTCAAATAAACATTCAAAAGTCCTTGGTCACAAACCCCACATTGGTCCCATATCCAAACTCCAGTCCATTCAGCAAGAAATAATCAACAGTATGGTCCTTTCCCCTTGTCCAATTATGCATCTATATAATCTTCTTGGGTACCGAACGATGGCCACAACTTGGTGTGAATATAAATTAGTAGGCCAACACCACCATTTCTAAACATTACCATTCTGATAATAAGTGTATGAAATAATGAAATACACAAGTGTATAAATTAATTAGATAATTAAATTAATATGACATCAACCGACTATGGAACCACAGAAGAATATGTTTGATCAAGTCTTACCGCCATGTCATCCAAAACCATATAAACATGGTAAAACATAATATTCCTCAGTTCTAGGACCAAATATCTATGTGCATGTCTTTCAACCATGTGAACCATAACCTTATAACCGATGTAAAAATTACACAAATCCAGGTAAAACCTAATATATAAGCATTTCAACAATAAATCTGAGATGGGCCCATTATATAAGCATTTTAGCATGTTTCAGGGCCACACCTAGTATATAAATATTTCAGATTGTCTCCATTTCAATCCCAGTATATAATAATTTAAGCGTATGTCACTAGGAATAGCTGACTATATAATCATCTTAGAATGTCTGATGAAATTTCCTGATATATAATCATTTCAACTTTTAGTCAGGTCGTAGCATGATATATAATAATTTCAGAATTTAAAGTATGAAAATTCCTCCATATAATCATCATGATAATCATACTGGTCCAGCGCCCCATATAAGTATTATAACATAGAAATCACAACACATGTCATAGAAAAAGTATATCCCAATATCATATCATGTGGCTCAATGGTTAATTATGAAAATTTACATTTATATTTCAATTACACATTTCATTTATCCATTGGTCATAAACCAACAACAATAAAATCATTTCAATAATCAGGCCAATACATGGTGATTCTATATCAAGAAATCACCCAAATTCTATTCCATTCCATACACACTTCAATCAAATAAAAAATCCATTTATGAATAGGGGATATCTCACTTGAATGGTTGGAACAAGCCAGGTTAATAAACACATGGATCAAAATGGACTACAAGGAATATTATAACTTTTCATTTAGTAAATTATGGAACACACTATGTTGGCGCAATTGAAATTTTTCACATACTTGATAATTATCAATCCATAGGGCTGATGTTTAAAACCATTAACTTTATACATATAAGAACACCATGCATTCAATATACAACACCATAAAAGACATAGCTAATGAAGATTTCAAGGAGATCATAGATCAAAACCAATAAATATCAAAACCAATAATTCCCACAATCATGGAATTACACAACAATGGTTGGGGATCATAGGGATATAAGGTAAAACCAAACCAAACACACTTACTATGGATTATATTTGTGATTAGGATGTTTGAAATAAAGAGTGTTGCTCCAACATCATCTGGAATCCACCCTAGGGAAGAGAGGAGGAAGCTGCATGTGATGGGATGAGATCAATCTCATTAAAGAATCTTTAAAAAAACATTCTCCGGAAATTACACGATGTGTAATTCAGTTACACATCATGTATTTTTTTTTTTGAGGGATATTAAAAAAATGACACCTATGGGTTTTTTTAACATTTCCCAAATGTTAAATGATGTGTAATCATTTTGTGTAATGAAACAAGATTATTTCTCATTCTTGTAAAATTCACACATTGTGTATCATTATTACATGACATTTAATTGCTCTATAGACAACCTTTACTCTATTTCCCCAAGAAAGAACCTAAACCACCTATAAATCCATTCAATGCATGGGAAACACTTGTAACACATTTAACACATTTAGAACCCCTACCTTTATCTGTATAAGAACACAGTGCCTTCAATTACTAACACCAAAAATGACGAAGGTGGTGAAAATAATAAGGAGAACGCAGGTCAAATCCAATTATGATCAAAACCAAAAAGGCCCACGATCAACGGATTACACCACAATGGCTAGCGATCAGAGGTATAGAAAGGATAAAAAAACTAAAAACCACATAATAGGGATCAGATGTGTGATTAGGATGTCTAAAATAAAGGGAACTATGAGAAAACCACCTCGAAGTTGCCTTTGGTTTGAGGGGAAACAGCTATATGTGAGGGAATGAGATCAATATCACACACGACACATTAAAAACCTTCTCAGAAAATTAAATGGAATTTAATTTAGTTACACATATTTTATTTCTTTTTAAAGGGATACACCGAAAATTGTGTCACCTCGGGGGATTTTTAACACTTCCCAAACATTACAAGACATGTAATGAATTCATGGTGTGTAATTAATTCACGTCTTGAACCAATCTCAAGGGTTCTTCCTAGAAATAGTTACACATAGTCTAACTTCATTACATGAAGTGAAATTTCTCTCCAGACAGCCATTATCCTATTTCCAATGGAAATAACATAAACCCCCTCTGAAGAATTCCAAAACATGAAAAACCCTCAAAACTCATTTAACACATTTATACCTAGACTTCATTAATTCAATTAAACATACATACTTGGAATTAAGGTCATTTACCCCATTAAGACTCTCCATATTCGAACAAGACTTGGTCACCAAGTCTCAAATGAAAAAATCAAAGAGGGATGTACCTTGAAGTAGACGGGATCTTATATCCTCACATGAGGTACTGCAAATATGGTAGTCCCTTAATAGATATCTCTTTCAATGGATAAATCTATTTTTTCCTCGTAGAGGCCCCATTTTCACAGTTTTTCAACCACCCCAATGGCCCTCTATTGAGTTATAAGTCACCTTCATTGTGTGGAAAAATATCCTCTTGAGTTTTGACAATAACAGGGAGTCTTTTTCAAGGTACAATGACCATCGACCAAGAATAAATTGAGGTAGCACAAAATCTATTTTTTGGATTAAATCGATTATTTAAAATCAAATCCTTTAATTTTAAATTGTTGGACGACTATACTCTTCTACCCATTGTTTCTTCTACCCAAAATTCAATCCATTTAATAAAAAAATTTAAGCATCTTAATAAATACTATAATTACAAAAGAAAAACAATTAGAATAAATAAAAGCATAAAATAACAATAGTAAATATATAGTAATAGTAATAAAAATTAAATGTACAATAATAATTAGTATATATATTTATATATCCATTATTTATATAATAATTTAAATATAATTAAATATTTTATATTTTTTATATTATATATATATGAATACATTATTTATATTTATATACTCTCATTGAAATATATAATAATTTGTTTAAATATTTATATATTGGTTTTTTATATACATAATTTTATATGTATATTTTATATATCTATTTTTATTTTTTGTATATACTTTACATGAATATTTAATTTAAATAAATCAATTATATTAAGAATATTTTGAAGTATTTTTACATTCATGAGTAATTTTTTAATTGTATTTGTGTATACATATAGTTAAATTAATATACACGAGTATTCTTATATTAAATTTTGAGTATGAATATAGACTGATAATTATACATTTCTATGGAAAATTCTCATTGGAATTGATAGAGTACCTATTTAAAATTAAATTTTATCTATAAATATAAACTGATAATTGGAAATTTTCCCTATCAATTTTCATTAAAGATTTCTATAGAAATTGTAGAGGTTTAAATTTCAAATTTTCACTAAATTTTCAGTGAAAATTTCCACGTATGTCTATATGTACACATTGAAGGTTTCGGGTGTGAATTATCACTTAAATATTAATAAGAAATATCTAGTAAAATTTTGAAATGAAAATTTCCAGTGAAAATTTACATGTATGTATGTAGGCTTCAAAACATTCATGTGTAAATTTACAATGGAAAATCACAATTTGAATTTATATGTGTGTGCGTGTGTGTGTGTGTGTGTGCATGTTTTTTCATTTAATCATTCAAATGTACACTAGAACTAGTCACTTGAAATTTATGCTAATGATTTCGAATGTAAATTTCTATGGTAAATCTACACTGTGAATTTATATTGTAAATTTCCTCTGCAAATTTCCAATATATATATACAAAAAATTTATAATGTAAATTTTCACTAGAAAATAACTATTTGTTATTATGGTTCATATTGATATTAGTGTATGTGTGTGTGTTTAATTTTCAATAAAAAATTATATTTATTATGTTTTGGGGTAAATATATATTTGAAATTTTCAATCAACGATTAATGTACAAATTCAAATTAGAGATTTGCATTGAAAATTTCCTTGAAAAGTTTTGAATATAAATTTATACTATAAATATCTAGTATAAATATGTGTATATATGTATATATAAACCTATATTTATATATATTTATGAATGAATGTATGTATATATTGATATTAATATATATGTTTATACATACAATGTGTATATGCATGTATGTATACGCTGGAAAATTTCATGTCAAATTACCAAAAAAAATATCTTATATTTATATTAGGATATGCAGGGAAATTTATATACACTCAAACTCTCTCACAAACAAGGTGCATATAAAATAAATACAGAAAATTTTCATTGGAAATCTAAATGATAATTTGCACTAAATATTTAAAATAAAAATTTACACTTAAAATTACAAAAGAAAGCTTTAAATGAAAAAATATAGTGAAATTTAACATTATTTATATATAGATTGATATATTTTCACTGTAATTTTAAGTGAGAATATGAAATGTAAATTTTGGGTATAAGTTATCAATAAAAATTTATAGTGTAAATTTTAACATGATATTTCCATAGGGAATTTCTCTAAACAATTCATTAGAAATTTCCCAAAGTAGTAATTTTATTTTTTTTGCACAATCAAATTGTATTTTTATTTGTCAATATATTTTCCCTCAAAATTTAAATATTAATTTATTTTAGAATTTCAGTATTCAATTTTTATGTACTATTATAATGAAAATTATGTGAAAATTTTCATTGTGGAAATTTAAATGAAATTTCTGAGTGCGGATTTAGTATACTTTTTTCTAGTGAATTTTTTGCTTAAAATTTATATTTTTTATTTATGAATTAATATATTTGTATTATGATATTAAGTGGAAATTTAAATTTTCATAGAAATTTTCACTGCAAAATTTTGTAGGGAAATTTTCATAGGATGTCTATATATAATATTATATTAGGTTATTAGGGGTAAAATTACATTCGATCACACGCACACCTCACACAAAGAGACTAGAAATTCATGTAATAGCCCCATTAAGGAATAAATCACTCATCTAGCTTCATTATATATATATGTGTGTGTGTGTGTGTGTGTGTGTGTGTGTGTGTATTTAAAGGTATGCAGAGCATAGAATACAAGGCACCAAAACCCCAATATCTATAGCAGATCCTTTTTCTTTGGCCCTGATTGATTTTTTTCAGCACGTAAGGGATCCTTTTTGGCCCTCTACTGACTATTTGGTCAAAAAGGAACCCACTTCCAAATATGATGCAGACTGTTTTCCCTCACCACCATCAGAGCATGTCACACCATCGTTTTACCATCACAACCAGATAACACTAGCAATTTCTTCTTTCAGAGTTGCCAACACCATCATCTGAGCACCACTACCACGTCGTCACTATCAGATCCTCGAGCCACATGCACCGCCCATCATTCGGCCATCGTATATCTAGAAACATACCATCCTGATCTCCACAACCACTACAACACCCCTCTTCACAGTCATTAGCAGATGTTCCGGGTTCTTACACTGCCACCACACTAGTTGGGGAACTCCCTACCTTCACATCTCCCATACAAGGGCCAATCACCACACTATGTCATCTAGAAATTCAATTATATTTCATGATCAAAACAATCCATTAATTCCTGATAAAGATATTCTTATTTTAAACCAATATTGTATCTCAATTCATTTGAAATTGGATCAATTCATTTCAAAATTCATAACACTTTCGATCCTTATGGCTAGCCAAATCATTATCATTACAAATGAGTGATGATGAGGAGGAGAGCATCATCATAGAGAAGTACAAGGGGTGCAGGGAGGATGATGAGGGTGGATCTGCGAAAAAGCCCATATTGGGAGATAATGGTGGTTTTATACCTTGGGTTGTTGAGGCCGGGTGAGAGGAGTGCTCCTTGGGATTTCCCTAGTGCCAGGCATATACAAGCCTAGTGTTTTTTTCATTCATCAAAAAATCTAAATAATCCCAATATCAGATCACATTTCTTTTCAATTATAATATATAATTAAAATAAATATAATATGTTAATATGTTATTTAATAAATTATATAATATATAAATGAATACATATTTATTTAGTTATATATTTTTATTGATATTAAATAATTTAAAATATATGTACATGTATAACAGCATGTATGTATGTGTATGTGTCTAAATACTTGTGTGTATATACATGTGTATGTAGATGTGTATGTGTACATATGTATGTTTTCAATTCACGTAAATGTTATGAATTCACTTTTTAATATTTTTTTAACTTATTTAATTTAATTTATCCATTTATTAGTATATATTCATTAATAATGTTAAAAATATATTTAATCATTTTTTTATATCTATTTATACATCTATTTATTTACAATATACATGTAACATATTTTCAAAATGTTTTTAATTTATATGAATAATATTTATTCTTTTTTATTTATTATGTTTTAACATTTATAATATGTTTGAAATTTATATAATAAACATATTTAATTTTTTTTAATAATTTTGTAATTTAAATATTAATTATTCAAATATAAATATAAATATATAAATCTATATATTAGGTTCTTTGGGGTACAATTACATTAAACACACACACCAGACACACATGTTTGATTTATAAATTTATATATATATATATATATATATATATTTATTTATTTATTTATTTATAAAAAATATTTATAATAATTGTAAATAAATAAATATATGATTAAATAGTAATAAAATTTTAATAATTATAATTAATTAATAAATATATCTTTTATAGTTTAGATTATATATGAATGATTTATAAATATATTTATTTTTAGTTATAAATATAAATAAATTAATAACTATTTAAAAAATTATAAAATTAAAATAATATATGTAAATAATTAGTTTATTTATTAAATTATAATTATAAATTTATAATTATATATAAACACATTTAAATATTTTTATTTATAATTATAATTATAAATAAAAATATATATATATTTAAATAATTATAAAATTGTAATAAAATTATTTAATAAATAAATATAGTTATTACACACACAAACACACACATAAAAATATATACATACCAAAGCAGTGTGAACCACGAGGTAAAATTATATAAACTCCAAAATAATAGGCCCAGACTTGAGTCCCGTCAATCTCAGACACTATGCATATTATGCACAAGGCGATTCCAAGCCATTCGCCGAGCTTGAGAACATGCAGGCGCTCTGGGTCTGGTAAGGCCCCTATTGGGAGTTGAGCGTAACCTATCCCACATTTTCATTGTTGGGGTTTTTCTTAGTTGTATACACCCCGTAATCCTATATGAAAAATTAGGGTTCCAAATCTATTGGGTGTAGGCACTGTAGAAGTGGAGACAAAGTAGCATCAATGGGCACTACACCGGTAGCAGTGGTGGGCACTATAGAAATGGTAAGTATTATAGCACATGGTTTAATATAGTACTATTATTCATAGAATGGTCTACGAGCCAAAAATTGCAGGCATACAATCCATTTAATAGGCTACATGCTCACTCGGCCTTCGGGCCAAATATATATGATGAAATAAAAAGTGGGTGGTTGAGTGGGTTATCCCTTGGGGGGGCTATCACCTACCTTTTAGGCCTATGTGTTTGTGGTGTGTGTGTGTTTGATGTAATTATACCACCAAACACGTAATATATATAATAATATAAATATAATTAATTATATAATTGTAATTATATAGAAATATTTTTAATATATTTATATTTAATTGTAATTATAAATATATATATATATATATATATATATAATTTTAAAATTACAATAAATGAATTTATTATAATTTTATAAATATAAATATTTATATATTGATAAATATATATAATTATATAATTATATAAATATATTTATAATTATATACAAATATTTAGATATATATTTATATATAATTATAATTATATATTTAAATATATTTAAATAATCATAAAATTGTGATAAATATATTAACCAAAAAAATCCAGGAGCCAGGAAAACGTAATCCTACCTATATATATTAATGAAAATAAAGTAATATAAGAAAATGAAGAAAAAAGATGGATTCAAATAGGTATTCCCTCATCCATAAGAGATAACAATCGATCAAGTAGATCAAGGTCATTCCCATAATCATAGATAAAGTCATCATCATCATCCATAGTCTCCCACTATGATTGTGAATTCATTTGATTTAAAATGATAGATATCCTTTCCTTTACCTCTTTATGCTCTGGAATGAATTGAGACTTAAAAGAAGACCTTGTGGACACATTTCGACCACTCCTTCATGCTGCAACCCAATCATCTTGGTTGCATCCCTGACCACGACCTTTTAGATGTCTACCTAATGTTCATGATTTTTATTCCAATTTCCATCAAGTTCCTCCTTATCAAGATTTTTCTTTTCCTTCAAAATGGATAATTCCTTACCAATAATTTCATTAATGGCAGCAGATGGTTCACCACCAATGTCATTTTCATTAATGATGTCATTAAGTGATCCAAGAACACCAAATCTATTTTCCACTTCCTCACTCAATGAATGGTCCAGATTCTATCCAAAAATGGTAGAAGTTGTACTTGTTTTTTAAGTCTAATTATATCATCTACATTAGATGCTTTATAAAAGCTAGTTATCCTCTATTTGACCAGTTTTTTTGATAAATGATATAATATATTACATATCAATGAAACCAGACCTACAATTCTAGTCAGATAAAGTGTCAACCCAATAATGATAAACCAAATATTTTCCATAAAATTATAAACAATTATATTCCAGATCAACCCCACACTTTATAAATGAAAATTTTCATTCGGTGAATCTTTCGGTCAAGGAGCACATCTTTCTCAAAATAATTCTAAAAGGCTGTGAATCCTCCTCCTTAGATAAGGTGATAATCACTTCACATAAATAAAAATCTTCCGAAAAAATATTTCAATCTTTTGAATGAGCAAGAAGTATCCCATAGAGTATGACAGATGCCTCCTTCACCACAGGACTCAATGAGGATTGAATAACCATGCAATTTCATGACCAGACCATTGTTATGATAGGAAATGAATCCAACACCAACCGTTAAATTAGCATAGACGGCTGCATCTATATTAATTTTCATAAAACCCTCTGGAGGAGGACTCCAACAAGGAAAGTCCTATCGAATGCTACCCAAATATGGTACTGCATTGTTCAATTTCCAAAAATTCATCCAATAAATGGCCCTCCAAGCCCATATTCAATCTTGGGTCACCTTATTTTGAAAAATGCACTCATTTCTTCTAATCAAACCATCCAAGTAATTGTGAATATCAGCCCTACAACTCTCAGTTCCAATGAAGACACCCATTTACTAAGTTTTTTGACCATCCCAATGGATTGGTTGTAATAACCCGAGATTTTATAAGATATATTCTTTTTAATTTCTTTCATATCTTCTGTTTTACGATACACCAAGATTATCTTGCACTATACGCAACAATGTATTAGCTTGCAGTATACGCAACACTAATCATGGATCGTGTTACACAAAATTTCATGTTTGTTTGATAGTAGTTATTCTACGAAACATTGAGTATATATATATGTATTCAATTTATTTTGTTATACACATCAAAAAAGGAGTCGTTCACTACACACAACCCTGACTTGGCTGGCATTACACACAATCGCGACCTTCCTCGATAGCGTGTGTTGTACGCAATACCAAGTTTTACTAAACAACGATATATTATTATAATATTATTATGAACTAGACTTTATGAATATTATTAACTAATTTTTGAATTTTAAAACATTATTATTCATCTTACACATTTTCTAGAACATGGTATAAGAACAAAATAAATTTTTCGGGTTAAATAAGTGTTTTTCAAAAAATGCAGTTTTGCCACCTTTTGATGGCACACCCACTTTAAATCTAGTTTTTGACATGTTTATAAGTTCAATTTTACAAAATAAAATTATTCTTTGGAATCATGATATAAAATTTTACCTTTGATAAATTTTTCATATTATTCTGACAACTTTCATATTTTAATGAATAGTAAAAACACGCTATATTTTAATTAAAAACAACTTTTTTCATCGTAATAACTTATGTGGTTAAATTATAATATTTAATGGTTTTAAATTATAAATATAATATATTTTTACAATTTAATATAATGTATGTCATTAGCATTGATTTTACATTGAATTCGTAGGTTAAATCAATTCAATCTTTTCCAATGTTTTAAACAAAAACTCGTTTTCATTCGAAAACGGGATTAATTTTAATTTAATTTATGCAAATTCTGTGTATTGAATTTGAAAAAATGGATTCCATATTTCGAATCAGTGGGTCCAAATTATGTTAATAGGCTACTTTTTATTTTTGGGAATTATGAATTGTAACAACGGTAAATTTTATTTACCATAGTTAAAGGTAAATCGAGTAATTAAGGGTGAATATAATATTATGACAAAATTATATTGGATGACTAAAAGTCAACCCATATCACCTAAGGGTCGGATTAGATTCATTTTATGGACTTTTGACTATGAAAATAATTTAATTATTTTTAAAACCAAAGAAAGTGACAACATGTCACTCTCTTAAATCTTATAAGTATAATAATTTTAATTTAGTGATAAAAATCATAAAACTTCGAACATGAATAGTCTCCAAAAAGATAATAAAATTATCTACATAAAGATAATTTATTTAGATTTTTTAGGGATTAAATAACTATCATTAATGGTGATACATTAATGATGCAGAAATTATTTATTAAGTGAAAAATCAGTAATATAGTTTTTATTAAAATAATAATACCCATTAAAAGGCCCAAAAACCTGACCAAAACTTATATTTAGTGTATATATATACCATAAGCATCTAATTACATAATATATAACCGTTTGGAGTCTTATAAAATTGATTATGACACTTATATTATTTTATTTTAAATGATGCCAAAGTTGTCACCGACATAATTTAATAGATATAAAAATTTAAATATTGTGATTTTAAGATGATAAATTCGAGTAAAAGTATTATTGTGAAAGGTAATAGATTTATCTTCATCATAGGAGTTTATTTTTAATTTTTATGAAAAAATTTGTATATTAAATAATTATACAAAAATTTTCTAGTAATTATTTTATTAAGAGATAAACCAAATAAATGGTTTTAAAAATAATAAAATAAATAATATATGAACTATTTAATTTTCTACACTAATTTTCTAGATACATATGGAATTTTATTAATCTATTCAAGCTTTTATTTGGAATATATATTCTTTATATATTTTATTTAAACTCATATAAATGAATAGTGTCAAAATTGACACTATTATTATTTTATAAAAATAACATATTATAAAATTGTTTAAAAATCACAAAAATATTTAAAAATTATAAATTTACATTTATATGGTCTAAAATGTTATAAAGTATCCAATTATGGACAATTCACAACAAATAAGTAATTTTTTGTTATAATTTAAAATTTAGAATGTTATTACCACAAATAAAATTGAATTGATTAAGGATAAATCAAAATGATAATTGTTAAAATAACTTCCTAACATGTCTAAATTTTATTGGTTGATGAGATTACAAACCTATATCATCTAATATTCGAATATGAGTCATTTTTTGAGGTTTGTAAGTGGGGTTAGATTTATTATAAATTAATATTTTTAAGATTTCCAAAGGTGCCCCTCTCCTCCCTTATAAAAGGTCACATCCTCCCTCCCTTCCTCACACGAATTTTAGCCTTAAAGATCGGCCTAAACCTGCAAAATTATCTTCTCCACTTCCCTAGAAACATCCTAGAGGTCCTGGTTATCTTCAAAGACCAATTTTAGCGCCCTAAGTGGAGGTCTCAAAGAGGCGCTTCAAAGAAGAGGTAATGTTCGTTACCGATTCTTTCAACTTTATTTCTTCTTCTACTTATTCTTCTTTAGTTGTTTCATTATGAAGTAATAACATAAGTATCACTAATATACTTATATGTTATTATAATTATGAAACAACCATATTTCACCATCTATCCATCCTACGGAAAAAAAATCACCGCGCGTGCGTACGTACGGAATACCGTCTCCACGCCGTGGTGTAATCTGTTTTTCCAACACCACATTACTTGGATGGGTATAATGGTGTAAAGAATAACTATACATGGTTATTATAACATCATAATGATTATTATATATTGTATCATCATATCCAATTCAATTCAATAATTATGGGAACGATATCATCGCTCGTGCATACGTACGGACTATCGTCTCCACGACGCGAAGAGATTCATTCTCCATGTTAACCATTTAAGAATGATTATAAAGTATATATAATCAATAATAATTAAATATATGACATTATAAAGCTACTGGATTTATATATATATATATATATATATATATATATATATATATATATATATATATATGTATGTCATATACTTAATTCCATTCAACTCAATAAGGAAACGAAAACAGCGTTCATGCGTACGTACGGCCTACCGTCTCCATGAACGGTGTATTTCTTTCCATTTATCGATCTATTATATATATGTATATTATGAATATATATTATATATAAATCATGTTTTATATTCTGGAATTAAGTAATCATGATCTAAGTAATCATATGAATAATTACAAGTCAAAACACGGATGACAAATGAAACGATTTTACCCAAAACACTATTTATCATGGAATTTACAAAAGAACGGGTAATATAAAGTCATAAGTGAACCATATATGATATAATAACAATGAATATGATTCTGTAATAAGTCAATGACATTTTTTAAATCATTATACAGTAGTATAGGATACGTACAAAGCATATCGGACCTAAGGTAAGGGTTAACTTTTCCAATCTCGTTTTTATCCGAGATTGTTTATTCGTAAGTATTTACTGGGGTTATTTCTATCATCCATGTCCATGTTTTATAAAATTGTTTTCATGTAAGTTTAAAGTCATTTTTAACCATTTTTGACTTTTACTACATGGTTTGTAAGGAATCTTTCTTTTTTTATGTTACGAGGTACTTTTTTGACTTTTCCGACAAAAGTACGAGGAGAATGTTATTTTTAACTTAGACGGCGTGAACGGATTTTTACGGTTTTATGAAGCCTTATTTTCATGAATCTTACTCCAAAGGATTTCATGACTATTTTCAACAAAATAATTTTATTTTAAAATTGTATGACATTTTGTGAAAAGAAAATGATTTTGAATAAGAAAGGATATTTCCCTCAAGAATTCATTTCAAATGTTTTATCAAAACCATTTTCCATCTAATATGACATTATTTGATATGTGTATGTTTCAAGTTTAATTTCACTATGATTTACATGGTTCAATTTTCTTATGATGAAATTTCTATTTGTTTTATATGGATTATGAAATGATGGTATGATGTTTATGAAACCCATTTTATTCTTTGGGTTATGATGAATATTTTATGTTTATTTTGTGGAACAAGTAAGAATGGTTTCATTATGAGATGGGTGGGAATTATATCTCCCTCCAATGCATTGGGTAAAGATTTATATCTCAGGAGATAGACATGGATGGAACGGCAAGTTAAACCGGTTCAGTAATACAGGACTGAAATGAGGAGTGAACTCGATTCAGAAAGAGACTTTGTCCACTAAGATGGTCTTCGCAGCAATGCCTTGGCTACTATGGAAATCATAACATGTGCTTAATGGTTTCCACAATTAAATGTTTTATTCCCATGCTATTTTATCATTATTAATGTTTCTTTATGATCTATTCCATACATACTTCCATGTTTTATGTCACTTATCAAGCTTTTGATGTTTAAACATTATGTTCATGTTTTTAAGTTCAAATATATATGGTATGTTTTATTTTATCCATGCTTACCCTTACTGAGCATTTGAGCTCACCCTTTTTATGTTTTCTTTTCCCTAGGATATAAAGAAAGGTTTTAGGTAAGAAAAAAAGGGGGAAGATCTTTATGGGATATGTTGAAGATCTTTCACCACGATTAGAAGATTACGTTCCATGTTTCCAAAGACACTAAACTATTACAGTCCTTGTGTGTCTATTTTTTTTATGTATTAAGTATTCCGCAAAATTAATGTAACGTTCATGTACGTCAAGCTTTGGGTCTCTACAGTTGGTATCAGAGGGAGGTTTAGTCAACCTTTGGAAACTAGGATGCGAAAATGTTAGTGATATCCCTAGAGATATTTCTAAGGTATGTCTAGGGATGTCCCTAAGGATAAGTAAACATATTGGATATAGTCCTAGAACTATGGTAATGATATTAGAATTTAACCTAAGATGTTAGATATTGAGGGTGCTCCCCCTTTACTATAGTTTTTTCCTTAGCAGGATTTTTGCCTCTCACACTATTCTTTTTGGGTTTTAGAAAATGGCTGGAAACAGGAAGATTCATGATAATGGAGGATATGACGGACAATGGAATGATATTCTTCATGAGAAACCAAATGAAACGGGATTTAGAAGTCCAAACATAGTTATTATGCCTAATCATAAATCTCATAATATGATCAATAATCTCAACTTTGGTAAGTTTCTCGACTCAGATAATAAGAGAAAGATGGAGTTTCATGATGATCATAGAGGAAAGAAAGCTCAATTTCCCTCATGTAAATCATGTGGGAAGAGGCATCAGGGAGATTGTTTCAAGGGAACTGGAAGATGCTTTGGGTGTGGAAAAGAAGGACACAAAGCCTATAAGTGCAAATGAAAAGGTTCAGTTAACACCATGGATGAGGATAATGGTATTTCTACGACATCAACAATGGTTAAATGTTTTAAATGTGGAATGTACGGGCATTATGCAAACCAATGCCCTAAGGTAAAGTCTCATGAAGATAATCAGTATGGTCGTATGGGTAATATTTATGTTTTTGATGATGAAGAGACTACAAATGATACGTGAGATGAAGGAATTGTTGAAGCTCAGTCAATGGTTTAATAAGCTAGTGGAATGATTACATGTTTATCAAGTGTAATGTTGTATAAGTAATCTCATGGTACTATGGAATAAAGAGACATCTAAGGATTTCTACACTGTTGTCTTTCCTTGAGTTTTGAAAGTGTATGATTAATGGTACCAGTATCCATGAATGGTTATTCAGATATTTTTGGAAAGTAGATGATATGCGCATAATGAAGGGATAAGAATATAATGAGATGATTGATTGTATTCATGAGCTCATGACTGATATAAGGACTAAGTGATATTATGGTTTGATTATATAGAAATTTTGGGATTTTGGTATGTGGAAAGAGTTAACTTTTGACAGCATTCATGTTTTCACTAAGGTTAAATGGGTATTCATTTTTCAAGAGAATACATGATTAAGGTATTCACATGTTTGTAATTTGACCAACAAGATATATCTTATGGTATATGGGGGATAAATTATGGCATTCACGTGATTGTTATGTGACATTTCAAGTAATCATTTTCTTTATACTATGAGCTTGGACTGAAGTATTTTAGATAAGCCTAAATATTGGAATGGATTATGTTGGACATAAGTTAGTATTGTTTAAGGATAGAAATTTTTCGATATTATTGATGGGATGTTATAGTAATGTGGTTTTAGAAAAAGGACAACCTGCAGGACTGGCGACAGCCCATCGTGTCGAACAAGGCTGTGGGAATCGAACCCACAACCGAAGTTCCACTGGCCTTTATCTCCTTCCACTAGCCAAGTGGAAGTCCCTGGTTAGTAGAAACTAGTTTTATTTTGTTAATAGGTATGATATATGAAGTATAAGTTCATTTTTGGAACCATATACGATTAATCTAACCATATGATGGACTTATAACTTTTGCTAACCTTTTGTTTGAAACAGATGGAATGACCCATCATTCTATCACACGATCTGCTAACACATCACGAATAACAAATTCAACTTCATTTCATTAAGGGATGAAATGGAAATTTTTCAATTCATGAAAAACATTGAGATTGTACCAAAATCATGTAAGTATTTCTTTTAATTCATCAGCTTTAGGGAAATGATCTTGAAAACCAAAAATGTTGTCTTAGTGACCTTATATCCGATGAATCAGATGGTACCTTAGATCATCACAAATCTATGGCTTTATGATTGTTGTCTTTTTCATAGCCATGTTTTATACCACTCTCTATCAGAACATGATGGTTAGATTTCTCTTCCATATCCATATTTTCACCTATGTTATCCTATGTGGAAACCCAATGATTATTTTATTTGGGTAGCTGTTATGTTTCATACTTTAGTTTATATATATAAGTTTTGGTATTGCTTTTTACGATGTGGGTTTCAATTAAAGAAACTTTCAAGTTGAAAACCATTTATAACCCCGATGAATTTCGAGGGAGAAATTCATTTTAAGGGGGGTAGAATGTAATAACCCAAGATTTTATAAGATATATTATTTTTAATTTCTTTCTTATCTTCTGTTGTACGATACTCCAAGATTATCTTGCGTTATACATAACACCGTATTAGCTTGCAGTATATGCAACACTAATCCTGGATCGTGTTACACAAAATTTCATGTTTGTTTGATAGTAGTTATTCTACGAAACATTGAGTATATATATATGTATTCAATGTATTTAGTTATACGCAGCAAAAAAGGAGTCATGCACTACACGCAACCCTGACTTGGCTTGCATTACATGCAATCGCGACCTTCCTCGATAGCGTGTGTTGTACGCAATACCGAGTTTTACTAAACACCGATATATTATTATAATATTATTATGAACTAGCCGTTATGAATATTATTAACTAAATTTTTAATTTTAAAACATTATTATTCATCTTACACATTTTCTAGAACATGGTATAAGAAAAAAATAAATTTTTCAGGTAAAATAAGTATTTTTCAAAAAATGCAGTTTTGTCGCCTTTTGATAGTGCACCCACTTTAAATTTAGTTTTTGACATGTTTATAAGTTAAATTTTACAAAATAAAATTATTCTTTGGAATCAGGATATAAAATTTTACCTTGGATAAATTTTTCATATTATTCTGATAACTTTCATATTTTAATGAATAGTAAAAACATGCTATATTTTAATTAAAAACAACTTTTTTCATCGTAATAACTTATGTGGTTAAATTATAATATTTAATGGTTTTAAAGTATAAATAGAATATATTTTTACCATTTAATATAATGTATGTAATTAGCATTGATTTTACATTGAATTCGTAGGTTAAATCAATTCAATCTTTTGCAATGTTTTAAACAAAAACCCATTTTCATTCGACAACGAGATTAATTTTAATTAAATTTCTGCAACTTCTGTGTATTGAATTTGAAAAAATTTCTTCCATATTTGGAATCAGTGGGTCCAAATTATGTTAATAGGCTACTTTTTATTTTTTGGAATTATGAATAGTAACTATGGTAAATTTTATTTACCATAGTTAAAGGTAAATCGGGTAATTAAGGGTGAATATAATATTATGCAAAAATTCTATTGGATGACTAAAATTTGACCCATATCACCTAAGGGTTGGATTATATTCATTTTATGGACTTTTGACTATGAAAATAATTTAATTATTTTTAAAACCAAAGAAAGTGACAACATGTCACTCTCTTAAATCTTATAAGTATAATAATTTTAATTTAGTGATAAACAAAATAAAACTTCAAACATGAATAGTCTCCAAAAATATAATAAAATTATCTACATCATGATAATTTATTTAGATTTTTTAGGGATTAAATAATTATCATTAATGGTGATACATTAATGATGCAGAAATTATTTATTAAGTGAAAAATCAGTAATATAGTCTTTATTGAAATATTAATACCCATTAAAAGTCCCACAAACCTGACAAAAACTTATTTTTAGTGTATATATATACCATAATCATCTAATGACCTAATATATAACCGTTTGGAGTCTTATAAAAGTGATTATGACACTTATATTATTTTATTTTAAATGATGCCAAAGTTGTCACCTTCATAATTTAATAAATATAACAATTTAAATATTGTGATTTTAAGATGATAAATTCGAGTAAAAGTATTATTGTGAAAGGTAATAGATTTATCGTCATCATAGGATTTTATTTTTAATTTTTATGCAACAAATAAGTATATTAAATAGTTATACAAAAATGTTGTAGTAATTATTTTATTAAGAGATAAACCAAATAAATGGTCTTAAACATAATAAAATAAATATTATATGAACTATTTAATGTTCTCCACTAATTTTCTGGATACATATGGCCTTTTATTAATCTATTAAAGCTTTTATTTTAAACATATATTCTGTATATATTTTATTTAAATTCATATAAATGACTAGTGTCAAAATTGACACTATTGTTATTTTATAAATATAACATATTATAAAATTGTTTAAAAATCACAAAAATATTTAAAAATTATAAATTTAAATTTATATGGTATAAAATGTTATAAAGTATCCAATTATGGACAATTCACAACAAATAATTAATGGTTTTTTATAATTTAAAATTTAGAATATTATTACCACAAATAAAATTAAATTGATTAAGTAAGGATAAATCAAGATGATAAAGTTTAAAATAATTTCCTAACATGCCTAAATTTTATTTTTTGATGATATTACAACCCTATATCATCTAATATTCGAATATTAGTCATTTTGAGAGGTTTTTAAGTGGGTTTAGATTTATTATAAATTAAGATTTTTAAGATTTCCAAAGGTGCCCCTCTCCTCCCTTATAAAAGGGCACCTCCTCCATCCCTTCCTCACACCAATTTGAGCCCTCAAGCTCGGAAAACCCCTGTAAAATTCTATTCTACACTTCCCAAGAAACATCCTAGAGTTCCTGGTCTTCTTCAAAGACCAGTTTTAGTGCCCTAAGTGGAGGTCTCAAAGAGGCGCTTCAAAGAAGAGGTAATGTCTGTTACCGATTCTTTCAACTTTATTTATTCTTCTACTTATTCTTCTTTAGTTGTTTCACTATGAAGTAATAACATCAGTATAACTCATATACTTATATGTTATTATAAGTATGAAATAACTCTATTTCACCATCTATCCATCCTACGGAAAAATAAATCACCGCGTGTGCGTACGTACGGAATACCGTCTCCACGCCGTGGTGTAATCTTTTTTTCCAACACCACCTTACTTGGATGGGTATAATGGTGTAAAGAATAACTATACATAGTTATTATAACATAATACTGATTATGATATATTGTTTCATCCTATCCAATTCAATTCAATAATTATGGGAACGATATCATCGCTCGTGCGTACGTACGGACTACCGTCCCCACGACGCGACGAGATTCATTCTCCATGTTAACCATTTAAGAATGATTATAAAGTATATATAAGCAATAATAATGAAATATATGACATTATAAAGCTACTATATTTATGTATATATATATATATGTATGTCATCTACTTAATTCCATTCAACTAAATAAGGAAATGAAAACAGCGTTCATGCGTACGTACGACCTACCGTCTCCATGAACAGTGTATTTCTTTCCATTTATCGATCTATTATATATATATATATCTATTCTGAATATATATTATATATAAATCATGTTTTATATTTTTTAATTAAGTAATCATGATCTAATTAATCATATGAATATTTACAAGTCAAAACACGGACGACAAATGAAACGATTTTACCCAAAACACTCTTTAACATGGAATTTACAAAAGAACGGGTAATCTAATGTCATAAGTGAACCATATATGATATAATAAAAATGAATATGATTCTGTAATAAGTCAATAACATTATTTAAATCATTATACAGGAGGTTTGGATATGTACGAAGCATATCGGACCTAAGGTAAGGGATAACTTTTCCAATCTCATTTTTATCCGAGATTGTTTATTCATAATTATTTACTGGGGTTATTTCTATCATCCATGTCCATGTTTTATAAAAGTGTTTTCATGTATGTTTAAAGTCATTTTTACCCATTTTTAACTTTTACTCATGTTATGTAAGGAATCTTTCTTTTGTTTACGTTACGAGGTACTTTTTTGACTTTTCCGACAAAAGTATGAGGAGAAAGTTATTTTTAACTTATACAGCGTGAACGGATTTTTATGGTTTTATAAAGCCTTATTTTCATGAAGATTACTCCAAAAGATTTCATGACTATTTTCAACATAATCCTTTTCTTTTAAAATTGTATTTTATTTTGTGAAAAGAAAATGATTTTGAAGAAGAAAGGATATTTTCTTCAAGAATTCATTTCAAATGTTTTATTAAAACCATTTTCCATCTAATATGACATTATTTGATATGTGTATGTTTTAAGTTTAATGTCTCTATGATTTACATGGTTCACTTTTCTTATGATGAAATGTCCATTTGTTTTATATGAATTATGAAATGATGGGATGATGTTTATGAAACCCATTTTATTCTTTGGGTTATGATGAATGTTTTAAGTTTATTTTGTGGCACAAGTAAGAATGATTTTGTTATGAGATGGGTGGGACCTATATCTCCCTATAATGCATTGGGTAAAGATTTATATCTCATGAGATAGACATGGCTGGAACGGCAAGTTAAACTGGTTCAGTAATACAGGACTAAAACGAGTAGTGAACTCGATTCAGAAAGGGACTTTGTCCATTAAGATGGTCTTGGCAGCAATGCCATGGCTACTATGGAAATCATAACATGTGCTTAATGGTTTCCACAATTAAATGTTTTCTTCTCATGCTATTTTATCATTATTAATGTTTCTTTATGATCTATTCCATACGTACTTCCATGTTTTATGTCATTGCTCAAGATTTTGATGTTTAAACATTATGTTCATGTTTTTTAGTTCAAATGTATATGGTATGTTTTATTTTATCCATGCTTACCCTTACTGAGAATTTGAGCACACCCTTTTTATGTTTTCTTTTCCCCAGGATATAAAGAAAGGTTTTAGGTAGGAAAAAAAGGGGGAAGATCTTTATGGGAGATGTTGAAGATCTTTCACCATGATTAGAAGATTACGTTCCAAGTTTCCAAAGACACTAAACTATTACGGTCCTTGTGTGTCTGTTTTTGTTATGTATTAAGTATTCCGCAAAAGTAATGTAATGTTCATGTACGTCAAGCTTTGGGTCTCTACATTGGTAAAAGGACCCTTAATGTCTGGCACCCATTCCGTTCTCACCCCTTCCACCCAATAGTATATGAGAATTGAATGCATTGGATATTCCACATATTGGTGGCATATAGGATAGTTTTCATATTCCATAAGATTACATCTCCCCAAAAGGACATATTTGTCCTGTATATTGAAAAACACCATGTCATGCATCTACATAATAGACAAACTCCAAATATCCAGTCTTTCTACCTTTATGATAGGGTCACTTAGGAAAATCAATATCATAATCAGCACCTGATTTCTTGGTCCTTTTTAAATAATTTTTTTATCATGACAATGAGTGTGAAAAACCTCATAGATAATAAATATACTAAAATTAGAAAGATCATTCCCAATAATATTTCACTCCATATAGAATTTGGGAACTATATAATAAAAAATGTTCAATTGAAACACATCTTCATCTGTAGAAAAAATACCAGATCAACCAGTGTTGACCTCAAATCGACCTCAAATAGAAAATGGGAAAAGATTCTGAACCATAAAATTTCAGTTTCCTTATCCATTTAAATGGGAATACCAATCGACATGGAAATTTAATATTAGATTTTTTTTTCAAAGGATACAATGAATAATATATACATTTACCAAGATTTGAGTAGAATAGTTACCTGCATACAACAGATAGACTTTTTCCCATTCCACTTTGTGAATAAATCAAGGCTTAGGAGAGACATAGCCAAAGCCCCATTGTCACATATTTATCTCCATTGAATGTAAGAGGGTGTGGCAAAACATGCATCCCAAAGAAACACATCTCTAATTGCAAAAGCCCCAAATATCTGATAACCTATAAACCAAATCACCATTCTTTAGTGGATTGGAAACCCTAGAAAAAATAACCTGATAGATGAAAAAGTGTATACTAGAATCAATTCACTCTCACA
Organism: Viscum album; assembly: GCA_963277665.1. Taxonomy (NCBI): domain Eukaryota; kingdom Viridiplantae; phylum Streptophyta; class Magnoliopsida; order Santalales; family Viscaceae; genus Viscum; species Viscum album. Next base: position 439,596,466 of record OY728137.1, on the reverse strand, counting down.
CCGCATACTGACAAGATTTAACTAAATAAATGGTTCCCTTATAATGAATGGCGATGGCGGATGACCCTTTGTAGAGAGAAAAGGATCACTTTTCTGCACCTTCATCAACCTTGAGAGAACCCTCGCGATTTCACTGCTTCAATTTTGATCTAGTGTCACATGATCTAATAGAGTTAAAGTGCCCCTTATTGAAAAATTGTTCTTCCATAGAGTTAGGGGAAGGAGAAGATGCCTCACAGAAACCCTAATCAATATTGTTTTGGTACAGGAACTCCTTCCACCACCCACTATCTATTTTAATAAATATATTTATAATATATCTAATAATATATATATACATATAAAAATAGTAATAATATATTTAATTATAACTATAATTAATATATATGTGTATATATTTATTATATATATATTAGGTACTTGGGGGGTAAAATTACATTACACACAGACACAGACACACTATACACATAGGTTAAAAAGGAAGTCCATAGCCCCCAAAGGGATAACCCATATATCAAGCCTTATTTTTTCAATACATGGACCATAGGCCCAGGGGGAATGAAAGCCCAATGCATAGCCCTATAGTCTCTAAGTATTGACCTGAAGGCCCACCTGTGAATAGTTATTCTATAGAAACCTTCTCACCATAGTACTCGCTATAGTTCTATCGCTACTATAGTACCCACCACCGTAACAGTGCAGTTGGGGCTACAGTTCTGCCACCGCTACAGTACTACTATAGTTCTGCTATAATGTTACTACAGTACTCTATTCCCAATGGGTTTTGAACCCCAACCTCATGTCTTATTATGGGGCTACTTTATCACTAATCCAAACCCCAACTACATAATTACATGTAAAATTATATATATAATAATATAATAATATATAATAATATAAATATATTATTTGGATTAGATCTTTATCAGTTCTTTTTTAACACTAATAAAGGTACTACTTAATCTAATCTAAAAAAGCGCTGATAAACATATCTTTATCAGCACTAGAATTTTAGTGATGATAAGTGCACATTTTATCAGTTCTTTTTGAGTTCCCATGAAGGGTTGTTTTTATCATCATTAAAAAAGTGCTAATAAAGAGTAATTTTATTAGCATTTTATATTTTAGTTCTCATAAAACTACTCATTATCAATGCTATTTTGAAATATTAGATAAACATATTATGGGTTATTATAAAAATAACCTCAATATAGTGCTGCCTCTACTGGGGCCTTCATGATTTTGTGGAACATGAGTGATGCCACCACTATCAACAAACCCTACTATTTCTTTCAGACATCTTTCTAGACAAATTGACCTCTCCTTATTGAAGGTATGTGCTGATTTGTCATTTTAGTGACTCCGACCACACTATTTCTTCAGTCGAACCTTGCCAAACCCTATTAAGTGTGTCATCACTTCTTCTCAACAAACAAAAAAAATATCCCCAAAAACGTTCTTTGTGACAAAGCAATAATGAATCATCATCATTACGACGTACCACCCCTACAGGTCAATCATCTCCCTATGCAACACACTCCCTACATCGAGCTCCCTGATGCACCCATCCTCATTATTTATTCTATGTAATGGGTATTTGATGCTACATCATTTCCACTCTACTACACACCAGGCTGAACCTTCATGCACAACGCACTACCCGGAATTGACCCCATCCTTTGTCATCATCTGATACACATGAAAGGCATCGAACATAGACTAAATTCCTTGTGTAGAGGTGTTGGCATGTGTTCTATTATTGAAATTTCATATAAGAGGTCAGTATGTGTGAAGATATACATTTTTTTAGAGGTAATAGGTCTTTGATTTTTATTCCCACGTGAATTCAATCTCCATCTCCTTTGCAAAAACCTAACACTCATACTCACACAACTAATACCTAAAACTAATATAAATGTATAGTTTTTATTAAAATAAATTATTACTCTTAAATTTTTTTAAATAATAATCAATAAAAATTTACAATTTTTTATAAGTATAGTTTGTTATATTTATACTTATAAATATAGTTTTTTTATAATTATATATACATATATAAATTATATAGTATATATTATTATATTTATATAATTTTTAAAAAAACATTTGTTAATAATTTATATTTTTATAGTTTTATATGTTTTTAAATTTATATACATTTATAAATTTTATAATATATTGTACTATACCAATATAATTTAATAATAATTTTTATTAAATATTTTTAATTTTATAGTTTTATTCATTTATAAATTTACATAAATTTATAAATTCTATAGTTATCATAATATACAAATATAGTCTAAATATTAAGTTTCATTAATTATTTATACTTTTATAGTTTTATAAATTTAAAAATAAAAATATATTTTGAGTTTTATTCATTATAAATTATTATAATTTTATAATTCCACAAATATTACATTTATATATTATAATTTTATTCTTTTAACACTACTGGATGATTTACCTATTCCCACGGTTTCAAGCCGTCAGTATAGCCCATGAAACCATGGAAATAGGCTAAATCATTGGTTTCATGAACTGTGGGCTCCTGAGCTATCTAGATTTCCCTATACCCACGGTTTACAGAATCGTGGGTATAAATTTTTTCAGCACAAATTAGTTACCCAAAGTTATGTAAATTGTGGGTAGTTTTCTTCACAGCACACATTCCCAAAGTTCGTTGAAATGTGGGTATAGATAGTTTCGTAGTACCATATATACACATGGATTAAACAACCATGTGTATAGATGGTTTTCCCAGAAACAAAAGTTTCCCACCTTGGTTTCACCTTGCTCCTGCAAACCAGAATGAAAACTACTCTAAAACAATGGTACCACTGTGAAACCACACCCCTCCACCTTGAACACCCCCACTCTCCCCTGGACATAACCCCCTTTCACCCTCGGACACCCCTCTCCCTAGAAACCCCTCGGATAACCCCCCACCCCCCCCCCCTCCCGAACACACCCCCCAGGACCCCCATAGACACCCCCATTAGACCTTCCCTGAACACCCCCTTAGACAACCCATGTACACCCCCTGAACATCCCATAGATAACCCCTCTGGACCCCACTGGACGCCCTGAACACCCCCCTTGGACACCTCCAATGGACCCCCACTGGACACCCCCTGGACACCCCCGCTGGACCCCCATGGACACCCCCACTAGACCCCCTGGACACCCCCGATGGATATACCCCCCCCCCCAAGACACGCACCCCAATAGACCCCCCTAGACACCCCCTGGACACCCCTCCCCCCTAGAAACCTCCCTAGAGACCCCCTACCCCATAGACACCCCTGGACACCCCCTCCCAGAGACACTACCTAGACATCCCCTCCCCACATAGACACCCCATTGACACCCCCCTCCACATGCACCCCCACACCCCCTACCCCCTTCACCCCCACTACACCCTATCCACTTCACCCCCACTACCCCCTGCCCCTTCACCCCAACTGCCCCCAACCTTCACTCCCCACTAGACTCCCCCATTTGGACACCCCCGTTCGACACCCCCTAGACACACCCCAATTGGACACCCATAGACACCCCCTAGATACCCCCTCCCCCCATAGACACCCCTGGAAACCCCCTCCCATAGATACCCCTGGACCCCCCCACCCCCACCCCCACTGGACACCCCCCCCCCTATAGACACCCCTGGACACCCCCTCCCCCTACACCACACTCCCCTTCTCCCCTTCACCCCCACTACCCCCTGCCCCCTTCACACCAACTACCCCCAACCTTCACCCCCACTGCCCCCCCCCCCCACCACCTGCACCCCCACTGCCCAACCCCCTTCTGGACACCCCCCTGCACCCCCACTACCCCCTGAACCACTCCCCCCTGCACCCAGCCCCACCCCCTAAACCTAGACCCCCCCCCCCCCGACAACCAGCCCCCACCCCCTATGAAACCACTGTGAAACAATGAAAACTAGAATGGAAAAATAATGAAACCATAATGCATTGTTTTCACCTATTAAAACATAAGAAGAGCTGGCCAAAGTGTTAAAAGAGGAAAAAAGTTCTTATCAGAAAGGTCCTAAATAAATTCTTAATGAAGAAGCATCAAAATAATTTATTTAAGGTTGATCTGACACCAAACATTAATTTTTACCATTATCAATGATTATTTCGAGATTAATATGATGATGAAGACCAGTCTCCACAGAATATAATCAAATATTTAGATAAACAAGTAAGAGGCCTAAAACCTTAAGAGAGGATCTTCCACATCATGTTTATAATCAATTTAATTAATTTTTTAATGAAAATAATACATGGATCTTTGTTTTTTATTGAAGATATTGATCATTCGGAATGACCCTTCCAGATTATCTCGTTGCTCTTGTGAGGATCCAAACTTGAACCCCTCTAGAGGTGATCCACCCTTGCTTTAATGGACTCTGATCGACCCCACTCTTTCTCCGGGTGCTAGCACGATGAAGCAAGTGTTTTGTGTCGGTCATTATTGATTGCTAGTTCTTCGGCCTTGAAGAATGTATGTCATTATTGAGATGGGCGGGAAGAGGATTTGAGAGAGAAATTGATTGGCTCAACAATTCTCAATTCACCAAGCATGCGGTGTGTTCTATATGGCACAATAGACGTACTTTTCTATTTATATGCATGGAACTTATATTACAATATTTAATTTCATAACAGTAATTAAATACATTCATGAACATAGATAAAACCCATGATCATAATAATAATACCACGTCATTATTTATGGTGCACCAAATTTCCCAAAATGGGATTAGGAATAAAATTTAGTTTCAAAAAATAATAGTTGCATCATTATTATTTTAATCTTGTTCCAACTAATAATTATTTACAATTTTGAAAATAATTATATTACTACCAGACCGGCCTTGGTCCACTCAAACACCACTTCCATTAATTGAACACTTGAATAAATAAATAAATAATTTATTCTCTTAAATAAATATTTTATTTACAAACTAGTAAATAAATATTTATTAAATGTTCAATAAAATAAATAAATAAATATTATTTAATTTCTATGATTAGATTAACTTGAATAAAATAATTCCATGATCTTGAGAATAATATTTATTTCAATAATAAAATACAAATATAATTTAACTGAGACCCCGAAAAACACATAATGTGTGACCATATAGGATTATTTCCCTTTGGCCTTAGGCGAGCTTGCCAAAAGTACAAGAGTACTATCTAGAAACGGGTCGAGGAACCCAAGAGAAAGAACGTAAAGTTGTGACAACGTTATCCACAAACGAACGATCACTGTGTAATATAATCCCTTTGTCTCAATATCTCATAAATAAGGTTTCATGATTGTGTTGTCAACCTTTATGCTAGATACGTCGTTCTTTGACTACCTGAAATAAACTCATCGTTACACCATGGCCATGGAATTTTGCGTGACAGTTCTATTTCAATTAAATGGTCAAGATATAAACTTCAATAAGTGTAAGGGATAAATCCTTCCTCGACTTATCCATTAATATCATGTCACTCATGACGCAGCCAACGTACCCCACCTCCCACCTACTATCTGCGTGATAATTTTCGTATGTAAATCAAAGTCTGCATGTCCTAAAACGTATTAATGATAATCTTAAAGACTAAGGATCATTACACACGCTCTCTGATAGAAATATCCAAGGACGCCAAAACATGCATAATTTCTACTAGCGGGTATGTTCTCATAATCTCCTATCTTGGAGATTACCAAGTGATAAATTAATGAAAGGATGTCCCATATGCTTACGAGTAATCACACCTGGCAGTCTTTATGATATGTGTCCCTTCTTAGTATTTCCTTCAACTATAGAACTATATTTAAGAATATTGTTATAGCATTTCAAGGTTCTCATCATAGCGGGGAACCGCCATGACCTTATCAATGAAAAAATACTCTAGGAAATTATTACATCATAGTCAGGCAAAATAATGAAAAATATGTCATAAGATGTTTAATTTTTAAATACATTAAATATCCATGTAATCAAAGTACAACAAGTTGGTTCTAGGAAACCAACTCCTACAAACTCCCACTTAGACTAGAGCCAACTGACTACGAATTTTAGTCTGGTAGAACTCACATCTTGATCATGTTTCTACTGAGTCAAGGCTTTAGTCAAGGGGTCCGCCATGTTTTCTCCCATGGAAATACCACTCACTACATCTTCATCTATCTGAGAGAAACCCCTTAAGAGATGATACTTACGAAGTATGTGCTTCATTTGTTGATGTAACCTTGGCTCTTCTGTGAGATCCACTGCTATAGTTTTATCATAGCACAATAGGAATGGATCCTTACAGCTAGGTATAAAATCTAACTCCCGGAGCAAGCATCAAATCCAAACTTCTTCTTTAGGTACCTCAGAAGCTGCGATATACTCAGACTTTACTGTAGAATCTGCGACCACACTTTTCTTTGAGCTTTTCCATCCCACTCTACCTCTATTCAAAGTAGATATTTATCCCGTTTTCCACTTCATGTCATCTTGATCAGTCTGGAAACTATCATCTTAATATCCTATAATAACTAGTTCCTCATATACTCCATATACTAGAAAAATATCCTTAGTACCCCTCAAATACTTTAGCATAGTCTTGACTGCCATTAAATGGCAGTCACGTGGTTCATCATGATATCTACCTACCACACTTAATGTATAGGTGACATCTATCCCAGTACATAGCATTTCATACATGACTGACCCAATCGCTGATGCGTATGGAGTCCATGCGATTATAATTCTTTCTTCATGTTTCCAAGGACACATTTTATTGGAAAGATGAATGCCATGTGATGATTGAAACAATCCCCTCTTGGATTGTTCTATACTGAATCTCTTCAGTATCTTATCAATGTATATACTTTGACGTAGGCCCAACAATATCTTGGATCTATCATGATAAATCTTGATCCCAAGAATATATGCTACCTCACCCAAGTACTTCATGGATAATCATTGATTCAACCATTCCTTAATAGACTATAAGACTAGTATCTCGATTCAAATAAGTATCATGCCATCAAAATATACTATTAAAAAAACGATTTCACTCCCACTAAATTTTTTTGTAGACACAAGGATCACATTCATTCATGATAAAACCAAATTCTATTATGGATTTATCAAAATGAATATTCCATGACCTGGATTCTTTATTTAATCCAAAAATAGATTTCTGCAACTTTCATACCTTATTGGCATCCTTTGGAGTCAAAAACCCTTTAGGTTTTGTTATGTAGGCATCTTTTTAAAAGTTCTCATTAATAAAGGTTGTTTTGAAATCCATTTTCCAAATCACATAGTAATGGTAATCCGCAATAGAAAGTAGAATTGTGATGGATTTCATCTTTTCAACTGGTGAAAAGGTTTCATCGTAGTAAATTCATTGACACTATTTAAACCCTTTTGCAACCAGTCTTGCCTCCTTCCATGTCCTATTTCTTCTTGAATACCCATTTGAAACCAACAAGCTTTACAAAAACTGGAGGTTCTACTAAAATCGAGGCAGGGTTTTGATACATGGACACCATTTCAAAATTCATGGATTCTTTCCACTTGGAAAAATATTTTTCACTTACTACTTCCTTGTACGTTAGAGGATCACTATTGTCAACTAATAATGAGTCATCATACTCGGTAACTAGAAAACTGTACCATTCTAGTTCTCTATCCTCTATTGTACTCCTACGGAGTACTTGGGTCTCTGAAACAATTTCTTCTTCCATGGGGATTTTCAAAATCTGTTCCAGTACCGACTCTTGTGTTCCATGAGCCTCAACTTCATCGAAGTCTATCTCGCACCCACTATCTCTTTTGGAGATGTTCTCCCTTTCAAGGAATTTGGAATGTCCTTCCACTATAACCATTTTTTTGAAGGGTTGAATTGGTAATATCCCCTTGTTTCCTTATGGTATCCTATAAAGGTACACTTTTTGTCTCGGGGTGTGAGTCTGTTACCTGAAGAGGCATTAACAAATGCTTCGCTACCCTACACATGTAAATTCGATAACATGGATTTTCTTCCACTCAAGAACTCGTATGTAAAACTATTTAGCTATTTAGTTGGTACTTAGTGTAGTATGTCTATTTCCGTTTGTAATGTATATCTCCAAAAGGATAATGTAAGACTTGCATGACTCATCATTGATATCACCATATCCAATAGGGTTTGATTCCTCCTTTCCCTCACACCATTCCACTGAGGCTTGTTTAGAGGAGTTAGTTGTGATAGGATCTCAAACTCCTGTAAGTAATTAATGAAGTATTGATTAAGATATTCTCTACCTCGATATGAGTGGAGTTTCTTAATCTTTTAACCAAGCCAGTTCTCAACATCATTCTTGTATTTTTTGAACTTATAAAAGGAATCTGACTTATACCTCATTAAGTAGATATGTCCATATCTAATAAAATCATCCTAAGATGTTATGAAGTATGAGTACCCTCCCCTTGCTTCAACTGGAAATGGTCCACACACATCAATATGAACCAATTCAATATGTTATTTACCCTTATCACATTTCCCACTAAATGGGGATTTGGTTATTTTTCCTTGAAAACATTCTTGACATACGCCATGTGGTTTTTGTTCGAGATAATATAAATATCCATCTTGATGTAACTTTTTCAAGTGTTTATCATTTACATAACCTAGATGGTGATTCCAAATACGTGTGTGTTATTAGTCATGGGAAGTATCTTTGTTATCGATTTCCATTACTTGGTTTGTGTAATCCAACATGTAACGACTGGTGTATAAATGTTCCCTACCAAAACAAATGTTATCTTTGTAAAAGAAGAAATATTCATTTCCAAACATGAAAAAAAATCCATCTTTATCTAATCTGGATACAGAAATAATGTTTTTAGTAACATAAGGCACATAATTACAACCCTTTAGCACCAAGATCATCCCAGTTGGCAACCTGACGTGGTAGACCTCGACAGCTAATGCAGCATGTCTGGCTCTGTTGGCTTCTCATAGATCTACCTCTACTTGGTCAATCTTCTTTAATCTAATTGGTTTCTGTATTTAGATACAAATTTGAGCCCCAAAAATAGTACCTAATATCCAATTTTTAGAAACAGGTAGATTGCATTCGATAAAAAACACACCTGAAACTTCCCCTTTCTTCTTAGGTTGGGTGGAGTTCGTCTTCCAGTGGGCCTTCTTTCCACATAAAAAACAAATAGACTCATGTTCCTTTGCCTCCCATTTGATCTTCCTTATCAAGGAAGGTCGTGAAGAAGCTTTGGGCTTAAAGATCTTCTCCTTACCTATCCTCTTATTCACCATAAGGACAAAGTCTTTTCAAGATTCATATTTTTTCCACTTAGTGAATAAGGATAAGGAGATCAGATATATTCTTCTCAATATTCTTCATATTGAAATTGATAACAATGTTAAAGAATCTATGATGAATTCATGTGAGAATGATATCGGTTCCCAGTTCATCGGGGTGTTTAAACCCTAGACACTCCAGGCACTCAATGTAGCTAATGATTTTGACTACATGAGGCCCCACTGGGGCACCATCTACATGCTAACTCGGAAAGAGTGCCTTAGAGATCTCAAACCATTCATGTCTATCTCTATCATGGTAAAGACCACAGAAGTTCTCGAGCATGCTATAAGCATCCATGATTTTATGATGCTTTATGAGATCACTATACATTAATGATAACATCAATCATTGAACATCAACCATGTCATTAATATGTTTCTCATAGACCAATAAATCCTCATCACCCACCTCTCTGGATGACGGATTAGGTAATACTGTATCCAACACGTAAGACTTCCATTCATGGTGTCGGATAACCCGAAGTCATATAAACCATTCATGGAAGTTATTGTCAGTGTGGATGTTGTCTTTATATAGAATTGATTTCATTGATAATGTGGTTAATGAGCTTGTTATTTTTATTGTAAAATTAAAATATAAGATCATTAGTACTTTCTTGATTACATTTTATAATAAATAATAAAATTTTATTAAGTCTTCCACTATTTTATCAAGTCCCAATAGCCCTCACAATTGAACTCAGAATGTACTGTTTCCATGGCATTCTATTGGAAAGGATCCATATTCCCATTCACAAAATCCCCAAAGGGTTGGTCAAGCTATTAGAAGGTATTTATGTAGCATGTCTTTGCCAACTGCGGGCTTGCAACTCATTGATATGGTGAGTGGACTCCCAAATCCTGAAATCATATCATTTGGATTTTGTCAACTCTTGCCTCCAATATTACACTATGTATTGCAAGGGCCACTCCCCTTATTGTAATATGATTCTGTCAACCTGAATCCTTTCATAAGGGATGCCTGTATAAAAGTAAGTTCCCTAACAAGGGTTGGTCAAACAAATAGTTTTATTGAGTTTTTCCCTTAATCATGTAATGGAAGGCTTGTTCTGACTTAATATTTTATTTTAGGTATTTTTATCTCTTATGCATTAATTTATTATTATCATTATCAGATGCTTGTTAATATTAAGTGGAGCATACTTAAGGGTTTAACCATGTCTTGATAATATTTACGCATAAGTATGGTTTATTTTAGTTCTATCTTGCATGCTTGTTTAATTAATTAATTATGTGATCGTGAAAACACATCCATAATGATAAACCATTCAAGTGACAAAAATAAAATAAAGAGTATGATCATGATATTTTTTAATGGTTAGTTTATCTAATGGTTGATAAACTAACCCTAACCTAGGGGTGAAACATCTTGAACCTTTTGGGTTCGTGTTTATAGATTTTCACCTATCCACCTCTATATCTATTGGGATTGGTTTCATCTAGGATCTAGATTGAACCTCCTCCACTAGCTTGAGAGTTCATCCATTACATATGCCTTTTTTTAACTTTCATGCAGGTGAGAGGTAAAATAGGGTTTCATATAAAAGATACCTTGGGCACGCATGCCATACATATTAATGATGAGAAGGCTCAGAGGTCAACCAATTTATTTTAAATAAATAAATTAAAAGAAACTAACCATATACAAAATTTTTTGTCTAGCTCATGATCATCCATTCATGCAACGATATTTATGCAAAAATAATACTAGCATTAAATTCATTAACCATTCTTGTTTAAGGTAAATCGTGATCAAATAAATTAATTATCATCTTTAATTAATCAATCCTTTTATCTTATACCCTTTTCTGAATTCCCATTATATTCTCATTCATCCAAATTATAAAAAAAATAACTTCATTTAAAATTATCTTTGTACGTAACTTGTACCTTAGAGGCAACCTAGTGAATTCCTATTCATAACAACCCAATTAGTATAAATGAACATTACGTAGATGTAAAATTAAACACACATATATGAAACACCTATCATGTGTTGTGCCCTGGCTTTATGCTTGCATGATGGTACACATCTCAAGAGTTTATATAATATAATATTAAATTTTAATGAATCTACGTAATTTGTATTAGAACACGAAGTGTAGTTTCGACAACACGACATGTACTATTTTTCACCATCCATCCAAAGTACACGGCTGGGGAAAAGACGTGTGAGTGTACTTTGGAAATCTTCGGATTACACGATGTGTCCAGTAGGCCACATGTCGTGTAGTTACTCGTTACACAGTCTCTAGACTGTAAAGTCGTGTATGGGGTACACAATCCAACCCTAACCCGAAGGGACTACATGTCGTGTCTGGTGGGCCACACATCGTGTAATCTGGAAACCACATGCCACCTATTCCTTGTCATCACATGGATTCATTAAGACTTAGACTAACTCCAATGACACGGCTTGGTTTAGAAGAATAGACCAGGTGCATGGAACCTTAGATACAGGGCATGTACTTTCAAATTCTTATTGTTCATTCTTGTGTTGTACGTCCAGGAACATTTGGCACCTCCGGATGAGATATTCTATTTTATTTTAATCAAAATTAAAAGAAATGATCGTTTCTATGAGGTGAAAAAGAAACTAAATAGGAGGAATAGATCTCAAGATTCAGATTTGAAGAACGATTAACTTGAATTGAAACAGTTAAATTATTAAATGCGTAAATCATCAATGAAATATTTAAAAAATTATAAACTATGATGTAACCACTCTGATACCACTTGAAGGTTCTGGGCGTAGAGGAAGAGCGATTGGGCCGACACCCAACTTTAATTTTTACCATTTTCAATGATTATTCTGGGATCAATATGATGATAAACACAAGTATCCACAGAATAGAATCAAAGATTTAGATAAATAACGAAGAGGCCCAAAACCATTGGGGAGGATCTTGGACATCTTGTTTAAAATTATTTATTTAATTTCATAAAGAAAATAATACCTTGAACTTCAGTATTTTCTTCGTTGATGATTTTGATCATTCGGAATGACCCTTTCGGATTATCTTATTGCGCTTGTGAGGATCCAAACTAGAATCCATCAAGCGGTGATCCACACTTGCTTTGATGGCCTCTAATCGACACCACTCATTATCTGGGTGCTATCGCGGTGAAGTGAGTGTCTTGTGTCCATTATTCTTGATTTCCTGATCTTCAGCCTTGAAGAATGTATCTCTTTATTAAGAGGGGAGGGAAGAGGATTCAAGAGAGTAGTTGTTTGGATCAACAATTCTCTATTCACCAAGCATGTGGTGTGTTCTTTATGGAACAATAGACTTACTTTCTTATTTATATGCATGGAACTTCTATTACCATATTTAATTTCATAACAACAATTAAATACTTTCATGAACATAGAGAAAACTCATGCTCATAATAATAAAAACACGTCATTATTCATGGTTAACCAACTTGCGCAAAACAGAATTATGAATAAAATTCCACGTCACAAAATAATAGCATCTAGCGTTATTATTATTTTAATCTTGTGCCAAATAATAATTATTTACCATCTTGCAAATAATTATTTTACTACCGGACTGGACTTGGTCCGCTCGAACTCCACATCCATTTATTGAACACCCAAATAAATAAATAAATAAATAATTTTTTCTCTTAAATAAATATTATATTTAAAAACTTTTAAATAAATATTCATTAAATGTTCAATAAAATAAATAAATATATTTTATTTAATTTATGTGTTCATCTAAACATGAATAATATTATTCCATGGTCTTGAGAATAATATTTGTTTATTTAATTAAATTAAAATAGAATTTAACCGAGACAACCAAAAACACTTAGTGTGTGACCCTCTAGGATTCTTTCTTGTTGGAATTAGGAAGGATTGCCTAAAGTCCCAGAGTAATGTCTAGAAATGGGACAAGGCACCCTAGATAAGGAACATAAATTCACAAAAATAACATCAACATATGAACGCTCACTGTGTAATATAATCCCTTTGTATCAATATCTCATCAAGCAACTTTCATGATAGTTTTAGCAACCTTTATTCTTGATACGTGATTTTTTGACTAACTAAAACAAACTCGTTGTTACACCATGGCCATGTAATTTTGCGTGACAGTTCTATTTGCAATAAAAGGGCCAAGATATCACCTTTCATATATTGAAGGGACAAATCCTTCTCGACTTATCCATTACTATCATGTCACTCATGACGCACCAAATGTACCCTACTTCCCACAAACTGTATCTGTGATGGTTTTCATCAGTAAATCAAAGAGAACGAGTAATGTCACCTATTAATAAAAATATTAATTTATAAGGATCCTTTCACATGCTCATAGATAGAAATATCTGATGACACCCCAACATGTGGCATTCCTACTAGCGGGTATGTTCTCATAATCTCTTGTCTTAGAGATTACCAAGTGAGAACATTGTGAGAGGAATTCTCATCTACATATGAGTACTAGAACTTGATGGTCTACATGTTATGTGTCCCTTAATAGTATGTCATCCAACCGTATAACAATATTTAAAAATATTTTTATTGCATTTCCAGGATCTCATCATATCGGTGAACTGCCATGACCCTATCAATGAAACAAATACTCTCGGACATTATTACAGCATAGTCATGTAGAACAATGAAAAATATGTAATAATATGTTTAATATTTAAATACATAAAATATACATGTAATCAAAGTACAACCAGTTGGTTCTAGGACACCATCTCTTACATTTATCTCTTATTAAAGCCAAAAAAATTCTGGTTCACAGTACAGAAGATGATTTTGAGTATACTAAGACATCATTTTTAAACTTGTAATAAGAAAAATGTATTTCCCAGAAGTGTCAGGCACTATCCAAGGCCCATCTCCATCATCTAGTATTTCCACATCAACTATCTTTTTCGTACTTCAACTCGCGAAACCCAGTTGTTTGCCTACCCATCCACTTCACTGCTTCCTGATGCCAACACTTCAAAGGAATAGTGAATACTCACCTTTAATTTTTGAGTCCCATTAACACGATGAGGCAGGTATGTTCTAGGTGTGCTCTCTACCTTATCTATCATGGGAGTCTCAAAAGTTGAAACCCCATGAATATCCTTGGAAGAATTATTGTCACTAGTAGACTACTTGTAAGACAAGATTGTAGCATTCACTACCCAATTTACATTGTGATAAGTGTTTAAAGAAATGGAATCTTTTTTCTATCCACCCTTAACAAGAGTATAGGTCAGAGTCTACAAAGCAGGTGATCTAGAAACCAGGATAGAAGTGGTACTGGTTAGTGGTAGATTTGGACCTCCAAGTCCATTAGAGCTCTTTAGGGCAGAAGAAATCAGAACATACAAAATATTAACATTGAAGAAGTCAAAACTACCTGGTTTTCCAATTGGAAACTCACTATACATAAGAGAGGTACTTGTAGGATTGTTTGATAAAGAGTAAACCAAGGCCAGATTAGAATTACCTCCCTGTGTAGAACAACAGTCCATCATAGGTATTAAATGCACACTGCAAACAACAGCTATAGGTGGTTGGGATTCATCAACTGTCTTACTGGAATCCTTATCGTCCAATGAAATACTGGAAAGGTATTTCCAAAAATTAGGGTCAGAGGAGTGAGAATCCAAGTTGCAAGTTTTTCTCGTGGATTTCACTAAAGTGGAATCCACTATCTTTGAATTAACTTTTTGTTTGTTTGAAGAAATTATTAATTGATCTTGCCAGTAATTGGAATCTATTTCATCTTTACTATTCTCAGATGCTTCTTTGGGTTGTTCATCAGAGATGTACCTTGATAGATCATCTTTAAGAGAAATTACCTCACTGGTAGGATGAGACTCCTCTACTATATCATCCCATAAGATAGTATTTTTCACCTTCTCTTGAATATGAGGTATAGAGCCACTAACCTCTCTATCAGAGGAAACTAATTCAAGAATATGATCATCCAAATGGGGGTATTATTGTAACCAAAGCTTGACTGGTTAGATTTGTGGAAAATATATGAGGTATCAATGAGGTATGTTTGATTAAAGAGGCATAGGATTTGTCAAAAATAATGGCATGAAGATCTATTTCATAAAGATGTGTTGAAAATATATATATGAAGAGTGAAATAGATGTGTTAACATAAATAAGAAGTCTTGGAAGTGGACCAAGGGTGAAGGTATGCATGGAAGAATTCATAATGAAATGATATTCAGGATTTGGAGATATTGATATGTGTTAAGAGCATGGATGAATGTTGATACAGGTTGGAAATTGGATGTTTATCATGTTCAATGGTTGAATTAATGTAACACCCGAGAATTTTATGTTATATAAATCATCAAAGGAATATTTTTCTACACAACACTTTCTTTCCATGCTTTACACGAAATCACGACCTTCCTCGATAGCTTGCGTCGTACGCAATACTGAGTTTCACTAAACAACGATATGCTATTAAAATATTATTAAAACTAGCCGTTATGAATAGTAATAACCACTTTTTGAAATTTTATAAATTTTATTTTTCAAAATGGACTTCATTTTTGGATTCGGAATATCGAAATTCTCCGAGGGTGAAATTTTGGTATTTTTCTGAAAACTTTCAATTTTTGATGAATAGTGAAACCACTAAGTGGTAGTTAAAAAAAACTGAATTTTTCATAAAACATAATTTTACCGCTTCTGTGACTGGAATTTTGAAAATCCGAGAGACACATTTAATATCAAGGACTAAAATGTGGTTCAATGAGATGAAAATAATTTTTGGTGAATAGTAACTTTTTACTTTTTTTTACCGCGGTTAAAAGTAAATAGGGTAATTAAGGGTAAAGATGATATTATTATTACCCTAACACATGTCCTAATTCTATTGGATAAGTGTAATTAGACCAAAAACAAACTTAGGAATAAAATATGACCATTTAGGCCCACTTGGATTAGATTAGGACATTTATTATTAATTTATTTAAAGAAGGGTTAAAATAGTTAAAATCAAAGTTCAATAAGTAAATAATTTTTAATATGGGGTTATACATAAGATAAATTAGACTATAAATATTCATTAGAAAGATAAAAAGATTTAATACATAATGGTATTTTATTTGTAATTTTTATACATTAAATAATTTAATTTATTTATGACACAAAGATGATGCAGTAATTATCTTATTAATGAAATATTGACATAATTAATGTTATAAACACCAAAATAAATGTAATTTGAGACTTTTTATGAATTAAAATAATTTTATAGGTTAATATGACATGTTATTATTTATTTAATTAACTTTTTTTGAACTAATAATTCTTCTATAATTTTTAAAAAAATCAATTACTAAATAGTTTCAAAATTGACATAAAATAGTTTTTAAAACAAATATTATATTAGTAATTGTTATTTTATTCCTAAAAATCTATGGTTCGGCCAAATGACTTATATAAGGTTATATATATTAATAATAAACAACTTGGGATTCGTTTGGCTGCTTATAGTAAGTTTATTAACCTTATAGTATAAGAACACAAGAAGACACGGTAAAAGTAAACTTATTTAACTTAATGTTAAATCTAAATGATAAGGTTAAAATAGGAACCTAAACTTGTCTAAATTCTATTGGATGAGAGGATATCTACCCATACCCACCTTATCTTCTAAATATATCAATTTGGAGCTATTTAAAACCAAACTTGACTTTATAATAAAATAATATTTTTAGTTTTCCCAAAGGTTCCCCTCTCCTCCCTTATAAAAGGGCACCTCCTCCCCCTCTTCCTCACACCACTATGAGCCTTAAAGCTCGGACAACCCCTGCCAATTTCTCCTCTCCACTTCCCTAGAGACATCTTATAGGTCCTGGTATTCTTCAAAGACCAATTTTAGTGCCCTAAAAGAAGGTCTCAAAGAAGCACTTCAAAGAAGAGGTAATGTCCGTTACCGATTCTTTCATCTTTATTTCTTCTTCCACTTCTTCTTCTTTAGTTGTTTCATTATGAAGTAATAACATCAGTATCACTCATATACTGATATGTTATTATAAGTACGAAATAACCCTATTTCACTATCTATCCATCCTACGGAAAAAGAAATCACCGCGCGTGCGTACGTACGGAATACCGTCTCCACGCCGTGGTGTAATCTATTTTCCACCTCCAACTTACTTGGATGGGTATAATGGTGTAAATAATGACTTTATATGACTATTATAAAGTGATACTGATTCTGAAATAGTATACATACACTCCAATACAATTCCACGATCATAGGAACGATATCATCACTCGTGTGTACGTACGGAATACCGTCTCCACGATGTGATGCGACTCGTTCTACATGATATTCATTTAATAATGATTATATAAATGAATTGAATGAATGAATATGATATATATTACACTAATAAAATTCTGTAAATAAGGTATCTATAACCTAAATATAATAATAAGAATTTATTCGACAAAACACGCATGAGAACAAAAAGTTATAAACACCCGAATGACAAGTAGCAATGAAATATTACTACTAAGAAGCTAAGAAAATGACCATATATGATATCATAAAAATAAGTATGACTCTTGAATAAGTCAATAACATTATTTAAATCATTATACAGGAGGTTCGGACACTTACGAAGCAAAACGGTCCTAAGGTAAGGGAAATATCACAATCTCATTTTTATCCGAGATTATTTTTACTTTGGCATTTACTGGGGTGTATTTTATCATCCACATCCATGTTTCTTCAATATGTAATATTATTTCCATTAACCTACAATTGTTTAAATCCTATTTAACCTTCGGTGAGTTTTTAGTAAAAGATATGAAAGGAATCTTTTTTCGTTTTTCGTACGAGGTACTTTTTTGACTTTTCCGACAAAAGTACGAGAAGAATGTTTTTTTTTAACTTATACGACATGAATGGATTTTTAAAATATTATTTCCAAGAAGCTTCCTTTACAAATTTTCAAGTTTATTTTTAATCAACTTCTTTTAGTTTAGAATTGTATGACATGTTAAGAAAGGAAAAGTGTTTTTTGAAGCAGAAAGGATATTTTCCTCAAGAATGGAGTTCAAGTGTTTTATCAAAATTATTTTCCATCTAAATAAAGGGTTCTGTTTCTATCCCTATTATTACATGGATTTGATTATGTTGTGATGGAAATATTTTTTATGAATTCCTTTATCTTATATGAATTGTTCAAGATTCCCATTTTTATTACATGGGTTATGTAATGATGTATGATTTATGATTTTGTGGCACACATAAGAATGATATCATTATGAGATGAGTGGGACCTGTATCTCCCTCCAATGAATTGGGTAAAGATTTTATATCTCATGAGATAGACATGGCTGAAATGGTAGGTTATACCGGTTCAGTGAAACAGGACTGAAACGAGGGTGACTCGGTTCAGAAATGGACTTTGTCCACTAAGATAGTCTTGGAAATGAGTCTTGACTAATAAGATATGATTCTCTAAGATTATGTGTGTATGCCACAAAGTTTCATGTTTTAAGTTATTATTATTGTGATTACATTTCACTACCATGATTTATCCCATGTTATGAAATTATGATCTCTTTTGCAGGTTAAGATTTCCAAAAGTTATGTGCTTATGTATATGATGTGATTGATATTTCTTTTGTTTACCCTTACTGAGAATTTGAGCTCACCCTTTTGTATGTTTTCTTTCTCCAGGTCAGGAAGAAGGTTATTAAGTAAGATATGCCAAAAGGGACTATAGATATGATGAAATAAATGGGAGATAGTGTAGATTCTTTATGAACCAGTTGTTTATGTTTCCCAGTTTCTAAAGACACTATACCTATACGGTCCTTTCGTGGTTTTGTTATATGTTGTAATAAGTATGCTTCAATTTTGAAGTATTGAAAATGTATGTAAAGTATGGTTCGTTATAGTTGGTATCAGAGGAAAGGTATAGTCAATCTTTGGAAACTAGGATGTTAAAGCCTTAGTAAGAACCCTAAGGATAAGTCTAATCATAGAACACAATATTAGTGTTTTAGAAATGTCCATGAATAACCTAGTATAAGACCTTAAGTTTGAAATTTTATTCTTGATTATGTGGTTTTCCTATTATAATTAGTGTTGCTCACACTATTCTTCTTGGTTTTAGTCAATGGCTGGAACCCGAAGGAACCGTGTTAATGCGGAATGTGACGGGCAATGAAATGATTGTCCCCCTGAGCAACCAAACGTTATGGGAGCTGGAATGAAAAATCTTGTAGCCATGCTCACACAACTTTCTCAAGCTATGAATCATGCAGGGCTTCCAAACGAGTAAAGGAAGGAGAAAAATTCTGTTGAATCCTTCATGAGGCAGCGTCCACCTTCTTTCAGCGGGTCTACTGATCCATTAGTTTCTGAACAATGGATTAGTACTACTGAAAATATATTTTCAGTTCTTCAATGTTCTGAACATGATAAAGTCATCCTAGCAGTGTATCGTTTGGAAGGAGAAGCTGATCAATGGTGGAATCTTATTAAGAATACGAGGCAAAGGGATGAAATTGAGTCCATGGAATGGGATGAGTTCAAGAACTTATTTTTCAATAAGTACTTCCCTCGTATTCTCTGAACAAAGATGGAGAAAGAGTTTCTTGAACTGAAGCAAAAGGATGATGAATCTGTTGGTACCTATGAAGCAAATTTTACAAGACTTTCAAGGTACGCTTCTGGTATTATTATCCAACCTGAGAGTAAGATTGATCGATTCTTTAGTGTCTTAAAACCAAGTCTTCAAAGGGCGTTATCCATAAGGGACTTTAATAGCTATGAGGAAATCATTCGATGTGCTCTCAAAGTCGAGATGGAGATTGGAGTAACCCATCAGTCATATGGGTTTGATAAGAATAGGAAAATGGAATTCAAAGGAAAATCTGAAGAGCACACTGAAAAGAAGATGAGCTTTCCCTTATGCTCAAAGTGTGGAAAGAAACATGGAGGGAGTTGTCTTAAAGGGACAAGTAAATGTTTCAAATGTGTAAAGGAAGGTCATCGGGCATTTGAATGTCGCGATGATGGGAAGAAGATATCTAATGATGCAAACAAAAGGACGGGATACACAGAATGAACCAACTACACTCCAATGTTTCAAGTGCAAGGAGATGGGAAATTTTGCCAATAAATGCCCTAATCCAAGGGTTTATGATGATGGTCGACGTCAACAAACTCTTAAGGCTAAAGACAAAGTAAAGTCGCATGCAATTTCTATCAGCGATGTGGAGTACGATAACGATGTGGTGAAAGGTACACTTACCATCCACTCTAAAGTAGCAAATGTTTTATTTGATTCTGGATCCACCCACTCTTTTATTTCTGAAGAATTTTCTAAGGGTATCACCATATTACCTCAACAATTATATGTTGAGTTATATGTGACAACACCTAATGGCACAACAGTCGCATCAAAAGTTTATAATTCTTCTCCGATCAAAGTTTGTGGGAAATTGCTTCTTGAAAATCTTGTGATCCTTCCTATAGTGGAATTTGATGTGATTCTTGGCATAGATTGTCTTTCTTTATTTGGAGCTCATATAAATTGCCAAAGAAGGGAAGTCACATTTCATATTCCAGATCAATCTATGATCGTCTATCACTGCAAGGATGAACATAACCTTCCAGTGGAAATTTCTTCCATCTTATGGGTCTTGATTCCACTAAATGAAGGTTATTTATCTCAAATGGTTGGTGAGAAACTCACGATTAGGAATATGCCCATTGTACGGGAGTTTGATGATGTCTTTCCGGAGGAATTACCGAGACTTCCACCAAATCGTGAAGTTGAGTTCTCAATAGAACTCGTACCGGGTGTTTTGCCTATTTCAAAGACACCTTATAGAATGGCCCCAATTGAGTTGCAGGAATTGAAGAAGCAACTCCAAGAGAATCTTGATAAGGGATTCATATGACCTAGTGCGTCACCTTGGGGAGCACCTGTTCTATTTGTTAAAAAGAAAGACGGATCAATGAGACTCTGCATTGATTATCAAGAACTTAACAAGATCACTATCAAGAACAAATATCCTCTCCCACGCATTGATGACTTATTTTACCAACTACGAGGAGCTCAATAATTTTCCAAGATTGATCTTCATTCAGGGTATCATCAATTAAGCATCAAAAGGGAGGATATACCAAAGACGGCTTTCCGTACAAGGTATGGACCCTATGAATTAATAGTGATGCCATTTGGTCTTACTAATTCCCCTGCTATCTTCATGGATCTGATGAATAGAGTCTTTAGATACTATCTTGATCAATTTGTGGTAGTCTTTATAGAGGATATTCTTGTCTATTCAAAGAGAAAGGAAGAACATGAAGATCTCTTGAGAATTATATTGAAGACCCTGAGAAAGGAGAAGCTTTATGACAAATTTACCAAGTGTGAATTTTGGCTCCAAAAAGTTGCATTTTTGGGTCACATAATCTCAAAAGAGGGGATATCTATGGATCCAGCAAAAACAGAGGTTATTGAAAGATGGTTGAGACCAACAACAGTAACTGAGTTCTGAAGTTTTCTTGGTTTGGATGGATATTATCGACGTTTTGTGAAAGATTTTTCACAATTATCTAATCCACTCGCCAAGTTGACTCGGAAAGGAGTTAAGTTTGTCTAGACGGATGAATGTGAAGAGAATTTCAAGGAGCTGAAAAGAAGGTTATCCAGTGCACCTGTGCTCACACTGCCTTGTAGTGGAGAAAGGTTTGTGATCTATAGTGATGCATCCAAGAAGGGATTGGGGTGTGTTCTTATGCAAAATGATATGGTGATAGCTTATGCCTCACGACAGTTGAAAATCCATGAGCAAAATTACCCAACACATGATTTGGAGTTAGCTGTGGTAATCTTTGCATTAAAGATTTAGAGGCATTACCTTTATGGTGAAAGGTGTGATATTTATACTGATCATAAAAGTTTAAAGTATATTTTCACACAAAAGGAGCTGAATATGTGTCAAAGAAGATGGTTGGAGCTGATTAAGGATTACGACTGCTCAATCCATTACCACCCTAGGAAAGAAAACAAGGTGGCAGATGCATTAAGTCGACAAGACCATGCTAGTTTATCCATGATGAGGATCACAAAAGATCCAATATTTATGGATTTACAAAGGATGGATCTTGGAATTATAATGGAAGGGGAAAAATCTTATCTTTCTCAAATTAATGTTCAACCATCTATACATGTGAAGATTAAAGAGGCACAGAAATAAGATGTCGAGTTACAAAATAAGGTGAGAAACGTTCCTGAATTCAACCTTGATTGTGATGGGATAATAAAGTTCAGGAATCGGGTTTGTGTTCCTCCCATCCCCGAATTAAAGAAGGAGCTGCTGGATGAGGCTCATAGTTCTTCATTCTCTATTCATCCTGGAAGCATGAAGATGTATAGGGACCTGAAAGAGTACTTCTGGTGGGATGGCATGAAAAGAGATTTTGCTGAATTTATCTCTCGATGCTTGGTTTGTCAACAAGTTAAAGCTGAGAGACAGAAGTCTAAGGGGATGTTACAACCGTTACCCATACCCGAATGGAAATGGGAAAACATCACTATGGACTTTGTCATAGGACTTCCTAAAACATCCAAAGGCAATAATGCTATCTGGGTCATAGTTGATTGTCTTACAAAGTCTGCACACTTCATTTCTATTAGAGAGGATTTCTCTCTGGATCAGCTTTCCAGGATATATGTAAAGGAAGTGGTAAGATTGCATGGAGTACCACTTTCTATTATATCCGATCGGGATCCGAGATTTACCTCGAAGTTCTGGAGAAGCCTTCAGCATACTCTGGATACATAGTTGAGTTTCAGCACTGCTTATCATCCTCAGACGGACGGTCAGTCTGAGAGAAAAATTCAAACCCTAGAAGATATGTTGAGAGCTTGCTCTATGGATTTCAAAGGTGGTTGGGATCAACACCTACCTTTGGTGGAATTTTCTTATAATAATAGATTTCACTCTAGTATCCATATGGCTCCTTATGAATCTCTCTATGGAAAGAAATGCAGGACTCCAACTTGCTACGATGAAGTTGGGGAAAGAAAGCTATTAGGACCTGATCTCGTTGATGAAATGGCAGAAAAGGTCAGATCTATTCAACAACACATAAGAGCAGCTCAGAGTCTACAGAAAAGTTATGCCGACAACCGAAGAAAAGACCTATAGTTTGAAGTGGGTGATAAAGTGTTCTTACGAATATCTCCCTGGAAGAGGGTTATGAGATTTAGAAAGAAGGGGAAGTTGAGCCCTAGATATATCGGTCCTTTCGAAATACTGGATCGTGTTGGGAAGGTAGCTTACCGATTGGCGCTTCCACCGAATCTCTCTCATGTTCACCATGTGTTCCATGTATCTCTCCTAAGAAAGTACATACCTGATCCTTCACATGTACTTAGCTCAGAAGTTGTACCGCTGGAGCAAGATCTTTCTTATGAAGAACAACCGATAGAGATTCTGGATCGTAGTGAAAATGTCCTACGAAACAAGACCACTCTATTGGTGAAAGTTTTATGGAGAAACCACCAATTAGAAGAAGCTACATGGGAGCTTGAGGATATGATGAGGGAGAGGTATCCTCATCTGTTTTTAAAAAGTGACGAATTTCGAGGGCGAAATTCATTTTAAGGGGGGTAGAATGTAACACCCGAGACTTTTATGTTATATAAATCATCAAAGGAATCTTTTTCTTCACAACACTTTCTTGGCTTGCTTTACACAAAATCGCGACCTTCCTCGATAGCTTGTGTCGTACGCAATACCGAGTTTCACTAAACAACGATATGCTATTAAAATATTATTAAAACTATCCGTTATGAATAGTAATAACCACTTTTTAAAATTTTATAAATTTTATTTTTCAAAATGGACTTCATTTTTGGATTCGGAATATCGAAATTAGCCTAGGGAGAAATTTTGGTATTTTTCTGAAAACTTTCAATTTTTGATGAATAGTGAAACCACTAAGTGGTAGTTAAAAAAAACTGAATTTTTCATAAAACATAATTTTACCGCTTTTGTGAGTGGAATTTAGAAAATCCGAGAGACACAGTTAATACCAAGGACTAAAATGTGGTTCAATGAGATGAAAATATTTTTTGGTGAATAGTAACTTTTTACTTTTTTTTACCACGGTTAAAAGTAAATAAGGTAATTAAGGGTAAAGATGATATTATTATTACCCTAACACATGTCCTAATTCTATTGGATAAGTGTAATTCGACCAAAAACAAACTTAGGAATAAAATATGACCATTTAGGCCCACTTGGATTAGATTAGGACATTTATTATTAATTTATTTAAAGAAGGGTTAAAATAGTTAAAATCAAAGTTGAAGAAGTAAATAATTTTTAATATGGGTTTATACATAAGATAAATTCGACTATAAATATTAATTAGAAAGCTAAAAAGATTTCCTACATAATGGTATTTTATTTGTAATTTTTAGACATTAAATAATTTAATTTATTTATGACACAAAGATGATGCAGTAATTATCTTATTAATGAAATATTGACATAATTAATGTTATAAACACCAAAATAAATGTAATTTGAGACTTTTTATGAATTCCACTAATTTTATAGGTTAATATGACATGTTATTATTGATTTAATTAACTTGGTTCGAACTAATAATTCTGATATGATTTTCAAAAAAATCAATTACTAAATAGTGTCAAAATTGACATAAAATAGTTTTTAAAACAAATATTATATTAGTAATTGTTATATTATTCCTAAAAATCTAAGGTTCGGTCAAATGACTTATATAAGATTATATATATTAATAATAAACAACTTGGGATTCGTTTGGCTGATTATAGTAAGTTTATTAACCTTATAGTATAAGAACACAAGAAGACACGGTAAAAGTAAACTTATTTAACTTAATGTTAAATCTAAATGATAAGGTTAAAATAGGAACCTAAACTTGTCTAAATTATATTGGATGAGAGTATTTCGACCCATCCCCACCTTATCTTAGAAATATATCAATTTGTAGCTATTCAAAACCTAACTTTACTTTATAATAAAATAATATTTCTAGTTTTCCCAAAGGTGCCCCTCTCCTCCCTTATAAAAGGGCACCTCCTCCCCCTCTTCCTCACACCACTTTGAGCCTTCAAGCTCATAAAAACCCTGCAAATTCCTCCTCTCCACTTCCCTAGAGAAATCCTAGAGGTCCTGGTCTTCTTCAAATACCAATTTTAGTGCCCTAAAAGAAGGTCTCAAAAAAAGCACTTCAAAGAAGAGGTAATGTCCGTTACCGATTCTTTCATCTTTATTTCTTCTTCCACTTCTTCTTATTTAGTTGTTTAATCATGAAGTAATAACATCAGTATCACTAATATACTGATATGTTATTATAAGTATGAAACAACCCTATTTCACCATCTATCCATCCTACGGAAAAAGAAATCACCGCGCGTGCGTACGTACGGAATATCTTCTCCACGCCGTGGTGTAATCTATTTTCCACCACCACCTTTATTGTATTGGTATAATGGTGTTAATAATGACTTTATATGACTATTATAAAGTGATACTTATTCTGAAATAGTATACATACACTCCAATACAATTTCACGATCATAGGAACGATATCATCACTCGTGCGTACGTACAGAATATCGTCTCCACGATGTGATGCGACTCGTTCTACATGATCTTCAATTCATAATGATTATATAAATGAATTGAATGAATGAATATTATATATATTACACAAATACCATTCTGAAAATAATTTATCTATAACCTAAATATAATAATAAGAATTTATTCGACAAAACACGCATAAGAACAAAAAGTTATAAACACCCGAATGACAAGTAGCAATGAAATATTACTACTAAGAAGCTAAAAAAATGACCATATATGATATCATAAAAATAATTATGACTCTGGAATAAGTCAATAACATTATTTAAATCATTATACATCAGGTTTGGACACTTACGAAGCAAAACGGACCTAAGGTAAGGGAAATATCACAATCTCATTTTTATCTGAGATTGTTTTTACTTTGGCATTTACTGGGGTGTATTTTATCATCCACGTCCATGTTTCCTCAATATGTAATATTATTTACATTCACCTACAATTTTTTAAATCCTATTTTACCCTTCGGTGAGTTTTTAGTAAAAGATATGAAAGGAATATTTTGTCGTTTTTCGTACGAGGTACTTTTTTGACTTTTACGACAAAAGTACGAGAAGAATGTTTTTTTTAACTTATACGGCATGAATGGATTTTTAAAACATTATTTACAAGTAGCTTCCTTTACAAGTTTTCAAGTTTATTTTTAATCAACTTCTTTTAGTTTATAATTTTATGACATGTTAAGAAAGGAAAAGTGTTTTTTGAAGCAGAAAGGATATTTTCCTCAAGAATGGAGTTCAAGTGTTTTATCAAAATTATTTTCCATCTAAATAAAGGGTTCTGTTTCTATCCCTATTATTACATGGATTTGATTATGTTGTGATGGAAATATTTTTTATGAATTCCTTTATCTTATATGAATTGTTTAAGATTCCCATTTTTATTACATGGGTTATGTAATGATGTATGATTTATGATTTTATGGAACACATAAGAATGGTATCATTATGAGATGGGTGGGACCTATATCTCCCTCCAATGCATTGGGTAAAGATTTTATATCTCATGAGATAGACATGGCTGAAACGGTAGGTTATACCGGTTCAGTGAAACAGGACTGAAACGAGGGTGACTCGGTTTAGAAATGGACTTTGTCCACTAAGATAGTCTTGGCAATGAGTCTTGACTAATAAGATATGATTCTATATGATTATGTGTGTATGACACAAAGTTTCATGTCTTAAGTTATGATTATTGTGATTACATTTCACTGCCATGATTTATCCCATGTTATGAAATTATGATCTCTTTTGCAGGTTAATATTTCCAAAAGTTATGTGCTTATGTATATGATGTGATTGATATTTCTTTTGTTTACCCTTACTGAGCATTTGAGCTCACCCTTTTGTATGTTTTCTATCCCCAGGTCAGGAAGAAGGTTATTAAGTAAGATATGCCAAAAGGGACTATAGATATGATGAAATAAATGGGAGACGGTGTAGATGGTTTATGAACCAGTTGTTTATGTTTCCCAGTTTCTAAAGACACTATACCTATACGGTCCTTTCATGGTTTTGTTATATGTTGTAATAAGTATGATTCAATTTTGAAGTATTAACAATGTATGTAAAGTATGGGTCGTTATAATTAAAGAGGTGGAAGATATGTTAAAGCTGGAATTGATCTTAATATCTGAAATCTGGAAGTGATTTGAAATACTTGAATGATGGAGAAATTTTTTACTAGTTTAGTAGGATGAGGTTACACACCATTTCAATGTCCTACATAAATTTTGTTGCATAGTGAGTCAGTGTCTTGAATGAAGCTATTTTAGAATGGGAACTATGGGTATGGGTGTGGACATGTTGGCTAACAGGTAGTGTTCCTGAGGAAAACATGCATCATGTGAATGTAACTCTTGCATGGTTCACATGGTTGCATGAATCAAGTTTGAGGATCTCATGAATGTGATGTTTGGAATGATGATTTTTGGTAATATATATTCCATATTATTCATAGTCTTAAATGAATAATACGGTGTTGCGATATCTGAGATATGATTTTAAAGAAATTTTATAATGAAGACTCATCATAATGGGTTCTTAAATGAAGAATTTTAAATAAAGATTCAAATGTCAAGATTCTGCGGAGTTCGAAAGGTGAGTTAGAATGTTGATATTCACTGATTTTAGTAGATCACATATTTGACCATGATGAAGGTTTTAAAGCCTCCAAAACTAGAGTATGAAGAAGAAAAATAGAAAATTGTCACTCATATGTGTTTTGCAGCACTCAATTTGGTGTCTCGGACAATGTATTAATCACCCTTATTTTGGGCATGATATTTTGGGAAGTATTACAAGGGGAATTTATTTATATCCTATAGAGATTGATAAGTCAATCTAGAGAACCCAATTATCATGATCCACTTACCGGTCCTTTTCCAGATGAGTGAAATTCCCTCTAAAATTAAAACTGTGTGGGATGGATCAAAAAATGAACAAAATCTTCATCGAAGAACTGGTAGTAAGATTTTCCATGTTCCTAGCATTTTACCAGAGAACGAAGGTAGATTCAGACAACCTCGGTTATTTTTTTAGGGATATTGTTGTATTTAGGGTTTTGTGGAACTCCACTCAGGGTATGTGATAAGGGAATAATTTCATTTCCACTGGTTGAGATCTGTTAACTAGTCTTGAGCCCTTCCATGAGGTTAATGAAGGTTTTAATGGAAATTTCAAACCAAAAAATCTAGTGTATGATAGATTATTTTTGGAACCATGTTATTTCTATAGTTTCATTGGGATAGAGTCTAATAATCAACTACAACAATGTACAGTAGATCACGATATGATATTACATTATCAAATTGGTAATGAATGTGAATTTCCATTTATTAATCCCCATACATTATCATTTCACATCCTTTTATACCCATAACATTTTCAGAATGAATATATATTCCATAGTCTCACATATATTCTAATTATAAATTCCAATTTCCTCACTCATTAATCATGGGAATTCATAATTCATTACAAGACATTCTCAATCCCTCCCTCATTATCCTTATTTCCTATACCTCCCATGGTTTAGACATAGACTCTGATATAGGAATACTAGGATGGACTAAGGTGGATGGGTCACGCACACGGGTGGGAACAAGTGTCTGAGCATCAAGGAATCACCACTCCAGAATGATTTCCCCAACAAAACATTAATTAAAACAGCAGCATAAAATAAATACAATTTCATAATTTTCCATCCATATGTCAAACATCCATGCCGAAGGAAAACAAAATAAACAGAATCAACACAGTAAAAGAAGACAAATATGAAACACACTATTAATCCCTCAACTACCCCGATCTCCCTACCCTATAAAGAAAACCACGTAGCCGCCTCTAGTTCCCTTCTGCCCCCCTTTGCTGAATATAAGTACCCTCTATCCGTATAAGGTGGTAAATGGCCTAAGTGGACGATGGGATAAATAAAATAAAAACTCAACTGCAACATACCTATCTCAATTGATTAAACAAGTCACTGCCCAGCATATAAGAACCATAGTGCCTCATGGTTCCAATCATGTTCCTACAAGAAAGGGGAAAATAGATCCATGTTTCAAAATTATATTTTCAAATGGTAGTCATATTAATTAAGAATCACTAATACTATTGATTTTATATAATCAGTTTGGATTGAGTCTCAATTTAGTTTGGATTTGATCGATACAAGTTTGTTTGGGAAAATTTCATTAGATTTATATTATATTGTTTTTATCTATATTATATTGCACAATTTCATTCATTTGGGATCTAATTAACTCAATTTGATTACATTTGGTTCATATTAGTTTGGTTTTTTTCATGTTAGTGGCGGTCTAATTGGTTTGAATTCATTATATTTCGCCCAATTTGATTCATGATTTGTAATATCATTTTAGTTCAAGCTAGATAATATTGAATTGATCCAATTTAGCTTCATTCATTTTTTTTACTAATGGAATTCTATTTTCTTGGTTTTGATCATTTAGATCTATTTTAGTTGTTCTAATTTACATTTAATCTAGTAAGGTTTGGTTATTTTGTAAATTTTTTTCTAAACATGTTTCCTTCTAGTTTTTATTTGGTTTTATTATATCCATTATGTATAATGTTACGTTGATTCAATTTTGATTCAATTAAATATAGTTTGGTTCTACTCAGTTCATGTCTGGTTAGTATAGGTTTATGCATGTTTGTTCTATTTGGAGAGGTACAAGTTTGGTTTGATTTTTTCATGGTAATTATTTCACACACAATAATCTATTTTAGAGAACATCGAATATATTATTAATTACTAAAAATGAATATCAATCACTATCCAGGGTTTTTAACAATAAATATCACCATTTTATTTATTTATATATATAATTTTATAGTCATACCATTATCGATATAGATGAACAATATGAAACAATCACCTACCCAATCCAAGTGAGTCATAATGTGTCCTATGCATTTTTCATAAAAAATTTAAAGATCGCATACCAAGACCATAATTGAGCTTTCATACTCCAAAAAATCTTCAAGAATCACCTAAAAAATATCAAACCAAATTATTTCACTAAATTAACTCTGTTATATAATATCTACAATCAAAGAATAACTAATACCTAAGAGAAACCAATGCAATCATTTTCCAAAAAATTAACCCAAAATTCCACAATCCTAAAGTACCAAATAACTACAATAGAGTATCCCAAAATTTCACCCTAAAATCAAGAAAAACCTAGGACACAACCTACCTTACTCACCTTACATGAAAATAGTGAACAATAGTTTACATATACCGACATCATCCACCTTTATACAAATGAATAGATAGCCCCTTGATCCAAGATGAATTCCAACATGCTCAGGTGGGATTCACCTATAAATATTTAATTCATTAACATTGATTAAAAGAAATGAAAAAAAGGAATAGTGGAGGATAATAGTAATACCTTTTGAGGTTGGGAGGCAGAGGTCGTGAGGAAACAAAGGCGGTCGTGGAGGCGGAGGCGGGGGCGGAGGTGGGGGTTGAGGTAGGGGCGGAGGTGGGGGTGGAGGCGGAGGCAAAGGTGGGGCGAGAGATGTAAGGTAACTCATAATTTTTCCAAGGAATGTATGACATTCCTACAGAGAAAAAAGATATAGATGAAGAAAAATCTTTGTTATAAAGTTGTATTTCACTTTATTGAACATTCAATAAAAGAGGTCCCACACAATAATCCCATTGAGAAGAGTGAGAACATCAGGTTGTCTACAAAGATAAATGATGACAAAATTAGAAAAAGATGATTAAGTATTATCCTGATGATAAATTTGGAAGTATAGAAGATCTTAGTATAGAGACATCTATCAAAATTTTAGGTCTAATTAAAGAGAAAGTACCCCTCCTCATCTCCTTTCATTTTATGTTTACTAACATGTAGGGAATTAAAATAATCAAATATTGGGGATGTTAGAAGAGGATATCACTAATTTATAAAAGGAGAATATTCTAATCATTGATTACACGAGTGATAATTCAATATTTCATGAGAGATATTATGGGTAAATTCCAAGACACCAGTGAAGCAGTTAGAAATCTAGGTGTACGAACAGATGAGTCATTGAATGATACAGTGGACAATCTTGATGATCTTGATGGTGGAAAATTAAATAAAATCATGAATCTAACTCAATATCTTATGGGTATGACTTTATGATATCTACGCCTAATATCTAGAATTCATCAATGCTTTGTTACATTACTATATAATGTTTATAGGGAAGCTATAGTACATACCTCTAAATCTCCATAACATGAATCATGTTCAGAATTTGGAGAAGTTACATTTGTTCAACTTTCTTCTACGGGTAAGGATTTGGTTTTCTACAATCCTCGAAGGCCTATTACTTATGTCACACCAATTAAACCTACCAATGTTGTTACTATCCAAACTATACATGAGCTTGATGCTTTATTTTCTTCTGGTCCTTCGTCTTCTCATCACAAGGTATAAATACAAGTCAAATTAAAAAATATAATCCATAGAATCAAAAACAATCAGAAATATATTTTTAAAAAATATTATCCAATTTCAAGAAACATTACACAGAAAAATATAATCAAAATGTGTAAAACCTAAGGTTTCACATGAATCATAGATGAGGAAGAAATATTTCATAAATGGGTATCTCTGCAATATTTCAATAGGAATGTGAGAAAATAAATTGAATAATTTTGTCATAAATCAATGCCATGAGATATAATAAATTATATTTGCATACATTTTTTTTGGAGGTTTCATATGAATCGAAATGATGAAGCAAAGAAAATCTCTAGACAAGAGTAATCCCTAAAGAAAAAACTTATTCGGGGCTAGAATGAGAAAATGAACAATTGGAGATCATGACACTGTAAATGTAATGTCATTGATAAAGTGAGTATAAGCTTACATTGCAGAAATTATGTTCAGACACCTTATCCTTAGAATTCTTGACACATTTGATTAACATACTTCTGAATATTCACTCAATTCCCAAGAATTCATGCATAATTTTTTTACTCACAAACCTACAATACAATCACCATTAAATCCAAATTTCTAAAAGTGAGACATATTGAGTAAGACCATATGCAAAAACATATCAGAATCCAAGATAAAAACAAATAAAATTGTTTATAACTTGTCTTAGTCACTAACATACATCAAGATATAATATTTTACCCGAAATTTCAGAAGGGAAGCCAGTAACACCTGGTATGTCCACTATGTACACATTACACAAATGTGTTTGTATAGGTACGCATACCACTCTAATAGAGGAAATCCAGCTGCCTGTAAAAACATATATTCTAAATTAAGAGTTATGGTCGGAACAAACATTGATCTAAGGGAAACACTAATAATTGTCCATATAAACCATAGATCATATTATTATACCACATATAAGTTTCCGCGACATTTAGAAGATAGTGGTTGGAGGTAAATCTAGAAATATGAGAAAAAATAACTAAAAACCCACACATACCTTGAAGGGTGAGATGGAGGCATAGGATAGGAGGTGGAGGCCTGGAGGCAGATGTCGGGAGGTTGAGGCGGTGGTGGAGGCAGATGTCAGGAGGTTGAGGTTGAGGCAGAGTTTGGGAGGTTGAGATGGAGGAAAAGGCCTGGAGGTCAATGTGGGGGATGGGGCCAGGAGTTTGAGGCAGATATCGGGAGTTCAAGTCATATTTCAATTCCTAGAATATTTAATTTTGTTCTCCAAACACAAATATCAACTAACTCTTACAATAATAGTCTAGAAACCTGGTATAGTATAGACTATGAATGTCATGCTTAAGCTAGTGCTGATGTGAGAACCAATTATGAAGTCTTCTTACTATCAAGTGGTGCCTCCTCTTAAACAACAATAGAATCAATAAAACCCACTATAGGAGTTAAATAAAAAGAAATATTTTCCAAATTTTGAAAATAGAATGAATAAGGGATATTCCTTCTAAAAAATAACAAGTCTTGGGTTTATCATAGTTTCTCTAGTGAAGGAATTGGTCAAATTTATAGTGATTAATAAACCTAATTTTACAAGTTTCAATGATATCCTATATTATTAATCCTACCAATGAATGTTAGAGAATGAAACATATGACAACTTCCTCTATAAGGATGTACTCTTGTAGATGATTGACTATGGGAATGTGAATTTGGCTAAACCACAAACATTGGTGAGTTGTATCACTACTACTCCATCATATGATGAAGGTTAGTTAAAGGATATTCTCAATATATACCCTTGTAAATTTAATTAATAGATCACTATGAAATATTCCACACAAGTTCATCATTTACACAATGCACAACTAAACTATCCAATTGTGACCCCAATTCCCTCATTCATGTCAATGGAGAAAACATCATCATCTTAATCTTATAATATTCTAAGAAACTTACATTAGTAAAAGAATTCATATAAAGAAAAGAATATGTGGGAACTCATGACAATATAATCTATCTTGGACTGATTACCTTCATCTCTTGCTGAATAGGCACTGCCACACTAAATGGAACTTTATATAATGAGGATTCAAAGTGAAGATTTTTTATTCTATTCAATTGATTGATTCCTTCACCAATGAAAATGACTTATAAAAACATGAGTTCTATATTCATAATAATAGGCACATAAATCAAAAAATCCCCATATTAAATTTTTTTCAAACAAAGAGAGAAGCATAAACCACCGTTAAATGGCGGCAGATGAACCAAGATGATCCAAACAGCTTTCTAGGATGAAAAAACACGCGGCAGGCACAAGAGAACCATGATTTTCCCTAGAAACAAGGATAAAAATTAGAATCTCAGAACCTAAAAACCCTAGGGTTTGTACAAATGAAACTGGGACATAGTAGAGGGGATAACTCTAAGAAATTAAATAATTATATGAGATAAATGTATACATCTATGTACCGACCAATAACCCTCAAGAAATTTGGGGTACATGGTGGAAGGATAGGGAGACGATAGAGGGGGACGTCGCGTGAGGTGTTCATCCATGAGGGGTGTCGTGTGTGACTGGAGAGGATTAGGGGGTTAGGGGATGTTGAAGGAGGAGAGGGAGTCGAGAGGGGTAGGGGACATCGCTGAAGGATAGGGGGCTAAGAGGGGATGGGGGATGCCGCTGGAGGAGAGGGAGTCAATATGGGCTATGTGTAGGGAGGAAGAGGCTAGGATGTCGAGGTCAGGGAGGGGAGGGGGGCAAGAGGCAGAGGTCGGGGAGGGGAGGAGAGGGTTCATGTGGGAGGATCCCTATAGAAATCAAAAATCATATGGGGAAGCCCAATAAAATCTTGTAATCAAGGAAATGTATTCCAATGGTTGTAACAAAAATCATGGGAATAGACAAGAATATAAAACTTATTCCCACAATTTCTCTAATCTGTTGGTATAGATGCATTGGGATACACTTACTTTCCAAAAGTGTAAAAATTTGTAAAATAATATAATTCTATACCATAAACGTACTTCTATATACTTTTATAAATTTTTATAAATTTATAAAATATGTATATTTCTTTAAAATATATATTCTTTTATAAATTATATATAATTTTATAATTCTATATATGTATATAATTTTATATACTAATATAAATATTTAAAAATTTGATATTTATCCGTTTATACTTGTATACTATTTTCAATTTATTAATAGTATAATTCTTTTATACTTTCATTAATTTTATTTCTATAAAATATAGTTTTATATTTTTATAATTTTTTAATATGATTATTATTTTCTCAAAAAAAATATTTGTTTAATTAAGTTTTAGTTTATTATATGCAATATTTTATCTTTTAAATAATAACAGATAGAAATTTAATGTATGATTTTAATTGAGTGTTGAATGTGATTCAAAATGAGCTTTGATTTTTTTGGAATTAATTTTCAATAATTTATCTAAGGGGGAACTTATTTGATTTACATTTATAATTTCATAAGTAAATCATGGTTTAATCATAAAGAAGTAAGTTATCATATCACTAGATTTGGATTCCAAACAAACTGTGAGGTATGACACCATAAAAGAGAAACAATTTAACAACTAGAAAATTATGATAGAACTAAGAGGTGTGATGTGAATGAAATGATATTTAATGAGTTTTATTTTCTTTCACTATTTGAGTATGAACATAATGATTGGAAATTCAATTTCAGTGTTGAAAATATTTTTAAAAATATATTAATTTATTTTTTCTTATTTTTGAAAGAATTATTATATTCAATAGTAGTACTTTCAATAATTAAAATGGATTTCAAATAATATTTATTTTTTTCATTATTACATTCAATAGCATTATTTTTTCGGTTTTTATCTTGTAAATATGATTTTAAGGGAAATTTAATTGTATTAAAGAGAATAAATTAGATTTATATGTTGTTTCATGATGGGGATGATATTTTTGATTTCAATGATGATCTAAATAAATGATCTTTTAAATGTCACATTGACTTTAAAATGGTGCTTTGTGATTTGAAATTAGAGTGAATAAATTAATAATTTTTTTATAATGTATTATGATATATCAACAAGATGAGTGGTATCTATATAATAAATTCAAACATGTATAAGGAAAAAGGGTGGTATCTATATTTATATGATCATATTAACATTCAGATACCTCGTAGATACAAACAATATCACCTCCTTTATAATATATTAATAACACCATGGGAAGGGAATGCCAATGAAGATATCCAACCCATAGAATATCCATCATGACCTTACTCCAACAAAGGGTAAATTAATTTCTTACCCCATTCTAACTCTAAAACCAACTTTTCATCTAACATCACCTATATGTATTAAGTTAGGAGAGTCGTCCAAAACTATATCTTTTCTCTCATTTTGTGTTAGAATCTAAGAAGTTGAGTGTTAGGAAAAAATAGAATACATACTATAATCCATGTTAGATTCATCTTCCGAACAATTATTATTGCATTTTTTCCTATGAATCACCCCCATCACTTTTGGACATGGACCTATGTTTCATGAACTACTTTGAGAAGTAAAAATCTCATACCAAGTACTGGTGAACATTGTGGATGAATTTAGAGGATAACACCTACCAATATTAGAGTAATTCATTTTGTAAATATAAAGTACACTTTGGCTTCAAAATAATATGAATTTATTAAAAAAAATCAAATGTTGGGTTACCCTTATTATAAAGGACCCTTTTATGTATTTATTTACATGGATAAATATTAATATTACAAAAATAAAAGTGTATGGATATGATGAGAGAAAGGGATGGATGGAAATGGTATAAAAAAATATTACAAAGATGGGGTGGAAGATTTCATCATGTTTATAGAATATAATGTATGTGACCCATATTAAATCCTTTATTTTTGTTTATGCTATGTTTATTGAAGACTAATTAGTCTGGAGGAGTTGGAAAACAATTGATCTATAATGTAATTAATCGATGTTATAAATATAGAAACAAACATTGGGAAAATTATAATGTAGCTAATGGCTGGGATAGCACTACATTTTTTGGATCATATGATATGATTACATGTGTTGATAATAAATACAAATGTATTAAGGATATGATTATAGGTGTAAATTTTGATGAATATATTATTGAGGAAATAGAAATAAAAGTTTAATATGAACTTCATGGTTTCCCAAAATTGTATGAGAAGTTAAAGAGTTGTGAAGAGATGTCATTTTACCCTGGTTTCACAAAATATACTACATTGTCACCTGTACTGAAGTTGTATAATTTAAAATATGGAAATAAATGGAGTGAATCCAATTTTATTGAACTAATTTATCTCTTGAATAATATTCTCACATAATATAATGAGATTCCTAGAGAACATATGACAACAAATGTATGCTACAATCAATGGGTATTATGTTTAAAATAATACATTCATATCCAAATTACTATATACTCTTTCAGAAGGACCAAAAAATCACATAAATAATTCCTAATGTTTTGTGATTCTTGATACAAGACAAATGAATCAAGTCCTACCTAACATGTATAGTACTTTGAAATAATTCCAAAGTAATGGAGCCTATATGGAAGTGAGGAGACTACAATAAAATTAATGTGGCACAAAAATTCAAAAAAAATTATGGGAAACAACGTCACCTAGAAGAATCACCTCTGTGAATGATAATTGATCATGAGTATACTGAATTTGGAAATGAGATGAGAAACCTTCTTCTTGCACTATATACCGATGGAGTGAATCCATTCAGCTTTGAAGGTAGTGCTCACAGTACATGGCATGTTTTGTTTGTAAATTATAACATGCTATCATGGTTATGAATGAAACCCAAATACATTATGTTATCTATCTTATATCATGACCAAAACAAGATAATAATAATATTTATGTTTATTTGGGTCCATTCATCAACGATTTGAAACTTTTGTGGGTTTCAGGTGTAAAATTTTATGATTTTTACATAAATGAATATCTCACAGTGAGAGCCATATTGTACTAGGTGATAAATTACTTTCCTTCTTATGGAAAATTTTTAGGATATAGAATTAACGGAACTCAAGTGTGTACCATTTTCAAACAAGGTACACAATCAATTAAGTTGAAACATTCATCGAGGTCTATGTTTCTAGGACATCACAAATTTCTACCCTAATGACATAATTACCAATCTACTATAGAATCATTCCATGAGTGTTCATAAGAACGTACAACACCATCTCCACTAATAGATGATCAACTATTTGAGAAATTAAAATACATGTACACTAATATTGGTAATTGTTTTTTAAAAAAACACATCAATCTCTTTTGGAAATAGAGATCTGTATTTTTTGAATTAGAATACTTGAACTATCTACACGTTAGACATTTTCTTGATGTTATGCATGTTGAAAAAAAATTATATGATAATGTCAATGGAACATTACTAAATGAATCAAAAATAATATGGAATTAAGTTTAGGTAAGACATTATTGACATGAGAATATTATAAGTGTTGACAGTAGTGAAGGGTGAACAATGGAATTTTCTTCCTTTGACTGCTAACACTCTTTTTTTAGGAAAGATATATTTTTTCAATATCTTGAAAGATATAAAGGTTATAGAGGGGTATTCATCTAATATTAATAATATCATATCAATGAATGATTTAATGTTAAAGGTTCTGAAATCATATTACTATCATGTTTTGATGTAACATCTAATGCTTGTAGCTTGACACAACATTTTTCATAAGAATTATTGTCATAAATAAACCTATACCTATTTCTTTTTCAAAGCTATATTCAACAAAGTTATACACCCAATGAATTTTCTAACTATGGAAAAATAAATTTCAATCATATTATGTGAATTAGAAATGTTCTTCCTAGAATAATTCTCTGATATAATTGTTCACTTGATGATTCACTTGATGAGATAGAGTTGAAATTGTGGTCCCATATATTATAAATAGATCTAACCCATTGAAAAGTATATGAATATTTTGAAAGGGTAAGTTAAAAATTTACATTGACCTGATGGTTGTATTATAGAGTGTTATACTGTTGAGGAAACCAATAAATTCTATACCGACTTCCTATCCAATGTGGAAATCATCAGTCTACAAAAATCTCATCACACTAGGAATCTTGTGGGTGAAGGAGTTTCTATAATAGATGTTTTCACTATCAAAATTAAAGATTTAGAGTGGGCCCACATTTATTTTTTTTGGTACATTAAGAGGTTTCCCTATATACTGAAACCTGCAATGAAATTATTAGGCATTTTAATCCTTCAAGAAATGAAATCTAGATATCAAATACACATAATCAATAGTTTATAAGATGGTTTTTATACTAAATTTTGATGGAGTTGGATGAAAATATGGATTCAATTTCAAAATCACATTGATGGATAGATAGAGGACCAAGTTTTCATGTATTATCTTACAATGGTTATTTAATTAATGGTTATATTTTCAATACAAATGAATATTATAAATTCAGTACCATGAAAAATATTAGAGTTACAGTTATGGCTAAAGCGATGCATGTATCTTGTACCATGGAAAGAAATCCAATTTTTCAGAATATGTCATAATTTGGAATCATTAAAATAATATGGGAGTTGGATTATAGAACATTCCATGTGACCATTTATCAATGGAAGTGGTTTGGTAATAGGAGGGATATTAAATTAGATGAATTGGGATTCATGAAAGTTGATTTCAGTAAGAAAGGGTACAAAGAGGGACCCTTTTATTGGAATCACATGTAGTATATGTATTTTCTGTTCTAGATCCTATAAACGAATAGTGGATAATTGTTGTGATATCTACCAAAACACCGAAAGGGTTGGATGAAAATTAAACCACGGATGACCCTTTCATTGGGACAACATAGTCATTTCTCATCGGTACCAATGTAGATGGGGTCTTATATGTTAGATGAGGCCATAATGAAGGGATTTAAATACATAATAGAGGGTTTAAATCACTTCATCCTTTTAAAAAATAGAGTTCATAATCAGGTTATAATTTTCCGGTAATACACATAATGTTACCACATGTTATTATCAATTCACTAACACATATATGTAATCTAAATGAAATATTGAACAACTTTTATAGATATTTAATTCTATAGGTGTTTATTTTCCCAATACAAAGTAATAATAGTTTTATCAACCTACTACTAGTCCTAGTTTAGATAAATAATTACCTTATTCACATGCTAATACTTCTAACCTGGAGGAGAAATAGGCTTCTCTACATGCTTTTTCTCCTGGTGTAGAGAACAATGACCATTTTCACATGCTGATGCTACCAATCCAAAGGAAGAACATATTGAGAATGTTGATCCTATGAAAAAATGATATGGTGAAGAACCAATGTATGAGAAAAAATAAGAGCTCCATTGTGTGATGATGTTATAAAAAGTTATTAAGGAAAAAAATGAATCAAATTAGATGTCGGATGGAATGTTGTTGACCATCATATCAACCCAAAAAGGCCATGTTTAATAGTTTAATTAGTCTAATCACTCGACAATGTGTTCTTATTGATATAGAATCATGAAAAAATGTTGTGCCCAAACTTAAGACATTGAGTTTTTAAGATATTTGGGTAACATTATGATAGATTTTATTTATTTTACTATAATATAAAATAACAAAACATTGAATTACTCTTCATTATCCTTTATAGAGTGTATTTTTAGAATACGACTACCATAAGAAATTTTAATTAATTATTTCTAGAAATGATCATAGAGTATTTCACACAATTATAATAAAATTTCATCTCAATGATGTTGAAGGGAAAACAAACTCACTCCCACAACATATGTATGCACACATAATATGACAAAAATAATGGGATGTGTTTACTGGCTGTTGTGATTATTTATATTTTCAGGTACATTGTGGATGGTAATACGTTGTTTCATAATACATGTATTAATAACTTTTATTGAGAATTTATAATTTATATAACAATAACTGATCAATAAAAATAAGAAATGGGAAGAAAAAGCAGTATTCCCTTACTGTAATTAAACGATGGGGTAAGCTTCACATAAAAAAATTGGTATGTATTTTAAATCTACCATATTTAATTTATGTGACATGAAAAAATAACATAATTATTCTCCTTTTTTTATATGTATATTGATGAATCCAAATCCAAATTCACTTCCATCCCACGTCATGTGCTATGGAAGGAGGAACATATAAGAAAATATGTGAAACTAAAATATGAAAGAATACAAAAAGTATAAGAATCAAGCATAAGTATGACATAATAAAAATTTCTTTTTCTTTATATCATTATTACATAATAAAAATTACTTATTTACTTATATTTTCAATTTGACATAGACACTGGAATCATCAACAATTATACCAAATGAACACCAACTATCAGTGTCCTTTATGCTGTCAGAACAGTATGGCTACACTAGAGGTGAGGGTTTTATGGTGACACATTTTTTGAAAAGAAAAGAAAAGGGGGATAAAGATAAAAAATGGAATAGAAAAAATCATGGTTATCATCTATTGAATAAAAAATTCATTGGTAGTTTGAGTTGATATAAATTTTAATGGGGGAATCAAAGAGAAGGAAAAATCAAGAACAACCATTGCATGAATATTCCCACCCCACCGCCACAATCTTTGAGGTGAGCCATTCCCCCAAAAGAATTATCTTAAATGAGGTAATTAATATTATTATAGCTATTTCTGTGAAATGTGAATCAAGGAGACATTGATACCGTTATTCTATAGATATTTTTCAGTGTGAAAATGTCTGTCATTTATATCTATCAACACCCAACCATTACCTTTTTATGAGGTCAATCATGTCTAGTATATAACAAGTCACTCTACGTAATAGAAAAATTCCAATAGGTCATGTGAGTGTGAGTATTAGCATAGATCATGATCTAAGAATTGAGCTGCCTATTCTACTTGATGAGGAAAATATTCCTATGGTCGAGAAATCTATTGGAACATTCATAGAAAAGCTGTCATATCTTATAAAAAACATGTCAATAAAAAGGTAGTAATTACTTATTTATTTTTAATGATAAACCTTTAAGAAATTAATGAAAAATTTTCTAAAATAGTGAATGGTATTGTAGATAGAAAAAGGTAAGATGTGGAATGAAAGGTCGAACTAGACACATCTAAAGGTTAAACCAACCGATCAAAAACATCTTAACAAATAACCTTTACCCCACTCATTGAATATCCAAATTTACTAACATTTAAGGTTCATGTAGATACAAGGTTACAAAGAGGTAGTAATCACATAGTTGATTTTGAATAATAAATATATAGAGATTAAATTTTAGAATTAGTTACTCTTGAGAATGTAAATGAAATCTCTATGTATGAATAGAAAGGAGTATCAATTGTAAATGTATACACATGGTGTGTTTTCATGATTTCATTTTTCCAATAGATGATATAATATATTAATTCTGACTAAAAACAATTCATATTTTTTATAGGCATGTATATGAATACCAATTGATGGGATTTCCCCATGAACATAAATTTGGACTTATTAGTCCTCACGTCACATCTACATACCAAACCAAAATGGAATTTTTTGATGATATAATGACATAATTGGCCAAATATTTTGAAATGAAACATACAAATGAAAAAAATATTCTTAATACAAACAATATAGGTGTAAAACAATAAAATTTAATCATATAAAATATATTTTCATTCCATTCATTTATTATTGCTATTTTATTTTTAAGGAAACATTGGGTACTCATTATCTTTAAATTGGATATTCCAATGATTTATTTTCTTGATTTATTTCACGGATACCCAACAAACAGACCATACATGATGATGTTTTTTCAATTTTTAATACACTACATCCAACATTTTAGAACAAAAATTGAAGTTATAGATTTTATATTGTGTTTTAATGAGAATTATTTTATGATAGGGAAGCATTTAAATA
This sequence comes from Viscum album, assembly GCA_963277665.1. Classification (NCBI taxonomy): domain Eukaryota; kingdom Viridiplantae; phylum Streptophyta; class Magnoliopsida; order Santalales; family Viscaceae; genus Viscum; species Viscum album. Next base: position 439,553,454 of record OY728137.1, on the reverse strand, counting down.
TCTTTAAATTCAAGGAATGAGGAAAATCTATGCACACATGGAGCCTATCAACTTCACCAAGTTGATAGGTATCAGGGTATATATAATAATATTTCACTATCAAAACACATATCAAGATAAATTACATACTTTTATCAATGTTTCTACTGTGTCTAGAAAAAACTAATTGAAAATATCGTGGTTAGTATATTTTTAAATTTATGAGAGATCATATAGAATCCCAAACAAGTATCATTGAAGAAATATTTTTGGACATAATTACTATTTAAATTAAAATATTTATTAATTATTTGTGTATTTATCTTTTTACATTACTACCCTGGCTGTCTAAAATCCTCATACTCAAAAAATGAAATAGATTTGTTTAGAAACGAACATGAATCATACCTGATGTCAGAATGTAAATATATATCATGAAGATGTGATTTTTCTACTTCTTATTAAATTTAATTTCTCCTCATTTTATCAATTTTTTTAGTTAATTTCCTTATCAATTATATCTCACGCTTATTTTTTTAATATCACAGAGATCATGATGAAATGAATTCATCAAAAAGAATGACTCATTCACTCATTTATTATGATTGTGTAGTCAATTTGATGCACGATGTACCAAATGTTTGAGGCTAAAATTATATGGTTTCAGTTTAAAATTGAAATTTTATTAATGTATTGTTTTATATTTAGGTATAACATATTTTTTTATAAAATTAATAATATAATAATTGTTTTACTATACCAGTGGATTGTTTTTCTTGAGTTGGCAAGGATTTTTTGAAGATTCTCTTTCTCATGCAATGTTGGGCTTCAAGGATTCAATATAGATAACAACAACAAGGAAATGGGTCAAGAATGTATACAACCATCATGAAAAGGTGAAATAATACTACTTTTTAAATAATTTTTTGTGATTTTTCTATTATTTGTAAGTTAACGTCCTTATCATTTTTATCTAATACCTATTTTTTCAAAAAAAATGTTGGTATGTCATATTTTTCTTTCTAATATCTACTACAGGACAAAAAAGAAATAACACGCTCCTTTTTTATGGAAGACAAAACCCCATGTTTCTTGAAACTTTAAGTGTTTCAGGGAGAATGGGGATTCTATTCCATCAAAATGGAGCATAATATTTATTTATATCTTTATTTAGATAGCTTAAAGAAATACACATATCGCATACTCAATCATCTATACCTCAATCTGATATACAATGTTCTCAGTATGAATCAGATTGTACATTTTTAGTTTATAATTTACATTTTAGTTCAAAATACATCTCACATACTCAAAATAGATGAAACACATTATGAATGTTTTGATAATTTAGGAAAATTTTCCATAAGTCAATTTGACATGTAGGAATTAGTTTCTTCTAAATATGACACATGATGTGGCCAGTATGACTCTATCTGTGCCTTTTAAATTAAAATTTACTTTAATTTTAGTAAAAATAACTTGTGAAGTTATAAATAATACACATTCATATTTTTTTATACCTATGAAAAATGATACACATGTCATTTTTGATGTGTAGGTATCAACCACACCTCATTCTAACACATAGTGTGACCTATATGACTCCAAGAATTTCTTTTTATATAAAATTGACAATAATTATAGTAAAAAAATAAGTAACATACTGAAAATTAAGAAAACATATTTGTATTATTTTGATAATTTAATACAACTATACATATGTTTTTTTAAGTGTAGGAATCAACCTCACCTCTATCGGATGCATGGTGCTACCGGTATGACTCAATGTGTGTCTTTTAATTTAAAATTAACATTAATTTTAGAAAAAATTAAGAAGTGACATACTAAAAACCAATAAAACGACTTTTTTGGTTATTTTTATACTTAATAAAAGGATCCATAATTTATTTTTGATGTGTATGAATCAATCTCACCTTAATCTGGCACACAGTGTGATAGATATAACTCTAAGTGTTTCTTTTTATTTAAAATTGACCTTAATTTTACTAAAAAGAACATGTGACATAATTAAAACCAAGAAAATAATTTGAATTTTTTATATAATTTATGAACATATTCCCTATGTAATGTGTGAAATATAAGAATTAACTCAGCTCTGAAACATAGTGTGACTAGTATAACACCAACTATCTTTTTTTATTCAAAATTGACATTAATTTTTGTAAAGATAAAAAGTGACGTATTAAAAACCAAGAAAATGAATTCATATTACTTGGATAATTTATAAAAACAACCCATAATTCATTTTTGACACATAATAATTAATATCACCTCAATATGGTGCATGGTGTGACTGGTACAACTCTAAGTGCATATTTTTATTTAAAAATTTACATTAATTTTATTAGAAAGCACAAGAGATATACTGGAAACCAAAAAAATGAATTCTAATTATTTTATTACTTTATTAAAACTATACATAAGTCATTTTTTATGTGTAAGAATCATCCCTACCCCAATAAGATGCATAGGGTGACCGGTATGACTCTATGTGTATCATATTATTTAAAAGTCGCATTTATTTTAGTAAAAAGGGAAAGTGGCATACTCAAAATGAGTAAAACACATTTAGATTATTTTGATACTTTATCAAAATGATCCATAAGTCATTTTTTATGTGTATTAATAGACCACACCTCAATCCAATGCACAGTGTGAGCGGTATGTTTCAATGTATCTATTATCAATATAAAATTGAAATTTTAGTTCCAGACATGTTTCACTCACTAAGAACCAAGAAAACAAACTCTGGTTATATTGATAATATAGTAAAATGATTCCCAAGTAATTTTAGATTTTTATGAAATATTCTCACATCAAATCGATAGACTATGGGATCGGTATGAGTCAATGTTAACATTTCCAATTTCAAATGATATTATATTAAAAAGAAATACTAACATACTCAAAAAAATGAAAATTCATTTGGTTTGTTTTAATACTATTTAAAAATTATCCATAAGTAATTTTTATACGTGTTGGAATCAACCCCAACTCAATATGATGCACAGTGTGACTGGTATAACCCTAAGTGTGTATTTTTATTTAAAATTAACATTAGTTTAAGTAAAAAGAACAAGTGACATACTAAAAATTGATAAAATTCATTCAAATTGTTTATATACTTTAGAAAATTGATCCATAATTCATTTTTGATGTGTATGAATCATCCAAACCTCAATCCAACTCAGAATTTCATCAATATGACTCTAAGTGTATCTTTTTATATAAAACTGACTATAATTTGAGTAAAAAGAATAGTTGACATACAGAAAACTGATAAAATTAATTCATATTGTGTTGATACATTAGGAAAATGATCCATGGGTCATTTTTTATATTTAGGAATCAACCTCACCTAAATCTGATGTATAGAGTGACCAATATGACTCAAAGTGTCCTCTATCTGTTTAAAATTGTCATTTTAGTTCAAAACATGCATCACTTTTTAAGAACAAATAAAATACACTATGATTGTCATTATAATTTGGGAAAATGATTTCTAATTTATTTGTGATGTGTTGGAATTAGTCTCACATCAAACCAACACATTATATGACTAGTGTGAGTCAATGTTCATTTTTTTAGTTTTAAATTGAATTTTAGTAAAAAAAATTACTAACTCAAAAATGAGAAAAAAAAATTAGGATTGGTTTGATACTTTATGAAAATGATACATAATTCATTTGTAATGTGTAGGAATTAGTCGCACCTCAATCCAACACACGGTGTGACCATCATAACTCAAAGTGTGTATTTTTATTTAAAATTGATATAAATTTTAGGAATCATCCACACCTCATTTGTTGAATGTAGTTATTCCAATTTTTAAAATATAGTTGTCTATAGTTACATGCATATACCTCCGTTGATTTCAGTAGACATCCCACCTTGCAGTCTCGACCTTCTTTTGTTTGAAGGTCGTGCATTTACTCCACTACAGCGGCTCTCCCAAAGACATGATACCTGTCTCCACTCATCATTTTCTCATACCTCTAAAATCATTGAGGATTTTATAAAATCAAATATAATACAGTAATTATACACTAATTTTTTATATTTGTTAAATAAATATACAGTTTCATGAATTTCAAGTCTCTTCCCCCTCTACTACAAATGTGTCTATCGTGAATAATATTGATTTATAAAATTAAGGATTTTTCTATTTCAATGAATTTTCATCTTAAACATTATTATTATCACTTTGATACCCATGAATCATAATTTCTTTATGATATCATTGTGACCTATTCTTTTTAATCAACTTGTATTTTCTCCATCAAATTTTTGACCACGTCGACATTCCAATATTTTCATATCCAAATTACATCAACCTCTAAACTATTCACCTAAACTACTGGTGAGATATTCCATCCTAGAAAAAACTAGATGCTATATGAATATATATAATGTTAGCAATGTTAATTTAAATAGCTCATGCATTCGAATAATACTCAATACCCATTATTCTCTACATTATTTTTAATTGAATCTTGTTTTCTTATTTCTTACCAAAATTTAATCAATATAGCACTTTATATAGTTTATTAATGTTCATATAAAATTTATTATCTCATTGCTAATTTTAATTTCATATTAAATTCCATTGTAACATTTACTCTCAATTATTTTATGATCCATCTAATTAAATATTGTCTTGATATAATGTGTTATTAAAATTAAAGACATTACTGAATATATATATATATATATATATATATATTATTTCATTTTTTATTTCCAATTATTATCTACAGCAAAAATTCCTTTAAATTTATATTCCTTAATATTGATTTTATGTTTTAAAAATGATTTTTATTCTATCATTTTCATTGTCATGTTGTCTTAATAATGGATTTATGTTCATTTTTCTCTATTCTAGAAATCAATTCATGGGGGATGAAAAATAATATCATCCCTCTCTATGTTCATATCTTTTCATGATGAAGAAATTACTTGATAATATGGTTATTATTAAACTAGATTGATGAATTCATTGCTTCTATATTGGTAAATATAAAATATTTAATACTCACATTCATAGATTATTCGATCATGAAGGTATGTTTTTTTATTTTTTTATTTAATGTTTTATATAATCTTAATTTCAAGCCTCGAATATCACTTATGGATTTTCATTTAATAGACAGTGGGTTGTTAGGAAAAGTGATTTTTAGTGTGTTTACTTCATAGTGGAAGCTCGATCTCTTCTCCTTTAGATTGATTTTCAATGCTGAAATTACATGATGATGCATTTTATGGTCAGTTATTTGTTTAATATTATGAATTTTCAAGCCTCTATCTGATTTCATATATAGATAAATATAAATTGATGTGTTAATCATTGATTTCCTTGTGTGAACTATTTTTCATTTATTCACTCTATTTTGATTTAACCCTTTTTGTTCATATAGTATTATTTCAAATATGTTGCAATTATATTAATATCCATCTATATGTGTTTTGAGGTCATCTTAATTTAGTTATAAGGAAATATTTTCCTCTTATAATGTTTATATTAAGATTGTTCATGAGTATTTGATAAATTTTTTTGTAGTTGTTTGATGTTATGTTCTATTATAATAATTTTATCATTTCTATTCGTGTTAAAGTATTTGAAAACTTTTATTCACTATCTAGATCTTACAATCATGTGATCTATCATACATAATAATCTTGAAATATTAGGATTGTTAGATACCAATCAATTTTTCAGATTCTGGATACTAGATGTAACTTTAAAATGTATTCATTTATATTTTTTCAATCCAACACAATTATAGTATCCTCTATTAAAGTTAATATTTTATTTTAGTCTTAACTACAAATAAAACTAGACATTAATTCCCAATACATAGTCACCAAGATAATGAGTTGATCTCTAACACATTTTATAATTATTTTGAGGTGAAATATTAGTGCAATCTTCTACTCCACCCAATAAAAAATTCATCGCCATTTATTATATCAGGTTTCCCAATAGTCAATTCTTGTTTCATTATTCAAATCAAGTATATTATTAAGATTTAATTGTCTAATTTTTTATTCAATTATTTTTTAGACGTAGATGAATGTGAGGATGACACAATTTTTACAAAATCACATATCCTCAGACTTTAGGCACCTTGTCACTCTAGATTTCCTCACATCACTTGATCTATGATAATTATTCTTATCATTTCCCTCTTCACCCATTTAAGAATTAGATTACTTGAATGGAAACATTTGGTGTCAAATAACTATTTTACATAAATTATTATTTTTAATTCATCTTTTATGTATGAAAATTTTATATTTCTATAAGATCCTTCCATACATTTTGTATTTGATATATTATATAAATTTAACATATAATTATGTGTATTATTTTAAATTTTCAGTTTATTCATGTGTTTTTAATATATTATCTAGAATATTCATAAATCCTTAAATTTATCAAATAGAAAGTTTTCTACTTAAGAGTATTGTGTTTTTATTTTTTTAATAATTTCAGTTGATGATTGATGTAAAATATATGAAATTTTTCAAAGAGATATCAGCTTAATGTATTTTAAATTTTCATTCAATTTTTCTACAGAATTAATCTATTGTGTTCAGTTTGTTTATCCAAATGATTTTTTCCCTTCAATAGCTCATTAGTTGTGAAAAAATATTGATGTTTATCATTAAAATCATAATTTCTAGGATATTATTTATATGTGGAAATATGGGAGTTGTGTGTATAATTTTGTTTTCTAGTCAAGATGATGATAATGAAACAACCACTAAAGATTCTCTAGATGGGGGATGAGAAATATTGATTTACATATATTTTTAATACATTGATTCATAGTTGTTTTTAAATCATGAAAAGTGTTTTTATATTGGTTTACCTTATATAAGAATTCATTTAAGGGAAAAGTTGTGTGGATTGAAACCCATGAATTTTGTATATTAATGGATTTATATAGTAATATTTTTTATTTTATTTATTCTTATATTTAGTGTGTCATGAAAAAATCATGTATTTCAGTTTACTAATTGATGTTAAACCAGTGGGTCATGTTCATAATTAGGACATATGAAATTGAATGGAATTACTCCTTTTTGAATATCTTGTTTAACTAATAAATATAATTTAATATAAAATTTATTCTTCTAGAAAAAAATTACGCATTTTACTTTTTTATATATTCCATAAGACTATGTTTGATTGGTCATAATTGATTAAAATTATGCATAATTCTTGTTCGATTTTATTAATTTTATATTAGATTTTATTTGGAATTTTTTTGTTTAGTGCATTAAATGGGGTGTTACATTTGTACTTTATGCACCACATCTGGTAAAATTTCATGGAAAGATGGTATACAAATATCGATTTCAAAAGAAATATTATAATTAGGTTGATTCTTATGATGGTTCATGAACAGTAGTCACATGATTCAAGTATATATTTTAATTATGTATTTGACATATACATTGAGAATGATATTTATTTGTATTATACAATTAATTCAAATGTTTTTTCCCATATTCATAATCAAAATTTGTAAGATTCATTCATAATATTAAAACATCTCTAAAAAATCAACATATATTTCATGTTTATCAATATTTATATTTCAATATAGACTATTACATTTATATGGTTCCAATCCTACTTTCATGACTTTTTCAGAAATATATTCATACATTATATGTTGTATGCAATTATATTACACATTGCTTCTAATTTTGGTTTACTATTCCTTCTATGCCTCTTCATCATTAACAATTTCCATATGGTATCATTCTTATATTATGAATAAATTTTCTAAAATTCATGCATAATTTATAAATACATTTATTTAATATATATACACCAACGCACACAAATGATTATCTATATTTATATAGAATGTTTTCACTCATCTGTCATAATCAGCCTTCACTCTATTTCCATGTGTCACAAGCAACCCACTCAATTAATTTATTCTTCCAATTTCCCCCAACTCTCTCAATGAGTGAAATATATTCCATAGATCATCAACACAAAGGATCCTAAAAATAAATTTAATGAACATCAATGCAAGAGGAAAAGGAATATTTAATAGACTAACCAAAAGTCAATTACTCTGTTCAATGGTGTTTTTGTGATTCCATTTTTTTTAATATAATAATCAATATTATATATTGTTTTGAAAATTAAAATTAAAAAAAACATTAAAACAGTCACTTTTCAAATATCACTATAAAACTGGCCCCCTTTCTGCACTCCTCACACAAGTCTCACGGTAAGCTTATCCCCAATGCATGGCTCTTGTTTTCTCCATCTTTTAAAATTTTAAATAATCAAAAAATATGATAACATAGCTGCTGAAATTTTATTATAGTCAATCCCACCTTCAATTCCTCTTATTGTTAAAATTTTATTCAATAGAAACCTCTTATAAATTTGAACTGTGTCTATTCTTCCTATGCACCTGAGGATCCGAGTATGTGGGATGGTAATTGGTCATGCATACCATTTGAAATTATTTTTGAGACCCATAGTTGGTTGACCTTAGAATTCCGGATGACATGTGGGATGGTGCCTATAGAATGGAACCACATGACACGTGGGCCCAGCATTGTCGACCAACACATGCGCCGATCCAGAATGATTTCAGTTTATATTGTTCAACCCCCACCCCACAATTAAATAAATGTTTTGATATTCTTCTTAATGGCTAGACCATTTTAAATATGGTATATTATGCCCACTATTTATTTTAATCAACAAGCCTATAATATGATATATACTCACCCAAAAATAATAATACACATGATCATTTAATATGTTCATCTATCATATAATATCGAAATGGTGTCACATGGAATGTGGGTGCACCCATATTTATATTTCATAATATATACTTATAAATATTGGAAATTCAATTCCAATATAGCTGGAAGTGATATGAAAGGTTTATCTAAAAATTATGTAATCCATGGTAAAACATCATATATGGTCATTCATAATGACATGATGAGAATAGATAATTCTCTTATAATTGTTATGTTAGTAGACTAAACATCAATTAAATAAATCCATCAATCTCCCCATGATGCTAGTCTACTGTTTTATCAATAAAATGATTCTCATGTATAATTGTATCAATATTCTTCATTATAATTTATTTTCATGTCCTAAATGATAATGTAATTTATTTAATGTTTGAGGATTAGTAACTTCTGGTTTACCATAATTTTTTGCATTGAACAAAACAAAATCATAGAAATCTATTTCAATATATTAGTAATTCTTTGTATATCTTGAGGTATTTAACCCCTCCTTTATCCAATGTCTCTATATGATATCCTTTTCCCATAATATTATTAATGTTTAACAATTCTCATTGGTAATTGATATAAAAACATTATTTATTATAAATTTTCTACCATTGGATATGAATATATTCTCTCTTTTAAAGCCTCTCATTAATATTCACTACCGATAAATGTAAATATGTGATAGTATACTAATTATTATAGAGTTATGATTAATAATACACAAAACTTGATAACACTTGATAAATCATAATTTTTATTGGTATTTCTTCTATAAGACAAAAAAATTATAGATGGAAAATATTTTACAACATAATTTTGAAGGTCACTATTTTCATATCATCCTTTAGGGATGCACTATTTAATAAATATTGATAAAATTAATTTCTATCTTTAAATAGGTTTCATCAAAAAACTACTAATTTTGGTGATATTATTATATTTTTTTGTAAAAAAATAAAGCATAATGATCATTTGAAAAATATCATATTCATCCTGTACTATTTTTGTAACAAAATTATGTATATTTTAATAGACTTCGGAAAATGAAATAAAATTTATTGAACATGTTTTATGGCGTTTTCAAGAAAATAGCATGAATATTGAATTCAAAATTTTAACCACATTTGGAGATGAATATCAATAAATATAGTAAATAGGTTTTAAATATAATAAATAAGAGAAAAGGACTAATAAAATAAAACATTTATTTCAAAAATACAAAAAAAATATCATCAATGTCCTGAGAATTTATTCATCATAATCTATATTAAAACCTTTTAGTTGTACAAGTATGAGATGTCAAATTTTATTCTATCATATTGTAATGATCATCAAATTTCACTTTTGTGAACAATAGGTATGTAATCATCAACATTCAGTTACTTAGGGTAGCGATGATTATTTTTTCATTTCACAAATGATATTTGTTTCAACATCAACCACAATTATTGTAAACATAATTCTAATAAAAATCAATCCAATTCACTTCAGGGAATTTGAAAATCACGAGTCTTTACTTCCCCTTAGGAGGTCATTAGGTTTTCTTCTGGATTGATCTAGACAGGGGTTCTTTCTTTCTCTCATTATCACACCTCCCCTATTCTACTCATCTTTTCTAGTGGAGAGCTCAGTTCTCATGAGATCTGTGTATACTACATCAAGGATCTACCACCATGGAGGAACCTTTTGGATTATTCATCTCTTTAAGGTTCTAGATTTATGATATTTTTCCTTTTCAACTTTTTTATACCTTTTATTTTCTTATTTTCATTCTAGTTTGAGTGTCGGGGTTCCATGCATGAGTTCTTCCTACATGGAGGTGCCTGCTACCATTCTCGTGTCTCTATCAATATGAGTTCTAGGGTGTCAAGGGCCTCAATCATGGATAGTTTCTATGTTCCTCTTGTGTTTCTTATCTAGATCTACTTATTTTTTTGTATGTTGGAGTATTATTTACATAATAATAAATATCTCTGGTGGGGTAACATTCCCTCACACATCAATGAATTCACACAGGATATAGTCATATTATAATTTTATTATTTTCCAAAACGTCACATTATACTAGGGCATAGTATAATTAAATTATCGAGTCTATCCCATGGGGAACGAAAATTCATACTGGAACCCAATGGATTGGGACCTTTGGTATAGAATTTCGTTCAAGTTTTCTTAGTTTGGGAATGTCAATCTAGAGAGTTGAGAGATTTCTTCATGAAAAAGGGGGATTGGGATCAATTTCAGGTATCTGTAGAAAAATTGATTTTAATTAAAATTTGGTTAGATCATAAGGTTTAAGATACGAAGCAAGAGGAGGTATGTAGTTTATTTCGGTCAAATCAACTAGTTCAACTTTAGAGGTAACTATTACATGATATGTCAATAGTGACAGCCTAGATGCATTAATCTTAGATTCTAAGGCAGAATGTATTTTAGGCTTTTTTTCATATCCTAATTTACTCTAACCTAGATAGGGTCATTCACTTGAATACCCAATTCCCAGGGATGATCAAATTAATTTGATAGATAATTATTATTTATCCTGACTAGTAATCCTTAAGGTTACAAATTTAAGAATTAAAGATTTATTAATTCAGATACACCTACTCTCAATCCCTACCATGGATAGTTTAAGAACTCATTATAGGACAGAAAGTAGGTGAGGAAATAATCAACATTGTTCTTAACATACTAATAATGATTGAATTTAAACAGTTCAAAATAATAAAATAATTGGGATTCACTAAGGGGTAAGAACATGAAATCAGGGATAAGAAATGTAAATCATAATTAACTTAGCATATTACATGGAATTAGAATTAAAATGGGTTCTACATGATCACTTTGATGGATGGTGGTGAATGAAGGTATTGATGCGCAAAAGGAATGTAGGTGATGTTGAAACACAATCCAAGATGCATGTATTAAACTAAATAATTAAAGAGATGAAGAAATTTAGTGTTTAGGGTTGAGGGAACAAAATGGAATGAGTGGGTAAAGAAAAATAATAATTTATATACTATGGAAGATCTCTCAAATTCACTATATAGCTGCTTAATTTATAGGTGAAAAATTACCTGACATGTAAAGGGATTTTCATAGTGTAATTCCAATCTATGAAATTACCCATGGATTTTGATTCGTATGCATATCTTGTGCATATCTCATGTAAGATATAATGTTTGACTACTTTAACTTCATGTATTCTAAACTCATGATGTGTACCTTCATTCCTTCCATATCATCATAATGGAATTCTCATTTAATGGATTCACGACATGTATTGTCCATTCATGACATGTAATGGCTTCTTCACTTTCATTCTTCATGACTTGGTTTATGACTTGATTCATGACTTGATGGATGCTTCTAAACCCTATTACATGACATGTATCGCTATTTCCCAACATGTAATTGGTAAATTATACTCTTTTTCTATGTTTATCCTTTTAAACCTTGGAATCCATATTTCTAAAAAAAATCAGCATATACTATGCTCATTATCGAATAAATAATTAAAATACTTCACTAAATGAAAAAAAAGTATATATGATTCTAGCTAATCAAATTCCCCCACACATGAACAATTTCTTATCCTCTTGCAAAAGGGTCTCAATAGTTATTTCCAAATGATAACCAATTTTTTGAAACATGAAACATTCATTATGTTCATAAGATTTGAATTTTTTGGGTCGAGGTCCTCGTAAAAAGTCCACAAAGTTCAACTCATACAATGGGAATGGATTTAAATTTCATACAGTCGATCAAGAAGAGGGTTTGAAAACATATAATATTGGTATATTTATGGTTTCCTAATTGGTATACTATGTAAATTTTACTGATATTATCGAATTATACTACCGCATACATTTGTTAGTTTTTTATTCAAATGCGAGTGGGTCGATATTACCAAGGGTATTAAAAGAGATTCCGTTTAATTTACTTCTTCAAATTTCTCTTGCTTGAAGGATGTTAGTGAACATTAATTACATGATTCGTATATCTTATCATCACAAGAGAAAATGGTATATTATGTGGATTATGTCATGGATGAAGGGTGGAGTTTTTTTATTCCTATAAAACAAATTTAATTGAATGATATGTGTGATGAAGTGACAGATTTTACCTCAGATATTGAATATCATAAACCAAAATAAATGAACTTATTTGTCCATATTGATATTGAAAATATTAGTTTTTAAAGGGATGATTAAGTAGATGAAGTCATGATGGTGGAAGAAAATGACATGATTGATGGAAAAAATGATTTCATGTGTAGTCATCCACTAATTTATCAAATACTTATGTTATATGTGCAGTAATTTATTATCAAAGATATGTATATTTTATTTTTTGGTACTGTTAATCAATTATCATTTTTATTTTTTTCGATATAAATTTTTTGAAATATATGTTCTGAAGTTAATTTTATTTGATTAAATGACAAGAATGTCAATAATTGTTTCACTAGCCTCAGTCAACTCTCAACATCTAAGATAGTGATTCCACATTCAGCAGTGAGGTAGAAGTTCGTCACTCTCATTTTTTCACAAGGATATTAGAGGTTGATAGTTATAGGTAAAAATTTTAATGTGGAAAAAGTTATTTCACTTTTTTATACAACTAAATGTTTTTTAATAAAGTATTCAATCAACGTTACCACAGAGAGAAATATGAATAGTTTAGAGTTTGGAATCTGAATGGATATAAGATTTTGTCTTATTTTGTTGTTATGGGGTCCCTATGGATGATTCCGTAAGATTATTTGGCCACATTCTAGGCCAACTAGTGGTATATATAGTTACCCTTCTGATTATCTATGATGATTGGAGGCATGTTCCTCAATATTGAAAAAATGAAGTCCTTGTTTCACAAATAAATGTAATTTTAAAACATTATGGTTTAATTGAATGTCATTATGTTATTAAATTCTTATATTTCAAAAATGAATCTATTTATACAATTTAGGAAGAAGGGGGTCATATAAAGATGTAAGATGCAATGGTAGTCTCTCTACAAAATGTGTTCATTGAATTATGTTAGAATATTAATGGATCTATCTGTTGTGATATTTTCTGAATGGATGGTAGTATGTAGGTAAATTACACTACTTCAAAATCATTCAGTACACAAAATTTTATTGGTTTTATGTACAAATTAAAAAACAAAACACTCTTTAATTTTCAACATAATTATTATGTAGGTGCTGGTAGTAGGAAGTGACGATGGTGATGGAGAGGGTTTCAAGGAGATTTCATTGGGATGTTACATGTAGTGGTGAATTTTTAACACCAATAAATGTAAATTTTTACTATTTCATATACATTTTCAGTTCTGGGAGTGATTTCTTAGGTTCTATTGCACCAGATTATTCCAAATGATTTAGATACTTAATGTTATCAACATGGTAAATCAGAAACTCATTGAGTTTTTTTTATTTTTTTAGAACTTGATAGGGGGAGGATATATGTAGTGATTATATTTATCTTTATGTGTTATAGTTGGATATCTATATTTATTTGGCTATTTTGGGGCTGCAGATTCTATAGCTATAATTTTTTTAAAATTGATATATTGAATTATTTTAAACCACTTCCTTAAATCCAAAATTATTTTTTAGCGGCATTTTCACCTTCCAAAAAATGACTTTGATATAGTGGTGATTTAAACTTCCAAAAAACCCACCGCTAAAAAAACATTCATCACTGGTTTTCTAGAAACCGACACTAAATGGATAGAACTAATGGGAGTTGAATGTCAACACCAACTTTAGAGGTGGTTTTTGAAAATTTTCATAGAATCATATGCTAGTGGTTTAAACCACAACCATATATATATTTTGTTGTAGTGGGTGTCACCGTAAAACACAAATTTTTGACTATGAGGCTGTTGGTGTCTTGATTCGATTAGGGACACACTAAGGGACATGCTACCATCTAAGTGACGGGTTTGTCCAGAGGTATGGGAATGGGATTGAGGTCACCTAGATTGGGTTCCTGGTGTGAAATATGTCTTCAGGTGCCATGGAGGGTGCCCCAATTTTATGTTGACCCTAAAGAGGGGTATTGCAGGGGAGTTGGACTATTAGTCTGGGTGTCACCTTTGAACCTGAGAGATTCTAGATTGATCCTTATGATAGTGATAATAGATGATGAAAGGAAAATATAATAATGAATCAAATAGTAAAACTTATAAAATGAAATTTTAAAATAAATGGTAAAATATGACATAAGATATGAGGTTTTGGGGATGGAGGGTTCTCAGGGTGAAATGTCTATCTTTTACATTTTTGGGGATGCTAATTCCCCAAGGTGTGTGATTTATTTGTTATTTATATATATTTTGGTTTTGGGGAGGGTTATATCCCCCAGGTTTATATGTTTCTTTTGGTTATGAGGATGGTGGATACCCCCCGAGTGTAGGTTGATAAAGTTCCAGGGAGGGTTAAGGATCCCATGTATAGGATATGGTTTTGTGAATGGTGTATTCCCCTCGGTCAAATTTATTATGGTCTTGGGAATGATGTATGCCACTTGGTGGATATGTGTTTTTGGGTAGGGGATGTGACCCCCCCCCCCCCCTGGAGGGGGATATGTGGTCTGGGTAGGGGATACAATCCCCTAAGAGGATGGATATATGGTTCTAGGTGGGGGATGAAACCCCCCATGTGGATGGATTTTTTAAATTCCTGGGATGTTTATATTTCCCCTAGGTAGATCATCATGTTATATGGATGGGTATGTTTCCCCCAGGTGGTTACTTGTTCTCAAAGACACTCCAGAACTAGATGAAGCAGGTATAGTCGATCTTGGTGTCACTTTAGAACCTGAGGATCGATGGTGGTTAATTTATTTGTTTTTAGTAGCTGTTTATTTATCTTGATCATATCGCATGTTTATACATGGTATATATTTCCTATGTTGGGGACACCGTTGGTGGTGTTCTAATGAGTTATACTCACACTATTATCGGGCCTCCATGATACTTTGGTACCCGAGTAGACCTCATTGTTCACAGGTTCAGTTAGGGAAGAGGCTCAATGTTGTTAAATTTGGCTGGAGCAACTCAGTGGGATTTGTATATTGGGATTGATGTGAGGCTCCAGGATAGCAGTAGATCCTCTAGTGAATTTTATTTTATCATTTTTTTGGAGAGTTGGTTCTTTGGTCAAATGACCAAATAAAGTTTTATTTAAAAATGAAAACATTACATGAGTCTTAAAGATTGGATCATATTACAATCTTTAACATGAATAGGATAAAAATTATCAGGAAGCTCCTCGATCCAGGTTATGTATTGTGCTAACCTTTTATTGGAGAGTCCATATGCAACCATATTCACCTCACAATATGTGTGGGTTTCTATGTAGTTGATGTCATGGAGAGAACAGAGACAATTCATCTAGCGAGTTTTAATCATCCAAGCTAGATGAATCACCCCATTCCAAATGGACTGCACTACATTAGTATAATCACTTTCAATCCATAATTTTTTCCAACCTTTATGCATGGAAAAAGATATGTATTGGATCACACTCAGTATTTTGGCTTCCATAGTGGTTGCAATACCACAACATCCAAAACATCACCCAACAATCTGACCAAGGTCGTTTCTGAAGACGGCACCACATCTTGCGGGCCCCAGATTTATTTTAGAGGAACCATCAACATTAATTTTGGTCCATACTAGGATCAGAGGTCTCTAGAAAACCTAAAACATGCATATTGGTTGGAAAAAATCTGTATCACCCCGAAGTCGTCTCAAGGTCATAAAATTAGCTATAGAGTTGTTTCAGCTACCTATCTAAATCAACGCAGCTTCCCGAATTGCAATGAGAATTCATATTTTACTTATATTAATGTTAAGTGAGATATTATTGTGAAAAATTGAATTTATATCATACCAAATCATATGAAGTTGCTCCGTAACCCCAACAATAAACAAGTTCTTGATTTGTTGGGATTTATCCATGTCTACGCAATGTTTTAGCAGGTCATTGATAGAGTCAAGGATCATCCATCTGCAGTCATAGATGTTAAAAATATAGTTCCAAAGAGTAGTGGTAGTAGCACAAGATAGAAATAAATTATTTTCATCTTCTCTATTCTAATTAAAAAGGCGGCATTTAGATCAAAGCTGAATTCTAAAGAGCTTTAGGGAAGTATCAGTGGGAACCCTACTATAGGCAAGACCCCAAATAAGAGTGATTATTAAAGGCTTTATCTAGGACTTATCAAAGAATTTAATCCATTTGAAGTCATTTTCAGAGTTATAGAAGTTGTGGTTATAGAAATTTTTTGAATTTAGTAACCCATTATGAGCTGATTCCCAAATCAAAAAATCCTCTGAGAAAGAAAACGGGTAATTATTAATAATTTAAAAAACATTAATAGGAAGGGTGTTAATATGAGAAGAAATAACATTACTAACAGTGTTTTTGATATTAGTAGGAGAACAGTCAGGAGGAATCTAGGAGATTAGAGGAGCACCAGTCTAGTTGTCCAACCAGAATCTCATAGAGAAGTTTCTAGAAACCAACCATATGGAATTGTTCATAATGTTTTCATACATGTTTTTGATAGAGGGCCAAATGGAAGAGATCAAAAAATTCTTGCTGCCTCTTTTCAACCTTTCAAGGAACCTATTATTGATGATTGAAATCGAGGGGGAGTCATTGTGAATCAAGTTCTAAGTTAATCTGGTTTGTAGGGACTCATTAAAAAACATTATGTTTTTTATTCCAAGACCACCCTTGGCTAAAGGTTTACAACAAGTAGTCCATAGAATAGTCACAAGTTTCCTCTCCATGGTGTTGCGAGTCCAAACAAAATTTTTGATGTAAACATTCATTTTTTTTAATAAGACGTACCGGCCATTTGTAGACCATCATAGAGTAGACCAATTTGGAGACAATGACTGATTTGATGAGACAAACGGTACACTCCATGTAAAGATATTTTCCCTTACAATTAGAGATATGATTAAGAATTTGATCAACAATGTTCAAGAAGTATCTTGCTTTGGGTATGCCCTAAAATATGGGAACCCCAAGGTATTTGAAGGGAATAGTTCCTTCTTTCATTCCAAGATCATTGATGATACCATTTTTCTACAGGAAGGAAAGTTTTTTACAAAGTAGATCAAGGATTTGTGCCATCCAATGACTTGAACCGAGACCTCCTCATATTGAGAAAGAGTAGTTTTGAGTGTTTTGATGTTCCCTTTATCCCCCTTTTAAGAAAATAATGATCTCATCACCATATAGAAGGTGAGTGGGAGCATTAAAATTCATGTAAGAAAGAATAGGTTTGAGCTTGTTTTGGTCAACTAGACAAGTGAGCAGATGACTTAGATAGTCCTCTTTAATATAAAAAAGGATTGTAGATAGGGGGTCACCTTGTCTAACACCTTTAGAGAAATTAATGTATCCTATAAGAGATCCATTGATCAAGATGGATATATTCACAGAGTTGAAGAGGATTTAATTCTAGATATGAAGATATTGTTGTAACCAATGCTTTGTAAAACATTAAAGATCAAATTCCAATCCATAGTGACAAAGACCATCCTAATTTCAAGTTGAATGGAAATGTTACCCCTATTTTCTTATTGTTCAGAATGTTAGTGCATTCAGAGGTGAGACAAATACAGTCTTGGATGGCTCTTCCTTTGACAAAACCAAATTGATTCCAAGAGATAATTTTATCTGTGATAGTGGAAAGTCTATTCACAATCAGTTTGGTGATAATTTTTGAAAGAGTGTTGATAAGATAAATGGGTCGAAAGAGATGAATTTCAGAGGCATTGTCTATCTTAGGGATCAAAGTAAGGAATTGGGCATTCAACCCATGGGGTAGTATGCCACTAGAAAAGATTGTTTTAACAAGTTTTCAAACATCAGTTTGGATGATATCCCAATATTTTTTATAGAAACAATTATTAAAACGATTAGGACCCAGGTCACTATTAGGATTTGAGATGAAGACAGTGTCTCTGATTTTATGATCAAGGGGAACGCCAAGTAGGAAAGTGTTGTCTGCATCAGTGAAAATATTTAGAATGATCTTCAGAATGAAATCCTTTTTCAAAGTAGTGCCATTGAATAAATATTCAAAGTAGGAAAAAACATTATTATCTATGTCCTCTTCCTTATCCAAGAGTTTGTCTCCATCATTGGGAGAGTTGAGAGGTCTACAAGCTTTTCGAACACTCTACAAAGAATTGTAGAATTTGGTATTTCTATCACAATCTATTAACCATTTTATTTTTAAAATTTTTTCATTCAAATGTTTTCTTTGAAAGAGAGAAGTGAATTTAGATTCCTAGTAATAATAATTTCTTGATTTTGATTTGAAGAAAAATCTGAGTGTGTGTTGTTGTTTGGGATTTGATGAAGTTCATTCTCAAGAAGAAAGATGTCATTATCAATTCATTTATCTTTAATGACACAATAATTATTAATCATTTGTTTGAGGTATTTTAATTTAAGGGGACGAGAAAATGCCTCATCAGAGTGAGACATAGTGGTCTAAAAATGTTTAAGGAGATTACAACATTCGAGATACAAGAACCAAGAATTGTTGAATCTGAAGGCCAGAAAAGGTTTAATAGTTTTTAGGGTGATAGTGACAAAAATAGGAAGATGGTCAGATTGAATTTTTGGAAGGGTGTTGCTGGAAATGATATCCCTTTTATCCATGTGATGATCATTAGTGAACGCTCTATCCAGTTTGTTTGCAACCACTCTATTGTTTTACTTCCATGTATTCAGATTGATTATTATTATTGATGTTGTTTGGTTTTTTTTATTTCACTCTCATATGAGGGTACAGTCACTCTATGGTATCACCTTAGACTCTCACTATTTTCCAAGAGCCTCTAGTTCATAGAGAGGCATGCATGATGTCACGTAGCACTTCAGTATGCTTATTAAGGAGTGAACTAGGTTGATTGTTACATTATAAATAAAAAATAAAAAATTTGAATAAAATACTTTAGATAAATAGCCTGAATGAAAAATAATTTGAATAATTTGATTTTTTAAAACTAATAAATAACTTGAATCAATAAAAAATATATAATTTGAACATTTGAAACTTATAACTTGAGTAAAAATATTAATTAAATTAAAATGAATAAGATGAATGTCATAAAATAAATAAACTTAATAAATAAATTGAAATAAATAAATTTCATCATTAAATAAATATTTTAATAAATTATTTAACTAACTTATTTTAAAATATAACTCGAATAAAAATTAAAATATATAATTTAATTTTTTAAAATAAATAAGTAGAATTAAAATTTTAAAATAAATGAACAAAATATTTAAAGTTAATTTACTTCCTTCATAAATGTAGGTTAAAGATAGTGATGATTTTCATAAAAATATATATAAAGAAACTATCCTAAGTAAAATATTTCCCATTTCTTCCACACCAATTATATACAAATTTTTCTTTATTAAATATTTCACCTATAAATGTATTTTGATTAATATATAATAAATAATATAAAATTTTAAAAACACTCAATATCGATCATCATAAAGAAAAATTATCTCATATTATTTGAAAAAACATTTTATTAAAAAATCTGGATAAGTTTAAAATAAATAACATGGAAAAAAAATTAAATTAAATTATCTGAATATTTAGAAAAATTGTATTAAAAATTAAAAACAAATAATTTAAATATTTAAATTAAATTACCTGAATAATTTAAAATATTTAAATTAAATTTATTTAAGTTAAATTTATTTTAATTTAGAAGAAATAATTAAATAAAATATTTTATTCACATATTCATGATCGAGAAAACGTCTTTTCTAATAAAAATATGTACAAAGACTACCTTGAAGTGTTTATTTCCAATTTTCCCTTGTTGATTTCTCCCTTAATTGTCCTATTTATTGTGAGAGTGGGTTCCCTAGATCCACCTTGAATGTGTACTTTGATTGCAATCACATGTATACAACTTGATATATGCATGTGTTTCACTTAATTTGATAGTAATATTAATTTTAATGTACTATATATATGGTAATGTTCTTAGATTACATGTCATATTTAAAGGTTATAGAAGTTGTCATCTATAATGAAAACATAAAGATATTATGATAGTAATATAAAACATGTTTCATGCAGTCTTTATAGATCATTCTAAAAGGTCGTAGATGACGTTTTAATACCAGGTGTCGGGAGCCCAAAAGCATTGAGACTTCTTCTCAGAAAGACTCCACCAGTTGATTTCAAGTATATGAGATCACAAGGACTAACCCACTAATAAGAAAAATATATGTTGTGGGTGGTATTGGTTATTTCTATTTACGAACATGTTTATTGGTCGCCATACTTATTATTAATGTATGTCATTGATCACAAACTTTTTCATACGTGATGGAAACTATGAAAGTGTTTTCTTGTGGAATGGAAGCTTGAATCATATTCAACGTGATGATTTGACATTGATTGAATAACCAATACATGATTTATTACTTTTGGGTATAGGAAGAGATATTTTTAACCCTTTTGATGAGGTTGGAAGCGCATTCATTAAAGCTATGACCATAATAGAAGAAGTTAAGTCCATCTTGTTTGGATAAAAAGATAATAAATAAAGAACTGAAGGATGGTTGGATAAAGATATACATCCTTCATTATAAAATAACATTTAAAAAAATATTATATTATATAATGTAAATTCATCAGAGAGGTTTTCATTATTATAACTTGACCTTATATCTTTAGAGTCTTTAATGTGCTTCTAGGCACCGCTTCTGGTGTATGTGTAGAACTCAGTTCCATTAGGATAAGGAACAAATGGGCCAACTCCAAATTGTATTCAAAATTTTTTATAATTATGATAAATTGGGTTTAAGGACATGGTAGACCCTACCATGATGATCGATTAATGTCCAAGTGTGAACAATCACAATAAATTAAATAAATTTTATGTTATTCTAGTTTAGAATAATAAGAATTGAATTTATTAACTCATTGTATTCATGAGTCATTAAGTGAAATACAAGAAGAATATTTAAGAACAAATATTCATTATTCATGGTTCTTTAAATATATCAAAGGAGGTTAAAGTCAAGTTAATTACTCATATTTTTTTATGTAACATGATTTTAATCTCAGAAGTGATGAAGTATTTATGATAATGGTGACATATTATGAACCCCAACGATGAGACATCTTCAATTAGAAAATGTATAGTTTTGTATAATTATGTGGATATTTTCTATTACTCAATTTGACACTTCATTATTCTTCCATAGTTATAATACCCAGATGAGACAATTCGAACCAACTTAATTAAAATGAACTGGCCTGGTTTTATGTAGGAAAACCCTAGAAAAAATATGATATGGGTTTTGGACCCATGCTCTTAACAATTTGGTTCCATGCAGGCATGAACCTTAGTTAATAAATAGATAGCTTATATATTATTTAGAAATAAATATGGATTATCATAATTTCCTTGGATGGTGATTCCTATGGGCTCTTTTCCCATGGGAAATTTTTACCATGCCCATTCACCTCCCAAAATCTATCTTATGTCATTGATCATAGTTCTTATATCATTATTAGATAATAAAAATTAATCTATCCCATTTATTACATCCTATATATACCATATATATATATTATGTAAGTGTAATATAGACCTTTTGACCCTGAATACTATCTCTCTACTTCTTGTATACTACTTTTACTTTACCATTTTATCCCATCGCCATACCAATTATTTGATGCATGTTTTTTCAATGATACAATTTACCCCTGATTGATCACATGTTTTTTATTTCAAAATCTCATATAGTTTCAATCAACATTAATCATTTCGATAAAACATTATCAACACAATAGTTGTCTCTACATTGCGCGTCATGATGATGTTGCATTCATCACTATCATTGGTGTAATATAATTCTTTATATGAAAAAAGAGGGTCTTATTTTCAATATCATATATTATTTTCAAATTCCATGAAGTTAATGTGAATGATTATTATTGAAATAGTGTTTATAATCAATATGGTCTATATTTAAACAAATATCATTCATCAAATGAAAAAGGAATCCTCGCCACCCAAAGTGATTGAATGTTGTACATGAAATACCTGTTGTTCACCAAAATGAACTTCACTAATCATTCCAAGATGACATAATAATATTTTACATCTTATAATTATAAAACATAAAGGTTTTAATTTTGATAGTGATGTATAAATTCTCATGATAGTGATGGTATTGATTTTTTAAATTTTTAAATAAACATTTTATTTTTTCCTTTTCTTTTATTTCTTATATATAACCACTTTACTATATTTTATTGATATTCATCTCCCAATATGGATGAAAATATTGAGTTTAATATTCATGTTATTGACTTTAAAACATCATAAAATATGATCAAACAATTTTATTTCATTATTATAAGTGAATGAAAATATTCATAATTTTGTTCTAAATATAGTACAGTGTGAATATGATTTTTTCAAATGATCATTGTGCCTTATTTTTAAAAAAAATTATAATAATATGACTAGAATAATTGGTTTGATGTAGATACATATTTAAAGAGCACAATGAATTTTATGAATATTTATAAAATAGTGTTTCCCAAAAGTATGATATCAAATTGGTATCTTTTGAAATTATGTTGTAAAAAAAATTCGATATATAATTTTTTTTCCTTATAGAAGAAATATTAGTGAAAATTATAATTTATCATGTGTTATCATCTTTTTTGTTATTAATTTTAACTCTTTAAGAGTTATTATATGGTCATGTATTTACATTTATTACTTGTGAAAATTAATGAATGGTTTTAGAAGAGTTTATATATTCCTACCAGATGGTACAAAGTTTATAATAAATAATGATTTGTTTCATCTCAAGACGCAATGAGATATATTAAAAAAAATTATATTCTTGAAAATGGATATCATATAGACATTGGATAAAGGCGGTGGTAAATATCTCTATATATAAAAAGCACTCATAATAGATAAAAATTGATTCTAAATAATTTTTTATGTACAGTTGAATCAATAATTTTGGTAAACCAGAAGTTTACTGATCCTAAAAAATTAAATACACATACATGAGAATCAAGTTATTGATGAAACAATAGGTATCCATCATGGGTAGATTGAAGGATTTATTTAATGGATGTTCTTTTACTAACTTATCTCTTATAATAGAATTATGCATTCTCATTATGTTATTATGAATGCCCCTCTATGCTGATTTTCCATTAATTACCTATTTGTTGGATAAACCATTTATATCACCGCTATATACACTACTATAAATAGGGCCATTAAAAGTGATAAAAACTTCCTTTAACAGCACTAGAAAAGCGCTGTTAATCGCAGCAAAGATAATGGGGTCCCCTTTAATAGTGCTAAGAAAGTGCTGATAAAGTGTTCTCTTTATCCACGCTAAAACAAGCACTAATTAAGGTCCCCCTTTATCAGCACGTTGTTAGTGCAGATAAAAGGGTCCTTTATTAGTTCTTTTTTGAGCACTGATAATGGCCCCCATTATTAGTGCTATTTTAAGCACTAATAAAGAACACATTTATCAGCTCTATTTCGAACACTGATAAAGGAGTCCTTTATCAGTGTTATTTTGAGAACTGATAAAGGAGGCCTTTATCAGCACTCAATTAAAACTGATAAAGGCCAAGTTTCCTGAGCAAACCCCGAACCTACACAGAACTTGCACACCTGAGATAGAACCTACACACACAGCACCAAACAGCACCTGCACACAAAATAGCTGCACAAAACAAAACCTACACACAAACAATGCATATAAAAAAACAGTGCACACAAGAGTTTCTAAAACAATGCTATATACATTTACATGAAATCATGAATACAAAAAAACACTACTATATACATTTTAAACAATGTTCTATATTTTTACAATTACAATTATCTAACAAATAGTTAAAAAAATTAATGTTTCATCCTTTTTTCATCTGTGATCTACTCTCAACAAAATTTCATCAATGGTATTAGCTGTCAAAAAAAGCATCCAAACTCAGGAAAAATGTTCCAAATATATAAGAAAGCAAATATTATGTTAGTAATACAATAATGGAATAAATTAATCATTAATATGAAAGAATACATTAATAAAATGTTAATTTTTAATAACAAAGACACATTTGGGTAGGTAGGGGCCATAAGACTAGATGATACTTGATACCAGACCTTGATAAGGGTAGGTAAGTGGACATGATAAGCTACTAGAGTAATGAAAAGGAAAAAAGTCCACAAATTACAACAATTTAGGATTTTTAGAGGTTTCTTAGTGTAGGGACTTTCCCACTTTTTCTTATTAGGACTCTTAGAGGAAGGAACTTCAAAAGATAACTTGAGGTGACAAAGGTGGTGCGGATGGAGGTACAAATGGTGTTTCCTTTGGATCTGAGACAACCACATCCATGAGCTCCATTTGACTAGGATAACCCTGATCATTAGCCTCTCAGTCACTTTTCTAACCAACTTTGGCCACAGTGTCCTGGGGAAAGTAAACTAGAGAGGTGGGAGGGGACCAAATTTTACCAGCCTCTTGAAATATCCAAGAGAAAAGGGATAAAGGCTTCTCCCCCTATGGCGATGGAGACCGCCAAGCCGGTCCCTCCCTCGTCGTAGGGGGAGAGACCTTCATCGTCCTCTAAGAGAGTGATGGCCTTATTCTACCCATTCTCTATACACATGCTCCTTCTGCCTTTCCCGTAGAGCTTAATGTGCCCTAAGGTTCCATAAATCTATGTAGGGAGCCCTAATTTTCCTCTATTGAATCTGGAGTTCAACGATACCTCAGTGCTTCTCAATCAGACCCTGGTATAGCGTGTTTCCCACAAAGAAGACCATCGGTGGACTCCTTTGATAGGTTTGTTTTCAGTTCATGGTATCTACAAGAGAGGTAACCAGTGGGTCTTCTCGACAACAGATGCATATTGATCTATTTTGCATCACAGTACAACCTAATCAAATCATGGTCTAGTGCGACTGGCATCTAAAATGGGTACCGCTTCTTCCTCCAAAGAAGACTTCCATATGAAGTGGGACTCCCCTTCGGTGAAGATCTGGGTGAGTTTGTAACACCCGAGACTTTTATGTAATATAAATCATCAAAGGAATCTTTTTCTACACAACACTTTCTTGTCTTGCTTTACATGAAATCGCGACCTTCCTCGATAGCTTGCGTCGTATGCAATACCGAGTTTCACTAAACAACGATATGCTATTAAAATATTATTCAAACTAGCCGTTATGAATAGTAATAACCACTTTTTGAAATTTTATAAATTTTATTTTTCAAAATGGACTTCATTTTTGGATTCAGAATATCGAAATTAGCCTAGGGTGAAATTTTGGTATTTTTCTGAAAACTTTCAATTTTTGATGAATAGTGAAACCACTAAGTGGTAGTTAAAAAAACTGAATTTTTCATAAAACATAATTTTACCGCTTCTGTGAGTGGAATTTCTAAAATCCGAGAGACACGGTTAATATCAAGGAGTAAAATGTGGTCCATTGAGATGAAAATAATTTTTGGGGAATAGTAACTTTTTACTTTTATTTACCACGGTTAAAAGTAAATAGGGTAATTAAGGGTAAAGATGATATTAATATTACCCTAACACATGTCATAATTCTATTGGACAAGTTTATCTCGACCAAAAACAAACTTAGGAATAAAATATGACCATTTAGGCCCACTTGGATTAGATTAGGACATTTATTATTAATTTATTTAAAGAAGGGTTAAAATAGTTAAAATCAAAGTTAAATAAGTAAATAATTTTTAATATGGGGTTATACATAAGATAAATTCTACTATAAATATTAATTAGAAAGCTAAAAATATTTCCTACATAATGGTATTTTATTTGTAATATTTAGACATTAAATAATTTAATTTATTTATAACACAAAGATGATGCAATAATTATCTTATTAATGAAATATTGACATAATTAATGTTATAAAAACCAAAATAAATGTAATTTGAGACTTTTTATGAATTAAACTAATTTTCTAGGTTAATATGACATGTTAGTATTGATTTAATTAACTTGGTTTTAACTAATAATTCTGTTATGATTTTCACAAAAATCAATTACTAAATAGTGTCAAAATTGACATAAAATAGTTTTCAAAACAAATATTATATTAGTAATTTTTATTTTATTCCTAAAAATATATGGTTCGTCCAAATGACTTATATAAGGTTATATATATTAATAATAAACAACTTGGGGTTCGTTTTGCTGCTTATATTAAGTTTATTAACCTTATAGTTTAAGAACACAAGAAGACACAGTAAAAGTAAACTTATTTAACTTAATGTTAAATCTAAATGATAAGGTTAAAATAGGAACCTAAACTTGTATAAATTCTATTGGATGAGAGTATTTTGACCCATCCACACCTTATATTCGAAATATATCAATTTGGAGCTATTTAAAACCGAACTTGACTTTATAATAAAATAATATTTTTAGTTTTCCCAAAGGTGCCCCTCTCCTCCCTTATAAAAGGGCACCTCCTCCCCCTCTTCCTCACACCACTTTGAGCATTAAAGATCATCCAACCCCTGCCAATTCATCCTCTCCACTTCCCTAGATACATCCTAGAGGTTCTGGTCTTCTTCAAAGACCAATTTTAGTGCCCTAAAAGAAGGTCTCAAAGAAGCTCTTCAAAGAAGAGGTAATGTCCGTTACCGATTCTTTCATCTTTATTTCTTCTTCCACTTCTTCTTCTTTAGTTGTTTCATTATGAAGTAATAACATCAGTATAACTCATATAATTATATGTTATTATAAGTATGAAACAACCCTATTTCACCATCTATCCATCCTACGGAAAAAGAAATCACCGCGCGTACGTACGTACGGAATACCGTCTCCACGCCGTGGTGTAATCTATTTTCCACCACCACCTTACTTGGATGGTTATAATGGTGTAAATAATAACTTTATATGACTATTATAAAGTTATACTGATTCTGAAATAGTATACATACACTCCAATACAATTCCACGATCATAGGAACGATATCATCACTCGTGCGTACGTACGGAATACCGTCTCCACGAAGTGATGCGACTCATTCTACATGATCTTCATTTCATAATGATTATATAAATGAATTGAATGAATTAATATGATATATATTACACTAATACCATTCTGTAAATAAGGTATCTATAACCTAAATATAAGAATAATAATTTATTCGACAAAACACGCATAAGAACAAAAAGTTATAAACACCCGAATGACAAGTAGCAATGAAATATTACTACTAAGAAGCTAAGAAAATGACCATATATGATATCATAAAAATAATTATGACTCTTTAATAATTCAATAACATTATTTAAATCATTATACAGGAGGTTCGGACACTTATGAAGCAAAACGGACCTAAGGTAAGGGAAATATCACAATCTCATTTTTATCCGAGATTGTTTATACTTTGGCATTTACTAGGGTGTATTTTATCATCCACATCCATGTTTCATAAATATGTAATATTATTTCCATCCACCTAAAATTGTTTAAATCCAATTTTACCCTTCGGTGAGTTTTTAGTAAAGGATATGAAAGGAATATTTTGTCGTTTTTCGTACGAGGTACTTTTTGACTTTTCCGAAAAAAGTACGAAGAATGTTTATTTTAACTTATACAACATGAATGGATTTTTAAAACATTATTTCCAAGAAGCTTCCTTTACAAGTTTTCAAGTTTATTTTTAATCAACTTCTTTTTGTTCAGAATTGTACGAGATGTTAAGAAAGTAAAAGTGTTTTTGAAGCTGAAAATATATTTTCCTCAAGAATGGAGTTCAAGTGTTTTATCAAAATTATTTTCCATCTAAGATAAGATAGGGTTATGTTTATATCCCTATTTTTACATTGATTTGATTATTTTATGATGGAATTATTTTTATGATGTCCTTTTATATTATATAAATTATGTTATGATGGTATGATGTTTAAGATTCCCATTTTTATTACATGGGTTATGAAATGATGTATGATTTTTTTGATTTTGTGGCACAGATAAGAATGGTATCATTATGAGATGGGTGGGACCTATATCTCTCACCAATTCATTGGGTAAATATTTTATATCTCATGAGATAGACATGGCTGAAATGGTAGGTTATACCGGTTCAGTGAAACAGGACTGAAATGAGGGTGACTCGGTTCAGAAATGGACTTTGTCCACTAAGATAGTCTTGGAAATGAGTCTTGACTAATAAGATATGATTCTCTATGATTATGTGTATATGCCACAAAGTTTCATGTTTTAAGTTATGATTATTGTGATTACATTTCACTGCCATGATTTATCCCATGTTATGAAATTATGATCTCTTTTGCAGGTTAAGATTTCCAAAAGTTATGTGCTTATGTATATGATGTGATTGATATATCTTTTGTTTACCCTTACTGAGCATTTGAGCTCACCCTTTTGTATGTTTTCTTTCCCCAGGTCCGGAAGAAGGTTATTAAGTAAGATATGCCAAAAGGGACTATAGATATGATGAAATAAATGGGAGACAGTGTAGACGCTTTATGAACCAGTTGTTTATGTTTACCAGTTTTTAAAGACAATATACCTATACGGTATTTTCGTGGTTTTGTTATATGTTGTAATAAGTATGCTTCAATTTTGAAGTATTAACAATGTATGTAAAGTATGGGTCGTTATAGAGTTTCCCTTAAATCCCCCTTCCTTTTCAAATTCCTTCGATCATTAGGATGTTCAGGAACCCTGTAGGGAGGTATTTATCCTCTGATCACCGAACCGCTATTGTATGCCATCTTGTTTATCCCCGTGTGTGCGTATAAGTGGATCCCTCAAGGAAGCATCATGAGTTCGTTTGGATTACCATAGGAGAAGAATACCGGTGTAAACAGTAGGTCATGTATGAATTGTGGGATGAATTCTATTCTGGTTTCAAGCATTTGGAACACTCGTCGGTGACATGTAGATGTGGGTCTGGACACCAGATTTCTATTAAGCAGAATATGGTCCCAGGTGAAGTTGTTGTTTGTGACAGCCCATCGAGGGTCTATTTTAGTGGCCTAAATGAAGAGGGGAAATTGGATACTCCTAATAAATCTCACTTCCAATGTCCCGTGAGTATAGGTTTGTAGGTGGCAGGAAGGGGGTTTCCAAACAAGGAGTGGGGAGCCCTATCGGCACTGAGCCATTTCAGTGTGCTCTAGGGGCATTAGGGGATGGCTCTGCCTATGGTTCTAACCTTAATAAAGGTGTGGAGAGCTTGGACTCTCAGTATCCCTCTCAAGGTGGGATGTCCAACCTGATAGAAATCTTATTTCAGTGTGTAACGCATTTTCTCTCCTATTTCTGAGCCTCCATGTGAAGAAGTCATGGTTCTAAAGTGATATTTGGTTTCACAGAGAAGAAGGTCCACATGGATGCTACAACGATGTTTCATAGTTAGAAGGATGAACCTCTGGGGAAAATATTGTAGGAGGTTTCCTTTTTGACTATTGTGGTGCCTCTACATAACAAAGGGATGCTTACGGAGGGGAGTGTGGTCAAGCCTCCTGGAATGCAGAAGGTGCAATGGTTATCTGCAGCAGTTTCTTGACCTAGAAAAGGGAGTCGGGATGAGGGGAGTGTCTTGGGACCCTTGGACCCAAACATTTTCTATTCAAAACCCCCATCCTATCTAAAGGCATCATGTATGGGGAAGAACAGGTAGATCCCCAGTGACATGGGAAACTATTTTGGGCTAAGTCCCCCCACGGAATGCCTTGGGGTTGGGTTGAGGAACAGTTTTGATAGTATTGCAGTTCAAGATCAAGTTGTGTCTCATGAAGAGGATGATTCGGGTGATGACAGTTATAGCCAACTCTCAGTGTATATTTGGGACCATTTCGAATGGAAAAGTCCTAACAGCCCTAAAAATAAGAAGGGACTAAAAGGGAAGCGTGACCCCGAGAAATGAATTGTAGTTCAAGGGAAAAACCCCCAATAGACCTAAAGACTATTCTTACTTTCCCAAACTAATGGAAATCAGGTCAGCCAAGAAATGTGGGAGCAAGGAAAGAAAATACCTACAAGACGGGGAAAGTAGTGATCCAAGAAGAGATCCAAATGT
Organism: Viscum album; assembly: GCA_963277665.1. NCBI lineage: Eukaryota > Viridiplantae > Streptophyta > Magnoliopsida > Santalales > Viscaceae > Viscum > Viscum album. The sequence goes on along the minus strand of OY728137.1, from coordinate 439,522,481 downwards.
GATGAAAGAAGGGGTAGGGGAGTGCCTGAAGCTCATATTCCACTCCAAGGAAGAAGTGATTGAAAAAGTCCTTCATCCCAACGCCTAAAATGAGGAGACTATTGGAATTTATCATTCTATAATCTAGGGGTGTGTAATGGTATTGGCCTTTGATAGAATGAGTCACCACACTAAGTTCTTGGAGAAGTGATTTGACTTTAATGGGCTGTTATTCATATAATATTCCTTTAGGAGTGATCACACTTTCTAATTCCTCTAGATCTAATTCCACATTACAGTATTGGTAATTTCACTGGTTGGTTCTCTGTATGGTAGAAAAAAACTGATCATACCGGTTCACTATTCTCTTGATTTCCTAGTTCTTTAGTGTGATTAGCCAGACCCAACTGATACATTATAGAAATTTTCTGAACTGGTAACTTGGAATGTTGTCAGTATTAATTAAATCATATTCACCAATGTGGGCCCCCATCCAACCCCACCACAGTTGGAAGGGGATGAATTTACTCATCATAATTTTCACCTAAAATCATCACACCATAGATTATCTTAATGTCTCATATATTGATGACAAACTTACCATACTTAAAATGAAATGTGTTCATGTATTGAATTTATAAACTAAACAAGTCTACCATCATGTGATGAGATCACACAATCAGTTCACATGAAGCATTCATACAAATTAGCTTATGTGACATGATCAGATGAAGAGGCTTATGTGAAGTAGAGAAAAAACCTAAGAGTTCTCATAGATCTCTGAAATATTGAGTCATTAGTGAAATAGATTTCCCATTAATCTCCATTATATAGGAAATTTCACGGAATACCAATAGTGTCTTAGAATACTAAAAGAAAAATTGAAGGCCTAGGTAATCAGTCAGGTATTCACTTCCTTATAACAAAGTCCTTTTTTATTCTTCTGGAATTTATATGTGAGGTGTGTATGCATCTGGACATTGATGCGATGAAAGTTCCATATGAGGTGCATAGGCACCCATATTTTGATGGGAATGCATATGTATAAATGATGTGGGTTTATTTGAGAAATTGTTGAGATGAAATATCTATGGACAATGATTTTACTGAGAAAAAATCAAGATTACCTATGTGATCGAGCAGACACAGGGTCGTTTCTCTTCCTGCAAAGGCATGTAACATGGATAGAAATCTTCTAAAATAAACTAACCATGCAAGGGATAATGAAAATTAAATCAACATTTCATTATATAATTTTTTGTCAAAATATACATATAATATCATAACACTACCTTTACATCTTTCCAAATGGTTTCTTTGGTCCAAATATAATCTAGTAATAGAACTAATGATTCTTTTTGCACTTTACTACTATTGGTTAACTACCTCTTAATATAGCATCTGATATGAACTTCTGATCTGGCATCTGCATGATTCTTTCATCCGACACCATCTCTATGATATCATCATTCATCATTCACTTTTCCTTCTCTTATTTCAATCATTTACCTAGTAATTAGGTGTAATAAGAGAAGGAAAAGTGAATGCAGAATGATGATATCATAGAGATGGTTTTGGATGAGAGCATCATGGGGATGACGGATTGGATGTTCAGATCAGATGCTATGCTAAGCGGTAGTTAACCAATAGTAGTGAATAATACTTAGTTTTGTTATTAAATTTTTGAGTGGTTCACAACCAATATTCTTCTAAGACACTGCATCAGTAGAAACAACTACATAAATGACCAAAGTACATAATATAAAAGATCCATGCTATAATATTTTAGGTCTAGTGATTTTGGAAACATGGAAACATAAAGAACTAGTTCGTAAGAGTCTCTCATTAAGTTATACTTTACTATAAATACAATTCATTTCTAAAACAATTCTTTATAACCTAAGGATATAAAACATAATAAAGGGTGATCATATATGCTCAATAAGTGTAAAAAAGGAGGTATCAATGATCATATAAGGAGAACATAAGTAGTTGGAATTTACCTTCATCCTATTTGTGTACAATCTTTCAATAGGTATGTTTCCCATTTGTTTCTAAACACATATATATCATATTGTGAATATGAGTTTTTGTGACAGTCATGGTAGTAATGAAAAAATATAAATACACAAAGGATTAATAAATATTTTAAATGAACTTGTAATTATTTTCGAAAATAATTCTTCAGGGGTGCTACTTTGTTGATGGAATACGATCTATTTCATAAATTTACAAACATAATAACCATAGTCTTTTTTGTTTTTTTGTTTTGGACACTACAGAAACATCAAGAAAAATAAGTAATTTGTTTTGATATGTGTTTGTATAGTGCAATGTTATTATATATACCAGGATACTTTTCCAGTTGTAGATCTTGTAGGTGTCATTTTCCATAGGCCCTGGATTCATTCCATGAAGTTGGCGATATTGATACACCACCCTATCATAACAGAATCCTCATTAAAAGATAATATAAACTATATAACTAGATGTTTAGCTCTAAAATGTTGGATATTGTGTATTAAAAATTAATAAATGCCATCATGCGTGGTCAGTTTGTTACATATCCATGCATTGAATCTAGAAAATAAATATTTGGAGTATCCAAATTGACTGCAATCTGCATCCAATGCTGCCTGAAACACAAAAAGTAATCATTAATGAAATAAATTAAAATATACTTGATATGATTAAATTGTAGAGTTTTACCCCTGCATCGTTGGTATTAAAAAGAGTATGTCTTCCGTAATTTTGTTTTCAAAAAATTTGAGCAGGGATGACATTATTGTGGCCTCTTTATCAGAATCAATTTCTTCTTTTGAAGAGGTGATGTGAGGACTAATGAGTCCAAATTTTTGTTCCTGGGGAAATCCTTTCAATTGTTTTTCATATATACGCCTATGAAAAATATGAAATGTATTTAGTCATAAATATCATAGTATATCAGCTTTTGTAAAATCAAATCATGAATGCATACCTCATGTATACATTTACAACTGAGGCGCCTAGCCATTCAAACTTGAGGATTTCTGTTGGCGCCAAAATTTAGGATAGAGAAGAATCCAAAAGAAGGCCCCATTGACTACCTCGTGAAGCCAATTCACGGATTTCCCCCAACACCACGGCAGCCATGAAGTAGGGAGGCGTGATGCTCCGCGAACGCATTTGATGTTCATGATCCCACCACAAAGAACAAAGGTGGGACACTCCACGAACGCATTTGACGTTCGCAACCCAACCACGAAGCCCAAAGGCGGGCCACTCCACGAACGCATTTGAAATTCGCGAGCCCGCCGTGAAGGAAAAAAGGCGGGACGCTCCGCGACCACATTTGACGTTCACGACCCGCCGCAAAGCAATCAAGTCCCTATTCGCACCGCGTAAGCTATGCTCTGTGGAACCTCTTGCCTATAAATACCCAACTCCCCCTGAGCCCAAAGGAAGGAAAATCGGACCTTTCGACTTCCCAGATCATGAATTGTGAAGGATTCTTATGCTCTGCGAACCTTGAGTTGTACGAGGCACTTCTGCTTCGCGAAGTTCCTCCCATTTGTCTCGTCTTGAACCCCTCTTCCAAGAGGGATGCATTTCGCGAAGCCTAAGGGCCTTTGTAAGAGAAGGGGATCCCCAAGGAGACCCGGGTCGATGCGGATCATTTATTCTTCTCAAAACACCCTACATGTACACATGATCCCCATGCTAAGGCAGGGTCACTGTACTTCGTGAAGCAAATTTCTTCCCGACACCTTGCTTCGTGAGGCACCTTTGCTTCGCGAGGCAGTGCTCCGCGAATGCCTTTCCACTTCACGAATCACCTCCCATATGAACCTCTGCCCTATGCTTAGGCTGAGGCACCCCATTTTGCGAATCACACCCCTTCGCAAGTTCTCTCCACTACACGGAGCAACAGAGCTTCACAAGGCCCCTGACTATGAACCCCTCTGCTTTTCAATTCCTTTTCCCGTGTGATCCTCCTAGTTTTCATGATGTGATTTAGGATTCCCTTAGATAACACCTCTCGTTGCGTTGTTTCTCCACATGCTTCTTCACATAGGTGCTCTAATGTCTATTGCTTCTTCACATAGCCATGCTAACATGGGCCCTAGATGGTTTGCTCCATGACACCCTCTCACCACGGATTTGCATGTACCCTCTCTACACCAAGGAGTAGAGGGTACCAGTTATGTAACTACTAGGGGTGCGGTGCAAACCCACCACGTCCGATCTACAGGATGTTAAACTACCAAGCACCATTGTCCTCAGCACATGACTTTAAACTATGACCTTGCCCTATGCCTTGAACCCAGGGCCCCCCGCCTTGGAAATTATCCATGCCCACTCGTCTCCATGGAGATGGGATCACCCATCAAAGGGGATGATATCCTCCTTATTGGAGTGGAATTTTTCCATGGGGAAAGGGCAGTCACATTGGTGTAAGCCCCTAGATTTTCTTACAGGAGGCAGAATCCCTACTCCTCCTTTTATATTTGGTCCCCAGGGCCAGCGAAGGGCATGGTGGAAAATGGTGATTCTCCTTTCTTCGATACCAAGCCCCCATCCGATTGTGCTTTGTCACCATAGGGCCTCTATCCATGAGTAAGTCCTGATCTTTCTCACCCTGGGCCGCTCCACACGTAAGACACACCACACTTCCGATGAACGCACCTTTCACGATGTGATCCTCAAGTCCTTGCTACCTCTTGTTTCTTGAACAAGCACGACTCACGTGGGCTTAGAGTAATAATCGACCGTGACACCCTTCCCGAACTATGAGGACTTTGATCCATGTCAAGGAATTGTACATAGGACGCCTCCCTAAGGTTCAATCCCACCACAACCTGGTCGTTCTGACCCCATTCATGTCGGTTCACCAACACCTTGGGCAGCCTAGAGTGAAATCCCCATGCCCCTTCCCAAACTACGAGGACTTTGATCCTTGTCAAAGAAGGGTATGTAGGAAGCCTCCTTGAGGTTCAATCCCACCACCACCTGATCATTATGACCCCATTCACGTAACTTCACCAACACCTTGGGCATCCTAGAGTGTAATCCCCACGCCCTTTCTCAAAATATGAGGACTTTGATCCATTTCAAGGCATGGTACGTAGGAAGCCCCCCTGAGTTTCAAGCCCACCACCACCCGGTCATTCCGACCCCATTCACATCGGTTCACCAACACCTTGGGAAGCCTAGAGTGTAAGACTCGCACTCCATCTTGAACTATAAAGACTTTGATCCATGTCAAGGCATGGTACACAGGAAGCCTCCCTGAGGTTCAATCCCACCACCATCCATTGGTCCCAACTATATTCACATCGGTTTACCAAGACCACCAACCATGGGATCCCTGGTCCACCTTCACATTAGTTCTCATCCACCTAAACTACGTGGTCTTTGATCCTTGCCATGGAAAGGTACCTAGGAAGCCACCACGAGGTTCAAGCCCAACACCCAGTGGTTCCGACCCTGTTTAAATTGGTTCACCCCCGTCCCACACAACGTTAAACTTTGGACCTCTATTCAGTGGTAAGTCGTTGTCACTTCATTCAGTGATAAGCCGTTGTCACTCCATCCAGTGGTAAGCCGCTGACATCCCCCTCCAACGGTAAGCCCTTGTGACCTCATCCAGTAGTAAGCCTTTGAAAAACCCAATTGAGAGTAAGATTTCATCAAATGAACTACTTGGACTTTGATTCCCTTCCACTGGGATACATAAGAAGCCTCTTTAAGGCCCAAGCCCAAAATCATAGGCATCCTCATGATGGTGTCATCCCATTCACCATCCCCTTCAACTGCTCCATCATCCATCCTGATCCTTACTTGGGATTCCACATCCTGATGGGATCATGACACCCCATTCCCCATTCTGTTTGATAGCATTCGGGATTTCGCCCATGCATTGGCCCCAATATCAGTGTTCCCTCCAGGGGGTTCCTCTGTCTGATCCACTCTATTCAGTGTTCTGATCAGCCCGATCCATCTATGTTTGACGTTAAACATACGGCATACCCTATGTTAAATATAGGAAGTTGAGGAAAACCTTGGATATATTCCCATGGAATATGATTCCCCGCATTCGAAGTGGCATGCCTTGGGCTTCTGTTCCATCGAGAAGCCCTATAATAAGAGAAAAAAAGACAGACACACCAATCCCTAGCGTCCAGAAACACTAGTGATTCCCAGCGTGACTACTCTCGAAATTGAAGGTTGCTACCCTGGCCAGACCTCATGAAATGTCCTGACAGAAGCAGCGTAATTAAATGGGGTCCATGAAGATATGGCACTAGGAATAGTTTCACAAACAACGTCTTAAGTATATGAGGGAGACCCAGACTAGGTGATGAGTTCCGAGGAGGAATCCACGGAAGGAAGAACCGACATCCCATCATCCCATTTTGATCAAGTAGCATGCATCCCTGAATAAGGAGCAGAGTTTTCCCACCTTTGGAAAGTAGGAATGCAGGGCAACAAAAAAAAGCTGCATCTCTCATCCCCGAACGAGACGGACACGTGTGCCTCGGTGAAAGTGTCGGAAATAGAAATGGTGAACCCGGTATGAAATTACTCTCCTCAATATGGATATTAGTATCACATGGGGCATCAATGGATTGACGTGTCACCATATCCAGCTATCTGGTGTCGGTTCCTGCCAAGAAAATAGCGGGCCTGGCGTGAAACTCACTAGAAGTTGGGGTAGTAGAACGTTGAACATCCCGTTATGCAACATTGTTAGCGTGGATCCCTCTTACCGGTCACTAGTGATGGGATGGCATTGGGTCATGGGTCGTTGATTCCTTTTTCATTCAGCACTGACAAGTTCATCTCTCTGCTTCTCAGGAATCAGGTTGCTTCCTCAGGAACTTGATCATCGCCCGCCCGTCTACACAGGGGTCGGGGCAACGCCAGCACAGCCGATCTGTGTGGCTTCACCGCTTCCATGACGGCCTCTACATCCACGACTATGGGGCACCCATGCCCCATATCCCCATTGGAAGTTATCCAATGAAGGGTAATTAATGACCACGTGCATCATTATGAGGAGGAGGGCATAATCCCAACCCAGGATATGGCCCGCCTGGATCCGGCGGCATCCACTCCTCGCTGTCAAAGCCGCCCTCGAGGATCGTGCAGTGGTCAGTTTCTCCCCACCCCAACATACAACCGCTTTGGGAGCCTGTCCTCGGAGCGCTTTGACGACGCCCTGCCTTACGCTGATGAGGAAGGTGACGTCTGTCCTAGCCCGATCAGATTCCCAATCCAGGGGCTTCTAGTAAAGGCTTCTACTCAGCTGCGTTAGTTTCGCCACCCAGTCATTCTAGAGGAGGATTAGGTAATCTATGCACCTGCACCACCTGTCGCGGCTTGTCCAACCTGACGACAGTGTCGGGCACGAGCTGAGGACGATTCCCGCCCAGGGGTGTCAATGTCTACCACTATTGTGGCCTGAACCACCACCGACGCATATCATCAGGTCCCTGCACACACTGATTAGGGGTTCTTATATGCCCGACAGAGGCCCCAACCACCCCACAGGCAGGCTAGGTCGACTCTTCTAGTCGTAGGCACGAGCAGTGGTCGCCGCGAACCAACCCGCAGTGATGCCACCCCGTACGGAGGTCATCCTTGTAACACTTTAACATAGATCATGGACCTTCCCTGCTCCGAGGATCGGCATGGATTTCTTCCTCGTGCTACCACCAATCCGAATGAAGGTCTTCCCCACTATAACGACCCATTCTTTACATACATTGTTATTACTTCAGAATTGAAGCATACTTATTACAACATATAACAAAACCATGATAGGACTGTATAGGTATATTGTCTTTAGAAACTAGGAAACATAAACAACTGGATCATAAAGTATCTACATTGTCTCCCATTTATTTCATGATATCTTGAGTCCCTTTTGGTATATCCTACTTAATACCCTTCTTCCAGACCTTGGGAAAAGAAAACATACAAAAAAGGGTGATCTAAAATGCTCAGTAAGGGAAAACAAAGGAAATATCAATCATGTCATATTCATAATAACATAACATTTTGAAAATCTTAACCTGCAAAAGAGATCATAATATCATAACATGGTATAAATCATAGTATTGAAATGTAATCCAAATGATCATAAAATATAACATGAAACTTATTGGAATACACACATAATCATAGAAAATCATTTCTTATTAGTCAAGACTCGTTTCCAAGACTATCTTAGTGGACAAAGTCCACTTCTGAACCGAGTTCATTGCTCGTTCGAGTCCTGTATCACAGAACCGGATTAACTTGTCATTCCAGCCATGACTATCTCATGAGATATAAATCTTTACCCAATTAATTGGAGGGAGATGTAGGTCCCACCCATCTCATAATGAAACCATTCTTATGTGTGCCACAAAATCATAAATCATATATCATAGCATAACCCATGTAATAAAAATGGGATTGTTAAACATCATGCCTTCATAACATAATCCATATAAGATAAAAAGAATTCATAAAAATAATCCCATCATAACATCATCAAATAAATGTAAAAATATGTATAGAAATATAACCCTATATTTTCTTTGATGGAAAATAATTTTGATAAAACACTTGAATTCCATTCTTGAGGAAAATATCCTTTCAACTTCAAAAACATTTTTCCTTTCTTAACATGTCGTACAATTTTAAACTAAAAGAAGGTAATTAAAAATAAACTTGAAAACTTGTAAAGGGAGATTCATGGAAATAATGTTCTATGAAATCATAAAAATTCATTCACACTGTATAAGTTAAAAAAACATTCTTCTCATACTTTGGCTAGAAAAGTCAAAAAGTAACTCGTACTGAGAACGACAAAAGATTCCTATCATATCTTTTACTAAAAATTCACCAATAGGTAAAATTGGATTTAAAAAATTGTAGGATGATATAAATAATATTACATATTGATGAAACATGGATGTGGATGATAAATATGCCCTAGTAAATTCAGATGTACAAACAATCTCGGATAAAAATGAGATTGTGAGATTTTCCCTAACCTTAGGTTTGATATGATTTGTACGTATCCGAACCTCCTGTATAATGATTTAAATAATTTCATTGACTTATTAAAAAATAATATTCATTGTTATGATATCATATATGGTCATATTCTTATCTTCTTATTAGTAATATTGCTACTTGTTATTTGGGTGTTCATTACTTTATGTTTTTATGCATGTTTTGTCGAATAAATTCTTATTCCACTTTTTAGGTTATATATAAATCATTTAGAGAATGTTATTAGTGTAATCTATATCATATTTATTAATTAAATTCATTTATATAATCATTATTCAATGATGATCATGTAGAACAAGTCGAATCACATCGGGGAGACGGTAGGCCGTACATACGCACGAGCGGTGATATCATTCCCATGATTGTGGAATTATATTGAACTGTATGGTGTATAATATTTTAGATCACTATTAATTTACAATAATCATATATAGTTATTTCTTCCATCATATATCCATACAAGTATGTTAGTGATGAAATAAAATATTACCCCATGGCGTAGAGACGGTAGGTCGTACGTACGCACGCATGGTGATTTCATTTCTTTCATTGGATGGATATAAGATAGAAAATGGTTATTTCATATTCATAATAACATATCAGTGTACAATTGATACAGGATTTATTACTTAATAATGAAACAACTCATATAGAGGAAGTAGAAGAAGAAATAAGTTTGAAAGAATCGGTAAAGGATATTACCTCTTCTTCGACGCGCCTCTTCTTAACCTCCTCTTAGGGCACTAAAGTTGGTCTTTGAAGAAGAACAAGACCTATAGTATGTTTCTAGGGAAGTGGGGAAGAGAAATTGGTAGGGGTAGTCCGAGATTTAAGGCTCAAAATTTTGTGAGGAGGAGAGGGAGGAGGTGCCCTTTTATAATGGAGGAGAGGGGTACCTTTGGAAACATAAGAAATATTAATTTATAATAAATTCAAACACCACTTAAAAACCTCCAAAAATGACTTAAATACTAATATTAGATGATATAGGGTTGTAATCTCATCAGGAAATAAAATTTATAAATTTTGGAAATTATATTAAACCTTATCAACATGATTTATCCTTAATCTATTTAATTTTATTTGTGATAATAATATTCTAAATTTTAAATTGTTATAAATAATTACTTATGTGTTGTGAATTGTCCATAATTGGATACATTATGACATTTTCGACCATATAAATTTCAATTTATAATTTTTAAAAATATTTGTGATTTTTAAACCCTTTAATAATTTGTTATTTTTATACAATAACAATAGTGTCAATTTTAACACTATTCATTTATTTGAATTTAAATAAACTCCACAGAGAAGATATGTTCAAACCAAAATATTTAATAGATTCCTAAAATGTCATATTTATCTATAAAGATAATTTAACACATTAATTAGTTCATATAATATTTATTTTAATATTTTTAAAACAACTTATTTGATATTTCAATCAATAAAATAATTTCTACATCACAATTGTGTCATCACTAATGATAATTATTTTATCCTTAAAAATTATAAATAAATTCTCATGATGTAGATAATTTTATTTAATTTATTTATACTATTTATATTAGATGTTTTATTAATTATATCACTAAATTAAAATTATTACACTTATAAGATATAAGAGAGTGACATGTTGTCACTTTCTTTGGTTTTAATAATAATTATATCATTTTCATGGTCAAAATTCTATGAAATGAATCTATTCAGACCCTTATGTGATATGGGTCTACTTTTAATCATCCAATAGAATTTTAGCATGTGTTAGGGTAATTTTATAATCTTAGGTTTACCCTTAATTACCTAATTTACCTTTAACTGTAGTAAATAAAAATTATCATAGTTTCTATTCATAATTTGAAAATGATAAAAGTAACCTATTAACATAATTTGGACCCACTGAATCCCAATATGGAATCCATTTTTCAAAATTCAAAACACAGAAGTTGCAGTAATTAATTTAAAATTTATCCTATTGTTAAGAAAACGGGTTTTAAATGTTAAAACATTTCCAAAGATTGAAATGTTTTTACCTATTAATTTAATGTAAAATTAATGGTAATGACATAAATTATATTAAATGGTAAAAATATATTATATTTATACTTTAAAACCATTAATTATTATAATTCAACCATATAAATTATCTTGATGTAAAAAAGTTGTTTTTAATTAAAATTTAGCGTATTTTTACTATTCATCAAAATAAGAAACTTATCAGAAAAATACAAAAAATTTATCCAATGTAAATTTTTATAGCATAATTAAAAAGAAGAAGTTTATTTTGTTAAATTTAACTTATAAACATGTCAAAAATTATATTTATAAAGGGTTTTCCATCAAAAGGCGGTAAAACAACATTTTTTTGAAAAATACTTCTTGTATCTGAAAAAATTATTTTGTTTTCATACCTCATTATTGAAAATATGTAAGATGAATTATAATGTTGTAAAATTCAAAATTCATTTAATAATATTCATAATGTCTATTTCATGATATTATAATAATATATCATTGTTTAGTGAAACTCGGTATTGTGTGCAATGCAAGCTATTAAGGAAGGTTGCTCTTGCGTGTAACGCAAGACAAGACAGTATTGTGTGTAGTGAAAGATTCTCTTGGTGTTGCATACAACATAAGACATAAAAAAATATTTCTCATAAAATCTCTGGGTGTTACATTCTACCACCCTTAAAATGAATTTTTCCCTCGAAATTCGTCATTTCGTAACAAACAGATGAGAATTACTCTCCCTCATCATATCCTCAAGTTCCCATGTAGCTTCTTCTAATTGGTGGTTCCTCCATAAAACTTTAACCGAGCGAGTGGTCTTGTTTCATAGAAATTTTTTGCTATGATCCAGAATCTCTATCGGATATTCTTCATAAGAAATATCTTTCTCCAGTGGTACAACATCTGAGCTTAGTACATGTGAAAGATCAGGTATGTACTTTCTCATGAGAGATACATGGAACACATCATGAACTTGAGAGAGATTTGGTGGAACTGACAATCGGTAAGCTACCTTCCCAACACGATCCAATATTTCAAAAGTACCAATATACCTAGGGCTCATCTTGCCCTTCTTTCCAAATCTCATTACTCTCTTCCAAGGAGATATTCGTAATAACACTTTATCACCCACTTCAAACTCTATGTCTTTTCATCAGTTATCAGCGTAACTTTTATGTCGACTATGAGCTGCTCTTATATGTTGTTGAATAGATCGGACCTTTTCTACCATCTCATCAACAAGATCAGGTCCTAATAGCTTTCTTTCCCCGACTTCATCCCAGCAAGTTGGAGTTCGTCATTTCTTTCCATAGAGAGCTTCATAAGGAGACATCTGAATACTGGAGTGAAAGCTATTATTATAAGAAAATTCCACCAAAGGTAGGTGTTGATCCCAACCACCTTTGAAATCCATAGAGCAGGCTCTCAAAATGTCTTCTAGAGTCTGAATTGTCCTCTCAGACTGACCATCTATCTGAGGATGATAAGAAGTGTTGAAACTCAACTCTGTATCTAGAGCATGATGAAGACTTCACCAGAACATCGAGGTAAACCTCAGATCCTGATTAGATATAATGGAAAGAGGTACTCCATTAAATCTTACCAAATCCTTCACATATATCCTGGCAAGCTGATCAAAAGATAAATCTTCTCCAATAGCAATGAAGTGTTCCAACTTCGTAAGACAATTAACTATAACCCATATAGCATTATTGCCTTTGGATGTTTTAGGAAGTCCAGTGACAAAGTCCATAGTAATATTTTCCCATTTCCATTCTGGTATGGGTAATGGTTGTAACATCCCCTTAGACTTCTGTCTCTCAGCTTTAACCTGCTGACAAACCAAGAATCGAGAGACATATTTAGAAACATATCTTTTCATGCCATCCCACCAGAAGTACTCTTTCAGATCCCTATGCATCTTCGTGCTTCTAGGGTGAATAGAGAATTAAGAACTATGTGCTTCATCCAATATTTCCTTCTTTAGTTCTGGGATTGGAGGAACACAAACCCAATTCCTGAACCTTATTATTTCATCACAATCAATGTGAAATTCAGGAACATTTCTCACCTTATTTGGTAACTCTACATCTTCTTCTTATCCCTATTTCATCTTCACATGTATAGATGGTTGAACATTCATTTGAAAAAGATAATATTTTTCCCCTTCCATTATAATTCCAAGATCCATCCTTTGTAAATCCAAAAATATTGTATTTTTTGGGATCCTCATCATGGATAAGCTAGCATGGTCTTGTCAACTTAATGTGTCTGCCACCTTGTTTTCTTTCCCATGGTGGTAATGAATTGAGCAGTTGTAATCCTTAATCAGCTCCAACCATCTTCTTTGGCGCATATTCAACTCCTTTTGTGTGAAAATACACTTTAAACTTTTATGATCAGTATAAATATCACACCTTTCACCATAAAGATAATGCCTCCAAATCATTAATGCAAAGATTACCGAAGCTAATTCCAAATCATGAGTTGGGTAATTTTGCTCATGGATTTTCAACTATCGTGAGTCATAAGCTATCACCATATCATTTTTCATGAGAACACACCCTAATCCCTTCTTGGATGCATAACTGTATATCACAAACCTTTCTCCACTACATGGCAGTGTGAGCACAGGTACACTAGATAACCTTCTTTTTAACTCCTTCAAATTCTCTTCACACTCCTTTGTCCAAACGAACTTAACTCCTTTTCAAGTCAACCTGGTGAGTGGATTAGATAATCATGAAAAATATTTGACAAAAAGTTGCTAATATCCATCCAAACCTAGAAAACTTAGGATCTCGGTTACTATTGTTGGTCTTGACCATCATTCGATAACCTTTGTTTTTTATGGATCCACAGATATCCCCTCTTTTGAGATTATGTGAGCCAAAAATGAATCTTTTTGAAGCCAAAATTCACACTTGGTAAATTTTTCATAAGGCTTCTCCTTTCTCAGGGTCTTTAATACAATTCTCAAGTGATCTTCATGTTATTCCTTTCTCTTTGAATAGACAATAATATCATCTATAAAGACAACCACAAACTGATCAAGATAGTCTCTAAAGACTCTATTCATTAGATCCATGAAGATAGTAGGGGAATTTGTAAGACCAAATGGCATCACTATAAATTCCTAGTGTCCATACCTTGTATGGAAAGCCGTCTTTGGTATATCCTCCCTTTTAACCCTTAATTGATGATACCTTGAACTAAGACCAATCTTGGAAAAGTATTGAGCTCCGTGTAGTTGGTCAAATAAGTCATCAATGCATGGGAGAGGATATTTTTTCTTGATAGTGATCTTGTTAAGTTCTTGATAATCAATGCATACTCTCATTGATCCATATTTCTTCTTAAAAAACAGAACAGGTGCTCCCCAAGGTGATGCACTAGGGCGTATGAATCCCTTATCAAGATTCTCTTGGAGTTTCTTCTTCAATTCCTGCAACTCAATTGTGTCCATTCTTTAAGGTGTCTCTAAAATGGTAATAGCACCCAGTATGAGTTCTATTTAGAACTCAACATCACGATTTAGTGGAAGTCCTGAAAATTACTCTGGAAAGACATCATCAAACTCTCGTACAATGGGTGTATTTTTAATCAAGAGTTTATCTCCAACCATTTGAGATAAATAACCTTCATTTATTATAATCAAGACCCATAATATGGATGAAATTGCCACTGGAAGTTTATATTCATCCTCGCATCGATAGATGATCATAGATTGATCAGGAATATGAAATGTGACTTCCCTTCTTCGTCAGTTGATATGAGCTCCATATAAGGAAATCCAATCCATGCCAAGAATAACATAAAATTCCACTATAGGAAGGATCACAAGATTTACAGGAAGCACTTTCCCACAAACTTCAACTGGAGAAGAATTATAAACTTTTGATTCAACCGTTGTGACATTAGGATTTATCACAGCTAACTCAACAGCTAATTATTGAGGTAGTACAACGATACCCTTAGAAACTTCTTCAGAAATAAAAGAGTGGGTGGATCCAGAATCAAATAAAACATTTTCTACTTTAGATTGGATGGTAAGTGTACCTTTCACCACTTCGTTATTGTACTCCACATCACTGATAGAAATTGCATGTGACTTTCCTTTGTCTTTGGCCTTAAGAGTTTATTGACGTCGATCATCATCAACAACCCTTGGATTAGGGCATTTATTAGCATAATTTCCCATTTCCTTTCACTTGTAACATTGAAGTGTAGGAGGTGCATTCTGTGTAGTCTTTTCTTTGTTCGCATCACTAGACATCTTTTTCCAATCATTGTAGCATTCAAATTCTCGATGACCTTCTTTTCCATATTTGAAACATTTACTTGTACCTTTAAGAAAATTCCCTCCATGTTTCTTTCCACACTTTGAGAATAAGAGAAAACTCATCTTCTTTTCAATGTGGTCTTTAGATTTCCCTTTTAATTCCATTTTCCTCTTCTTATCAAACCCATATGACTGATGGGTTACTCTAATATCCATCTCAACCTTGAGATCACATCGATCAATTTCCTTGTATCTATTGAAGTCCCTTATTGCTAAAGCCCTTAGAAGACTTGGTTTTAAGCCACTAATGAATCGATCGATCTTACTCTCAGGTTGGATAATAATCCCAGAAGCGTACCTTGAAATCCTTGTAAAATTTGCTTCGTAGGTACCAACATATTCATCATCCTTTTTCTTTAGTTCAAGAAACTCCTTCTCCATCTTTGTTCGAAGAATATGATGGATGTACTTATTGAAAAATATGTTCTTGAACTCATCCCATTCCATGGACTCAATTTCATCTCTTTGCCTCATATTCTTGATTAGATTCCACCATTGATTAGCTTCACCTTCCAAAAAATATACTGCAAAGATGAATTTATCATGTTCAGAACGTTGAAGAACTGAAATATCTTTTCAGTGGTACTGATCCATTGTTCAGCCACTAATGGATCAGTAGACCCGCTGAATGAGGGTGGACGCTGCCTCCTGAAGGATTCAACATAATTTTGCTCCTTACTTTTCTTGTTTGGAAGTCCTGCATGGTTTATATCTTGAGAAAGTTGTGTGATCATGGATACAAGATTTTTCATTCAAGCTCCCATAATGTTTGGTTGCTCAGGGGGACAATCATTGCATTTCCCATCGCATTCAGCATTAACATGATTCCTTTGGGTTCTATCCATTGACTAAAACTAATAAGCATAGTGTGAGAAACAATAATCATAATAAGAAAAACACATAATAAATAATAAAATTTCACACTTAAGGTCTTATCATTGGTTATTCATGGCCATTTCTAAAACACTAATATTGTGTTATATGCTTAGACATATCCTTAGGGTTCTTACTAAGGCTTTCACATCCTAGTTTCCAAAATATGACTATACCTTTCCTTTGATACCAACTATAATGACCCATTATTTACATACATTGTTATTACTTCAGAATTGAAGCATACTTATTACAACAGATAACAAAACCATTATAGGACCGTATAGGTATAGTGTCTTTTAAAACTGGGAAACATAAACAACTAGTTCATAAAGTATCTACATTGTCTCTCATTTATTTTATCATATCTAGAGTCCCTTTAGGCATATCTTACTAAATACCCTTCTTCCTGACCTGGGGAAAAGAAAACATACAAAAAAGGGTGAGCTCAAATGCTCAATAAGGGTATACAAAGGAAATATCAATCATATCATATTCATAATAAAATAACATTTTGAAAGTCTTAACCTACAAAAGAGATCATAATATCATAACATGGGATAAATCATAGTAGTGAAATGTAATCCCAATGATCATAACATATAACATGAAACATTGTTTCATACACACATAATCATAGAAAAACATTTCTTATTAGTCAAGACTCATTTCAAAGACTATCTTAGTGGAAAAAGTCCATTTCTGAACCGAGTTCATTCCTCATTCCAGTCTTGTATCACTGAACAAGATTTACATTTCATTCCAGCAATGCCTATCTCATGAGATATAAATCTTCACCTAATTCATTGGAGGGAGATATAGGTCCCACCCAGCTCATTATGAAACCACTCTTATGTGTGCCAAAAAATCATAAATCATATATCATAGCATAACCCATGTAATAAAAATGGGATTCTTAAACATCATGCCTTCATAATATAATCCATATAAGATAAAAGTACTTCATAAAAATAATCCCATAATAACATAATCAAATCAATGTAAAAATAGGGATAGAAACAGAACCCTATATTATCTTAGATGGAAAATAATTTTGACAAAACACTTGAACGCCATTCTTGAGAAAAATATCCTTTCTACTTCAAATACATTTTTCCTTTCTTAACATGTCATACAATTTTAAAATAAAAGAAGAAAATTAAAGATAAACTTGAAAACATGTAAAGGAAGCTTCATGGAAATAATTTTCTATGAAATCATAAAAATCCATTCACGCCGTATAAGTTAAAAAAAACATTCTTCTCGTACTTTGGCCGGAAAAGTCAAAAAGTAACTCATACTTAAAACGACAAAAGATTCCTTTGATATCTTTTACTAAAAATTAAAAAATAGGTAAAATTGGATTTAAAAAATTATAGGAGGATATTAATAATATTACATATTGAGGAAACATGGATGTGGATGAAAAATATGCCCCGGTAAATTCAGAAGTATAAACAATCTCAAATAAAAATGAGATTGTGAGATTTTCCCTTACCATAGGTCCAATATGTTTGTACGTATCCAAAACTCCTGTATAATGATTTAAATAATTTCATTGACTTATTAAAGAATCATATTCATTGTTATGATATCATATATGGTCATATTCTTATCTTCTTATTAGTAATATTGCTACTTGTTATTCGGGTGTACGTTGCTTTATGTTTTTATGTATGTTTTGTCGAATAAATTCTTATTCACCTTTTTAGGTTATAGATACCTCATTTATAGAATGTTATTAGTGCAATATATATCATATTTATTAATTCAATTCATTTATATAATCATTATTCAATTAATATCATGTAGAGCGAGTTGCATCACATCATGGAGATGGTAGATCGTACGTACGCACGAGCGATGATATCATTCCCATGATTGTGGAATTGTATGGAAGTGTATAGTGTATAATATTTCAGATCAATATTACTTTAAAATAATCATATATAGTTATTTCATCCATCATATAACCATCCAAGTATGTTAGTGATGAAATAAAAGATTACACCACGGCGTGGAGATGGTAGGTCGTACGTATGCACGCTTGGTGATTTCGTTTCTTTCATTGGATGGATAGAAGATAGAACATGGTTGTTTCATGTTCATAATAACATATCAGTATAAAATTGATAGTGGAGTTATTAATTAATAATTAAACAACTCATATAGAGTAAGTAGAAGAAGAAATAAGTTTGAAAGAATCGGTAAAGGATATTACCTCTTCTTCGACGCGCCTCTTCTTAACCTCCTCTTAGTGCACTAATGTTGGTCTTTGAAGAAGACCAAGACCTCTAGTATGTTTATATGGATGTGTAGAGGATAAATTGGTAGGGTTTGGCTGAGATTTACGGCTCAAAATGGTTTGAGGAGGAGAGGTAGGAGGTTCCCTTTTATAAGGGAGGAGAGGGGCACCTTTGGAAACATATGAAATATTAATTTATAATAAATTCAAAACCCACTTAAAAACCTCCAAAAATGACTTAAATCCAAATATGAGATGATATAGGGTTGTAATATCATAATACAATAAAATTTAGATATTTTGGGAATTTATTTTAAACCTTATCAACTTGATTTATCCTTATTTAATCTATTTAATTTTATTTGTGGTAATAATATTCTAAATTTTAAATTGTTATAAATAATTAAGTATGTATTTTAAATTGTCCATAATTGGATAAAGTATGACATTTTAGACCATATAAACTTCAATTTATAATTTTTAAATATTTTTGTGATTTTTAAACCATTTAATAATATGTTATTTTTATAAAATAACAATAGTGTCAATTTTGACACTATTCATTTATTTGAATTTAAATAAACTCCACACATACGATATGTTTGAAAAAAATATTTAATATATTCATAAAATTTCATATTTATCTATAAAATTAATGTAGAACATTAATTAGTTCATATAATATTTATTTTAATATTTTTAAAACCACTTATTTGATATTTCAGTCAATAAAATAATTCCAACATCACTATTGTGTCATCGTTAATGATAATTATTTTATCCCTAAAAATTATAAATAAATTTCTCATGATGTATATAATTTTATTATATTTCTTTAGATTATTTATATTCTTGGTTTTATTAAGTTTATCACTAAATTAAAATTATTACACTTATAAGATATAAGAGAGTGATATGTTGTCACTTTCTTTGGTTTTAATAATAATTATTTCATTTTTGTGGACAAAAGTCCATGAAACGAATCTATTGTGACCCTTAAGTGATATGGGTCGACTTTTATTCATCCAATAGAATTTTTCAATGTATTATGGTAATTTTATAATCTTAGGTTTACCCTTAATTACCCCATTTACCTTTAACTGTAGTAAAAAAATTACCATAGTTACTATTCATAATATGAAAAAAAAAGTAACCCATTAACATAATTTGGACCCACTGAATCCAAATATGGAATCCATTTTTCAAAATTTAAAACACAAAAGTTGCAGTAATTAATTTAATATTTATCCTATTGTTAAGAAAACGGGTTTTAAAAGTTAAAACATTGGAAAAGAGTGAAATGTTTTTACCTATGAATTTAATGTAAAATTAATGGTAACTACATACATTATATTAAATGGTAATAATATATTCTATTTATACTTTAAAACCATTCAATATTATAATTAATCCATATAAATTATCTTGATGAGAAAAGTTGTTTTTAATTAAAATTTAGCGTATTTATACTATTCATCAAAATAAGAAACTTGTCAGAAAAATACCAAAAATTTATCCAATGTAAAATTTTAAAGAATGATTAAAAAGAAGAAGTTTATTTTGTAAAATTGAACTTATAAACTTGTCAAAAAGTATATTTATAAATGGCACGCCAACAAAAGGCTGTAAAACTACATTTTTTGAAAAATACTTCTTTTATCCAAAAATTTGATTTTGTTTTCATACCTCATTCTTGAAAATATGTAAGATAAATTATAATATTATAGAATTCAAACTTCAGTTAATACTATTCATAACAGATAGTTCAAAATATTATAATAATATATCATTATTTTGTGAAACACGGCATTGCGTGCAACGCAAGCTATCGAGGAAGGTTGCTCTTGCGTGTAATGCAATCCAAGCCAGTGTTGATTATAGTGAAAGATTTTCTTGGTGTTGAGTAAAAAATAAGACATAAAAAAATATTTATCATAAAATCTCAGGGTGTTACACACGCGGTAGTGATGTTCGTCACAGAATCCTCTCCATTGCCCATTACATTGGGTATGGAGTCATTCCTCCTGCCCTCGACCGCTGATGTAAGGACATCCTCCATCCGGTATCTCTCCAATGTGGGGATCCTACCTACGTCCTCTCTGTATTTGGTGAAGGTCATCCTCACCCCGGCAACTAGAGGGGTGAAGGCCAGCCTCGCTCCACCGGCACCAAGCATGTAGGTCCTCCCCATGCGCTTTCTAGTCCCATTTAAGGTTTTTCCTACTCTGGCATTATTTGTGGAGGTCCTCCCCATGTCCACTTCGACATTTGTCCTGGTCCTCCTCGCATCCTAGTTTTCTCAGGTGGAAACCTTCTCTGCCCTAGCACCAGTGCGGCCGAAGGACCCCATGTCTAGAATCAGCCCTGTCTCGAGGAGCCACCTAGGGGAAGGAAGGTGGGACATCAACACCAAAAGAAGAATCCTGGGAAGGCCCGGATAGAGATCAAACCAGTCCGCTTCTCAGACTCTAAAGTAGAGTACAACTCAGCTCGGGAACCCTCCCCTCACTCATCCGTGTCAAGGGCTGAGGCAGAAACAAGGCGCATCAGCCTGGTGCTCCCAGAATGCGAGGTCTGTAGGATTCCTACCTCCCTCAGTAGGTTTATCCAGGAGGATGAAAATTTGGAGACCCCGCAGGTTACGGTCGTGAAACCACCACCATCGTCATCGGAAGCACTCTTTACCTCCACAAGAGATCACAGAGATCGATTCTGGGAACCAATGGCGGGGGACCAAAAGTGCGGCCCACCACCAGTAGCCCTGACCCCTGATCTAGGAATGGTGTCCATCATCCCCTCTTATCATGACATGGTGACCAAGTCGCAACACTCTTTGGAGGACAGCCCGAGAATCGGCGACCAGTCAGCACGATCGCCGTATTCTCCACCGGCCAGCCTGCCGTCCCCACGGTCGGCCTCAGTACCGCTGCCAGTTCCTCTGCCACCCCCAATTGTTGAGTGGGGAAATCAAGGGCCAGACCCGGAATTTGAGCTGAGGAGCTTCTAGAGCATCTTTGTAGTAGACCACTTCCCTGAGAAGTTCTGGCCCATGGCAGTGCAGGATTTCTGCATACCCGAGTCCCTCACCCTAGGGGAAGTTGAGTGATTCCTCTACACCCTCTGGGTGACACACTTCAGTCTTCGTCATCAGCACGTGGTTTATCCAAGGAGTCAAATGCATTTAGAAGACATCAACGAGCAGTGTCGTCTAGTCGATCTAGCTGCACTCCCTGTGGCCTAGCACCCCGAGTCACCTGGTCGCCGAGAGGCCCTCCAGCATCAATGCATTCAGAGTATCAAGGTACTCCGCCAAATTATCAGGGAGGCTAACCCCCACATGAAAATCCATGGATGGGGTCAGTATGTTTCCCTTCTCTTCATCCCTATCCAGTGGTAGCCCAACTCTCTATGCGATATTGAGGACATTCCCCCAGGAAGGGTCACGGTCCACATGGCCGATATAGTGGACAAGGATGATGAGATGGAATTTCTCGATGGATAATTAACCCCTGAGGGTGTTCCACCACTTTTGGCCCCATCGGGGAGGATTACTCATTAGTAGAGGAACCTCCTAGGTCTCCCTATGCCCATCGGGGCGTTATTACTCAGCAGGAATTCCAGTAAGGTAAAAGAGCACATCGAAGCTATCAAGCACTCCGACCCGTCCGCCTTAGTGCAGAAGGATGGAAGAGGAAAATCATATTGATCTCCCCAACTACTACCCCTATCATCGGATTATGGGGAACATCCTCAAGCAGTGATATGTGTTTAAATACTGGCTCGAAGACCAGGTCGATAACAACTTAGTGAGGTTGGGCTCGGCCCCGGCACTAGTAGAGGGTGTCTTTGTAAGGCCGGACAGCAGTAGCGACAGTGAAGGTGCGTGGCAACAGGTTTCCA
Organism: Viscum album; assembly: GCA_963277665.1. Classification (NCBI taxonomy): domain Eukaryota; kingdom Viridiplantae; phylum Streptophyta; class Magnoliopsida; order Santalales; family Viscaceae; genus Viscum; species Viscum album. The sequence continues at coordinate 439,500,078 of OY728137.1, read as the reverse complement.
GCCACGGGTCCCAGAAGTACGATGATTGGATGGCTCACAAGATGGTTTCCCATGCCCACGGTATCATTCGGGCATGCCTGAATCAGCTAGAACCTTCAGAACCTGTAGCCACCACTTCTGCATCATCATCTCAGCCAGCCTCTTCCCAGAAGACCAAGCATTGGCAGTGCAAGAAAAAGCAATTTGCCTCACCAATTCCATTGTCGTCCCGCACTCACGGCAACTTCATTCCCCTTGATATGGGGATCCCTCCTAGAATCCTCCCAGTAGTGGATGACTCTCCAAGTGACAGTCATGGGTACGCTTCAGTTAATACCATTGAGTTGATAAACCCCTATATGACTCCAGACAAGGCGGAGCGCCAGATGAACCTCCCCAATGTCCCCAGCCGATGCCAACGTCGGCAGAGCCGCAGCCTTATGGGTCGTTGTGGTGCATCAGTTGGAACCTCCAGCTAGTCTGTGCTTTCCACTAAGACCAGACAGCATTCCCAGTGCAGAGCTCAGCACTTGCAGCCTCTTCATCTGGTGTCGTCAAGACCGCTTCCACCACTTTTTGTGCTACTGGATCAGGAAGATCTACCCCGTCCAGGCCACGGCTAGACTCACCCGGCTACAGGCCAATCTTAGTCCTTTGTTCCTAATCTGACAGCGACTCTTCAGGATTTGACTAGTGAATAGCGGGATGTGCCCAGCACCAGAGATCCCCCGCACCAGCCGATAGGGCCCGCCATGTCTCCAATCACTGAGCGGCCCCCTGTAAGCAGAATTTCACACCTTGAATCAAAGAATTATGTTCTCAATCACCTCACCGGAATCCCATCAAGGCTTTCCATCCTTTAAACCCTTCACCTATCATCAGATATACGTGAGGCCCTCGCTGAGGCTTTAAGAAGCCCCCTCCAGTTTGAGACGGAGGTCGCGGCTGCAGAAGCCTTTCATGATAAAGCGGTCAAGAATGTTGAATGTCCGGACATCATTTAATTCTCAAGAGAGGATGAAGGCTCTTCCGTACAGGGGCACATCTGCCCACTATACATCACTGGCCAATTTAACGATGTGGAGGTTCTCCGCTGTCTCTTTAACACCGGCTCTGGGATTAACCTTATCTAGACCCAAACATTGCAGAAGATGGGGTTATCCTAGGATGACCTGACTCCCTCCGATTTAAGGATATAGAGATATGATAGGACCGGGAAGACCCCAGTCGGTAAGATCTTCTTGAAGACCCAGTTTGGCGGCCTAGTTTCCAGTACCGAGTTCACGGTTGTCTCCTAGGACACCGCGTACAACGCATTGATGGGAAGGTCGTGGCTCCACCTACATGCAGCGGTCCCCTCATCGTATCACCATTGCCTTAAATACTCCCTAAATGGTTGATTTGGCATAATCCAAGGTTATACATCTCCTTTCACCTCTTGTGAATCCCGTTATCTAGACACTGACTATTACAAGGGCAAGGATACGTAGATTCTGGAAATTGAGGCTGAGCCCGCCACGGTAACAACTGACCCTTGGGTAGGTCTGGATGACGCCTATTTATTCCCTATCCATCGATTTGAGGCCACGACCCCCGACATGGGTCAACACTTTGTTGTCTCTGGTAAAATAGGAAGGCATATTCCCAAGTCCAAGTAACGGCGGAAAATCACTTCGTACTCCTACACAAACCAGGATCAGGTGATCCTAGAACCTCCTACCCCCATACGGTATCAGGATGTCCACCCCATGGCCATGGAAGTATGTCATACGTGTCTTTTTCATCGGTCTAGGATTAACCGGCTAAATTGAACGTGTCATTATTTCATTGATATCATCAAGCGTGGCCCCTTGGGCCAAAGACCAGATGGGATCGGATCAACTACCACCGTCGCTATGGTCTCAGCAGTGCGTGAGTCCCCTGATATGTTGTCCACTACTGTCCTGGATGGTACCAACCTCCCGTCAGGATCTGCTGACCCATAGGAAGCTTCTCCTACTGGGAATCCCTCCTCCGAAAGCGAAGAAGAGGATTTGGAGGACACTGCCCCCACCTTTGAATAAGGTGTCTCCGCCACAGTCGACGAACTGGTATAGGTGAACCATGGTAGTGAGGTAGATCTGAGACCCACATTGATCAGTGTCTCCATGTATCTCAAGGAGAAAAAGTGGTACATATATTTCCTGAAGAAACACCATGATGTGTTCGCCTGGAGTTACGATGAGATGCCAGGACTAGATCGTCAGGTAGTCGTCCACTTCCTCAATCTCCCGACAAGTCATCACGAGTTCAAGAAGCCACCCAGAAAGATGCACCCTTCTCATGGTTCCATGGTCGAGGCCGAAGTTGACAAGATCATTAGAGCCATCTTCGTCAAGGAGGTCTATTACCCCCAAGTGGCTGGCCAACATTATGACAGTTAGGAAGAAAAATGGACAGATCAGAGTCTGCATCGACTTCCGAGATCTCAACCATCACATTATGAAGGATGATTTTCCCCTTCTAGTGATAGAATTGTTGATCGACGCTACAGCTAGGTTCCAAGCCCTCTCTTTCATGTATGGTTACTCTGGATATAACCATATCCGAATGGCCCCCAAGGACGAGGATTCTAAAGCTTTAAGGGCACCCCAAGGTACTTTATGTTACCAGGTTCTGCCCTTCGGCCTGAAGAATGCAAGTGCAACCTATCAGCGGGACATGCACTGCATATTCAAACCAATCCTCAACACGTGGGTGGAATGCTATGTGGATGACCTGGTGGTAAAATCTCACCACCGCATGGACTATCTCAAAGACCTTGAGAAAGTGTTCGGATTCCTCTATTCTCTCCATCTAAAGATGAACCTGTTGAAGTGTGCCTTTGGGGTCACCTAAGGGAAGTTTTTTGGATTTGTTGTCAGGTACTGAGGCATCGAGATCGACCTAGAGAAGATCAAGGACATCATTCAGATTCCTCTCCTAAGCAATATTCAGAATCTTTGAGGTTTGAAAGGACACTTAGCCTATATACGCCGATTCATTGCGAATATGGCCGACAAGTGTAATCCCTTCTCCCGGCTCATGAATAAGTGCACCGCTTATGAGTGGAACAAAGAGTGCCAAACCGCATTCGAGTAAATTAAGCAGCATCTACTCCAGCCTCCAGTCTTGATGCCACTTGTCCCCAGAAAGCCACTAATCATGTATGTGACTGCCTTGGAACTATCTCTCGGCTCCCTTATCGCACAGAAGAATAATGAGGGGACAAAAATAGTCTCTACTATCTCAGTCGTATGCTCATCGATACGAAGACCAGATACTCCTCCATTGAGAAGAGCTGCCTTGCACTAGTATTCGTAGTACAAAAATCGTGACACTACCTGCAGCACCACAAGGTACAGCTAGTGTCTCGAGTAGACCCTCTGAAGTACATTCTGAACCACCCCATGTTGACTAGACATCTATCATGGTGGGTGTTAATCCTCCAGCATTTCAACATCAGGTTCATCACTCAGAAAGCTATTAAGGGACAGGAATTGGTAGACTTTCTTTCCGCCCATACAACCCCTACGGACCAGACCATGTACTTGGATTTTCCTGACTAGGAAATCCTCTCGGTAGATCCTATCATCCCATGTTGGAAGATGTCCTTTGATGAAACCTCCCAGAGCCCCACCGGCAGGAGACTCAATGATCAGAGGCTCAACAGAGTGGGCCTGGGTATTGTCTTTATTTCCCCTACACAATCCATTCTACAGTATTCATTCATGTTGTTATAAGGCTGCACCAACAACAAGGTAGAGTATCAGGCTCATATCACTGGCCTCAAGTGGCTCTCGAGATCAATGTACCCCATTTTCATGTGAAAGGGGATTCTGAACTAGTCATCAAGCAAGTTAACAGTGTCTATGTTGTCAGAAATCCAGAGCTCATACCATTGTTGGAGTTCACCCTCTATCTAATGGCCTAGTTTCTATCCCGACTGGAAGTTACTCATGTCCCTCAATTTTAGAATGGTCAAGCTAATGCCTTGGCCGACCTAGCTGCATCACTTGTAGAACTCGAGCAGGATGATCTGATTATACACATGGCACACCGGAGAGTCATTGCCCCTATCACCCCAAAGGATGGCGATGGAATGCGAGTAATCCATCATATCATCGGTTCCTCCACATCAGGACCCCCAGGTTCTCTGGATGCAGTGGTTGAAGTGACACCCGACTAGAGAGCCCCTTTTCTCAAGTACCTCCAAAATGGTTGCCTCCCGGCTGATCGGGCTGAGCGCAAGCGGATCCGACACCACACGCTACAGTTTACCATCCAAAGTGGTCCTAGTATTGAGAAGATCCTCTACAAGCATGAGTTTTATGGTGTTCTCCTCCATTGAATCCACGGATTTGAGATTTCTCAGGTCCTTCATGATGTTCACACCAGTTCCTATGGGTCCCACCAAGCTGGGCCGAAGGTGTCCCATCAGATCCGTAGACTGGGGTATATCTGGCCATCTATGATCCATGATTGTGTCGAGTTCACCAAGAGATGTCACGTGTACCAAGTTCATGCTAACTTCCTACATCGGCTGCCAGAACCTCTCCACTCCACCAAGTACTGTTGGCCGTTTGCGGTGTGGGGACTCGATGCCGTGGGACGATACCCACCGGCGACAGCTCTCTAGTGAAGGTTCATCCTGACTGCCACAGATTTCTTTTCTAATTGGGAAGAAGCGGTTCCCCTCAAGGAGGTCAAGGCCCGTTCCATCATTGACTTCGTGAGCTCCAACATCATCCACCAGTTTGGAGTCCCTCACTCTGTCCTCACCGATAACGACAGCAACTTCCGAACATCCGAGCTAAAGAAATTGTACGCCAAGTACAACATCCATTTGAACCATACCTCCTACTATCAAACACAATAAAATGGGTAGATCGAGGAATTCAAAATAACCCTCTCTAACATTATGTAGAAAATGGTTGGTCAGAACACGAAGAGTTGGCCGGACAATCTCCCCAATGCCCTCTGGGCCTATCGGATGACGATTCGTAATTCCACCAAGGTGACCCCATATTCCCTGGTGTACGGAGCTAAGGCCATCCTATCCATCGAGATTCAGCTTCCCTCATAACGAACAGTGGTCTATGACCAGCAGACACTAGATAAGGTAGTTGAAATTCGTCTGGCTGAATTGGAAGCGCTTTACGAAAATAGGCTTTGTGCCCTGCATGATCTGAAAAGGCATCAAAATAAGATAGCTAGAGCCTTCAACAAGAAGTTTCACCTTCTCTATTTTCTACAAGGAGACTTGGTATTGGACCTCAGGGTGCCAATGATCCCCAGCAAGAAACCACCCAAGTTGGAGCCCAAAGGGGAAGGACCTTACATAATTCACAGGGTTTACCCCAATGGGGCATACCCCCTAGTGACAATGGATGGTGAGCGTATAACTCCTCCAACCAATGTAAAGTTCCTCAAGAAATACTTTTCCTGAGCCTACTAGTCCTGCACAACCTTAAATTTCATGCTGGTCTTGCATGACCTTAAACTGGATGGTGGTCCTACACAACCATAAACTACATGTTGGTCCTGCAGGACCCTAAACTGTATGATGGTCCTGTACGACACTAAACTGCATGTTGGTCCTACAAGACCGTAAACTGCATGATGGTCCCGCAGGACCCTAAACTGGATTCTGGTCCTACACGACCCTAAACTGCATGCTGGTCCTGCATGACCCTAAACTGCATGCTGGTCCTGCACAACCCTAAACTGCATGTTGGTCCTGCACGACCCTAAACTGAATGATGGTCCTACATGACCCTAAACTGCATTCTGGTCCTACAGGACCCTAAACTTCATGTTGGTCCTGCACAACCCTAAACTTCATGCTGCTCCTGCACGACCCTAAACTGCATGCTAGTCCAGAACGACCCTAAACTGCATGCTGGTCCTGCACGACCCTAAACTGCATGCTGGTTCTGCACAACCCTCAACTGCATGCTGGTCCTACACGAACCTAAACTGCATACTGGTCCTTCACGACCCTAAATTGCATGCTTGTCTTGCATGACCCTAAACTGCATACTGGTCCTGCATGACCCTAAACTGCAAGCTGGTCCTCCATGACCATAAACTACATGTTGGTCCTGCACGACCCTAAACTTCATGCCGGTCCTGGACGATCCTAAACTGCATGATGGTCCTACACAAACATAAATTGTATGTTGGTCCTGCATGACCTTAAACTGGCTGGTCCTGTACGACCCTAAACTGCATGATGGTCCCGCATGACCCTAAACTGCACGCTGGTCCTGCATGACCCTAATCTTTTCTGTCCTACACGACTTTAAACATTACATTGTCCTGCATGACATTAAATTGCATCTTGAGAACAATGTATGTCTTGATTCCCATCCTTATGGGATACTTAGAAATGATCAGATGCCTCATCTTGAGCCCAGCCCCTACACTCTTCTTCTTGCCTATCCCCCCTGGGTATAGTTCTCTCGAAGGATCCTTGCATGATATGGTGTAGGCTTCCTCAGCACCACTCATACCAGGGCTGTAATAGTCGCACCATGTTCCCACTCCCCATTCTTCTATCCTCCCATGTCCTCACCACATGACGTTAAACTGCATGGACTTCAAGAACTACGTATGGTTGGATACCCATCCTTGTGGGATATGTAGGAATGCCCAGACATTTTGTCTGTTGGCCCAGCCCAAACGCCAGAATCTTCCCCTCGGGTCAAGACATATGGCAGAGGTGCAAACTTTTTCCCCAATTCACATCGAGCTAACCTCGATCCAGCTGTACTTCCCACTCCCTAGAGACGTTCACCTCTTTCAAATATGGGTACAACTATGCTTCACCCACTCCTTTGATTGGGACTCCATCATCTTCCCCATCTAGAAGGGCCCCCAAATGGTATGGATTCTAGGCCTAAGGGATCTCTTACCACATTGGGCCAACGCCCTCGAGGATGTTGAGAAAAAAGATGATACAAGTCCCGCATTGCGAATATGGTCTGCGGTCGATGATCATTTTTTTCTCCCATTTTTAGGTCACTATAGGGACACTGTGTTTTGAATACGGTCAACATTTGTCCTATGACATAGAAACCACCCCAAGATGTCCCCAAAATTGAGTGTAATAGTTCATTCTTCCCCATTGTATCTCCAAGCGATGAACTCCCTTCGAGAAAAGCCAGGTTTTAGTCCCCCATATGACGGGAAGAGCCAAGATTGGCTCCTTGTTTCCCACACCAAACACTGCTCACATGGGCTTAGGAGCTGTGATGAGGCGGTAACCGTGAAAGAGGGCATATGGTCTTCCATCCAAGGCCCAGCCTCATCCCCCTTGGAATTTTTGAGCCCTCAGCCGAGGTACTATCTTGTGGGAGTGTGCGATGTGGTATGGTATTATGTCCTCATTCACGTCGAGTTACTCGATGTGCCGTACACATCCCCAGATGAGATATTTTACTTCTCTCTTCGTCCTCATGACAAGACGTTAAACTATAAAATGGTCGGCCCTTCGTGACTGAGGCCCAGCCTCAGGCCCCTTGGCCTTCTTGGGCCCCGGGCCAAGTTCTTACTCGGAGTGTACAGTGTGCTATGGGATTGTTTCCTCATTCACGTCGGGTTATTCACTGTGTCGTACACCTCCCTTGTTTGGGGTATCTTACTCCATTCTTCGTCCTCACTACAAGAAGTTAAACTGTGAACTGGCTGGGCCCTTCCTGTCTGAGGCCCAGCCTCCAGCCCCTTGGAATTTTCAGTCCCCTGGCCCAAATTTCTATTTAGGTTTGTACAGTGTGGTATGAGATCATGTCCTTGTTCACGTCAGGCTCATAACGATCACGCCATGTACCTCTCCCTACTGGGAATTCCTTACCCCCCCATTATATACCCATCCCTTCAAATCGGTTACTCTTAAGTTGAGAACCCTCATCGACCCTCTTTGGTGATTCACCAATGTGCCTAAGGGTACTCTGGTTTAGTACCTGGAATGTCGGACTCTACTCGGATATTCTTCCACCCATTTTTCAGGATTTTTGTTCCCCTTCATTTGGGATTCCATCACCTTTCACACCCTAAGGGACCCCCATGTGGCATGGATTCTAGGCCTAAGGGATATTCTATCATTATGGGCCAATGTCCTCAAGGGTCACGGACAACAAGTTGATACAAATCCTGCATTTCCAATATAGTCAGCGGTCGATGCTCATTTGTTGTTCCCATTCCAGGCTAACGTAATATGGATACTATGTTTCGAACATGGTCAACAGTTATCCTCCATCACCACGCCAACCCCATTAATCCCAAAATGTCAGTTACATGATTCACATCCTTATCCACCTCATCATGTCAAAGTAGAACATCAAAACTCTTGGTACTATTCCTTAGTGCGCATTCGCATGTTAGGAAGACAAAACTCATGATAAGGGCATCATTTGGGGCTCCCTACCGATTTCTATTTGGCGTGCATTCCCAATATTGTAATAAACATCTTCCTCCCTTGTTTCCCACACCGAGTTTGACTCACGTGGGCTTTGGGATCGGGTTCAGGTCTGCACTTACTTGGAGGGTTTTCACTCCACCATGGTTCTAGCTCTAAGACCATAAACTGAGATCTCATCCAGAACTACGTATGGCTTGATTCCCATCCTCATGGGATACGTAGAACCGCCTGAGCATCTCATCTTCAGGTCCAACCCAAAGATTCTGAAATCTTGTCCCATCCCTTTCAGTCAGTAGGCCCGATCTCTCTGAGAAACATGTGGTATAGAGATTACCTCATGGGTCCTCACTCACATCAGGTTTTGAAAGGACCGCACCATGTAGCTCCCATGTCTTCTCTCATCCATGGTCTAAGATCGAAGACAATAAATTAAGATCTCCTCCAGAACTACATACAGCTTGATTCGCATCCTTATGGGATACGTAGGAACACCCAGACGTCTTGTTTTCGAGTCCAAATCATTTTGGAGCTAGTTTCTCCTTACCCTTACCCTCTTTCCTCTATTTAGGCCCCTTGGCCTGAGGATCCTTTCTCAGAATTGTGTACGGTGTGGTATGGGATTGTGTCCTCATTCACATTAGGTATGTTGTATCACATAATTTGCATTCCTTTATGTCCAAGCCCTATGACTTTAAACTATGCCACCTGGTCCTATCACATGACCCTAAACTGTGACATTATCGTCCTGGACGCACGAAGAAAAATGGAACTGCATTGTGATTTCCTCACTCAAGGGTACACCATGTTTGTTATTGGTCACACGCCATACCATTTTTCGACACCTTCTACGGCTTGATTCTTGTGTCGATTCCAGGGCCTGATATGCTAGGCATGTCACTTCACAAAAAAAACCACTCACCTTAAAATAAAAACAAGATTTATCAAATACTACTTCTTTCTGTGTGAGGGCCACACCCGTACGCCCCTTTTATCCCTGGCACTGGTACTTTACTGTTAAACCTTTTTAGAACTACGTGCATCTTTATCCCCATCCTCATGGGGTATGTAGGAACGTCCTTTCACCTTTCATTGGGCCTAGCTTAACTCTCGTTTTCAGTCCCTTGACCTAAAACCTCTCCAAGGAACACATGGTGGTCAGAACCCCCAGTTCCCATTCACGCCGGGTTTTTGTAATTGCCCCACCATGTCTCTCCCACATTTCCTACCATCCATGGTCCGAGTTCTATGACCCTAAACTAAGATATCCCTATGGAAAGGGACTTGAATCCATATATCTAATATGTCTCGTTGTCATATTCAGATGTGTTTTGACAGAGAGTCCAAAGTGTGGAAATTTCATGGGGACATTCCCTTCATTCCATGTCCAAGCTACATGATCTCACTATTTGGATCCTCATCCTCTTCCAAATATGAAGGGACCCCCTAATGGCCTGGTCCCATGCCGCATCGGCTCACCTACCGTCTTGGTCCAACATCCATAAAGATCACAGACAATATTTGCGATAGGTCTCATGTTTCAAACATAGTCAACGGTCGACCCTCATTTTTCTGTCCCCATTCCTGGATAACGCGATGTGGATGCTAAGTTTCCAGCATGGTCAACAGTTATCCTCCATCGTCACACCAACATCATCGTGATCTAGATTTCAAGCATCGTGATTCACACATTTCCACTTCCTCATGTTCAAGTGGAATTCTGACATACTCGACTCTACTTCTTCGCGCATCTAGGTGCACTACATGGATGGGTTAGAATCATTGGGTCGGCATTCATCGAGCATACCTTCACCCTAGCATGTTCCTTCCTATGTCGGGAAAGTCCCCCATTACTTCTTGTTTCCCACATCGAGCATGAATCACGTGGGATTAGTAGTTTTTGTAGGATGTGCATCGGCGCAGCAAGGCTTCTCTTCGTCCCACATGATGTTAAACTGTGCTTCTAGAACTATGTATGGCTTGATTACCATCCTCATGGGATACGTAGAGACAACCTGGTATTTTACCTAGGGTCCATCCCAAAGAATCATAAGTCATGTTCCTCCCCATTTCCGGCCCCCTGGCCTAATCCCTCATGGGGAACCATGTGACTGAAGCTTTTCCCTAAACAAGTTCGGGATTTCCCACGATGACATTGGGAAGCGACAGCCCCCCTCACCAGAGAGGTCCTGTATTAAAAAAGGAATGATCCATGATCAGACCGATTCATCCATTTATTGTGCTTCCACCACGGTGGCGTAATTTTGAGATTGTTGGATTCTATTCGAACAAACCATCACTCCACATTCCACGCTTTGTGTGCCCCTTATTTGGACCCTTTTCCTATTTCATATATAAGGGAACCCCATAACAATATAGATGCTCAGCCTATGGCCCGCCTATTGTCCTATGCCAATGTTCTGAAAGACTATCAAATGACATTTTGAGTCAGGCCCCATGTTTCGAACATGGTCAGCGGTCATCCCTCATTTGTTTTCCCCACTCCGGGATAATACAATAAGAATACTATGTTTTGAATGTAGTCAATAGTTATTCTTTATTGTCATGCAACCCCCCACAATGTTCTGAATCCTCAGTATCGTGATTCACACCTCCCATTCCTATTTGTTCAGATTAATTTCAGCACCCCTGGGGTTACCCCATTCGTGCACAAGAGCATGCTAGGAACATGGTAATTCACCTATTCTGAGAGCTTCATTCTCCAGTCAGGTCTCTCCTATTTCCTCCCAAAAAACCGAACTGGTTGTTCAAATACCAGATGCCTGAAGATTGTTTTGCACTCCAACATTCAGATGAGGTGATAAGGTGGTCACCCCTTGTTTCTCACATCGGGACCGACCCACGTGAGCTTAGGGAATTATCGTTGGACGCTCCGTGAACATCACAAGGATGCAATAAACCAGTGTAAACAATGGAACTCACGCATGCTACGACATCAAACAATCATAGCATGAAAGTAAATTTAAGGTTTTATAATCATTATAGTACCCAGGGGTCAACTCCCCCCATGGAAAGATTGACCTCGTTAAAGTAATGTTGTAGCTCTTCAACCCTCTGGCTAGTGGAATCCAAGAGTTGCTGCCACATGTTTACCTCATGCTCCTCCTCAACAGCGAGAGGGTGCAGTTCGCCGGCCGCGACCTGAGCCCTCTCCACACTAGTCCAGATAACGTCCATCTCTTTAGAGGCTCGTTTCATGCCCTCTTTGGCCTCCTCCAACTGGGCTTTCAGTCATGATACGAACTCTGATTTCACATCAATAGAAGTAGAATGCTCATATACTCGGGCCTGCAACCATTCAACCTCATTTTCGGTCTCCCAAAGCCTCTTGATGTTCACCGCCTTCCTCCACTGCCAGCCCACAATGAGGCCACGGTCATACTCCCGAATCTTTCCCACTATAAGATCTCGGATGAGCATGTTAGGTTGCTGGGCATCCACTCCCTAGGTGCACAATTCATGCAGTAGCGAGCGATGTTTTTCCATCTCATCCAACCATAGTGCTTGGGGGTGTCATTGAAGAAGAGTGTGATCATCTTCCATGATCAGTGACAGACTATTTTCTTGTCCTCCTCGTCAGAGGCCGCCTTGTCCAAGTCTGCATGATTGGAAGGCTCGTATGCAGAGAATTCCCACAGGAACTCCTCTGTTGGGTCCACGTCTGGTGTTGGATCAGGTGTGGCAGGGCCTGAACTTTCTGGTTAATCCTCATCATCGGATCCCACCTCAATAACCTTAGGCGCAGTCCCATTGGCGTCCCCTCTAGTGATCGGGAGTGATGCGGTTCAGTCAGGCTGTATGTCCACCTCCACGACCATTAGCATGCCCCTGGGAAGGGTGCTACCAGAATTCCTGACCAACTTCACCGCAGCGGCCCAGGCTAATTGAAGGACTACACACACCAAAAAGGGGGACGTGAATGTCAGTTGATGTGGTAAAAGGATGGAAGTCGTAAATTTGGTAGAGGAGACATACAGAGATCAAATCCCCAATCTCTCTCTTTGGTTGATGTCGTCGGGACCCTGAGATGTGGCCTCCCATATATGGTTGGCTAGTCTAAAAACTCCAGGAAAGCCACCTCGAGTATCCTATCCCTACTAGACACAGAAGTTGATGCAGCCATGGGTGTGGATCCCGAAGGTCCTACATTGGCACCCACTAAGGGGTGAGAATGAGGTCTCTGCACAAGGTCCTCCTGCACAGTGCATATGCTGATAAGGAATCCAGAGTAACCTAAGAGAAGACCCTGAGGAAGGATATTGGGATTTTACCTTGAGGGCCTCCATGAAGTCTTTGAGATCCGAGGACTGATCGCCAACTTCACCCTCCTCTAACGGACTCCCTCTACCGGCCTCATCTCCCCAGGAGGACTCATCTGATTATTCTAGAAGAGGGTAGCGCTCCCTCAGGTCAGCAGTCGATAGTTGCGGTGGGACCATGCGATCCAAAAACACTCTGACCTAGTTTGTCATCGGGTGTAGGTCTCCTCAGGAGGGGATAAAGTCTTCCAGTTCAGCCTGGTATTGCTCCACCTCCGCCTGGGATACCGCAAAACCGACTCTAATAGGGACAATCCCTGTAAAGTCTATACCGAGTCGGTTAAGGAGCTTCCATAACTAAGATGTGCCGAGGAATTGTCGGTTGACATCCCAGATGTCCCAAGCCTCCAGGAAGACAGTGTTCTCCAGCATTTCAATATGGCGCAGCCGTTTCCCTGGGGCCTGAGAATAAATCCTACGGAATCCTCTCGGTTTCCGCCCCTCTAGATAACTCTGTTCTCTTGGGACCACCGGGTCCGCTGCCACTACAGGATCCACCAACATTGTTTCCCCCTCAACTGGTGAGGACGTTGTCGCTGTAGCATCCCCACCACTGCGGGATGCCCTTGTCGCCTTCCAGCCTCAGCCCCGAGGCCGGGGAGGCTCACCATAATCGACTAGAGTGGTTGGCCGCTTCAGCATCTCCCCCGGGTAGGCCACCTCCCAGCTCTAGGCATATTCCTTTATCAACCCGAGGATGGCAGTCGGAAGAGGTAGTTCATTCCGCTTCTCCCCATCTTCCCATGTGAACATGATCCACATCTACCTCATCACACAGGGGTGTTCCACGTAACGCACCTCCAGGTAGACCTGTGGGGTCAGTCATTGTAGGCACCGGAATTTCCTTGCAAACTGGTGTGGGGTGTATGGCTCGTAGAGGCACTCGCGATCCCCCCTGGCCACCAAGACTCCACCTCGAAAGGCCAGGAGGTAGGCCCAGTGCCCTTCCATCCCCCGGCCATCATCCTTGAAGGCCCCCGTCAGCAATGGAAACGGGTGGAAATTGAATTCCTCCACCCTCCACACCCGGTTCAGAACCGATGGTGTGGTCAACTTGGTCGGAAGGCTCCCTGTGGCATTCAGGATCGATGGGTAGAAGTTTGACCCTGGAGGAGAGATGGGGTTCAGATACTCATAGATCCCCATGACGTGCGCCGCTATTCACCCGTACATGATGTGGAATGGCCCGCATACCCTCTATGGCCGCTTTCCCTAACTGATGTTCCACAACATCTTATACAACTTGGTGAGAATCGGGATCCCTAGGTTGAACCGACCTCATGTCGCCAATGTGAATGCCATGATGAAAGTGTTTGGTCTCACTCCCGTGTTGGTATCCCTCACTGGAAGGATCCAACCACAGAAAAGAGCTATGATGAATGCCGTCAGCCTGACTATTGGTTGTTGCTCAGTGATAACACTGAACCCCCACATCTTCCACTGGCTATTCTCCAACAGCTGCCAGTACAAGTGTTCCTTACTCTGGTCCTCCTTTGGGAAAGTTTGAGGTCTCACCGATAACTGACGGTCTATTGTAAATTTCAGAAACTTTTTGAACCAATGCTTGAAGTGGACATCCCTCACCGCCTCCTTATCCTCCCCTAGCACGAGCTCCATCAATGTCATTTCCAGATACAACATCTGCTTTCGATCCTCCCATGAACCCATATCAGGGATGAATTCGTCATACATCTCCCCCAATATCAGGACCCCTGAGATCTGATGCATGTCCCATAAGCTGATGTCGACCTCCCCGTGATGCAGGTGGAAGGTATTGGTCCCCGGTGACCACTGGATCAAAAGATCTGGCATTAACTGCTTTGGCTAGAAGATGTGGAACTAAGAAACCCAAGCAACCTCATACAGGCCCACTCTTCTCAGCTCCACTCCGAACTCCTCACACGAGGTGCCTACCCAGTAGGCCCAGGCCCAATCATCCGTGAAGTTTCCGCCCTGGTGTAGGTCCTATTCCTCAGACCACCCCTTCTTCGGGTTTCCCAGAACCACCTTGATAATAGTTCAGTACAGAGGAGGGGACGTATCCAGCTGCAATTCCCTCACATCAACATTGTTCAAATTATTGTATAAGCAGTCAGTAACGACAGTCGTGAAATCTTCCCGGGCATGGCCATCAGCCGCCCTAAACCATCGGCGCTGGCATGGCGTGCCACGAAACCAGTAAGCAGGCTCATCCCTACTTATTTCACGGATGAAGACATCGTCCCTCAGCCCGAATCCATATAATGGAAACCACCTACACAACATTTACTTCTTCTAGCTCTCTGATAGCAGCTCCACCAAAGAACTATGGTTCGACTGGCTACGGACCAACTCTCCTAGACCCAGACTGTTCACCATCTTATCCCTCCGAGCGGTATCCGCAAGCACCCCCTGGGTAGATTCATGGTGGGCCATTCAGGTATGGAACTTGGATGATTTTTTGGTTGGTTCGAGAAGCTCTTCCGGAGAGCGCATTCATGAAGACTCTTCACGAAGGCTGTCCACAGAGCGCTACCTAGGCGTTCAAGCGCCGGATCGCGGAGCGCAAATGTGGAGTCAAGGACTCATTGTGCGCCTCGAAGACTTGATTCATAGAGAACACTCACGGAGTACGTGGATCTTCGAAAATCAAGAGCGCAAAAGGAAAAATTCATGGAGAATGGAAAGAAAAAAAGAGACGGTCGGCCCCCTATTTATAGGAGATGACCTTCAGAGCTTCGCGGCGTGTCCAGTTCATGTGGAGCTTTGTGGCACGTTCGGCCTGCGCAGCCCCTATCCACCTTGAAATCCCTCTTTGCGATCCAGCAGTGCAAATGACCGAGGATTTTGGTGATTACCCTTAGAATTCAACCCTTGATCTCTCTGTGGATCCATGTCTGAGGGGGGGAATTTGTTGGTGCCAAAATTTGGGATAGAGAAGAAGCCAAAAGAAGGCCCCATTGACTGCCTCGCGAAGCCACTTCGCAGAGTTACCCCAGCACCGTGGCCATCGTGAGGTAGGGAGGGGGCCGCTCCATGAACGTATTTGATGTGCATGAGCCCGCCGCAAATCATGGAGGCGGGATGCTCCACGAACGCATTTGATGTTCACGACCTCGCCGCGAATCCCGGAGGTGGGCTGCTCCGTGAATGCATTTGATGTTCGCAAGCCTATGGCGAAGGAAGGAGGTGGGACGCTCTGTGACCGCATTTGACATTTGCAACCCGCCGCGAAGCAACCACGTCCCTCTTCGCGCTGCGTAAGCTCTGATCCGCGACGCCTCTTGCCTATAAATAATGGGCTCCCCCTGATCCCAAAGGATGGAAAAATAGACATTTAAACTTCCCAGCTCCCGTATCACGAAGCATCTTTATGCTCTGTGAACCATGAGCTATGCAAGGTACTTCTGCTTCGTGAAGTGCCTCCCCTTTGTCTCGTCTTGATCCCCTATTCTGAGAGGGGTTCCTTTCGCGAAGCCTAAGGGCCTTCGCGAAGGAAGGGTATCCCCATGGGTACCCGGGTTTATGCGGAGCATTTATGCTTCGCAAAACACCCTTCATGTACACATGATCCCCATGCTAAGGTAGGGTCACTGTACTTCACGAATCACATTGCTTCTCGACACCTTGGTTTGTGAGGCACCTTTGCACCGTGAGGCAGTGCTCCATGAATGCCTTTCCACTTCACGAAGCACCTTCCATATTCACCTCTTCCCTATGCTTAGGCTGAGGCACCCCACTTCTTGAAGCACACCCCTTCGCAAGTTCTCTCTGCCACGCGGAGCAACAGAGCTTCACAAGGCCCCTGCCTATGAACCCATCTGCTTTGAAATTCCTTTTCCCGTGCAACCCTCCAGGTTTTCACGATGTGATTTTAGAGTCCCCTGGACGACACCACCCATTGCGTTGCTTCACCTCATGATTCTTCACATAGTAACGTTAATGGCTATTGCTTCTTCGCATAGCCATGCTAACATGGGCCCCTCGATTGTTCGCTCCATGACACCCCCTCGCCATAGTATTTCCTATAACCTCTCTGCACCAAGGATCAGAGGGTACTAGTTATGTAAGTCCTAGGGGTTCGGATAAAACCCACCTCGTCCGAGCAACAGGATGATAAACTGCCAAGCATCATCGTCCTCGGCACATGACGTTAAATCGTGACCTTTCCCCGTGCCTCGCACGTAGGGCCCCCTGCCTGGGACATTCTCCATGCCCACTCATCTCCACGGGGATGGGATCACCCCTCACAGGGGATGATATCCTCCATATTGGAGTGGTGTTTCTCTTTGGGTAAAGGGCATCCACCTTGGTGTAATCCCCTAGCTTTTATTGCATGAGGTAGCATCCATGCTCCTCCTTTCATCTCCGGTCCCCAAGGCCAGCGAAGGGCGTAGTGGTAAATAGTGTTTCTCCTTTCTTCAGTACCAATCCCCCCTCTTGATGTGGTTTTTCTCCATAGGGCCTCCATCTTGGAGTAAGTGCCAATATTTCTCTCCCTGGTCCGCTCCATGCATAATCCCCACCCCACTTCCCACAGATGCACCTTTCGCGACGTGATCGTCAAGTCCTTACTGCCTCTTATTTCTCACACCGAGCAAGACTAATGTGGGATTAGTGTAAGCATCGACCATTACACCCTTTCTGAACTATGAGTACATTGATCCATGTCAAGGCATGGTATGTAGGAAGCCTTTATGAGGTTCAATCCCACCACCACCCGGTCATTCCGACCCCATTCACGTCGGTTCACCAACACCATGGGCAGCCTAGAGTGTAATCCCCATGCCCCTTTAAAAACTACAAGGACTTTGATCCATGTCAAGACATGGTACGTAGGAATCCTCCCTGAGGTTCAATCCCACCACCACCCAGTCGTTCCGACCCCATTCAAGTCAGTTCACCAACACCTTGGGAAGCCTAGAGTGTAATCCCTATGCCCCTTCCTGAACTATGAGGACTTTGATCCATGTAAAGGCATGGTATGTAGGAATCCTCCCTAAGGTTCAAGCCCACCACCACCCGGTCATTCCGACCCCATTCATGTTGGTTCACCAACACCTTGGGCAGCCTAGAGTGTAAGCCCCATGCCCCATCCCGAACTACAAGGACTTTGATCCATGTCAAGGCATGGTACGTAGGAAGCCTCCCTAAGGTTAAAGCCCCCCACCATCCATTGGTCCTGACCATCTTCATGTTATTTAACCAGGCCCACCAACCATTGGACCCCAGTTCCACATTCAAGTTGGTTCTCATCCACCTAAAATACGTGGTCTTTGATCCTTGCTAAGGAAAGGTACGTAGGAAGCCTCCATGAGGATCAGGCCCAACACCCAGTGGTTCTGTCCCTATTTATGTCGGTTCACCCCGTACCACATGACGTTAAAATATGGACCTCCATTCAGCAGTAATCCATTGTCACTCCATTCAGCGGTAAGCCATTGTCACTCCATCTAGCGGTAAGCCACTGATATCCCCATCCAACGGTAATCCATTGCGACCTCATTCAATGGTAAGTCATTGAAAACACTAATATACAGTAATCCATCATCAAATGAACTACGTGGACTTTGATTCCCTACGACGGGGATATGTTGGAAGCTTCTTTAAGGATCAAGCCCAAAACCATCGACATCCTCATGATGGTTTCATCCCATTCACCTTCCCCTTCAACCTCCCCATCATCCATTCTGATCCTTACCCAGGACGCCACATCCCAGTGGGATAATGCCACCCCATTCCCTGTTCTTTTTTACAGCATTCGGAAGGCTACCCACGCGTTGGACCCAATATATGCGTTCCCTCCAGGGGGTTCCTCCATCTGATCCACTCTAGTCAATGTTCTAATTAGCCCGATCCATCTCCGCTAGACGTTAAACCTGCGGCATACCCTATGTTAAACATAGGAATCTCAGATATATTCCCATGGAATATGATTCCCCACGTTCGATGTGGGATGCCTCGGGCTTTCACGCCCTCAAGAATCCCTATAATAAGGGAACATAAGACAGACAAACCAATTGTGTGAGCATTTTCATCTATCTACTTTGTATCCACATGATCCTGCAATAATATTAACTGTGGATATAGAACAGGTGGGATGAAGTTGCTCTCAGAAGACCGTTTCAATCAGTTAGTTGATCCTTGAGATAGTTCTGAGATGATATTTCATTTCACCCGCTTCACTTTATCGTTCTATAATAAAATTCATCGGTTCAGACCTTTTTCATTAAATTAAAATGGTTCATCTTGAAAAATAAATTGGAAATGGATACCTTCTTATAGACATGTTTTTTTACAAGAATTTACGGACATGTGATGAATGTTCCAACAGCTTGTTCGAATGTATGAATTTCATCATCATCATTTGTAATATGTAGATTAGCACTCAGATTATTAGCTACATTAATCAACACTATGATATGATCTGTTGGAGGTTTTCTGTTGTGTAGCATGTCATTCTTCATATTGAACAACATAACCCTCGCTACAAGGCGATAGGTGGGAGTTGATAGATATAAATCACATTCATTTTCACCCTATATAATATTAGTACAGGAAAGGTATCAGTGTCTATGTGATTCATATTTCATAGAAACAATTATTATAACATTGATTACCTCAGCTAAGTTAGGCATTTGAGGGGAATGGCTCGCCTCAAAGCTGGGGGTGGGGTGGGATCTTCACACACGAGTTGTTATTGAGTTGTTTCTTCTCTTTACCTCCCACCATAAAATTTTCTATCATCTCTCTTTGGTATTGTGATTCTTATTGAAACATATCTATTGTTTCTCTCTTCATTTTCATTTCCTCAGTTCGATCATCTACTTGTTTTTATTTCTGAAAATATGTTTGGGCTGTCACCCTAAAACCTACACCTCTGACACAGCCATACTATTCTGGCTACTTCAAGGCTGTTGAAAGTATGTTTGAATTTGGTGTGGGTGTTGTTGATTCTTGTGACTATGTCAGATAGAAAATATAGGAAAATAATATGTCATTGTTTTGGAACAGCGGTTTAAAGAAAATCAAGTTTATATTATGCCATACTTACACATGTTTCCCACACTTTTTGTGTGTTTTCATATATCAGTATCTCCTCTTTGTTTACATGATCCTTATTTAATAGCACATGGTGTGGGATGGAAGTGGATTTAGATTTTGATTCATCAATCTGAATATAAACAGAGGAACATGGTTATGGTGTTTTTTTATGTCACATAAAAGTATTATAGTAGATTTAAAATACATACAATTTTTTTCTCAAGTGAAGAATACCCCATCCTTGATTTTTGGTAGGGGTACGCTAGTTTTGTTTCCTGTTCTTTATTTTCATCCCTCAGTTGTTGTTTCATAAATTAAAAAATTTCAATCAAAGTGATGAATACAAGAAATGTCAAACAACGTATTACCAGACATAATATACTTGAAAATTCTTCTCCCCATGATGGTTTCTAAGCACATCCCACGCTCTTTGGGATATCAAGTTTTCATAAAGAGGAGGTTGGTGCGGCTTGATTTTCTCTTCAACATCTTTAATATAATATTTCGTCAAAATTGTGTAGAATCCTCTATGAATCCTTCCTATAACTCTTAATACATATTCCTTGTGTGAGGCTTATACTATAAATACACTATGAAATAGATGATGGGGAGTTAGTAAATGTTTTAGTATTTTATTTTGTTTTAATAAATTAAAGATGTGATATCATAATTTTACCATAATCTCTTCCCAGATTAGTGTCTTAAGCCCGGTGACAATATGTTGCCATGACTGTACATCAATCGGAACACGTTGCTGAGTGATGATTCCAATGTTTCCACTAAATATGGCTTTTTTGGGGTTAATATGTTGGCTTCTCTTATTCCATCCGACCTCATATTTGAGGCCTTTTGCTTTTTCCTTAAGGATTTTTGCTAACACTGTAAAATTATGGCGCTCTTGTTTTTTTTGCGCCTTTAGGGTTTCATTTACTATCATTTCCTAAGAAGAATCATCATTATATTCCTCTAGAGTGGTAGCATCGAAACTAGGACCAGCAGTAATAGGATTAGAAACCAGTTGTACTTTAGAATTGGGACCAACAGCATCAGGTTGAGAAACTTGTTGTTGCTCTGCACTGAGACCAGCAGCAGCAGGTTGAGAGACCTATTGTGACTTGGGATTGGGTGCATTGGCAGGTGCGGAAGTCATTATCTATAGAAGTGGTCTAACATTTAATTTATATTACATAAAAGAAGTAGCAAACATATAATAACATAATGTAACACAATGTATATTACAATAAAAAATCACCTGATTATTGAACTCTTTTTTTAAAGGCTGAAGAGATTTGACCCCTCGATCGACTATGTAAATCCCTTCATTGTGGTTTCCTATAACATAAAAAACATCGTCTACATTGGGACCGCTATGAAATGATTGAGAAGTCCCAATGAAAGATTCATCCTCCATTGAACGTTCATCTAACCCTTTAGTTTTTTTGGTCGATAATAGAACAATTTACCAGTTTCATTTTGAGGGATATGGAACATAAAATACTTACACTACCTACGATGCCATTATAAATGGTTCATATTTCTCACCTTCCTTACTAAAATCAACTTTCACGAATCCTAATTCATCTATTTTAACATCACTCCTGTTATCAACCCACTTGCATTGAAAAATTGGCACATGGAATTTAGTATAATCCAACTCCCATATTTGTTTGATGATTCCAAAGTATAACATATTTGCATAAATTGGATTTTTATCCTTAGCACTGGAAACATGCATCTCTTCAGCCAAAATTTTAACCCCACTATTCATCTTGGTGCTTTCTTAATCATTTTCATTGGTATATAATATAAAATCATTACCTATATTAGCATTTTAAGATAATACAAACCCACTTGCTCCTCCGGCTAGCCATCGAAGTCGTTCTAAAATTGAGTTCGGATTTTCATCTAACTTATTAAAAATATGGTCCTGAACCCATCTTGTAAACTGCCGATTTTGTGTATCTGATATCCATTTTTCAGCCCTAGATGGATTCAAATGCCTAAGAATTTTTTTGTGGGTTTGAACATATGGGTCAACATCGAAACTGTTATGAAAAACGTAAAGGTGGGCCTACTCCTGATCTGTAATATTGATTTTGACAACCACTCTTCTAGAAATTCCTTCACCCTCAAGATGTCTAGTGTGATGGGATTTAGTTAGTCCAATGATTTACACACCAGACAAGTATTTGTTACAGAATTCAATGTCTTAATCGACAATATATTTCTCAGCAATACAACCATCTGGATGACTTCTATTTTTTATATACCCTTTCAAAATATTCATATACTATTCAATGGGGTACATCCATCTATAATGTACAGGACCACATAGTCTAATCTCTCTCACCAAATGAACCATCATATAAAATAATGTCTGTGGGAAGAAATTTCCAATTCACATAATATGATGACAATTTCTATTTCCATAGTTGGCAATTTTACCGGGTCTATAACTTTTTTGCATATAGTTTTGAAGAAGAAACATAGTTTTGTTAATGTATAATATAAATTCTTTGGAAAATTGAAATGCAAAGCTATAGGAATTAGATATTTCATAAAAACATGGAAATCATGTGATTTCAGACCATTTAACTTTAAATCTCTCATTGACATGATGTTCTTGATATTTGATAAATACTCCTCTGGAGCCTTTACGTTATTCAAGAAGTTGCAAAACTGATATCTCTCCTACCTGGAAGAATTATAAATAACAGGAGGAAGAAATGTTCATTTTTTACCCTTCACTAATGCCAAATCTTCTTGTATTATCATCTCAACCATGTTCAATCTAGCCTTAATTCCATCCTTTGTTTTGATGGGTGCATTTAGAAATGTGTTGATGACACTATCACAAATATTTTTTTAACATGCATAACATCAAGAAAATGTATGGCATACAGACAATTCCAATATGGTAATTCAAAAAAACAGATCTCTTTTTCCAACCGGTTTTTGTATGGTTTTTCGTAAATGGTTTACCAAAAGTAGTGTCCACATCTTTTACTTTCGAAAACAATTGATCACCTTTTAGTGGAGATTGTACTGTACGTTCTTTTGAACTTCCATCGAATGATGTCGTCCAAGATCGGTACTTATGACATCAGGGAAGAAATCTGTGATGTCCTAAAAACATGGTTTTTGATGAATGTTTCAACCTAGTTAACTATGTACCTTGTTCACAAACGGGACACCCTTGAGTTCCTTTAATGTTATATCCGGAAAAATTTCCATAATCAGGAAAGTCATTTATCTTCCCATACAACATGGATCTCAAAGTGAAATTTTCATTTTTGTAAGCATCATACAACGTAACACCTGAATCCCACAATAATTTCAAATCCTCAATCAATGGAGCCAAATAAACATCAATATCATTACTCGGTTCTTTTTTTCAAGATATAATCATAGATAACATGATGTATTTTAGTTTCATGCATAACCATAATGGTATGTTATAATTTACCAACAAAAATAGCCATGTACTATGACTGCTTCTTTGAAAACCAAAAGGATTCACTACATCTATATATATAATGCAAGATGAAGGTTTCTCAGCTCGTTTCCAAATTCAGGATACTCATGATCAATTGTCTTCCACTTAGGAGAGTCATTCGGGTGACGTAGTTTCCTATATTTAATTCTTGTATCTGCATGCCATGTCAATTGTCTTACTGTATTCTCACTTCCATATAGGTGCCTAAACCTTGAAATGATTGGAAAGTACCATACAAATTTCGTAGGACTGGATTCATCTTTCTTGTATTGAGAATAGCCACATTTTGGGCATTCTTTAAGTTATTGGTGGTCCTTTCAAAACAATATACATTCATTCAGGAAATCATTTATTCTTTCATAAATCATACCCATCGAGTGTATCATTCATTTAGCATTGTATGTTTGGCTCAAGAGCTCATTACCTTATGGGAGCATGTCATTCAGGAGAGCAAGTAGTTTTGTAAAACTGGCGTCACTCCACTCATTGCATGATTTCAAATTATACAGCTTCAGTAAGGCTGACAATGTTGTATATTTAGTGCAACCGGCATACAATGGCGTCTTTGCACAACTCTTTAACTTATGAAACGATTTTTGTAAATCAAAAAGTTCATCTTAAATTGTACTTTTAATTTTCTCAATATGATCTTTATCATTATTCACATCTGTAATCACATCTTCCATACGATCTTCTTCATTGTTCTCGCTTGTAATCATATCAGAGGATCCATAAAACGCAGTGTCATCCCAGCCACTACCTGCATTCGTTTTTCCCCATGTTTATTACATATTGTATAACATTGATCTATTCCGTGATAGATCAAGTGTTCTTCCAACTCCTCTGGACTAATTTTTCTTGAATAACAACAGCTTAAACACAGACAAAGGATTTTAGAATGGTCATATGCATGATTTTTTTCAGACACTATAACCTCTTTCACGCTATCTTTATACTCTTTTTTTAACTGATTGTCTTTCATCCATTATTTATTCATATTCATCCTATTTGATATAGTAATATTAATATTTAACAAAATAATTACACAAAAGATGTTCAACTAGGGTAATCATCAAACTATAATCAACAGAACTAGCTATGGTAAATAATTCCCCAACCTCTCCATGCATTACTCAGGACCAATGTAGATCACACCCATCTTCCCAACCACCTAATCAATGGAACTAGCTATGATAATCCCTTTCACTATCATATTTTAGTATCCCACATGTGATCTAAATGCATTATTATTAACTGATTTTTTAGTGTTTCTCTAGAAACATAATATCTCTAATCAAGAACTATGGTACTAAACTAGTAGATGGTATGCTTTTTAATAGAGTGCTTATGGGTGGAAGGATTCATTTCATGTGTTATTATGGTTATTTGAATAGGGTGTCCATAAATTGTCTCATAGATTCCTCTAGTGAAGAGATTTTATAAGATTCAGTGGAATTGCACTAGTAACAAAGTGGTTGTTCCATTGAAATGGGAAATGTTTGGATTGATATTCAATGGTGGAACAACTACAACATGGAAAAAAAATGGCATACCAATCATGCCAACAACCACAACATCATACAAAAACACAATTGTGCCCACAATCGCAACATTATACAAACCAAACAATCACAATTTCAGATTTTTCAAAGCATCCCTTATTCAATTTCTTTGGTTAATTCAGGGGTAATCACAAATGTTTCATCATCCTAGTGTATTCATTAATTAGTCAGTATACAAAAAGTACCAATTTTTATATTCAAATGTTCAATAGGAACCAACCAACATGTAATTAATTTAGTGCGCAAACAAGGGCCACCAACAGCCATGATTTTCATTGGGGTGTTTAGCCCATGCATTTCACAACATAACCATCAATATCAAATAGTAATAACATGAGAACAAGAGAAACCCAATGATTAAAAGGATAAAACTCACCGTGAAGGTGTCGTTCAGCGCGCAGCAGAGGTGTGTTCGTGGAAGAGGAGAGTCGCATGACAGAGGAGATTTTCAACTGAAAAGAAAACATAAAATGAGAACTCACATGTTAAACAATTTAATTGGTCAATAGTGTGATTTTATTTTCCATCTATGATATCTGCTTCCTATTTATTTATTTTTTGTGTATCTACTATTTTTATAGATGTTCAACTTATGAATGAGACATGTCTTCTTTTCAAGATAAATATCATTTTTAATTTACTCTAATTTAGGGGTAAAATATTCCACATTAATTGTATTTTATTCCGAGGGGATCATTGCAATCCTATAGGGATCATGGATGCCTCTTATGTCAGTGGAAAGTCAGGTCAGTTGTTGGTTATGATACTAGTCTGGGATGTATCACTATATTTCCAATTGTAATTGACCCATGTCCATTTAAATATAGGATTGGGGGGTCAGACACTAATATATAGAAGGAATAAGAGAGGTAAAAATTATCCTAGTCTCTCCAATACAAGTGATTAAAGATGAAATATACACCGGGTGAGGGAGAACCACCCAAGAGGAGAGGAGGGGTAGGTTGGTGTAGTGAAAATGGATTATAAAATTATATTTTTTATGCATTACTAAGGCTATTCTTTTCTCTCAGAGATCATGACTGATTATTGATGATTTCTCACTCTTGTGAATATTTTTTACATGGATACACTTAGCCTAATTTACCTAAGGGTGAATATCCTCCACCAACTCAATATTCTTTTTACCTCCCAAAAAAATTGATCACTTTGTTAAAAATAATAATGCATTAGATTAAACTATTTCAATTATTTAACATGAATTTGGTGGGAAGATCTATGATGACCACATTGAAATGTTTTCATTGGAAGAGATAATGAACATGATGTTCACAAGGGAAAAAAATTATAGAGGTATAGGTTGAGGCCCGGGAACTTTTATCTCTAAGGAAATTAGAAAAAGGGAGTTGAGACCAACTCCCTACTTTCCAACACATGAAATACTTTGTCTAAGGAAATCCATCCATATAATTTCTCTTCAATATTTTTTTATGGATTCACTCTTGAGATGAATCGTTTTACACTAGAATAATATCCATTACCTTATACTTTTATAGAAAAAACAATACATTGGAAAAGTAAATGGGGTGAGTCAATGTTTGATCTCTAGTTGCATCGCCTAATAAAAATACCACACCCTAGAATCCTTTTAAAGAATAATGTTATAATTATGGAAATGAATATTCTTAAAATAAATTCCAAACTATCATATATTAGATCTCCCCTATTAGATAGAAAACAATACATGTCATTGTTTATCCTTCAATTCCAAATAAATGAAATTATCCAATGATTGACTACAAAACAACTCCCATGATATCTCTTGATCCTCATAATCACCAAGAAACAAGATCCATCCCTAATGAATAGCTACCGGAAACAAGATAATAAACAATGGAATCCAATGTTCCTTTATATAAAAATTCAAAATAAAACAAATATAAAAATCCTCTAACCATGTCTCTATCTTCTAATTAGGGATATTTCCCTCATAATTAAATAATAACTAATGCTGAAACTCACAAAATGAATTCCTCTTAGAGTTATTCTACTTAGGGATCACCCTTATACAGTCAATTAAATCATCATGAATCACCCCATCCAACTCAACCACAAGTATAATCCTCTTACCATAAAACTACATATCACAATGCATGAAACAATACATAAAAGATTGGTAATGGTTTGAAACCACCAACCTCAAAGTGGAGGAGGATGAATTGGTGGCCAGAGGAGGATGAGGAGGATTCAATGGCAGTGGAGGACGAGGAGAAGTAGGGTCGCGGTAGAGGAGGGATCACAGCCGAGGAGGAGGAGAAGGCCGCGGCGGCGGCAGCAGAGGAGGAGGATGGTCGCGGAAGAGGAGGGATCACGGCGGAGGAGGAGGAAAAGGCAGCGGTAGTGGAGGAGGAGGAGGAGGATGGTCCCGGTAGAGGAGGAGGACAAGGAAACGATAGCGGTTGCGGAAGAGGAGGAGGAGGAGGAGGAGGAGTCGTAGAGCAGGGTTCACCTTCCACGAAGGTTTGAACGTGTGCGACAGAGGAGGGGCATGTTAGGGTTATTTTATAAAAAAACTCTGGAATATTTATCTACGCTAGATAAAACTGTGGATAAATGTATGTTTTATCAGTACTAAAATAAAAGTTCTGATAAAATATACCTTTATCAGCGCTTTTTGAGCGCTGATAAAGCAAATATTTATCAGCTCTAAAATTATAGCACTGATAAATACTTATTTCAGAAATCCTTTTAAATTATATATATATTAAAAAGTATTATTTATTTATAAATAAAATAAATAAAATAAATATATTAAATAAAATAAATATAATAAATATAAATAATTAATCTAATAAATATAGTAAATCTCTAATAAACATTATTTTTTAATATAAATATAATAAATTTTTTAAATTAATAAGAAAGGATTTTATCAATGCTAATAATAGCACTGATAAATGTACACTTTATCAGTGCTAAAAAAAGCACTGATAAAGGGAACACCTATATCAGCGCTTATTTTAGCACAGATAAATTCTACATTTATCAGCGCTTTTAGCTAGCACAGATAAAGGCCCACCCCTTTATCAGTGTTTTCTACATATCACTGATAAAGGGCAGCGCTTCTCTTTCCCTGTTTTGTGGTAGTGCTATATTGGAAGTGGATTTCTAATATTTAAAGTAAAAATTATGAAATATAAACATGGGTGCACCCACATGTCATGTGACACCATATAAATATTATATAGGAGATGCATCTATTAAATGTCCATGTATATTATTATTTATAAGTGAGTATATATCATATTCTAGGCATGATGATTAAAATAAATATAGAGCATAATAGACCTTATTTAAAATGGAATAGAAGAACCATTAAGAAGATAATTGCAACATTTATATGAATAATTTAGATGTAAATAAAGACTTGGAAATCGATAGACAGATTATACAAACCACAACTTTCTATATTAAATCATTGTTTATTATGAGTAGAAAACCATAAATACGTTTTCCTCTAAAGAGAAAATGAATGTATTGAAAACATTATGTAGTTTTAGGTGTTGTCTCACATCAGATTCGGATAAATTATTAGATATTATTAAATGTTGTTAACCAGACATTTAAAATTGGTATGGAATTAAATTATTTTTCTTGTGTGTGTGTTAAAATAAAAAACTAGGATGAAAATAATAATTCTTTAATAAAAGAGGTTAAGAACTTGTTGAATGAATAAACAGGGAAGTATATGTTTTACAGGCAGTTCTGATAACTATGACTCCTCCCAGGGGACCCAGTCAGACTGAAACCCCACCCCCGGAGTCCACTAAAATATCAACGGAACTGGTCCGGACTTACCCCACCATGTGTTATGCTGCCACGCGATCACACACACCAAACCTCCTCCATGCCCTTCCTATCTTCTCCACCACCCACAATTCCCACTGAAAATTGTTGGTGGGCGTCCATTTGCAGGACGGTGACCGCCCCCTTTCTTTGTCAAAGGGGGGGTGGTGGTGTTAGGTGGTGGGTGGCCAAGCCCCCACCAAACCTTCAGCAGGTGAAGGAAAGGGGAAGGGGTGAGGAGGCCTATAAAATGAGGCTCTCCCCTCTTCCAAATGGGATCTCTCATCTATCCCATCATCATCCGGTTTATCTCATCCGGTTCTATTTGCGGTATTAGTGAGGCAGTTTCCCCATTTATTCAAGAGAGATATTTACGAGGTATTTCTCCTTGTAATAGTGAGGGAGTGTGTACCCATTTTACCCCATAGTGATCCTTCTATCTTCCCGTGGTTTTTTACCCCTTCCATTTGGGGGTTTTTACACGTTACATCTGGTGTCCTATTTTTCCGCATTTTGCACTTTATTTTTATCTCATGATTATTGTTGCACCGTGGGCCAATCATTTACGATCATAATAAGTCGTATCAAAGGCAAGGTTCTGGCCTGGTGTTGTTCACGTTTTCGGGTATTAATAATTCTCGTAAAATTTTAGTATGCTCTGTGATTGCGACTCTGGTTGATCTTTCACATCATAAAAAAATTATTGAGATTATTAAATACACCATTGTGAAACAGAGGAGGTTCTGGACTGATAGCGTGTCCAGATGGCAGCAAAATTCGAGATCGAAAAATTCAATGGGAATAATTTTTCGTTGTGGAAAATGAAGATGCAGGAAGTGCTGTGGAATGATAATTGCCTACTAGCAATTGGTGAAAAGCCGGCGGGTGTGACGGAGGAGAAATGGAATGATATGGACGGAAATGATATTGCCAACATCCATTTGGCTTTGGCAGACGGGGTCCTATCGATCATTGCGGAGAAAAAGATGGCAAAATAAATATGGGATACTCTAACAAAGCTATACGAGGCCAAGTCACTTCACAACAAAATTTTCCTGAAGAGAAAATTGTACACTCTTCGGATGGAGGAGTCATCTTCGGTGACCGACCACATCAAAAACCTCAATACTCTGTTCGCTCAACTCACGGCGTTGGGCTATAAAATTGTGGATACTGAACGCGCGGAGATTCTACTCCAGAGTTTTCCAGATTCGTATGACCAACTCATCATCAACATCACCAATAATATCCTGACGGATATGCTGCTCTTTAATGATGTTGCAGTCGCGGTTCTTGAAGAAGAAAGTCGGTACAAGAACAAGGAGGATAGACAGACAACTTCGCACCAAGCAGAAGCTCTGTCAATGGAGAGAGGAAGGATGATGGAGCGTGGTTCTAGTGGGAGCCAAAATCATGGCAGGTCCAAATCAAGGAGTAAGAAGAGGAATGTCACATGTTTCAATTGTGGCAATAAGGGGAACATTAAGAAGGATTGTTGGAATAAAAAGAGTGGTGAAAAGGGCTCTTAGGGGAATGTGGTGAGTACTTCTGGAAGTGGAGATATACTAGTCAGTGAAGCGGAAACGACTACTGGAAGCAAGCAACATCTCGACGATGCCTGGATTATCGACTCAAGAGCAACATGGCACATGACGTCTCGACGGGAATGGTTTGACCAATATGAAACCATCCTGGAAGGACTTGTGTACATGAGGAACGATCACACTCTGAAGATCATTGGAGTTGGTACCATCAAACTGAAGATGCATGATGGCATAGTACGGACCGTCCAAGGAGTACGTCATGTGAAGGGCCTGAAGAAGAACATATTGTCTTTAGGACAATTTGATGACATCGGATGCAAGAATCGCACCGAGAATGGAGTGATGAGAATCGTGAAGGGTGCTCTTGTGGTAATGAAGGCAGAGAAGATATCAAAGAACCTATACGTGCTTATGGGTGAAATGTACAAGGAGGCGGAGATGGTTGTTGCATCAACTACCTCGACGGAAGCATTGACGATGTTATGGCATCGGAATCTTGGTCATATGTCAGAACAAGGCCTGAAGATTCTTTCGGATTAGAAGTTTCTACCTGGGCTGACAAAGGTATCCCTACCATTTTGTGAGCATTGTGTTTTGAGCAAGAAACACAGGTTAAAGTTCGGGACGTCAACAGCAAGAATTCAGGAGATCTTGGAGTTGATCCATTCCGATGTTTGGCAAGCACCGGTTATATCCCTATGAGGAGAAAGGTACTTTGTATCATTTATTGACGATTATTCCAGGAGATGTTGGGTGTACCCAATCAGGAGGAAGGCAGATGTTTTAGAAGTCTTCAAAACATTCAAAGCGTGGAAGGAGCTTGACTCTAGAAAGAAGATCAAGTGTCTGAGGACAGACAATGGTGGAGAATATACAATCAAGGACTTTGATACTTTTTGTCAAAAGGAAGGTATCAAGAGGCAGTTCATGGTATCGTACACTCTTCAGCAGAATGGAGTGGCAGAGCGGATGAACAGAACCCTGTTGGATAGAACAAGGGCGATGCTGAAGACTGCAGGTATTGCCAAATCTTTTTGGGCAGAAGCAGTGAATACCGACTGTTATGTGATCAACCGATCTCCTTCAATGGCGATTGAGCTGAAGACACCAATGGAGATGTGGACTGGTAAACCCGCTGACTATTCTCGGTTACATACTTTTGGAAGTCCTGTATATGGAATGTTTAATGATCAGGAAAGATCGAAGTTGGATTCGAGATCCAGAAAATGTATCTTCTTGGGGTACGTTGATGGTGTGAAGGGGTATCGTTTGTGGGATCCCACTGCCCACAAATTTATCATCAGCAGAGATGTCATCTTTGCAGAATACAAGGTGCAAATGACAACTGATCAAGACATGGAGAAGGAGATTACAGAAACCACAATAGTCGAAGTAGAGGAAAAGTCCAAGGAAGAACCAGTTTCCTCTGAGGCATTACCAGAGCATGATGATCAACTACCGGTTGAGTCTGGACCACGACGGTCAACTCGGGAGAAAAGAGAACCAGTATGGCACTAAGACTATGTCACTGAGAGCAATATTGCATATTTCTTATTAACAGAGGATGGATATCCATCTTCTTTTGTGGAGGCAACCTAGAGTCCAGATGTATCCTCATGGATGGCGGTGATGTAGGAGGAACTTGAAGCCCTGCACAGGAACAATACTTGGGATCTTGTTCCATTACCTCGTGGAAGGAAGGCTATCGAAAACAAATGGGTCTTTAAGATCAAGCGGGATGGAAATAACCAGGTGGAAAGATATCGTGCAAGATTGGTGGTCAAAGGATTTGCTCAGAAGGAAGGTATTGATTTCAATGAAATATTTTCTCCTATTGTTAGACTGACAACTGTTCGGATAGTTCTGGCGATGTGTGCTACATACAGCTTACATCTAGAGAAGTTAGATGTGAAAATTGCTTTTCTCCATGGTGATCTTGATGAAGAGATCTATATGCTCCAACCGGAAGGGTTTGTAGAAG
This sequence comes from Viscum album, assembly GCA_963277665.1. Classification (NCBI taxonomy): domain Eukaryota; kingdom Viridiplantae; phylum Streptophyta; class Magnoliopsida; order Santalales; family Viscaceae; genus Viscum; species Viscum album. The sequence goes on along the minus strand of OY728137.1, from coordinate 439,467,912 downwards.
AAGGTAAAGAGAACTTGGTTTGAAGGTTGAACAAATCTCTGTATGGTCTCAAACAGGCACCGAGGTGTTGGTACAAGAGATTTGATTCCTATATCATGAGCCTTAGATACGACAGACTTCATTCAGATCCTTGTGCATATTTCAAGGGTTCGGATGGTAATGATTTCATCATTCTTCTGTTGTATGTGGATGACATGTTGGTTGCAGGCCCCAACAATGATCATATCCAGGAGACGAAGGCATAGTTGGCTAGGGAGTTTGATATGAAGGACTTGGGACCATCAAAAAAGATTCTTGGGATGCAGATTTACCAAGACAGATATAATGGGAAGATTTGTCTATCACAGAAGAGTTACTTACAGAGAGTCTTGAAACGCTTCAACATGCAAGACTGTAAGCCAATCTCTACCCCTCTTTCCATTAATTTCAAGTTATCCTCCGCGATGAGTCCTAGCAGTGAAGCAGAGAGGATGGAAATGTCTCGAGTACCATATGCATCGGCAGTGGGTAGTCTAATGTTCGCTATGGTTTGTACTAGACCAGACATTGCACATGCAGTGGGAGCAGTTAGTCGGTACATGGCGAATCCAGGACAGGAGCATTGGAGCACAGTGAAGAGGATCCTGAGATACATCAAGGAGACCTCAAGTACTGCATTATGTTATGGAGGATAAAATTTTACTGTCAGAGGCTATGTTGATTCAGATTTTGCAGGTGATTCTGACCGGAGGAAATCCACTACTGGTTATGTGTTTACTCTTGTAGGAGGAGCTGTGAGCTGGATTTCGAAGTTACAGTCAGTTGTGGATTTATCCACGACGGAGTCAGAGTTTATGGAAGCTACACAGGCTTGCAAAGAGGCTATTTGGATGAGAAGGTTGTTGGAGGAGCTCGGGCACAGACAGATGCAGATTCCATTATTTTGTGACAGTCAGAGTGCCTTGCACATTGCAAGGAATCCATCTTTTCATTCCAGGATGAAGCACATTGGGGTAAAATATCACTTTGTCCGAGATGTGGTGGAGGAAGGAAGTGTGGATATTCAAAAGATTCATACTAAAGAAAATCTGGCAGATTTCCTGATGAAGGAGATTAACTCTGATAAGTTCAGATGGTGCAGATCCTCGAGCGGCCTCGTAGAGACTTGAGCAGCATGGTTGGGCAGATAGAAAGGATGTGTGGAGATATGATTGGTTCTCAATCAAATCTCCAAGTGGGATATTTGTTGGCGAACGTCCATTTGCAGGACGGTGGCCGCCCCCTTCTTTGTCAAAGGGGGGGTTGTGGTGTTAGGTGGTGGGTAGCCAAACCCCCACCAAACCTCCAACGGGTGAAGGAAAGGGGAAGGGGTGAGGAGGCCTATAAAATGAGGCTCTCCCCTCTTCTAAATGGAATCCCTCATCTATCCCATCATCATCTGGTTTATCTCATCCGGTTATATTTGTGGTATTAGTGAGGTGGTTTCCCCATTTATTAAAGAGAGATATTTACAAGAGATTTCTCCTTGTAATAGTGAGGGAGTGTGTACCCACTTTTACCCCATAGTGATCCTTCTATCCTCCCGTGGTTTTTTACCCCTTCCATTTGGGGGTTTTTTCACGTTACATCTGGTGTCCTATTTTTCCGTATTTTGCACTTTATTTTTATCTCGTGATTATTGTTGCACCGTGGGCTAATCATTTACGGTCCTAACAAAAATCTCCTTCTTGTCATTTCTGGACCACCCCCTACCATCCCTCCCACCACCGCCAGTACGCTCCCCACATTAAATCCAAGGTGATCTCCATACACCTCCAGAGGAAGCTCTTGGAGGGCCCACATCTCATTGTAGTCGTTGATACTTAGAATACGTTTGGCATCTGGAATCATCCAATGGAACGCCCCCAGAATCACAACAGGAAACTCACACCCCCTTCCTCGCATATCGATCAACTCAAAGTCATCTTTTGTCTTCCACGCCCATGCCTCTGAGTCAAACACCTCAAAGTACATGACGTTTTTTTTTTCAGAAGTCAGCACACCTTCTCAACAACATAAACAAATAAACCTATCTAATTCCATCGCTAAATCTAGAAATAGTTTATCAATCTACCAATTTTAGAAAATGGTTATTTTATTATATTATAAAATTTTCCAAGGACACTATAATCTCACCAGCATATGATTTTGTAGTGTAGAGGATGGGTGGTGATTATGATCAGCTCCACATGGTCTTTAATATAAACAACTCGGTTGGGGTTTGGGATGCGTTGAAATAGTTTAGTTGTAGTTCTGCAGACAAATAAGTGACGGACTACCCTCGGTCAGAGGTCGTAGAAAAATAGCATGCCTTGGTTGGAAAACACCAATACGAGGACTGAGGGGGATACAAAATCCAAGAGAATGTGCCTTTATTTTGCGGATACATTACTCAAATAAGGGTAGTAAATAGTTTGAGGGTGTGGCCTTGAATAAGATGACCTGAAATCATTTTGGATCGGAGCATGTGTTGGTTGATAAAGTTGGACCATGGGTCATGCAGTTTCATTCCTTGCACACCATCCTACACGTCCTTAGGGTTTCTAAAGTCGCCCAACTGAGGATCTCAAAAACAATTTCAGACGGTATGCATGCCCCATTACTCTCCCCCATGCCCAGATCCTTAGCTAAAGAGGAAGAACAGACACGGTAGAAATTAATAGGAGGCCGATTGTTTTAAATTTAAAAATAAGAGGTGTAGAAGGCGGGATTGACCAGATACGGCATCCAATTTTAGGATTATTTAAATCTTGAAAAGATAGGGAAAAAATAAGAGGTGTGCATATCTTTAACTGGAATTAAAGGCTTGATTGACAGAAGCTATGGTCCTCTTTGGGTACTTGGGGGACTTTTGGTCCCCCATTTTCATCCCCTATATTTAAATGGAATTAAAGGAATGTTTTGATCATTGAAAGTCATTGAATTTTGGGATGGCCCTCCGACCCATTCTAAGGGGTCCAGCATCCTCTTCAATACCATGAATAACTGAAATATCCAGTTTACCCGAGATGATGCCACGTTTATAAAAAAAAATTGGTCCTTGGATTAAAATTCAATAAAAAATGCACCTTTTAGAATTTTTTCAAAAATCCATTTTTACCTTATGTTGTTATTACCGCAATACAACTGTAATAAATCATATAAACAAATTAAAACATTAAAAAAATGTATCAAAAACATTAAAAAATCAAAAAAAAAACAAAAACACTGAATAATAAAATGCTATTTAAAATTCTATAAAATGTCAATAAATTAGAAAAAAAATAATAACATATAAAAAAAGTTGATATAAAAAAACATTAAAGTGTTGATACAAAACATAAACATATCAAAACCAACAGTTATATATAAAAAACTTTGATATAAATTACTATTTAAAGCATATAAATTTATAAAAAATTTATCACATTGAAAAATATAAATTTCCTATAAATTTTTATTTTTCAAAATATATAAATTTTGTATTTCATAAATAATATTGTAAACAACTATTAAGCTTTGCAAGTTTAAAAAATATTTTTTATGAAAGAAATTAAAAAAATGTACTTAGAAAAATGTAACAAAACATTATTACATTTAAAAGTTAAATAAAAATATTGTTTGGAAGAAATAAATTTTTCTCAAATAAAAAGAAACCCGTTATTTTATAAATGTATAACCATTTTTATGCTTTAATTTTTTAAATGCATAAAAATAATATATTTTATAATAGAACTAAAAAGAAAAAATACCAATTTCTAGAAAAATTCACATTTTTATTTAAATGGAAAAATGTCAAGGAATAATTTCCATTATAAAAAACAAAAAAATAATAAAAAATAGATGGCGAAAATATAAATTAAATTTTAATGAATGTATTTATATTAAATTAAATTACATATAATATATATTAAATATTTTACATAAATTTTATAAAAATAATATAATTTACCATTTAAATATATATATATATAATACATAAATAAAAATGTAAATAAAATGTACATATTTACGAAGTTCTAGTGGAGGTTCCAGTGGAAGTTCTGGTGAAGGTTCCAGTGGAAGTTCTAGTGGATTTTCCAGTTCTAGTGGAGGTTCTAGTGGAGGTTCCAGTGGTGGTTCCATTGGAGGTTCTAGTGGAGGTTCCAGTGGAGGTTCTAGTGGATGTTCTAGGTTCCAGTGGATGTTCCAGTAGATGTTCTGGTGGACCTTATAGTAGACATTCTAATTGAGGTTCCAGTGGATGTTCTAGTGGAGGTTCCGATTGAAGTTTTATTGGAGGTTTCGGTGGAAGTTTCAGTCGAGGTTCCAGTGGAATTTCCAATTGAAGTTCCAATTGATGTTCCACAATAAAACAAAAGTTTATATTTATAAATTATAGAATATATCAATAAAAATTAAATTTTGATAAATATATTTATATTTAATGAAATTATATATAATATATGTAATGTATTTTATTCAACATCTATACTAACAACAACTATAAATCTATTAAGAGGAAGTTCAAGTGGAAGTTCTAATAGAGGTTTCGGTGGAGGTTCCAAGTTCTAGTGGAACTTCTAGTGGATATTCCAGTGGAGGTTCCAGTGGAAGTTCTAGTGGAGGTTCCATTGGAGGTTTCAGTGGAGGTTCTAGTGTAATTTCCAATTGAAGTTTCAATGGATGTTACACAATACAACAAAAGTGTATATTTATAAAATAATAGAATATATTAATAAAAAATAAATTTAAATAAACATATTTATATTAAATGAAATTATATATAATATATGTAATATATTTTATTCAACATATATACTAATAACAATTATAAATCTATTAAGAGGAAGTTCCCATGGATGTTCCATTGGAGGTTCCATTGGAGGATACAGTTCCAGTGGAGGTTCCAGTGGAGATTCCATTGCAGGTTCCAGTGGGGGTTCTATGTTCTAGTGGAACTTCAAGTGGATGTTCCAATGGAGGTTCTAGTGGAGGTTCTAGTGGAAGTTCCAGTAGAGGTTCAACTGGAGGTTCCCGTGGAGGTTCCAGCGGAGGTTTCAGTGGATGTTCCAGTAGAGGTTCTAGTGGAATCTCCAATTGAAGTTCCAATGGATGTTCCACATTACAAAAAAAGTATATATTTATAAAACTCTAGAATATATTAATAAAAATTAAATTTTTATAAACATATTTCTATTAAATGCAATTATATATAATATATGTAATATATTTTATTCAACATATGTACTAATAACAATTTTAAATCTATTAAGAGGACGTTTCGGTGGAGGTTCCAGTGGATGTTTTAGTGGAGGTTATAAAGGACATTCTGGTGGAGGTTCCAGTGGTTGTTCCAATGGATGTTCCAGTGGAGGTTACACTGGATGTTTCAGTAGATGTTTCAGGTTCTAGTGGAAGTTCTAGTGAAAGTTCCAGTGTAGGTTCCAGTGGAGGTTTTTGTGGAGGTTCCATTGGAGGTTCCAGTGGAGGTTCCAGTGGACGTTCCAGTGGAGGTTCCAATGGACGTTCAGGTAGATGTCCTAGTGGAGGTTCTAGGGAAAGTTCCAGTGGAATTTCCAAATGAACTTTCAATGGATTTTCCACAATACAACAAAAGTATATATTTATAAAACTATAGAATATATTAAAAAAATAAAATTTTAATAAACATATTTATATTAATTGCAATTATATATAATATATGTAATATATTTTATTCAACATCTATACTAATAAAAATTATAAATTTATTAAGAATATGTTTTAGTGGATCATAAAAAATATTCTTATATGTTTAAAAAAATTGCATGACTTTAAAAATATTAAAGAAAATTTATTAGTTTTAATCAAATAATTAAAAAACTACTTTTTAAAGATAAATTATTGTATTTTGTAAATGTCATAAAAACTTTTTTTACACAAAAAAATCATTTTGTTTACAATAATAATTGTATTTACAATTAAATAAACTCAAAATTTAATTACACATTTAAAATAAATCATGACTTTAATGATATCAAATAAAATCGATTAATTTTCTCCTAAATGATTAAAAATCTATTTTTATCCCATATTTTTTAGTTTTTTTTTTAAATGTAATGTAATTTTTTTAAAAAAAATTCTTTTAATTACATATATGATTTGTTTTAAAATATAATTAACTCATTGATATTTAACATGTTTTTATAAAATGCACACACTTGTAAATATTAACTAAAATATATTGACTTTATTCAAATAACAAAAAACTGAAAAGATGTATTATTTGGTCAACTTTAAGAAGTGCGTAATATTTTTTTATATAGGAAAAATAAAATTTCATTTACAAATATCATCAGTTTAAAATATATCACAATTATTATTATTTATTTAATATATAATATAATATTATAAACTAAAAATATGGAATTTCTTTTATTTGAGAGAGATAGATCATATCTTGTAACATTTTTTTCCACAAGACCAACATACCCTTCATTTCGTACCATTACCTGATCATGCGAGTTATAAAAAATACCACATGTCATCATCTCAGCACGTCACCAGAATATCCATTATTTTGTGGGATTGGAGATGATTTTTTTATTTATTTTGATAATCAACTTTTACAAGTTGATGGTAACCTTAACAAAGTTCATAAACCCACAATCATGAAGCTTTAGTACGTGGCCATTACAAAGTCATGGATCAAACATCCAACAACAATCCCCACCTAGCTGATACAAATTTTTGAACCACAATAATCGACATGAAAAGATGCACATCCAGCAATCATAATGCATGACTGAATGGGTCTGGTACCGATGAAAAATCAATACCCTCTCATTCATCCAAATCTGTACTACCACAAAAATGGGTTTTTGCAACTCTACCCTTTAATAGCACTAAAAAACAAGAACTAATAAAGGGGTACCTTTATTAGGGATAAAAATGCTGATAAAGGTTATTTTTAACAGCGTCAAAAAAAGCGTTGTTAAAAGTACCCCTTTAGCGGCCCTTTTTTAGCGTTGTTAAAGGGAGCCACTTTATCAACCCTTTTTTTAGTAGCACTGATAAAGTGGGTGCTTTATCAGTGTTTTTTGCAAGCATTGATAAAAGGTATATTTCAAAAAAATATTTCATAAAAAATAATATATTGATATATAAATATATAAGTATCTTTATATTTATATAAATACATAAGTATATTTATATAGATATAAATATAATATATATTTTTTAAAAATGTTTTAGATAAGTATAAATAGATATTTGTATTTAATATATAAGATATGTAGTGAAAATGGTTTATAAAATATTTTAAAAAATATTATTAATAAATAATTTTTAATTTATCATGGAGTAATAGTTATTTAATAACAATTTTAAGACAAAAAAAATAGAGAAATTAATAAAAGATCTAAAATAAGTTGAAAACGTCACTCAAACTTCAAACGACCATAACTTTTGATCTGGGTGTCCGTTTGAGCTCTGAAGTATATCAAATCCAAGCTTGTGATGAGCTATACACCATTTTAGTTAGGGAAATGCTAGTCCCTACTTTTTTTTAGCAAAAAAAGGTCCATAAAGCCTCCAAAACCAATTTTTTAGTCCGGATGTCCAATTTTTTTAACATTCGATGGAATTTCATCCTCGTTTTAGGGGGGATTTTTTCCCTTTTTCAATAATGAATGAATTTATTCTGAGGGATTACATTAATATTGATATTATGGATTGGAAATTTTATCATTTTTCACAATGTATTGTTATTTATAATCAAATATATTACAATATATAAATATTTTTTATATATTCACACAAAAAAAATTTAATTTTATAAATATTTAATTAAAATTATTTACATATAAAATATATTTATCAATAAATTAGGCTTATCTAAATAAAAAACTATTATCTATTTTATTTAAAATACAAATATATTAATATTTATAAACTTATATAATGTGTGTGTGTGTGTTTTTGTGTGTCTCTATTAAAAGCTGATATATATTAATATACGAAAAAATATACAGATAAAAAATACAACTAAATATATATAAATAGATCGATATAATTATATATTAATATATGAATAAATATATATATATATATATAAGTATATAAATATATAAATAGTATTGTACATGTATATATATATATATTAATATATATATATATATATTAATATATATATATAAATATTAATATAAGAATAAATATATATATGTTAACATAAATATAAATATGTTAATATAATTATATATTAATATAGTAATAAATATAACTATATATATATATATATTAAAGGGAATCCCATAGAGTGGCCTTTTTGAACCATCCACACTCGAGAACCCCCCTTCCCACGAAGAGATCATCCGGAGATGCCCCAGCCGGGAAGGAGTCAATGCCAGCCGAGATGACATTGCATCCCATGGGGTTACACCTCGATCAGCGATGGTTCGTCATAGCAATCCTTCATCCAGGTGAAGTGCGCCCATTCTGCTCAGCCGATGAGACACCAGGTAACCCGGCAAGAGGAGTGGTACATGGGAGGCAGAAATTCCCCCAAGAGTGGGCTCCCAGGAATCGAACCCCAGACCTCACCGAACACCGTTGTCATGGCCCTCGATCTTGCACCACTATGCCACTGCTGAAGCGGCAATAAATAAATATATCATTAAATGGACAATAAATCAAAATAGAGGAGTGGTAAAGGGTTCAGGCATAGAGTGGGAGGTCTCGATTTGGAATCCTGAGGGAGGCAGGGGTGCTAGCGCTATTAAAGGGTTGGGGTGGGGCTGGGGTGTGCTGGGGTGGTAGGGGTGTGTGGGGGCGAGCGAGGGTGCTTCATAGTGTTGTTGAAGGGGGGATGGGGGTCAATAATTGTTAAAAACCCCCTCTGATCTGCATATTTTTTGTTACATTTTTTAACATTTATCATCACTTTTTTAAAATCACTGATAAAAATGGTCTTTTAATAGCGCTAAAAAAAATCGCTGATAAATGTGACCCCTTTATCTTCGCTGATATTTACAACGCTTTTTTTAGCACTATAAATGGAATTTTCTAGCACTTTTAAATCCAATATCTGCAGTAGTGCTAATATAATTGTTGGGGGTTGTTGTTATAAAATAAGTAGGTAGAATGAGGAGAAAAATATAACCTTGATGCGTGAATTGAATTCACATTCCAAAAAGGGTTTGATCCACCCCTACGTTGATGATGTAGGGTTCTCAGTGGAAGTATCCCTCGAGGATTTCCCTGTTAAAGGCAGTATCCTCTTCATCGTTGCCAACTTTTGTGGGCCTTAATTATGGTTCCTCTTTAATGACGATTCCTTTTCAACTATCTGTCTATAAGTCCCTAACCTTAAAACATTACATATTCTTGAGATACGTCAATAATTTTACTTTAATTCACATCGCTGGTCTTTTAAAGTTTAGTGTTTTAAATAATTTGTCCATTATTAATACATATCATCCCATAATCAAATAAAAGGATACTATCGATACACTATTCATTTTTTCTACAAAAGAAAACCCTTGAAAAATCATGATTTCTTTTCTTGATAAAAAACATTTTAACTTCTTCATTTATCTTACTCATCCTTATACCCTGTTGAAACATTTCAAAAAACTTGGAATGATCATAAAAACTCAGTAAGGGATAAAACAAGGAAAGAAAACATTAGTTAATGAATATTTATAAACCCATGAATTCATAAGAATAAGGAAAACATAATAGCCATCATAAATCAAAAAGGTAACTTATGGAATCCATATCATACTTTGTAGATTTCATAGCCACATAGAGAGTAACCTTCATGGTTTCATTTGGAATACCCATCACAATATATTTCCTAAATCTCTTAGGAGAAACCTTAACGTTTACCTCCATCACGTTACCCAATGCATTGGAGAGTTATTACGGGCTCACCGGCCCTCGGTTTATCACAGAAACACCCATATACATAAGAAATTCCCAAGAACCATAATATAATCAAAGCACATGAACAAGTATAAATGAAAAATAACATTTCTATATTGCAATCATAAGACATTATTTCAAGGTATGGATAATATCAATCCATTCTCAAAACCATTTTCAATGCCAAAATACCTCAAATATAATATGGTATTTACTTTTCATTTCAAATAAATTACTGCTTTTAGATGAATCCAAATATCAAATAATTATTGCAATGGTGGAAAGGTCATTTTCGCCACGCACACTAAAAATAAACATTCTTTTTGTCGTTTAGTAAAATGCTTCGTAAAAAAATATTCATTTTGAAAACCATTGAATGAAATTAAAAGTAAAAGGGGTTGATTATAAACTATATAAAAGAAAGTTTTATAAAAATCAAAATATGACTCAATGAAAAAATATTGATATTAAGTCCCTTACTTTGAGATAATAAATGAAATGCACCATTCATGGAGATGATAGGCTGTATGTACGCATGAACACTACTTTCATTTCTTTGTCATGTTAAAGGAAAGAAAAATAAATGATACATAGGTATTTTATAATTCTATTATAACATCTATGTTATATATGTTACATAAATTGATTAAAACCATCCTTTATACATTCCATGTATGGCATGAACGAGTCATATCATTTTGAGGGGGTGGTAATCCACACTTCCTCAAATGAAATTATCATATTTACATATAATGGAAAGCATAAAGGTTTGCTGTAAATAAAAATTACAAAAGCCTAAAGACAATATAAATATAATATATATCATATATAAATATAGTTTCATAATAATGTCCACCTTGATAGGTGGTTGGAGAAAATTGAACAATCATAGTTCCGTGAGGTAGTAGTTCATCGTACAAAGAAACAATGTGTTCTAAATCTATTAGATGGAGGTGTGTGTAAGTGTAGGTGGAACCCTTAGAATAAAACAATCCTATTATATTTAGGATAATGGTTTTTTTATAAAATAATGGAATAAAAATAGGTTAGGGGGTTGGAGAAGGAAAATAAATGAATAGAGCTTGAGAGAAGACGTTTCCTCTAAATCGGGTAACTCCATTTGATTTGAGCCAAAAGGCTTCTTTATGTTTCATTCTTCCCAAGGTAAGACTTATAGAAGTAAAGGAGGGGTGTTTTGATCTTATTTTAGAATAATTTGGATGATAATAGGGGCTTGAGAGGTGTGACTAAGTGAGTAGAGGTGGTGACCTTTTATAAGAGGGAGAAGGGGCACTTTAGGAAAGTCTTGAAATATTGTTTTATTATAAATTTATTTTCAAATTATAATAGTTACAAAGTGATATATTGAAGGTATAATATGTGTATGGGTATAAATACTCTCAACTAATAGGTTTTATAGATGATTAGGTCACAATTTTAAACTTATCATTTGGATTTAACCCTTGGTTAAATAAATTAACTCTTACCATGTCTTCATATATTTTTACGCTATATGGTTAATATGGTTACTATAAAATGCCAAGAGAACCTCAAGTAGATCATTAATGACATTTCTAACATTATATAAGTTATTTGACTTAATATAAGATTTTTATGACTATTTTATCATTTAATAAAATATTATTTGTTTTTAAAAACTCATTTTTTCAATTTTGACACTATTTAGTAATTGATTTATTTTAAAGCCATGAAAATTTTATTTATTCAAAAAAACTACATTAACATAAAGATAAAATGTCATAATCATCGAAAAAAATCCTGGATGTAATCAAAATGTTCATATTATATTTATTTTTAAATTTATAATATCATTTATTTGAATTTTACATTAATCAGGTAATTAGTGCATCATCATTATATCATAAATAAATTTATTTACTTAATGTATAAAAATTATAAATAAAACACCATGATGTAGGAAATATTTCTTTATTTCTAATAACTATTTATAGTCAGATAGATTAGTTATATTACACCACCTTAAAATTGTTTTAGTAAAAGATACATGTTCGTGTTATATTTATCTTTACTTTAAATTAATTATTATAAAATGGTGCTTCTTGTGTCATGAAATATTTCTTTATGCATCTCATATATTTCAGTTGAAAAAATAAAAAATCAATGGTTCTATTTATTGGATACCGCCTCTAAAGTTATTGGAAGGTTCTGAAATATTGGCACAACTTTGAAATTTTGAAACATAATTTTGGTAGGTGCTTCATTTGAATGATAGTGGGAAACAAGTTCAAAGTGTATCTTCAAGTGAAATCAGAATGCAACAATGGAAGAAAAAATGTATATTATTCAAACATCTATATTTGGAATTTAATTTGGTGTGATATAATCTTGACGTTTTTTATATTGATAAAAATGTTATTGACAATTTTATCTTCAAACTGGTTAATGAGCTTGGAAAATCAAAGGACCATATCAATGCTCAGGGGGGCTTACAAACAATGAACATAAAGTGTGATATTTATCCATATGAGAATATAAAGATTTCTCTGATAAAATTTTCAATGAAAAATAGGTATAAAGATATATTCCATCAAATTTTAAATCATGTGAAGGTATCTGATGGGTATTCAAGTAATATATTAAGGTTTGTTGACTTAAACCATCATAGGATACATGGATTAAAAATTTATGATTCACATAATTTTTTATAGTAGTTACTACCATTGGAATTTCCTACATTATTACTTAAAAAGGTTACTATATTTATACTACAATTTTGCACATTTTTTAAACAACTATGTGAGAAAACTCTACAACCATCCAAGCATGACAACTTTCATGAGAGAATTGTATTGAAACATTGTGCAATAGATATGATCTTTACTCCATCATCTTTTACTATCATGATGCATTTAACTATGCATTTGATCGAGGAAACTAAATTAGGATGTCCCATACATTATTGATGGATGTATCCAATTGAGAGTTACTTTAGTTATATGTTTTTAATATTAAGTAAACAATTCTTGGAACTTCATTAAATACATAATTGTGTTCTATTTATTTTATTTCACAGATATCTTGATCATTTGAAATCATAGTGAAAAACAAATACCAACCTAAAGTCTCTTTTATAAAGGCTATTTAGAATAGGATTATATTACCATATGTTATATATACTTTTATGATATTGGGACAACATTAAATTGAGTTGGATGTGTTGAAGATACATTGACTCAATAACAACTATATGGGAAATCAAAAAAATATTTCATGCTATTGGATGATTAGTTGGGAGGAGCTCAAATGTTACACTGATAGAAATGGAATTATGAAAGGCACATAGATATGTGATACTGAATAGTGAAATTTCAAATCTATTTATTTAAGATATTAGGATACAAAAAAAAGATATGAATGAGAGGTCGATCAAGAAATGAGAAAGATATAGAAAAATATGTTAATAAAGAGCTTGTAGATTGGTTTTCATGTCGTGTAAGTTAATAAACATTGCAATCAATATGGATAATAGTTTGATACATATATTATGTAAATATAATAATGTATATTACTTTTGTAGATCATGAATACTGACACTCGTATTGAGTTTTCATACGATTTGAATTTTCTGGGTCGACGTCCTCTAAAAAAGGCCATAAAGTTCAACGCTTACAATGTGAATGGATTTAAATTTCATACAATCGATCAAGAAGAGGGTTTGAAAACATATAATAGTGGTATATTTATGGTTTCCTAAATGGGATACTATGTAAAGTTTACTGATATTATCGAATTATACTACCGAAATCATTTTTCAGTTTTTTATTCAAATCTAAATGGGTTGATATTACCAGGGGTATTAAAAGAGATTCCTTACAATTTACTTATTCAAACTTTTCTCACTTGAAGGATGTCAGTGAAAATTAATTACATGATCTTTATATCTTATCATCACAATAAAAAATGGTATATTATGTGGATTGTGTCATGGATGAAGGGTGAAGTGTTTTTGTTCACATAAAACAAAGTGAATTGTATGATATGGGTGATGAAGTGAATGATTTTACCTCTAAGATTTAATACCATAAACATAAACAAATGAACTTATCTATCCATCTTGATATTGAAAATATTAATCTTGAAAGGGAGGATGAAGTATATGAAGTAATTATGGAGCAGGAAAATGACATGATTGATGGAAAAAATGATTGCATGTGTAGTCATCCAAAAATTTATCAACCTCTTTTGTTATATGTGCTATCATTTATTGTCAAAGCTATGTATATTTTTTTTTGGTACTGTTAATATATTATCATTTCTAAATTTTTTTCTATATTAATTTTTTGAAATATGTGTTCTAAAGTTAATTTTATTTGATTAAATGATAGGAATGTCGAGGAGGAAGTGTTTCACTAATCCCAGTCAACTCTTAGCATCTAAGACAGTGTCTCCCCATTCAGCAGTGAGGGATTAGATCATCAATCCCATTTTTTCACAAGGACATTTGAGGTTGATAGTTATAGGTAAAAATTTTAATGTGAAAAAAGTTATTGAACTTTTTTATACTACTAACTATTTTTTCATAAAAGAAAAAAACAAATTTACTATGGAGTTAAATTTGAAAATTTCATATGATTGGAATCTAAACAGTTATAAAATATTTGTCTTGTTTTGCTGTTATGGGGTGCCTGTGGATGATTCCGTCGGATTATTTGGCCACGTTCTAGGCCAACTAGTGGTAGAGATGGTTACCCTTCTAATTACCTATGCTGATTAGAGGCATGCGCCTCATTATTGGAAAAATGAAGTCTTTGATTCACAGATAAAGGTAATTTTAATAAATTATGGTTTAATTTAATTTCATTATGTTACTAAATTCTTATATTTTATAAATGAATCTATTTATACAATTCAGGAACAAGGGTCTCATATAAAGATGTAAGATTTAGTGGCCGTCTTTCTACAAAATGTGTTCATTGAATTGTGTCATAGGATGAATGGATCTGTCTGTTGTGATATTTCATGAATGGATTGTAGTAAGTAGAAAAATCATACAACTTCAAAATCATTTGATACACAAAATTTTATTGGTTTTATGTTTAAATTTAAATATAAAACACTGTTTAATTTTCAACATAATTAACATGTAGGTGCTGGTAGTAGGAAGTGACGACAGAGATGGAGAGGGTTTCAAGTAGATTTCATTGGGTTTTTATATGTAGTAATGAATTTGGAACACCACACAATGTAAATTTTTACTATTTCATATACATTTTCAGTTTTCAGAGTGATTTCTTAGGGTCTATTGCACCAGATTGTCCAAAATGATTTAGATACTTAATGTTATCAATGCGGTACATCAAAAACTCATTGAGTTGGTGTATTTTTTTCAAATTTGATTGGGAGGATATATGTAGTGATTATTTATATCTTGATGTGTCATAATTGGATATCTGTTTTTGTTTGGCTATTTTGGGGTTGCAGATTCTGCAGTTGTAATTTTTTTTTAAAATAGATATATCGC
Source organism: Viscum album (assembly GCA_963277665.1). Classification (NCBI taxonomy): domain Eukaryota; kingdom Viridiplantae; phylum Streptophyta; class Magnoliopsida; order Santalales; family Viscaceae; genus Viscum; species Viscum album. The sequence goes on along the minus strand of OY728137.1, from coordinate 439,452,524 downwards.
ATCATTTTAAACCACTTCCATAAATCCAAAATTATTATTTATCCATGTTTTTACCTTCCAAAAAATGAATGTGAGAGAGTGGTGGATTAAACCTCCACAAACAAAACCACCGCTAAACAAACATTCATTGATGGTTCTCAGAAACCAACACTAAATGGATGGAACTGATGGGAGTTGAATGTTGACACCAACTTTAGCGGTGGTATTTAGAAACTATCCCAGAATCATATGGCGGTGGTTTAAACCACAAATATATATTGAATTTTTTTTAGTGGGTGTCACTATAAAACCCAAATGTCGGACTATGAGGTTGTTGGTGTCTTGATTTGATTAGGGACAAACCAAGAGACATGCTACCATCTTAGTGATTGATTTGGCCTAAGGAATGGGAATGAGATTGAAGACCCCTAGATTGGGTTCATGGTGTGAAATATGTCTTCAGGGGCCATGGGGGTGCCCCAGTTTGATATTGACACTGAAGAGGGGTAGTGCAGAGGAGTTGGACTATAAGTATGGGCGTCACCTTTGAACCTGAGAGATGCCAGCTTGATCCCTATGATAGTGAGAATAGATGATGAAAGTAATATAGAATAATGAATGAAATAGTAAAACTTATAAAATGAAATTATAAAATAAATAGTAAAATGTGATATAAGATATGAGGTTTTGGTGATGGAGGGTGATCAGGGTGAAATGTTTATCATTTACATTTTGGGGATGGTAATTCCCCCAGGTGTATGATTTATTTGTTCTTTATATATATTATGGTTTTGGGGAGGGTTAAGGCCCACAGTTTTATATGTTTCTTTTGGTTCTGAGGATGGTGGATACCCCCGAGTGTAGGTTGATATAGTTATAGGGAGGGTTAAGTCTCCCATGTGTAGTATATGGTTCTATAAATGGTGGATTCCCCTAGGTAAAATTTATTATGGTATTGGGAATGTTTTATTCCACTTGGTGGATATGTGGTTTTGGGTAGGGGATGTGACCCCCCCCCCCCCTCCAGGGGAGGAGGATATGTGGTCTGGGAAGGGGATACAATCCCCTTAGAGGATGGATATATGGTTCTAGGAGAGGGATTAAAACCCCCCATGTGGATGGATTTTTTAAATTCCTGGGATGTTTATATTTCCCCTGGGTGGATCATCATGTTCTGGGGATGGGTATGTTTCCCCTAGGTGGTTACTTGTACTCAAAACACTCTGAAACTAGATGAAGTAGGTATAGTTGATCTTTGTGTTTCATTAAAACACGAGGATTGATGGTGGTTAATTTCTTTGTTTTTAGTAGCTGTTTATTTATCCTCAGTATATCACATGTGCATACACGATATATATTGGCTATGTTGGGGAAACGGTTGTTGGTGTCCTACTGAGTTATACTCACACTATGCTCGGGCCTCAATGATACTTTGGTACCTGGTTAGACCTCATTGTTCGCAAGTTCAGTTAAGAAAGAGGCCCAATGTTGTTTAATATGGCTGGAGCAACTCAGTGGGATTTATAGACTGGGATTGATGTAGGGCTTGAGGATAGAAATAGATCCTCTAGTGTATTTTATTTTATCATTTTATTTTGAATATGGGATCATCCAAATGGAAAACCAAATATATCTATATGATTATATGAAATTAATTTACATTTATTATGAAATGGTTTTGTTTTTCTCCATGTATTTAGATTGATTATTATTATTTATGTTGTTTGGTTATATTTTGTTGTTATTTCACTCTCGTGTGAGGGTATAGTCACTCTATAGTATCACCTTAGACTCGCATTGTTTTCCAAGAGCCACTAGATTATAGGGAGGGGTTCATGAGGTCACGTAGCACTACAATATGATTATTGAAGAGTGAACTATGTTGGGGTGTTACATTATATATAAAAAATAAAAAATTTGAATAAAATACTTTAGATAAATATCCAGAATAAAAAATAATTTGAATAATTTGAATTTTATAAAACTAATAAACAAATTGAATCAAAAAAAATATATAATTTGAATATTTAAAATTTATAACTTTAATAAAAAAATTAATGAACTTAAAATGAATAAGATGAATGTAATAAAATAAATAAACTGAATAAAAATTTTAAAGAAATAAATCGCATTGTTAAATAAATATTTTATACAATATTTAACTAACTTATTTTAAAATATAACTCGAATAAAAATTAAAAAATGTAATTTGATTTTTTAATATAAATAAGTGGAATTTAACTTTTAAAATAAATAAAGAAAATATTTAAAGTAAATTTACTTCCTTCTTAAATTTAGGTTCAAGATCATAATGATTGTGATAAAAATATATATGAAGGAACTATCCTAAATAAAATATTTACCATTTCTTCCACACCGATTCCATAAAAACAATATTTTAGTAAATATTTCACCAATAATATTATTTTTTTTAATATATAATAAATACTATTAATTTTTAAAATTACTTAATATCGATCATCATAAAGAAAAATTCTCTCCTAGTATTTGTATAAGGATCCAGCCTTAAACATTACTTATTATTGAATTAAATGAATAATTCACATTGAGGATATTTTCAGGTTTAGATTTTTAGAGAATTTGGACATAACTATTACATATAAAATATTACAAAGTAGCCACATCTACTCAGCTTCCATTTTTTTCACAAAATAAAAACTCTTGAACACAAGAGTCATGTCTAGTTCCTTGTTTTAGACAGCCTGGCATTTCCTTGATCCCATCCTTGACCCTATTCATCTTTATGTCCTGTGAAAAACATTTCAAAAAAAACTTGGTATGAGCATAAAAAACTCAGTAAGGGTTATAACAATACGGAAAGAAAACATTAGTCCATGTATACATAAGAATCAATGAAATCATACTTTACTCATAAAACATAAGCAATTTAACATACCTCGTGAAATCATGAATAAATCATAGAAATCATAAGACATAAAGGTAACTTGAGGCATTCATAACATTATTACATAGGGAGTAACCCTCATGGTTATGTTTGGAATACCCATTATAGTATATTCCCTAAATCTCTTCGGAGAAACCTTAACGTTTAACTCCTTCGCGTTACCCAATGCATTGGAGATTTATATCGAGCTCACCCGCCCTAAGTTTATCACGGAACCACCCGTCTTCAAAAAAAGTTCCCAAGAACCATAACATAATCGTATGACACAAAACATGCATAAAATAAAACATAAAATTCCCACATTGCAATAACAATATAACATTTTAAGATATTGAAACAATGAATCCATTCTAAAACCCATTTTCAAAACCATTTAAAACATTTAATAAAGAGATTTTTGAATCGAAGTGTCCCATACCACATTGAATCTTTTAACATTTTAAACAATTAATATCCATATAAATAAATCCTTAAAACCATTTTGAAAACATGGATATTAATGAGAAATATTTATAAGAATAAATCATTAAAACATATAAAACGATATTTTAGTTAAAGGGTTTTTAACAAAATGAGAGACACTTGAATACAATAATTGAGGAATAACATTTAATCAGAACTTTATAATATCATGAGAATAAAGGGATTCATGATATAATATTCCAAAGGACATTATATACACCATATAAGAGTGAACTGGTGCATAACAACAATGAAGTCTCAATAGAAATGTAAAATGAGATGAAATCCATTATAAAAAAGGTATCCTTAAATTAATGATGAATCAATCTCATAATTACGTGTGACAAATATAAATACACCCAATATAAGTGGATATTATGTGTAAAACAATCAAAGTTCATTCACACATATTCAAAGGATGACATATTTAATAACTACATGTTGAACCCAAAGAAATCAAAATTGGGTTAAGAAGTTCCCTTGGTAAAATTCGACAACCTAACGGCGTCACATCAAATTTTAGAAAAAGATTTGATGAGAGAGATAAAGGGTATCTCATCAATTGGACATAAAATTTATGACAATAAGGATATATAAGAATATATCCCCACATAATAATATGAAAATTAAAATACATAACAAAAGAAGACTTTTAAAAAGAGGAGGGTGAAAGGTTCCCTTACCGATTTGGGTAACTTTCGAAACGTACACCCCATGAAAGAAGAACTATACAACATTGATGTGAATACTCATAAACGAAAGTATATTACACATATAGTATAATAATGGACAGTACATACACCACTCAAAATGAAATATTGGAAAATGTAGCATGAATCTCATGAAAACACAAAGTGAGATAAAAAGTCCCTTACGAAATTTCGGCAGCCTAACGACACCAATTAAAACTTCCAAAAATGGATTTATGAGATCAAATAGGGTATATCATAATATGAACATAAAAATTAAAGAAGTAGGAATATAAAATAACATCCCCAAACATAAGAAATATGAGCTTAAAATAAATGACATAAAAGAGAGTACTTAAAAAAGAAAGAGAGAGGTAGGACCCCTTACCTCAAGTCCGACTTGCCTTATTCGTTTATTTATATTCCTGAATAATAAACTTTGGTAAATTTATAATTTCATAAGGTCCTCCTTTAAAGATTATTATTCAGTTCATATCATATATTATAATGTTATAATAATTGGTTAATAATGTGAGTTCATATTAGACGTTTTTGTCGATGTTTGGTACATGAGTCAAAAATGAACTTGTTTGAAAATGATTGTCCATGTAGTTATAATTAAATCATCTCCAGAATAGTATTAATGATTTAAATATCATATATATCTAGTACATATTCATTTTATACCATTCCATAACATTTGGAAATGAAATGCACCGTTCATGGAGACGGTAGGTCGTACGTACGCATGAACGCTACTTTCATTTATTTGTCATATTAATGGAATTAAAAATAATTGAGAGATATATATATTATAATTCCAGTATAATATATATGTTTTATAGGTCACATAGTTTCATTAATTTAATTATTTATACATTCCATGTATTGCATGAACGAGTCACATCACTTGAGGGGGCAGTAGTCCACACTCCCTCGTATGAAATTATCGCAATTGCACAACATGCAAAGCATAAAGGTATGTATTAAATATAAAATAAAGAAGCATATGGGAAACATAAATACCATATATATCATATATAAAATACAGTGACATCATAATGGACACCATGAAAGGTGTTAAGAGAAGATTGAACAATCATCGTTTCGTGAGGCAGTAACTCGCCATCCACGGAAATAGTATGTTCTTTAACCATTAGACGGAGGTGTGTGTTAGTTTAGATCTAATCCTTCACATAAAAACATCCTAGTATATTGAATATACTGGTTTTGTGATAAAATAAAGGAATAAAAAGAGTTTAGAGGGTTTGAGAAGTAAAATAAAACAAAAGAACACAAGTGAAGACATTACCTTAAAATCGGGTAACTCCTCTTGGTTTGAACCAAAAGGATTTCTTGAAGAGCATTCTGCCAAAGGTGAGGCTTCAATGATGAAGAGAGGGATGTGGAGAGATAAAATGGGCAGGGGTTGGCCGAGCTAAAGGATTGAGAGGTTTGGGTAAGGTGGTAGAGGTGGGGGCCTTTTATAAGAGTAGAGGAGGGGCACTCTTGGAAAGTTATAAAATATTACTTTATTATAAAATGCTTTTCGGATTTTAAAAGTCCCAAAAGGATATATTTATAGTATAAGGTGATAATTTTTCTAAATCCACCCATCTAATAGGTTTGTGACATGTGTAAGACTTATATTTTACCCTATCTTCTCATTTTATTTAAATCGTTCATTTATGAGTTAATCACTGCATCATCACGGTGTCATAAATAAATTAATTTAATTAATGTCTAAAAATTATAACAAAAATATCATGATGTATGAAATATTTTTATATTTCTAATTAATATTTATAGTCAAAAATATGACTTGTATAACCCCATGTAAATTTTTTTTTAGTAAAACAATACATGTTTGTGACATTTTTATTTTAACTTTAAATAAAAAGTTATTAATGTCATTTTCCTACCAAAGTGGCTCCATGGGGTCCCCAAGTTGACCCATGGATTGTCTTGGTTGGAAATGACACATCCAATAAGGGTATGACATATGTCAAGGTCATTTCATGTTATTATAACATTATCTTTACCTTAAATTACACTAATTACCTCTAATCGTGATTAATAAAACTTAAAAGTTACTATTCACCAAAAAATTATTTTAATCTCATTGAACCACACTTTACATCCTAATGACAACCATGTATGTCGGATTTTTGAAATTCAAATCACATAAGTGGTAAAGTTTCATTTAAACGAAAAATCAGTTTTTAAACTACCACTTAGTGGTTTCACTATTCATCAAAAATTGATTTTTTTCAGAAAAATACCAAAAATTCACCCTAAGCTATATTTTATTTTCTGAATTCAAAATTTATGTCTATTTTACAAAATTCAAAACATATAAGTTGCATTAATTAATTTAATAATTAATTCCCGTTGTCAAAACAAATAGCGTGTTTTTAAGAAACAATATCTATTAAAAGATTAACACTAGTTTAAGTCCAATTTCAAAGTGAAATTAATTCCAATGACCACCATTAGATTAAATGGTAAAAATATATTCTAAATAATATTTAATATCATTTAAAAATGTAATCTATACATATAAATAAATCAGATTAAAAGGAGGTTTTTAATTAAAATGCAAAATTTTCACTAAAAATGATCTTTATCGGAAAAATAACAAAAATTTACACAAAGTAAATTTTGATGTCCAGATTATAAAGAAGGATTTTATTTTTTCAAATATAACATATAAAATTGTAAAAATTATATTTAAAAAGGGTTATCCATCAAAAAGTTGTTAATCGACCTTTTAAGAAATATTAGAAGATTTATGCTTAAAATTGGATTCATTTGCATTTTAACCCTCTAACATTTATTTGATAAAAGTAAAAATATTTGACAAAGATATATAATCATTTTTTAGTTAGTTCCGTTCATTCCCTCCATTACAATGGCTAGGAGTTAACTACCATTTAAAATAATATTATTTTATTATTAGAGTGCAACGTAAGATTTCAAAGAAACTCGTTTTTGCTTATTGGGTACGTCATCGAGCATAGCGTTCCCTTTAAAGTAATATTAAACTTTTATTCACAAATATGGATAAATATGAAAATTTAATATTCTTTATTTACCAGGGGTGTTACATCCTTCCCCCCCCCCTTTTGGAAATTGTGTCCTCGCAATTTTAAAATTGGGCTCGGAAACATCATTGAAAGTCCCACATCGGAACAAGAGTCGGTAAAACAATCACTTTAAAAGAAAGAAAGAGAAGTACAAAGGTCATACAAGTTAACCCATACTAAGATTCCATGTAGGAAAATATGGATATGGAAAAAAAACAAAGGGTCATGTTCTGAGGGAGAGTGATAGAAAACATGTTTAGGAGAAATTTAGCCACCATAAAAACACAAACTGATGATGGGTTAAACGGTATTTGATTCCCCAGTAGGAAAATTTAACAGACAATATTTTTGTTTTTAAGTTACTTTTAATTGAGGAATTTATTTATGAGCTTAACTAAATCATAAGGAAACATACTTACTTATCATTTAGACTCTCATCTCATACTAGATTTCTTACACAAACTCATATTTTCTCCAAAAGACTAGTATTTAGGATGACTTGTTCACATTAAGAGAGTTATAATCAACTTTTAGAGAATAACCTAATCCAAAAAAGATAACTATATATTTCACATGTCTTAACCAAAACCAAAGTTGTTAGAACAAGATCAGATAATCCACAAAAGGATAATCCTTTATAAAAAGAAATTCAATTCTTAATCTCCAAAATTTGTCCAACAAAACCCAAAGTTCAACGAATACCATTCGATAAACAATTGTCCCTAAAATTATTCAAAGTAAACCAAATTAAGATTGAAACCCAAATATTTGAAGGATTTAATCACATAGTCTTCCAAGGTACAAATTAACATTTATCTCCAAATAACATCATTTTCTCTTAAAGTCTCATATTGAAAAGTAATTAACTTAATCACATATCCTCCATGATAGGTTAATAATTTCCATAGATAACCCAAAATCAACTTATTATAGATTCATAAGATCATCTAACTAAAAATAATTAGTCAAACTAACCAGGGACTTCACGTAGTCCAGTGGTAGGCGATAATACCAGTCGCACTTTGGTTGTGGGTTCGATTCCCACAGCTTTGTCCGACGCGACGGGTTGTCACATGGTCTGCATGTTGTCCTTTTTCCAAAACTATATAATTCTTAAAACATTCCCAAAAATGAGATAAAATCTTCAAAAATAATCGTAACATAATTTAACCTCAATTTTATCTCATGTCGTTCATATTCCATCATAACATATAGTAACCCATAATTACCTTAAAAGTATGGATCATATAAACCCTAATGGTTACCTTTATAATTATTACCTGAACTTCTACATCGATTGGTCACCTCATACATGATGCATTAGAGAACTCACCAAAGTTCAGGTGGTTGATCATGACTCCTTGATTGTTGGTTTAGAACAACCACGATATTCCTCATTGAATCTCACATTTAATCCAGTCTCTTAATCAGAGAACCACCACAGTTTCCTTCAAACCCTTTATCACTTTGGTGCCTATTAGATCCATCCATTTACTAAAACCAAAAATGTCAATGTGATTATATCAACAAAATCATCATGTACTAATGAGGAATATAAACACTAACATATACGTACTCATTCACTTTATCTAAAAACTATGACTCTTTCCGAAATCCTAGCCATTATGGTAATGTCACTTATGCTTAAATAATACCCTAACCTCTAAAGTTATCTAAACCGACCTTTGATACCAACTATAAGTACTCGGCCTTAAACATTACTTATTATTGAATTAAATGAATAATTCACATTGAGGATCTTTTTAGGTTTAAAGTTTTAGATAATTTGGACATAACTATTAAATCTCAAAGATTACAAAGTAGACACATCTACTCAGCTTCCATTTTTTTCACAAAATAAAAACTCTTGAACACAAGAGTCATGTTTAGTTCCTTGTTTTAGACAGCCTGACATTTCCTTGATCCCATCCTTGACCCTATTCATCTTTATGTCCTGTGAAAAACATTTCAAAAAAAAACTTGGGATGAGAATAAAAAGCACAGTAAGGGTTATAAAAATACAGAAATAAAACATTAGTCCTTGTATACATAATAATCAATGAAATCATACTTTACTCATAAAACATAAGCAATTTAACATACCTCATGAAATCATGAATAAATCATAGAAATCATAAGACATAAAGGTAACTTGAGGCATTCATAACATTCTTACGTAGGGAGTAACCCTCATGGTTATGTTTGGAATACCCATCACAGTATATTCCCTAAATCTCTTCAGAGAAACCTTAACGTTTAACTCATTTGCATTACCCAATGCATTGGAGAGCTATATCGGGCTCACCCGCCCTTAGTTTATAACGGAACCACCCGTCTTCATAAACAATGCCCAAGAACCATAACATAATTGTATGACACAAAACATGCATAAAATAAAACATAACATTCCCACATTTCAATAACAATATAACATTTTAAGATATTGAAACAATGAAACCATTCTAAAAACCATTTTCAAAACCATTTAAAACATTTAATAAAGAGATTTTTGAATCAAAGTGTCCCATACCACATTGAAGCTTTTAAAATTTTATACCATTAATATCCATATATATTAAATCCATAAAACCATTTTGAAAACATGGATATTAATGAGAAATATTTATAAGAATAAATCATTAAAACATTTAAAATGATATTTTAGTTAAAGGGTTTTTAACAAAATGAGAGACACTTGAATACAATAATTGAGGAATAACATTTAATTAGAACTGTATAATATCATGAGAATAATAGGATTCATGATATAATATTCCAAAGGACAGTGTATACACCATATAAGAGTGAACTGGTGCATAACAACAATGAAGTCACAATAGAAATGTAAAATGAGATGAAATCCATTATAAATAAGGTATCCTTAAATTAAGGATAAATCAATCTCATAATTATGTGTGAAAAATATAAATACACCCAATATAAGTGGATATTAATTGTAAAACAATCAAATGTAATTCACACATATTAAAATGATGACATATTTAATAACTACATGTTGAACCCAAAGAAATCGAAATTGGGTTAAGAAATTCCCTTGGTAAAATTCGACAGCCTAACGGCATCACATCAAATTTTAGAAAAAGAGTTGATGAGAGAGATAAAGGGTATATCATCACTTGGACATAAAATTTACGACAATAAGGATATATAATAACATATCCCCATATAATAAGATGAAAATTAAAAGACATAAGAAAAGAAGTCTTTTAAAAAGAGGAGGGTGAAAGGTTCCCTTACCGATTTGGGTAACTTTCGAAACGTACACCCCATGAAAGAACTATACAACATTGATGTGAATACTCATAAACGAAATTATATTACACAAAGAGTAGAATAATGGACAGTACATACACCACTCAAAATGAAATATTGTAAAATGTATCATGAATCCCACGAAAACACAAAGTGATATAAAAAGTCCCTTACGAAATTTCGGCAGCCTAACGGCACCAATTAAAACTGCCAAAAATGGATTTATGAGATCAAATAGGGTATATCATAATATGAACATAAAAAGTACAGAATGAGGAATATAAAAGAACATCCCCAAACATAATAAATACGATCTTAAAAGAAATGACATAAAAGAGAGTACTTAAAAAAGAAAGAGAGAGGTAGGATCCCTTACCTCAAGTCTGACTTGCCTTGTTCGTTTCTTTATATTCCTGAAAAATAAACTTTGGTCAATTTATAATTTCTTAAGGTCCTCATTTAAATATTATTTTTCATTTCATATCACATATTATAATTTTATAATAATTGGTTAATAATGTGAGTTCATATCAGACGTTTTTGTCGATGTTTGGTACATGAGTCAAAAATGAACTTGTTTGAAAATGATTGTCCATGTAGTTATAAGTAAATCATATCCAGAATAGTATTAATGATTTAAATATCATATATATCCATTAAATATTCATTTTATACCATTCCATAACATTTGGAGATAAAAATAAATGAAATACACCGTTCATGGAGACGGTAGGTCGTACGTACGCATGAACACTACTTTCATTTCTTTGTCATATTAATGGAATTAAATATAATTGAGAGATATATATATTATAATTCCAGTATAATATATATTTTTTATAGGTCACATAAGTTAATTAATTTAATTATTTATACATTTCATGTATTGCATGAACGAGTCACATCACTTGAGGGGGCGGTAGTCCACACTTCCTCGTATGAAATTATCGCAATTGCACAACATGAAAAGCATAAAGGTATGTTTTAAATATAAAATACAGAAGAATATGGGAAACATAAATACCATATATATCATATATAAAATACAGTGACATCATAATGGACACCATGAAAGGTTTTAAGAGAAGATTGAACAATCATCGTTTCGTGAGGCAGTAACTCGCCATCCACGGAAACAGTATGTTCTTTAACCATTAGACAGAGGTGTGTGTTAGTGTAGCTCAAATAATTCACATAACAACATCCTAGTATATTGAAGATACTGTTTTTGTTACAAAATAAAGTAATAAAAAGAGTTTATAGGGTTGGAGAAGTAAAATAAAACAAAAGAACACAAGTGAAGACATTACCTTAAAATCGGGTAACTCCTCTTGGTTTGAACCAAAGGGGTTTCTTGAAGAGAATTCTGCCAAAGGTGAGGCTTCAATGATTAAGAGAGGGATGTGGAGAGATAAAATGGTCAGGGTTTGGCCGAGCCAAAGGCTTGAGAGGTGTGGGTAAGGTGGTAGAGGTGGGGGCCTTTTATAAGAGGAGATGAGGGGCACTCTTTGAAAGTTATAAATATTACTTTATTATAAAATGCTTTTTGGATTTTAAAGGTCCAAAAAGGATATATTTCGAGGATAAGGTGATAAGGTTTAGAAATCCACCCATCCAATAGGTTAGTGACATGTGTAAGACTTAAATTTTACCCTATCTTCTCATTTTATTTAAATCGTTCATTTATGAGGTAATCACTGCATCATCACGGTGTCATAAATAAATTAATTTATTTAATGTCTAAAAATTATCAAAAAAATATCATGATGTAGGAAATATTTTTATATTTCTAATTAATATTTATAGTAAAAAATATTACTTGTATAACCCCATGTAAAAATTGTTTTAGTAAAACAATAAATGTTTGTGACATTTTTATTTTAACTTTAAATAAAAGGTTATTAATGTTATTTTCCTACCAAAGTGGCTCCATGGGGTCCCCAAGTTGACCCATGGATTTTCTTGGTCATATATGACTCATCCACTAAGGTTAAGACATGTTTCAACATCATTTCATATTATTTTAACATTATCTTTACCTTAAATTACACTAATTACCTCTAATCGCGATTAATAAAACTTAAAAGTTACTATTCACCAAAAAATTATTTTAATCTCATTGAACCACATTTTACATCCTAATGAAAACCATGTATGTCGAATTTTTTAAATTCAAATCACAGAAGTGGTAAAGATTCATTTAAACGAAAAATCCGTTTTTAAACTACCACTTAGTGGTTTCACTATTCATCAAAAATTGAAGTTTTTCAGAAAAAATACCAAAAATTCACCCTAAGCTATATTTTATTTTCCGAATTCAAAATTGATGTCTATTTTACAAAATTAAAAACATATAAGTTTCATTAATTAATTTAATAATTAATTCCCGCTGTCAAAACAAATAGCGTGTTTTTAAGAAACAATATCTATTAAAAGATTAACACTAGTTTAAGTCCAATTTCAAAGTGAAATTAATTCCAATGAACACCATTGGATTAAATGGTAAAAATATATTCTAAATACACTTTAATCTCAATTGAAAATATAATCTATCCATATAAATAAATCAGATTAAAAGGAGGTTTTGAATTAAAATGCAACATTTTCACTAAAAATGATCTTTAACGGAAAAATAAGAAAAATTTACACAAAGTAAATTTTGATGTCCAGATTCTAAAGAAGTATTTTATTTTTTCAAATATAACATATAAAATTGTCAAAATTATATTTAAAAAGGGATCTCCATCAAAAAGCGGTTAATCGACCGTTTAAGGAATATTAGAAGATTTATGCTTAAAATTGGATTCATTTGCATTTTAAGCCTCTAACATTTATTTGATAAAAGTAAAAATATTTGAAAAACATATATAATCATTTTGTAGTTATTTCCGTTCATTCCCGCCATTACAACGGCTAGGCGTCAACTACCATTTAAAATAATATTATTTTATTATTAGAGTGCAGCGTAAGATTTCAAAGAAACTCGTTGTTGCTTATTGGGTACGCCATCGAGCATAGCGTTCCCTTTAAAGTAATATTAAAATTTTATTCAAAAATATGGATAAATATAAAAATTTCATATTCTTTATTTACCTGGGGTGTTACAATTTGAATAAACGTTTTATTAAATAAATCTTGATAAGATTAAAATAAATAACATAGAAAAAATTAAATTATATTATCTGAATATTTAAAAACAATAATTTGTATTAAAAAATAAAAACAAATAATTTAAATATTTAATATAAATTACCCAAATACATTAAAATATTTAAATTAAATTTATTTAAGTTAATTTTATTGTAATTTAAAATAAAATTATTTTATAAATTATTTTATTCAAAACATCACGATTGGGAAAATGCCTTTTCTGATAAAAATATGTACAAAGACTACCTTGAAGTGTGTATTTCCAATTTTCCCTAGTTGATTTCTCCCTTAATTGTCCTATTTATTATGAGAGTGGGTGCCCTAGATCCACCTTTCATGTGTACTTTGATTGCAATCACATGTATACAACTTGATATATGCATGTGTTTCACTTAATGTGATAGTAATATTAATTTTTCATGTACTATATATATGGTAATGTTCTTAGATTACATGTCATATTGAAATGTTATAACAGTTTTCAGCTATACTGAAACCACAAAGATGGTATGATAGTAATCTTAAACATGTTTCAAGTAGTCTAGATATATCATTCTGAAAGGTAATAGATGAAATCTTAATACCAGGTGTCAAGAGCTCAAAAACATTGAGACTTCTTCTCATAAAGACTCCTCTTGTTGATCTCAAGTATATGAGATCACGAGGACTAACCCGCTAATATGAACACTATATTCTTTGGGTGGTATTGGTTATTTTTATTTATGAATATTTGTATTGGTCTCCTTACTTATTACTAATGTATGTCATTGATCGCAAAATTTTTTGTACGTGATATAAACCATGAAAGTGATTGTTTTTTGGAAAAGAAGCTTGAATCGTATTCGACATGATGATTTGACATTGACTGAATAACCAAGACATGATTTATTACTTTTGGGTATAGGAAGAGATATTTTGAGCCCTATTGATGGGGTTGGTGGAGCATTCATTAAACCTATGACCATAATAGAAGAAGGTAAGTCCATCTTGTATGGATAAACAGATAATAAATAATGAATGAAAGGATGGTCAGACAAAGATATACATCCTTATTTATAAAATAACATTTAAAAACATATTATATTATACAATGTAAATTCATAGGAGATTCTTTCATTATTATAACTTGACCTTATATATTTAGAGTCCTTAAAGGATCTTTTCTAAAGTCTATTTAGAAGAGGAGTGTATTACCTTATGTTCTATATACTTAGATGATATTGAGACAATATTCAATTAATTTGGATGTGTAAATGACACATTGACTCAATATTAACTATATGGTAAATCAGAAAAATATTTCCTACTATTGGATGATTAGTTGGGAGGAGCTCAAATGTTACACTGATAGAAATTGAATTATGAAAGGAACATAGATATGTGATATTGAATAGTGAAATTGAAGATCCATTTATTGAAGAGATTAGGATACAAAAAAAGAGACGAATGAGAGGTCAAGAATGAAATGAGAAAGATATAGAAAAATCTATTAATAAAGAGCTTGTAGAATGGTTTTCATGTCATGTAAGCTCATAAATATTGAAATCAATATAGATATTAGTTTAACACATATATTATATAAATTTAATAATGTATATTACTTTTTTTATATCATGAATACTGATACTTGGGATGAGTTTTCATAAGATTTGAATTTTCTGGGTTGAGGTCCTCTAAAAAAGTCCATAAAGTTCAATGCTTACAATGTGAATGGATTTAAATTTCATACAGTTGATCTGGAAGTGGTTTTGAAAACATATAATAGTGGTATATTTATGGTTTCATAATTGGGATACTATATAATTTTGACTGATATTATCGAATTATAATACTGCATTCATTTTTTAGTTTTTTATTCAAATTCAAGTGGGTCGATATTACCAGTGGTATTAAAGAGATTCTTGGAAATTTAATTCTTCAAAATTCTCTTTCTTGAATGATGTGAGTGACCATTAATTATATGATCCATATATCTTATCATCATAAGAGAAAATAGTATATTATGTGGACTATGTCATGGATGAAGGGTGTAGTGTTTTTGTTCATGTAAAACAAAGTGAATTGTATGATATGGGTGATAAAGTGAAAGATTTTACCTCTGAAATTGAATCCCACAAATAGAAAGAAATGAACTTATCTGACCATCATGATATTTAAAATATTAGTCCTGAAAGGGAGGATAAAGTAGATGAAGTAATGATGGAGTAGTAAAACAACATGATTAATGGACAAAATGATTGCAGGTGTAGTCATCCACTAATTTATCAACCACTTATGTTATATGTCTCATCATTCATTATCAAAGCTATGTATATTTTTTTCTGTACTCTTAATCTATTATCATTTATAATTTTTTTTCAATATGAATTTTTTAAAATATATGTTATGAAGTTAATTTTATTTTATTAAATGATTGTAATGTCAAGGTTGAATTGATGGGTGTGGTACATCCTCATCTCTGGAAGTGGAATTTATGGGTGTGATCCATGCCATTGACTTTGCTAAACAAAAGGGTTAGAACAGAATTTGGATTAAAAGTTATTCAAACACTATTGTCCAGGCTATCTGGAAAGGGGTGGTGCACCTTGTCTGGCTGCTTACATCCTGTTGGATGAATTGCCTTACTTCACTCATGGAAATAAATTACATTGCTACTCATGCCTTTAGTTAAGATAACATAGTTGTTGATGTTCTTGACAATAAGGGAGTCAACCAGTGCTTTACTTGGATGGATGATTTACCTGGTGACTTGCTTCCTTTATATTAAAAGGGTTGAAATAAGATTCCATCATTCAGACTCATGTAATTTAACTTTTCTCTTTTTAATAAATTGTGCCTTGGTCTTTGACTGAGGCACCACCTTTCTTTCTAAAAAAAGGAGGAAGTGTTTCCCTAATCCCAGTCAACTCTCAGCATCTCAGACAGTGCCTCCCCATTCCGCAGTGAGGGAGCCGGTCATCACTCCCATTTTTTCACGATGATATTGGAGGGTGATAGCTATTGGAAAAATTATTAATGTGAAAAAAGTTATTTCACTTTTATATACTACTAACTATTTTTTCATAAAAGATGAAAACAATGTTACTATGAAGAGAAATATAAATATTTCATATGTTTGGAATCTGAACGGATATAAGATATTTGTCCTATTTTTCTATTATGGGGTCCCTATGGATGATTCCGTAAGATTATTTGGCCACATTCCAGGCTAGCTAGTGGTAGAGATGGTTACCCTTCTGATTACCTATGTTGATTGGAGGCATGTTCCCCAATATTGGAAAAATGAAGTCTTTGATTCACAGATAAAGGTAATTTTAATAAATTATGGTTTAATTTAATTTCTTTCTATTACTAAATTATAATATTTTAAAAATGAATCTATTTATACAATTTAGGAACCAAGGGAGCATATAAAGATGTAAGATGAAATGTTCGTCTCACTACAAAATGTGTTCATTGAATTATGTCAGAAGATGAATGGATCTTTCTGTTTTGATATTTCATGAATGGATGGTAGTAAGCAGGTAAATCACACAACTTAAAAATCATTTATTACACAAAATTTTGTTGGATTTAAGTTCAAATTTAAATATACAACACTGTTTAATTTTCAACATAATTAGCATGCAGTTGCTCATAGTCGAAAGTGACGATAGAGATGGAGAGGTTTTCAAGGATATTTCATTGGGATGTTACATTTAATAGTAAATTTGGAACACCAATCAATATAAATTTTGACTATTTCATATACACTTTTAGTTGTGGGTGTGATTTCTTAGGGTCTATTGCACCAGATTGTCCAAAAATGATTTAGATAGTTAATGTTATCAATGTGGTACATCAGAAACTCAATGAGTTAGTTTATTTTTTTCAAACCTTATAAGGGGAGGATATATGTAGTGATTATTTATATCCTGATGTGTTATAGATGGATATCTATTTTTGTTTGGCTGTTTTGGGGCTGTAGATTCTACAGTTGTAATTTTTTTTAAATCGATATATCGCATCATTTTAAACCACTTCCATAAATCCAAAATTATTATGATTCGGCGGTTTCACCATCCAAAAAAATTATTGTTCGATAGTGGTGGTTTAAACCACCACAAAAAAAATTACTGTTAAACAAACATTTGTCGATTGTTCCCTGAAACTGACACTAAATGGATGGAAATTATGGGAGTTGAATTTTGACACCAACTTTAGCTGTGGTTTTTGGAAATTATCATAGAATCATATGGATGTGGTTTAAACCACAACCATATATCAATTTTATTATAGTGTGTGTCACTATAAAACCCAAATATTGTACTATGAGGTTGTTGGTGTCTTGATTCGATTAGGGACACACCAAGGGGCATGCTACCATCTTAGTGATGTGTTTGTCCTGAGGTTTGGGAATGGGATTTAGGATCCCTAGATTGGGTTCCCAGTGTGAAATATGTCTTCGGGGTCCATGGAAGGTTCCCTAGTTTGATGTTGACCCTGAAGAGGGGTAGTGTAGGGAATTTGGACTATCATTATGGGTGTCACCTTTGAACCTGAGAGCTTCCAACCTGATCCTTAAGATAGTGAGAAAAGATGATGAAAGTAAAATGGAATAATGAATGAAATAGTAAAACTTATAAAATGAAATTTTAAAATAAATGGTAAAATGTGATATAATATATGAGGTTTTGGGGATGTAGGGTGCTCAGGGTGAAATGTTTATCTTTTACATTTTTTGGGGATAGTAATGCCCCCAGGTGTGTGATTTATTTGTTTTTTATATATATTATGGTTTTGGGGTTGGTTAAGGACTACAGTTTTATATGTTTCTTTTGGTTCTCAAGATGGTGGATACCCCCGAGTTTAGGTTGATATAGTTCCAGGGTGGGTTAAGGCTCCCATGTGTAGGACAAGGTTTTGTGGATGGTGGATTACCCTAGGTCAGATTGATTATGGTCATGTTAATTTTGTATTCTACTTGGTGTATATGTGGTTTTGGGTAGGTGATGTGACCCCCCACCCCCACAGGGGGGGATATGTGGTCTGGGTAGGGGATACAATCCCCTGAGAGCATGGCTATATGGTTCTAGGTGGGGGATGAAACCCCCCATGTGGATGGATTTTTAAAATTCTTGGGATGTTTATATTTCCCCTGGGTGGATGTTCATGTTCTAGTGATGGGTATGTTTCCCCCCATGTGGTTACTTGTGCTCAAAGACACTCCAAAACTAGATGAAGTTGGTATAGTCGATCTTGCAATTTTCCTGCAGTGTATCTGTAGTAGTGCTGAGAGCATTGTTGGTGGTTACTATAATAAAATAAGTATGCAGAATGAGAAGACAGATATAACCTTGATGTGTGAATTGAATTCACAGTCCAAAAGGGTTTGATCCACCCCCATGTTTATGGTGTAGGGTTATCGGTGGAAATATCCCTCAAGGATTTCCCTATTAACGGCGGTATTGTCTTTGACATTTCCAACTTTCGTGGGCCTTAATTGTGGTTCCTCATCATCGGCGATTACTTTTCAACTCTCTGTCTATAAGCACCCAACCTTAAAACATTACTTAGTCTTGATATACGTCGATAATTTGACTTTAATTCACATCGATGATCTTTTCAAGTTTAGTTTTTTAAATAATTTGTCCATAATTAATACATATCATCCCATAATCAAAGAAAAGGATACTATCAATATAGTATCCACTTTTTCTAACAAATAAAACCCTTAAAAATCATGATTTATTTTCTTGATAAAAAACTTTTTAACCTCTACATTTATCTTACTCATCCTTATACTCTGTGAAAACATTTCAAAAAATTTGGGATGAGCATAAAAACTCAGAAAGGGATAAAATAAGGAAAGAAAATAGTAGTCAATGAATATTTATAAACCCATGAATTCATAAGAATCATGAAAACATCGTAGCCGTCATAAATCATAAACGTAACTTAGGGAATCCATATCATAATTACTTTGTAGATTTCATAGCCACATAGGGATTAGCCTTTATGGTTACATTTGGAATATCCATCACAATATATTTCCTAAATCTCTTAGGATACACCTTAAAGTTTACCTCCATCACATTACCCAATGCATTGGAGAGTTATTACGGGCTCACTCTCCCTCAATTTATCAAAGAAACACCAATATACATAATAAATTCCCAAGAACCATAATATAATCATAACACAGGAACAAGTATAAAGGAGAAACAACATTTCCACATTACAATCATAAGACATCATTTCAAGATATGGATATAATCAATCCATTATCAAAAAAATTCAATACCAAAATACCTAAAATATAATATGGTATTTACTTTTCCTTTAAAAAACATTACAGCTTGTAAGGGAATCCAAATATCAAATAATGCTCGTGATGGAAGAAAGGTCGTTGTCACCGCATACACTAAAAAGAAACATTCCTTTTGTCATTTAGAAAAATTCTTCGTAAAAAAATATTAATTTTGAAAACCATTGAATGAGATTAAAATTAATAGCGGTGGATTATAAACTGTATAAAAGAAGGTTGTATATAAATCAAAATATGCTTCAATGAAAGAATATTGAGATGAAGTCCCTTACTCTGAGTACGACTTACCTCGTTCGTTCTTTAATTTCATGAATAATAAACTTGGGTTAATTTCAACTTTATTTAGAACCTTTTTAAAGTTTATTATTAATTTTATATCACTTATTACCATGTTATAACAATTATTTAATTATTTGAGTTCATATCGGACGTTTTGTCGATGTTTGGTACGTGATTCAAAAATGAACTTGTTTTGATGCAGATTATCAATGTGGTCATAAGTCCATTATTTCCAGAATATTATTAAATATTTAAATATAAAATATATCAATTATATATTTATTTATAATATTCCATATCATTTGGATATAAAAAATGAAATGCAATATTCATTGAGACGGTAGGCCGTACGTACGCATGAACGCTACTTTCATTTCTTTGTCATATTAAAGGAATGAAAACAAAATTATACATAGGTATATTATAATTATATTATAATACCTATGTTATATATGTTACATAAATTCCTTAACACCATCCTTTATATGTTCCATGTATATCCTTAACAAGTCATATCACTTTGTGGGGGCGGTAATCCACACTTCCTGAAATGAAATTATCGTATTTACACATTATGGAAAGCATAAATGTATGTTGTAAATAAAAATTACAGAAGAATAAAGATAATATAAATATAATATATATAATATATATATATATATATTCATCATAATGGACACCATGAGAGGTTGTAGGATAAAATTGAACAATCATCGTTTCGTGAGGCAGTAGTTCGCCGTACACAGAAACAATATGTTATATATCCATTAGATGGAGGTGTGTGTAAGTGTAGGTGGAAAACATAGCATAAAAATCATAATATATTTATAATAATGGTTTTTTTTATAAAATAATGGAATAAAAATAGGTTAGGGGGTTGGATTAGGAATATAAATAAAAGGAGCTTGAGAGAAGATTTTACCTATAAATCGGTAACTCCTTTTGATTTGAGCCAAAAGGCTTCCTTGAGTTTCCTTATTCCCAAGGTAAGCCTTATAAAGGTAAAGGAGGGGTTTTGGGAGATTATTTTAGTAGAATTTGGATGATACAAGGGGCGTTAGAGGTCTGAGTAAGTGAGTAGAGGTGGCGACCTTTTATAAGATGGAGAAGGGGAACTTTAGGAAATTCATGAAATATTATTTTATTATAAATTTATATTAGAATTATAATAGTTAAAAATTTATATATTTAGAGTATGAGATGTGTATGGGTATAAATCCTATCAAACAATATGTTTTATAGAATTTTAGGTCTCAAATTTAACCTTATTTTTTGGATTTAACCCTTATTTAAATAAATTAACTCTTACCATGTCTTATTGTATTTTTACACAATATGGTTAATATGGTTACAATAAAATGCCAAAAGAACCTCAAGTGGATAATTAATGATATTTTTAACAATATATAATTCATTTTACCGAATCTAAGATTTTGATGACTATTATATCATTTAATAAAATAGTATTTGTTTTTAAAAACTCATTTATGTCAATTTTGACACTATTTAGTAATTGATTTTTGTTAAAGTCATAAAAACCTGATTCATTCAAAAAAAACTGCATTAACTCAAAGATAAAATGTCATATTAATCCAAAAATATCGTGTATGGCATCAAAATGTTCAAATTATATTTATTTTAAAATTTATAATATCATTTATTTGAGTCTTTCATTGATAAGGTAATCAGTGCATCATCATTGTGTCATAAATAAATTTATTTATTTAATGTCTAAAGATTATAAATAAAACACCATGATATAGGAAATATTTTTAGATTTCAAATGACTATTTATAGCTAGATATATTAGTTATATAACCCCACTTTAAAATTGTTTTAGTAAAAGATACTTGTTTGTGTTATATTTCTCTTTAGTTTAAATTAATTATTATAAAATGGTGCTTCTTGTGTATTCAAATATTTCTTTATGCATCTGATATATTTCAGTTGAAAAGGTAAAAATTCAATGGTTCTGTTGATTGGAGAAAACCTCTAAAGTTATTGAAAGGTTCTGAAATATAGGCACAACTTCGAAATTTTGAAACATAATTTCGGTAGGTGCTTAATTTAAATGATAGTGGGAAACAAGTTCAAAGTGCATCTTCAAGTGAAATCAGAAAGGAACATAACCTAAAGAATCATTAAACATATGACCATAATAGAATAAGTTAAGTCCATCTTGTATGGATAAACAGATAATAAATAATGAATGAAAGGATGGTCGGACAAAGATATACATCCTTATTTATAAAATAACATTTAAAAAACATATTATATTATACAATGTAAATTCATAGGAGATTCTTTCATTATTATAACTTGACATTATATATTTAGAGTCCTTAAAGGCTCTTTTCTAAAGTCTATTTAGAAGAGGAGTGTATTACCTTATGTTCTATATACTTAGATGATATTGAGACAATATTCAATTAATTTGGATGTGTTAATGACACATTGACTCAATATTAACTATATGGTAAATCAAAAAAATATTTCCTGCTATTGGATGATTAGTTGGGAGGAGCTCAAATGTTACACTAATAGAAATGGAATTATGAAAGGAACATAGATATGTGATATTGAATAGTGAAATTCAAGATCCATTTATTGAAGAGATTAGGATACAAAAAAAGAGATGAATGAGAGGTCAAGAATGAAATGAGAAAGATATAGAAAAATCTATTAATAAAGAGATTATAGAATGGTTTTCATGTCATGTAAGCTCATAAATATTGCAATCAATATGGATATTAGGTTAACACATATATTATATAAATTTAAAAATGTATATTACTTTTTTTATATCATGAATACTGATACTTGGGATGATTTTTCATAAGATTTGAATTTTCTGGGTCGAGGTCCTCTAAAAAAGGACATAAAGTTCAATGCTTACAATTTGAATGGATTTAAATTTCATACAGTTGATCCGGAAGTGGTTTTGAAAACATATAATAGTGGTATATTTATGGTTTCATAATTGGGATACTATATAATGTTGACTGATATTATTGAATTATAATACTGCATTCATTTTTTAGTTTTTTATTCAAATTCAAGTGGGTCGATATTACCAGTGGTATTAAAGAGATTCTTTGCAATTTACTTCTTCAAAATTCTCTTTCTTGAATGATGTGAGTGACCATTAATTATATGATCCATATATCTTATCATCATAATAGAAAATAGTATATTATGTGGACTATGTCATGGATGAAGGGTGTAGTGTTTTTGTTCATGTAAAACAAAGTGAATTGTATGATATGGGTGATAAAGTGAAAGATTTTACCTCTGACATTGAATCACATAAATAGAAAGAAATGAACTTATCTATCCATCATGATATTTAAAATATTAGTCCTGAAAGGGAGGATAAAGTAGATGAAGTAATGCTGGAGTAGTAAAACAACATGATTAATGGACAAAATGATTGCAGGTTTAGTCATCCACTAATTTATCAACCACTTATGTTACATGTGTCATAATTCATTATCAAAGCTATGTATATTTTTTTATGTACTCTTAATCTATTATCATTTCTATTTTTTTTTCAATATGACTTTTTTAAAATATATGTTATGAAGTTAATTTTATTTTATTAAATTATAGGAATGTCAAGGTGGAAATGATGGGTGTGGTACATCCTCGTCTCTGGAAGTGGAATTTATGGGTGTGATCCATGCCATTGACTTTGCTAAACAAAAGGGTTAGAACAGAATTTGGATTAAAAGTTATTCAACCACTATTGTCCAGGCTATTTGGAAAGGGGTGGTGCACCTTGTCTGGCTGCTTACATCCTGTTGGATGAATTTCCTTGCTTCGCTCATGGAAATAAATTACATTGTTACTCATGCCTTTAGTTAAGAGAACATAGTTGTTGATGTTCTTGACAACAAGGGAGTCAACCGGTGCTTTACTTGGATGGATGATTTACCTGGTGACTTGCTTCCTTTATATTAAAAGGGTTGAAATAAGATTCCATCATTCAGACTCATGTAATTTAACTTTTCTCTTTTCAATAAATTGTGCCTTGGTCTTTGACTGAGGCACCACCTTTCTTTCTAAAAAAAGGAGGAAGTGTTTCCCTAATTCAAGTCAACTCTCAGCATCTCAGACAGTGCCTCCCCATTCCGCAGTGAGGGAGCCGGTCATCACTCCCATTTTTTCACGATGATATTGGAGGGTGATAGCTATTGGAAAAATTATTAATGTGAAAAAAGTTATTTCACTTTTATATACTACTAACTATTTTTTCATAAAAGATGCAAACAATGTTACTATGAAGAGAAATATAAATATTTCATATGTTTGGAATCTGGATGGATATAAGATATTTGTCCTATTTTTCTATTATGGGGTCCCTATGGATGATTCTGTAAGATTATTTGGCCGCATTCTAGGCCAGCTAGTGGTAGAGATGGTTACCCTTCTGATTACCTATGTTGATTGGAGGCATGTTCCCCAATATTGGAAAAATGAAGTCTTTGATTCACAGATAAAGGTAATTTTAATAAATTATGGTTTAATTTAATTTCTTTCTATTACTAAATTATAATATTTTAAAAATGAATCTATTTATAAAATTTAGGAACCAAGGGAGCATATAAAGATGTAAGATGAAATGTTCGTCTCACTACAAAATGTGTTCATTGAATTATGTCAGAAGATGAATGGATCTTTCTGTTTTGATATTTCGTGAATGGATGGTAGTAAGCAGGTAAATCACAACACTTCAAAATCATTTATTACACAAAATTTTGTTGGATTTAAGTTCAAATTTAAATATACAACACTATTTAATTTTCAACAAAATTAGCATGCAGGTGCTCGTAGTCGGAAGTGAGGACGGAGATGGAGAGGTTTTCAAGGATATTTCATTGGGATGTTACATTTAATAGTAAATTTGGAACACCAATCAATGTAAATTTTGACTATTTCATATACACTTTTAGTTGTGGGTGTGATTTCTTAGGGTCTATTGCACCAGATTGTCCAAAATGATTTAGATAGTTAATGTTATCAATGTGGTACATCAGAAACTCAATGAGTCGGTGTATTTTTTTCAAACATTATAAGGGGAGGATATATGTAGTGATTATTTATATCCTGATGTGTTATATATGGATATTTATTTTTGTTTGGCTGTTTTGGGGCTGTAGATTCTACTGCTGTAATTTTTTTTTAAATCGATATATCGCATCATTTTAAACCACTTCCATAAATCCAAAATTATTATGATTCGGCGGTTTCACCATCCAAAAAAATAATTGTGCGATAGTGGTGGTTTAAACCACCACAAAAAAATCACTGTTAAACAAACATTCATCGATTGTTCCCTGAAACTGACACTAAATGGATGGAAATTATGGGAGTTGAATGTCAACACCAACTTTAGCTGTGGTTTTTGGAAATTTTCATAGAATCATATGGATGTGGTTTAAACCACAACCATATATCAATTTTATTATAGTGTGTGTCATTGTAAAACCCAAATGTTGGACTATGAGGTTGTTGGTGTCTTGATTCGATTAGGGACACACCAAGGGGCATGCTACCATCTTAGTGATGTGTTTGGCCTGGGGTTTGGGAATGGGATTGAGGACCCCTAGATTGGGTTCCTGGTGTGAAATATGTCTTCGGGGTCCATGAAGGGTGCCCTAGTTTGATGTTGACCCTGAAGAGGGGTAGTGTAGGGAAGTTGGACTATCAGTCTGGGTGTCACCTTTGAACCTGAGAGCTTCCAACCCGATCCTTAAGATAGTGAGAAAAGATGATGAAAGGAAAATGGAATAATGAATGAAATATTAAAACTTATAAAATTAAATTTTAAAATAAATGGTAAAATGTGATATAAGATATGAGGTTTTGAGGATGTAGGGTGCTCAGGGTGAAATGTTTATCTTTTACATTTTTTGGGGATAGTAATTCCCCCAGGTGTGTGATTTATTTGTTTTTTATATATATTATGGTTTTGGGGATGGTTAAGGACCACAGGTTTATATGTTTCTTTTGGTTCTCAAGATGGTGGATACCCTCGAGTTTAGGTTGATATAGTTCCAGGGTGGGTTAAGGCTCCCATGTGTAGGAAAAGGTTCTGAGGATGGTGGATTACCCTAGGTCAAATTGATTATGGTCATGGTAATTTTGTATTCCACTTGGTGGATATGTGGTTTTGGGTAGGTGATGTGACCCCCCCCCCCACCCCCACAGGGGGGGATATGTGGTCTGGGTAGGGGATACAATCCCCTGAGAGCATGGATATATAGTTCTAGGTGGGGGATGAAACCCCCCATGTGGATGGATTTTTAAAATTCTTGGGATGTTTATATTTCCCCTGGGTGGATGTTCATGTTCTAGGTATGGGTATGTTTCCCCCCATGTGGTTACTTCTGCTCAAAGACACTCCAGAACTAGATGAAGTTGGTATAGTCGATCTTGGTGTCACTTTAGAACACGAGGATCAATGGTGGTCAATTTATTTGTTTTTAGTAGCTGTTTATTTATCCTGATCATATCACATGTGCATACATGGTATATATTGGCTATGTTGGTGACACCGTTGGTGGTGTCCTACTGAGTTATACTCACACTATGCTCAGGCATCCATGACACTTTGGTACCCGAGTAGACGTCATTGTTCACAGGTTCAGTTAGGGCAGAGGCCCAATGTTGTTTAATCTGGCTGAAGCAACTTAGTGGGATTTATATACTGGGATTGATGTGAGGCTCGAGGGTAGTAGTAGATCCTTTAGTGCATTTTATTTTATCATTTTATTTTCAATATGGGATCAGTCAAATGGGAAACCAGATATATCTATACGCTTGTATGACATTAATTTGAATTTATTATGGAATGGTTTTGTTTTTCTTCCATGTATTCAGATTGATTATTTTTATTGATGTTGTTTGGTTATTTTTTGGTTGTTATTTCACTCTCACGTGAAGGTATAGTCACTCTATGATATCACCTTAAACTCTCACTATTTGCTAAGAGCCTCTAGTTTATAGGGAGGTGTGCATGAGGTCACATAGCACTTCAGTATGATTATTGAAGAGTGAACTAGGTTGGGGTGTTACATTATATATAAAAATGAAAACTTTTGAAAAAAAACTTTAGATAAATAGCCTGAATTAAAAATAAATTGAATAATTTGATTTTTTTTTAAACTAATAAAAAACTTCAATCCACAAAAATATATAATTTGAACATTTAAAATTTATAACTTGGATAGAAAAATTAATTAACATAAAATGAATAAGATGAATGTCATAAAATAAATAAACTAAATAAAAAATTGAAATAAATAAATAGAATTGTTATATAAATATTTTAATAAATTATTTAACTAATTTTTTTGAAAATATAACTCAATTAAAAATTAAAATATGTAATTTGATTTTTTAAAATTAAAAAGTTGAATTAAAATTTTAAAATAAATAAATAAAATATTTAAAGTAAATTTACTTCCTTCATAAATGTAGGTTCAAGATCATGATGATTGTGATAAAAATATATATGAAGGAACTATCCTAAATAAAATATTTCCCATTTCATCCACACCGATTCTATAAAAATATTATTTTAGTAAATATTTCACCAATAACCATATTTTATTTACTATTTAATATATAATATTAATTTTTAAATTTACTCAATATCAATCATCATAAAGAAAAATTCTACCCTAGTATTTAAATAAAAAAATTATTAAAAAATCATGAAAATTTTAAAATAAATAACATGGAAAAAAATTAAATTAAATTATCTAAATAATTAAAAAATTATAATTTGTATTAAAAAATAAAAACAAATAATTTAAATATTTAAAATAAATTATTTGAATACTTCAAAATATTTAAATTAAATTTATTTAAGTTAAATTTAATTTAATTTAAAATAAAATATTTTAATAAAATATTTTATTCACGAATTCATGATTGAGACAGCATCTTTTCTGATAAAAATATGTACAAAGACTACCTTGAAGTGTGTATTTCCAATTTCCCTTATTGATTTCTCCCTTAATTGTCCTATTTATTGTGAGAGTGGGTTCCCTAGATCCACCTTGAATGTGTACGTTGATTTCAATCACATGTATACAGCTTGATATATGCATGTGTTTCACTTAATGTGATAGTAATATTAATTTTTCATGTACTATATATATAGTAATGTTCTTAGATTACATGTCGTATTGAAAGGTTATAGCAGTTTTCAGCTATAATGAAAACATAAATATATTATGATAGTAATCTTAAACTTGTTTCATGCGGTCTAGATATATCATCCTAAAAGGTTATAGATGACGTTTTAATACCAGATGTCGAGAACTCAAAAGCATTGAGACTTCATCTCATAAATACTCAACTTGTTGATCTCAAGTATATGAGATCTTGAGGACTAACCCGCTAATAGAAACACTATATTCTTTGGGTGGTATTGGTTATTTCTATTTATGAACATTTTTATTGGTCTCCTTACTTATTATTAATGTATGTCATTGATCGCAAACTTTTTTGTACGTGATGGAAACAATGAAAGTGTTTGTTTGTGGAAAGGAAGATTGAATCGTATTCGTGACCGCGTTATCATAACACGTCAAATTGATTATGTTTTTAAGGTTTAATTATAGTCTAGGGCAGACCCTGGGTCGTCTCTCAAGGAGCGTTGAAAGGTTTAGAGTATGCGTTTTTAATAAAAAGTACTAAAAATGTGAGTGATTTTGAAAAAAAATTTAAAAAAATAACTTGATTTAAAGAGCATAATAGTTGATAGATAAAGGTGTTGATTTAAGAATTATGAGATAAAGGGGTCATTGTGATTTCACTACACACATTTCATGTTCATTGTTCTTAGAGATTCAATTCGGTTTGGAGTAATTCTTTGGTTGAAATTAATTGGAATCCCGATTAATTCCTAAGCCTTTATTTCATTACTTGAAGAACCAAACCTTGACATGACAATCGAATTGTCAAGGTCCAGAACTTATGCATGGAATAAGATCTAACAAAGAAGATTGAAATCCCAAGTAAGTGGGTAAGAAAATGATCCTTGTGATGTCCAATCGGAACAACACAAGTCACGCACTCAAAACCTCACACTGATTGGTTATAAATTAAGAGAAATTTAATCGCATGCATCAAAACAAGTATTCAAATAAGATACAATTTAAGATAAATAGAATGAAATTTTTTAACACCCATATCACTCAAAACCAGTAGCTAATATATGTTTCAGAACTCCCTTGACATGTGTGTAGTTCCCTCACAACGAACGCCCACCGTTTAGCTCGACATTGTGAGGAGGAAGCTCGGTTGGAACTCCTTCTTCATGCTTGATCCCCCTATGATGATAGGGGCCTCCAGAACATCTAGGATGAAGAGTAGACTCCTTTAGGACTCCAAAATGGCAGATCATTTCCTCCTAGCCGAACTTACATATTGGGAGCCCAAGGTTCTATTTTATAGGAAAATGGGAAGGCGGTTTTGGGCACCCAGATTTCTTAAAATCACTTGTCACATGGGTTTGGACCTTCATATAGCCTTATCTCGCTTTGGAGAAAATAAAAAAGTTGTATCCCCACCTATTTACTGTCTCCACCAAAAATTTTGAACCATTTGGATAAGTAGAGCCTGAGATATGGGCATATCACAACACACCACTTTTGACTTCGTGCAGATTTGGTGTGCTGGACAGATTAGGTCGGTTTGGCCACCAGATGGACGAATGGGTCTTGTTTTTATTCATAAGAAATTTATCCCAATGAATTTTGAACCAGACCACAAAATTTCAGCCCATTTGGATGCACGATTCAGTATAAGTGAGCGGATGAGTTCACTGGTGTGCATGAATCCTGCGCAGTTTGGCCCATTTTTCTTGGATATCATCATGGGCCCTCCAAATCACCTCCTCCTCCAATGGAATCGTCAAAAAAAGTAAAATTTCCCTTATTAAAAGTGATGAAAACAAAATAAATGATTCAAATATGGAATTAAATTTTTTATTATTTAATAATTTTCAATATAAAACAAGTTTAGCCTAGTGGTATAAGGGTGAAAATGAAACATTGAATCACGGTGCGATCAATTCGACATGATGATTTGACATTGATTGAATAACCAAGACATGAATTATTACTTTTGGGTATAGAAAGATATATTTTGAGTCCTGTTGACGAGGTTGGTACTGCATTCATTAAACCTATGACCATAATAAAAGAATGTAATTCCATCTTGTACGGATAAATAGATAATAAATAAAGAACAGAAGGATGGTCGGACAAAGATATACATCCTTCTTTATAAAATAACATTTAAAAAACATATTATATTATACAATGTAAATTCATAGGAGAGGTTCTCATTATTATAACTTACCTTATATCTTTAGAGTCTTTAATGTGCTTCTAGACACCGCTTCAGGTGTATGTGTAGAACTCACTTCCATTGCGATAAAGACCAAAGGGGCCAACTACTAATTGTATTCAAAATTTTGCCTAATTATGATGAATTGGGGTTGAGGACAAGGTAGACCCTACCATGACGGTTAGGTAATGTCCAAGTGTGATCAATCACCATCAATTAAATAAATTCGATGTTATTCCAGTTTAGAATAATAAGAATTGAATTTATTAACTCATTGCATTTATGAGTCATTAAGTGAAATACAAGAAGAATATTTACGAACGAATATTCATTATTCATGGTTCATTAAATAATTGAAAGGAGGTTCGAGTCGAGTTAATTAGTCATATTTTGTTATGTAACATGATTTTATTGTTAGAAGTGATGAAATATTTATGACAATGGTGACAAGTTATGACCCCCAACGATGAAACATCTTCAATTAAAAAATGTTAGTTTTTTATACTTATCTGGATATTTTCCATTACTCAATTTGACACTTCATTCTTCTTCCATAGTTATAAGACTCATATGAGACAAGTCGAACCAACTCAATTAAACTGAGCTAGCCTGGTTTTATGTAGGAAAACCCCAAAAACATATGAGAGGGGTGTTGGACCCCCTCCCTCAACAGTTTGGTTCCATGCAGGCCTGCACCTTAGTTAATAAATAGGTAATTTATATATTATTTGGAAATAAATATGGATTATCATAATTTCTAGGGATGGTGATTCCTATGGGCTCTTTTCCCATGGGAAATTTTTACCTTCTCATTCACCTCCCAAACTCTATCTTATGTCATTGATCGTAGTTCTTAGATCATTCTTAGATAATAAGGATTAATCTAGCCCATTTGTTACAAACTCTATGTACCATATATATATATATATATTATGTAACTGAAATATAGACCTTTTGACCCTGAATACTTTCTCTCTACTTCTTGTCTACTTCTTTTACTTTACCATTTTTTGTTTCCCATCACCACACCAATTATTTAATGCATGTTTTGTCAATGAAACAATTTACCCCTGATCGATCACATGTTTTTCATTTCAAAATTTCTTACAATTTCAATCAACATCAATCATTTTGATAACACTTTATCAACACAAATTTTTTTCTTTACACAGCGCGTCGTGATGATGTTGCATTCATCACTATCATTAGTGTAAGATAATTCTTTACATGAAAAAAGTGGGTCTTATTTTCAATATCATATATTGTTTTCAAATTCCATGAAGTGAATGTGATTGATTATTATTAAAATAGTGTTTATAATCAATGTGGTCGATATGGAAACAAATATCATTGATCAAATGAAAATGGAATCATCACCACCCAAAGTGACCGAATGTTGAACATCACATACTTGTTGTTCACCAAAGTGAACTTCACTGATCATGCCATGATGAAAAAAATAATATTTTACATCTACTACTTTAAAAACTTAAAGGTTTCATTATTGATAATGATGTATAAATTCTCATGACAATGATTGTATTTTTTTTTTTGCATTTTTAAATAAACATTGTATTTTTTTCCTTTTCTTTTATTTCTTTTATATAAAACCTCTTTACTACATTTTATTGATATCCATCTCCCAATATGGTTGAAAATGTTGAATTGAATATTCATGTTATTGTCTTCAAAACATCATAAAATCTTATCAAACAATTTTATTTCAATATTAGAAGCGAATGAAAATATACATAATTTTGTTCTGAATATAGTATGGGGTGAATATGATATTTTTGAAATGATCATTGTTCATTATTTTTTTATAAAATTTTATAATAATATAACCAAAAGAAGTGGTTTTATGTTGATACATATTTAAAGAGCAGAATGAATTTTATGAATATTTATAAAATAGTGCTTCCCTAAAGTATGATATCAAAATAGTATCTTTCGAAATTATGCTGTAAAATATTTTCCATCTATAAAAATTTTTGCACTTATAGAAGAAATATCAGTGAAAATTATGATTCATCAGGTGTTATCATCTTTTGATTATTATTAATTTTAACTCTTGAAGAGTTGGTATATGCTCATGTATTTACATTTATGAGTTGTGAAAATTAATGAAAGGTTTTATGTTGATTTAACATGAATTACCTATTTGTTGGATAAATCCATTTCTATCACCGCTAGCTATATTGGAAGTGAATTTCCAATATTTATATAAAGTACAAATTATGAAATATTAACATGGGTGCACCCACATGCCATGCGACACCATTTAATTATTATATAGGAGAGGAGATATATATCATACGCTAGGCGTGATGACTAAAATAAATATAAAGCATCATATACCATATTGTATAGGAGAACCATTGAGAAGATGATTGCAACATTTATATGAATAATTCAAAATTAAATAAAGACTTGGAAATCAATATACAAATTATACACACCACAACTTGCTATATAAAATCATTGTTTATTGTGAGTAGAAAACCATAAATACATTTTCCTCTAAAGAGAAAAATGAATGTATTGACAACATTATTTATTTTTAGATCTTATTAAAGGTTGTTAACGAGACATTTAAAATTGGTGTGGAATTAAATTATTTTTGACGTGTGTTAAAATAAAAATCTTGCATCAAAATAATAAGTCTTTAATAAAAGTGCTTCAGCGCTGGTTGAATGAATAACCGGGGCTCGTCCCAGGGGTCCCAGTCGGAGCGAAACCCTGAATAGATCACCCCCTGAGTCGACGGACGCACGGGTCCGGACGTACCCCACCATGCGTCGTGCTGCCATGCGATCACGCCCCACTTCCTCCACGCCCTTCCACTCTCCTCCAACACCCACACTTTCCTCCGCAAGTCTCTGCCCTCTGATTTCCGGACCACCCCCAGCAACCCTCCCGCCACCGCCAGCACGCTCCCCGCATTAAATCCGACGTAATCTCCACACACCTTCGGCGGGAGCTCTTGGAGGGCCCAGCTTTCATTGTAGCCGTCGATGCTCAGAATATGCTCGTTGTCCGGCAGCATCCAGTGGAACACCCCCCGAATCACAACAGGAAACGCACACCTCCTTCCTCGCATACCGGGCAACTCAAAGTCGTTTTTTGACGTCCACGCCCATGCCTCCGAGTCAAACACGTCAAAGTGCATGACGGTTTGTTTCGAGAAGTCAGCACGCCTGCTCAATAGCATAAACAAATAAACCTATCTAATTTCATCGGTAAATCTAGAAATAGTTCATCAATCAATCTACCAATTTTAGTGAATTGATTTGTTTTTATATTATAAAATTTGCAAAGGAACATGGAAGCTCACCAGCATATGATTTTGTAGCGCAGAGGATGGATGGTGATTATGAGTAGCCCCAGATGGTCACTAATACGAACGGCTCGGTTGGGGTTTGGGATGCGTTGTACTTGTTTGGTGGTAGGTTTGCAGATGCAGAAGCGACGGGCTACCCTCGGGCTGAGGTCGTAACAGAATAGCAGGCCGTGGTTTGAAGGGGCCAATACGACGACATAGTGGGATACAAAATTCAAGAGAATGTCCCTTTCCGTTTGCCCCTCCATTACTCGAATAAGGGGAGTAAATAGTTTGAGGGTGTAGCCTTGAACAAGATAACCTGAAATCATTCTGGATCGGAGCATGTGTTGGTTCATAAAGTTGGAGCCACGGGTGATACGGTTCCATTCCTTGCACACCATCCTGCACGTCGTTAGGGTTTCTAAGGTCGCCCAACTGAGGATCTCAAAAACAATTTCAGACGGCATGCGTGTCCCATTACTCTCCCCCATGCCCGGATCCTCATCTACAGAGGAAGAACAGACGCGTTTGAAATTTATAGGAGGCATCGATTGTTTTAAATTTAAAAATACGAGGCGTAGAAGGCGGGATTGACAGGATACGGGATCCGATTTTGGGATTATTTAAATCTTGAAAAGATTGGGAAAAAAACAGGAGGCGTGCATATCTTTAACTGTAATTAAAGGCTTGATTGACAAAATACGGGATCCCATTTTGAGATTATTTAAATCTTGAAAATAAAGGAAAAATAAAAATAAAAAAATAAACAGGATGCGTGCATATCTTTAACTCGAATTAAAGGAATGTTTTG
This sequence comes from Viscum album, assembly GCA_963277665.1. Taxonomy (NCBI): domain Eukaryota; kingdom Viridiplantae; phylum Streptophyta; class Magnoliopsida; order Santalales; family Viscaceae; genus Viscum; species Viscum album. Next base: position 439,417,875 of record OY728137.1, on the reverse strand, counting down.
ATCATTGAATTTCGGGATGGCCCTCCGGCCAATTCCAAGGCTTATATTTTCTTTATTTATTTTGATATTCCACTTTTACAAGTTGATGGTAACCTTAACATAGTTCATAAACCCAAAATCATGAAGCCTTAGTACGTAGGGTCAAGGATCAAACATCCAACAACAATCCCGCGATTCAATTTTTTGAACTACAACAATCTACATGCAAAGATGCACATCAAGCAATCTCAATGCATGACTGAATGGGTTTGACCGATGACAAAGCAATACACTCTCATTCATCCAAATTTGCACTACCACAAAAATGAGTATTCGCAACGCTATCCTTTAATAGTGCTAAAAAACAAGCGCTGATAAAAGGGTACATTTATCAGAGCTAAAAAACGCTTATAAATGGAACTTTTAATAGCGTTAAAAAACGATGTTAGAAGTGTTCCTTTATCGGCGTTTTTTTAGCGCTGTTAAAAGGGGCCCTCTTTTATCACTGCTTTTTCTAGTAGCGCAGATAAAGAGAGGGTTTTATCATTGTTTTTTTTTCTGGCGTTGATAAAGAGTATATTTCAAAAGAAAACATTTCATAAAAAAATAATATATTGATATATAATTATATAATTATATTTATATTGATATAAATATATAGGAATATTTATATTGATATAAATATAATATATATTTTTTAAATATGTTTTAGATAAGTATAAATAGACATTTGCATTTAATATATAAGATATATAGTGAAAATGACTAATAAAATATTTTAAAAGATATTATTAATAAATAATTTGCTAATTATATTAGAATAATAGTCATTTAATAACAATTTGAAGACATGAAAATAGAAAAATTAATAAAAGATCTAAAATAAGTTGAAAATATAACTCAAACTTCAAACGACCATAAATTTTGATTCAGATGTAAATTTAAGCTCTACAACATATCAAATCAAACCCTGTGACGAGCTCTACATCATCATAATCAAGAAAACATCGATCACTACTTTTTTGAGTCAAACAAATGGTCTAGAAGGCCTCCAAAACTGAGTTTTTAGTCCAGGTACCCAAATTTTTTAACATTCGAAGAAATTTCAGACTTATTTAAAGGGAGATTTTTTCCCTTTTTCAGTGGGGAATGAATTTATTCAGAAGGATTACATTCATATTGATATTATGGCTTGGAAATTTTATCATTTTTTCACAATGTACGGTTAGTTATAATCAAATATATAATAATATATACATATATTTTATATATTCACACATAAAAAAATTAATTATATATATATATATATATAATTAAATAAAAAATGTGAAATTGCACATGGAATTTTGATTGGAAAATTTAAGTGTAAATTTTCATTTGAAACTTTTAGTGTAAATTCTCATTTAAATTTCCAATGAAATTTTTTAATGTTTATTTTATATGCACTATTTGTGTGTGGTAGTGTGTGTGTTTATATATATATATATAGAAATATTTGAAAAAGGAGTAAGTCATATATTAAGATATCAATGATCCGGTAAAACAAGAGAATACGACCAAATTTGGAACAAATCCATCCAAACATGTGTGTCATTCGAGAGGTATCTAGTAACTAAATGATGAGCCGCCATATTACCCTACCTTTTGGTAGAGGAGAAGAAGCATGTCAAAAAGCAGAGATGAAGTGACTAGATATTTGAGATTAAAAGTCCAGAAGGATGAAGGCCATACCTTGGGGAAGAGATAACACAAATGAAATTGAGGTAATCTAATTCCAAAGTGATGTAATTCCATCATTACTCTAACGTGAATTCCCTGACATGAACAATTTCTTGAGCTTCAGTGAGTACGGGTAAGAGGGATGCCAAGGAAGAAGAGTGAAGAGTTGCAATGATCATCCCATTAGAGTCCCATGTGATGGAGCTGAAACCAGTGTTGTCTTTGTTTGAAGGTGATCCATCTACATTGATTTTCAGGGTTCCACCATTGGGGGGGTTCCTGGTACAAGGATCATGCTTGAAAGGAGGGTCAGAAGACATATACTCATTGTGGTTCCATGATGATAACCAATGAGATGCTTTATCAACCAAAAAGGTTCATGGCTTGGAGACCTGGTTAAAGATAATGTCATTTCTCCTCGCCCAAATGATCCATGCCACTGTGCAATGGGAAGCTAGGTCCTTGGTGGTGAGGTGTGAAGACCATTTTATTGGAACTGTCATTAGATCAAGTGCCATATCCAGGAGGTTTTCAAAATGAGGGTTGAAGGTGCACCAAACATTCCTTGATCTAGGGTAGTTGGTAATGAATTTCATGGGTGATTCAGGCATGGATATAAATATATGACATGTTGGGTTGTCTGACGCATGGAGAGAGGAATGAAACTCTAGGTAAGGAAGGATCCTGATGGAGACTTACCACCAGAAATAGTAGGATTTAGGGGGAATACAAAGGCGCAAGATATATTTCCAAAGAGCCTTTGCCTCCAGATTCTGAGCGGTTGAAGAAAGGACATACCCATATTTTATAGTATATGTACCAGATCTTTCCCCTCTCCTACGTAAATGATCCAGACCCAAATCTCTAGACACCGAGATAATATGAATAATTTTCTTATCCCTCTTGTTAAACCATGATAAGATTTTATTATGTTCAAATATGATTCCATCCTCATTAAAATGGGAGAGAAAATTCATATATTTGAGTCCTTGGTGGACATGGCAAGTTTCTTTTATCCCATTTCCATCATCCAAACATGAGTCCATCCAAATATTATCAAATGATCCATTTCTAGTTCTCCAGTAACGTCCCCTAAGGAGGGTCACTTGCGAACCCCACAGGCTACACCAATTGAAACTGGTGTGGGGGCCTAATGGGGCACAGAAAAAATTAGTATTAGGGAAGAATTTATCCTTCATAACCTTCACATAAAGAGAATTAGGTTATTGAATGAACCTTTATCCTTGTTTGGAGAGAATTGCATCATTGAAGAGGCATAAGTCCTTGTACCCAATTCCCATATAAGGATTGGGTTGTAGAGTTTATCCAAAGAGACCCAGTGAACCTTGTGTATTCTTTCATTTAGATCCCACTAAAAAACTACAAAGCTAGAGTGGAGTGCTCGATGATGAAAATGAGGATCTTGAAGAGCGTCATAAAAATGAAGGGAATAGATTGGGTGAGTAATTTAATGATAATTCTTTCCCCTGATTTGGAGACTCTTTTGTAAATCTAACCTTGAATTTTTTTATTGACCATCTCCATGATGCTAGAGAAAAATTCTCTTTTAGAGTGACCAAAGACCATAGGAATCCCAATGTACTTGTGGATAATAAGTTTTCATTATTCCAATGTGTCCCTAGAGAAATGGGGACAATCATCAGCAACGAAGAGATGCGAAATGGGAGGTCCCTGATGAAAAGCCTTTTCTCAATGAACAAATTTATCCTTAATTTATGCTGAAATGAGATTCGAGAAAACATTAGAAATTAAAATGAGAAGGTAAGGGGAAATGAGGTCTCCCTAGAGAAGTCCCTTAGAGGGAGAGAAGCTCTGAAAAACTCCTCTATTAATGAAAATCATGAATGTGATGGTGGTAAAAAATTTCATAATGATGTCAACCCATCTTGAGCATAATCCCATTTTTAAAATAACAAATTGCATGAAAACCAATTCAAATCCATCAAAAGATTTAGTCATATCTAGCATCCAGGCCATGATTCCTCGTTTGGCCACATTGTAGGTCTTTATAGAGTGAAAGTTTTCATGGGAAATAATCCCATCGTGTGAGATAGGCCTGCTAGGGGAAAAGACACTTTGGTTTTATGAAACAATGGGAGGAATAAATGTGTGGAGATGGTTAACAAGAAGCTTGGAGAAAATATTATTGGTGAAAGTGCATTGGATAATGGGATGAAACTCGGAATCCCATGAGAGTTTATCGATTTTAGTAATGATAGTGATGGTGGTTTCATTGATCAAGGTGAATTTGGGCTTCCCATGATAGAGGTCCCTTATCAAGATCGACACATCATTCCCCACAATGTGCCATAAGTTTTAAATGAAGAGTGAATGTAATACATCTAGGCCTGGGGCTTCAGTGGAGTGGATTTGTTTGAGGGTGAAAAGGATTTCCTCATCTGAAATATCCTGGGTGAGCTTGTCATTCACAACCTCAATAACAATAGGAAAAATATAGGAGGAAACCTTAGTGAGGATGGAGGGCTCACCTACCATGTAGAGATCCTAAAAATAGAATGAAGGACAAGGCCATGGATCTCCTATTCTTTCAAGACAATTATTCCATCCATTGAGGTAAGGATAAAAATATGGTTTTTGTAATGCCTTCCAGAATATTTCTCATAGAAATAATGTGTATTTATGTCTGCTTCATTGATATGAATGTCGAAGGCATGCATGAACCAATAGCTTGGTTTTCTTCTGGGGGATTCATTTAGTTTAGTCTCAAGCATTGCAATTATGGAAATGATCATGGATAAAGGTGGGATAGATTGGGGCTCAATGAGTCTTTTTTTAATGGGATCACACTACCGATATAGTTGGTGGAGCTGCATACCACTCCATTTTTTGAGGATAGAAAGGACCTTGTGGATTTTAGCAAGAATAACGGGTCCGATGGTAGTCCATACTACATTAATAACTTCTTCACAACCCCTTTCCCTCATCCATTAGATTTCAAAAAGTAATGGTATTTCAAGTCTTGGATTTGTGTGGAAAATATTTAGGATAATGAGAATGATATAGTGGTCTGACATGGCTGGGATGAGGTGGGAGACGTAAAAGAGGTTGAAGATGGTGAGCAATTTGGAAGACTCCATGAATCTGTCAAATCTCTTCTCAATGCAATTGTTTTCTGACCAGACATGGTACTGTCTAAAGGGGTTACCCATATGACCTAGGTCATTATGACATGTGCATTGAGTCTCTTGTAGTAAGTCTCTCATATGGGTGAATATTCTGCTGGAACCCCCTCTATTTTCTCTATACACTACTAGAAAAAAAGGTATTTGTGACGGGTCATTTGCGATCGGATCCCGTCGCAAATGGATTTTTGCGACGGGGGCCCGTCGCAAATGGCCTGTTGCTGAAAACGGTGTCGCAACAACAATTATTTGCAACGGGCCCATCGCTAAAGCCTTTTTTTGCGACGAGGATTCTCCCCGTCGCAAATAGTACTCCGTATATTTGTAAAAAACTTTTCAAATAGTAATTGCGACGGGCCCCGTCGCAAATACCTGTTGCGACGGGCCCACCGCAAATAGTTTTTGCGACGGGACCCGTCGCAAAAAATATTTAAAAATAAAAATAAAAAACTATTAATAAATTATTTTAATGCATATAATAATAATACTATTTGCGACGGGCATAGTATCCCGTCGCAAATACTATAAAAAAAATAAAAAAAATAAATTATTAATAAATTATTTTAATTAATATAATAATAATCCAATTATAATTCAAAAATAAAAAATAATAAAATATTAATAAATGATTTTAATTAATATAATAATAGAATTATAATTCACAAATAAAAATAATAAATTATTAATAAATTATTTTAATTAATATAATAATAATAGAATTATAATTCAAAAATAAAAAATAATAGAATATTAATAAATGATTTAATTAATATAATAATATTAGAATTATAATTCATAAATAAAAAAAATATTAATAAGTTATTTTAATTAATATAAAAATAATAGAATTATTTTAGATTCAAATATTAAAATAATTCAAGTATTACAAAAAAATATAATTAAATTATAATATTATAAAATTTTAATATATATATATAATTTAATATTATAAAATATAAATAATATTATTATTCATATTAATATTGTTATTTCAAAATATAATATTATTAATATTTTATAATGAGACAGAAACTACGAATAGAAAAAAAAATCATATTTTGATTTCACAAATTTTATATCATAAAAACAAACTCTAATCTGAAGTAGGGGGGAGGGGGGAGGGGGGATCTGCAGAGGGTGGTGGAGGAAACTCTATCCCTAAAGCATGAGTGAGTCAGCGCATGTACTCCATCTGCTCCTGATGCTGCTGCTGCCACCGACTCGTCTGCTCCTCGTACAGCTGCTGCTGGCGTCGACGCTCCTCATCATGCTGCTGACGCATCTGCTTCTGCTCATGTCAGAGACTCTCTATTAGTGCAGTCTGAGATCGCAACTGATCCTCATACTGTGTAGCAGAAGAAGATGCACGAGCTCCTCTCGAGCTGGACGCCGACATCGCAGCACTGCCATAATAATCTCCGGGAGTCAGTCGAGAGCTGATACCAACTACCCGGCCCTTCTCGAAGGCATACTGGGTGGCCTGCATCCATGCCACCTCATCAAACTGACGACCAGTGGTCTAATCTGATGACTCGGTCTGACTCTCAGGTCGGGCCTGTGACGCTGCGGCCTCATATGACTCATGTAGTTGCAATTTAAAATTAAAATTGTGAATATATTATATGCAGTTAATTTTTAAACTTGAAAACAAATAATATTGACCACGATGTGATGCTAACGATCACCTCTGAGCTCCCCAGTAGCAGGATCACTATACATCCTCCGATATACATCGTACTCCGTAATATCGGGGTGCTCGACAGCCTATAAGAATAAAAAATAAACTGTTAATATTTATAGTTATATAAAATATTTATAAATAATGTACGTACCAGATGCTGTCTATGAGTACTGAAAGAACGACTCCCAGCTCGATGAGTCACCTCCTATCTCCCCCGATTCTGCCTCCCCACCGATGATCTCCTCTGAAAGGCACCACTCAACCAGTGCGCACAAAATCCATCTCATACATGGGATGAAATGTACTATGGTCGGTGTGCTCTACATGACTCGTCAAAATCTGACACTCCTGCTTTTTTCATGGCAGCTTTTCTTAAATTGTGCAAAAACCGACGAAGGCGATCACGCATGGCCACCTCCCATTCCTCGTGGATGGTGTCACGCATGGTATCCTCGATCGGATACCATAAACCCTACAAATAAATCAAAATATCAAGTTAGAAATGAAATAATTTTCAAAATAAAAATTATTTATTTACGTATGCACCAACCAATGGCTGAACATGGCCTGCTGCACATCAATGGGAATCTGCTCCCATGTGGTCCACGGCTGAGAAAAATAGTTGCGCAAAATAGCGCTGCCCTGTCCGACTTCTATATGCAGAAAACTGTAAAAATAATAAACATTTATTATTTGAATAGATTAATGAAATCTTAGTCAAATCCACAGGTTATCACATAGGTTATCACACCTCCGTGTGCGTGGATCAAACCCAAGACGTGGACGTCGCTCAGGGACGGGGTCAGGAATCATCAATCGTGCAAGACTGCGCCCCCTCCGCTTACTCCCTGGAGCGCCTGCAGGCTGAGGGTCATCTGCCAGCAACTCATCCGCATCGAAAGACAGGTCAGCATCCGCCAACTCACGAAATGTGGCGTCGTCCATCTGAAACAGAAAATGTTAATGTAGTTAGCAAATAATTGATAATTACTATTATATATACATATATACATATTATGATTTTATATAAATACCATGAAATTCTATTAGTGTTCATCTTCATCATCATCTTCATATATGTCAATGTCATCTTCATATTCCTCCTCAACATCATCGATATCCATTCGAGTTACAGTTGCTTCATCTCTTACCATTTCAAATTCATATGTGACATCATTAACATCATCGTCATCACCGACTCTTAAATGTGGGGTGTCGTCATCGATACTCATGTCTCTTTGTAAAAAAGATTGATTTTGAGTACTCTCTTGAAAAACTTCAATTCTTTGCACATCAGTGAAAGCACATTCACTTTGACTAAACTGATTGTCTCGAATTTTGATTTTTATTACACTCCACCAATCAGTCAAGTCTCTTGATGTAGCACAGTACTTTGTGTAATAAACTTGATGTGCCTGTTGAGCCAATAAGAATGGTTCATTTACTGCGAGAACACTTTTACATTTAATATCGATGATTCCATGAGTCGGATGAACACGAACGCCTCTCTCTGTATCCAACCACCTACATTTGAACATGGTTATGTAATGTTGTCCAAGATAACAGAGTTCAATGATTTCATCAAGTATGCCATAAAAGTCAACTTCATTTTCTCGATGATGAGATCCTCTCAAACTAACTCCACTGTTCATTGTTTTTTTCGATTCCCCATATGCATGTGTGTGAAATCGAAATCCATTCACCACATATGCATTATAAGTTTTAACAAGTTTGGAAGGTGGGTTACTCAATACGCACAACCGTTTTTCAATTTTAGCAGCATGTCGAGACACCTGAAAATTTGTGAAATAATTATCAATATAGTAAACTATACATTGAATGAGTTGCTAAAAGATAAAGAATTTATGTTACCAGTTTTTGAAACCACTGAGAGAAATTTTTCAGTCGACGTTCTTCGAGAGCAGCTGCTGTAATTTGTGAAATTTGTTTCTTGATATGATTATCATACAACCTATAAAAACCAAAGTTATTTACTATAACATAAATGATAGAATAAGTGATATAAACACTTACAGTACAACTGATAAATGATAGAATAAGTCATAAAATTCAGACGGTGCCAACTCAGGATTTGAAGCTATATCAGCCGAAGTTTCTGTATGTTAAACAGATGAACCTGCAACATCATGTACTAAATCATGAAACCGGGATGGATCCAGAATCAAGTTGGTATCACCTACTCTGGAACGGCGTTCACCGTTTTGATACCAAAAAACATAATCTGGTTGAAAACCAAAACACAAGAGATGTTCCCCCACTTTGTCAAACGTGTCAAACGTTCTCAATGCACATTTTATGCAAGGGAATTTTATTTTGCCTTTTGAAACAAATTCTGGATTTGATGCCGCAAATAATAAAAAAAGTCTCCACACCCTCTACACATACTGGATTTAAACCAGAACCGTTTGGATTTCTACGTTGATTTATCCATATGCGGTCACCTAATAATGATTGTTGACGACCTCGTTGTTCCATATTTTTCTATAAAATATAAAAGAATTACTGGTTTTGAATAATTTGTTAGAAAAAACACTCAAGCTAGGATAATTATAGAGTTTACATCATACACGACTGACGCAAACTTTTTATTGAGATAGACCTAAAAATTGACCATTTAAGAATTAAATATGTTGAGAATAAAGCAAAACCTGTTACAAATATTGATAATTTTAATATTATATAATTTTTTTATTATTTTCATAGTACTAATATTATTTGTAATTATTACTAATTATTGGTAATTATTACTAATTATTACTAATTATTACTAATTATTACTAATTATTGGTAATTATTGGTAGTTATAACTAATTATTGGTAATTAATACTAATTATTGGTAATTATTATTAATTATTACTAATTATTACTAATTATTACTAATTATTGGTAATTATTACTAATTATTGGTAATTATTCCTAATTATTCCTAATTATTACTAATTATTACTATTTACCGGTAATTATTGGTAATTATTGGTAATTATTCCTAATTATTGATAATTATTACTAATTATTGTTAATTATTACTAATTATTGGTAATTATTACTAATTATTGGTAATTATTACTAATTATTACTAATTATTACTAATTATTGGTAATTATTACTAATTATTGGTAATTATTACTAATTATTGGTAATTATTACTAATTATTGGTAATTATTACTAATTATTACTAATTATTGGTAATTATTACTAATTATTACTAATTATTGGTAATTATTACTAATTATTACTAATTATTACTAATTATTGGTAATTATTACTAATTATTGGTAATTATTACTAATTATTGGTAATTATTACTAATTATTGGTAATTATTACTAATTATTGTTAATTATTACTAATTATTGTTAATTATTACTAATTAATATTAATTATTACTAATTATTACTAATTATTGGTAATTATTACTAATTATTGGTAATTATTACTAATTATTGTTAATTATTACTAATTATTGTCAATTATTACTAATTATTGTGAATTATTACTAATTATTGTTAATTATTACTAATTATTATTAATTATTGGTAATTATTACTAATTATTGGTAATTATTCCTAATTATTACTAATTATTACTAATTATTACTAATTATTACTATTTACCGGTAATTATTGATAATTAGTGGTAATTATTCTTAATTATTGACAATTATTACTAATTATTGTTAATTATTACTAATTATTGGTAATTATTACTAATTATTGGTAATTATTACTAATTATTGGTAATTATTACTAATTATTACGAATTTTTACTAATTATTACTAATTATTACTAATTATTGGTAATTATTACTAATTATTGGCAATTATTACTAATTATTGGTTGGTAATTATTACTAATTATTGGTAATTATTACTAATTATTACTAATTATTGGTAATTATTACTAATTATTACTAATTATTGGTAATTATTACTAATTATTACTAATTATTGGTAATTATTACTAATTATTACTAATTATTACTAATTATTGGTAATTATTACTAATTGTTGGTAATTATTACTAATTATTGGTAATTATTACTAATTATTGTTAATTATTACTAATTATTGTTAATTATTACTAATTAATATTAATTATTACTAATTAATACTAATTGTTACTAATTAGTGGTAATTATTACTAATTATTGGTAATTATTACTAATTATTGTCAATTATTACTAATTATTGTTAATTATTACTAATTATTGTTAATTATTACTAATTATTGTTAATTATTACTAATTAATATTAATTATTACTAATTATTACTATTTATTGTTAATTATTACTAATTATTACTAATTATTGGTAATTATTACTAATTATTGGTAATTGTTACTAATTATTACTAATTATTACTAATTAATGGTAATTATTATTAATTATTACTAATTATTGGTAATTAGTACTAATTATTACTAATTATTGGTAATTATCGGTAATTATTGCCAATTATTGGTAAATATTATTAATTATTATTAATTATTACTAATTATTGGTAATTATTGGTAATTATTACTAATTATTGGTAATTATTACTAATTATTGGTAATTATTACTAATTAATGTTAATTATTACTAATTATTAATAATTATTACTAATTATTACTAATTATTAGTAATTATTACTAATTATTGGTAATTATTACTAATTATTACTAATTATTACTAATTATTGGTAATTATTACTAATTATTGGTAATTAATACTAATTATTGGTAATTATTATTAATTATTACTAATTATTACTAATTATTGGTAATTATTACTAATTATTGGCAATTATTACTAATTATTACTAATTATTACTGATTATTATTAATTATTGGTAATTATTACTAATTATTACTAATTATTACTAATTATTAGTAATTATTACTAATTATTACTAATTATTGGTAATTATTCCTAATTATTCCTAATTATTACTATTTATTACTATTTACCGGTAATTATTGGTAATTATTTGTAATTATTCCTAATTATTGGTAATTATTACTAATTATTGTTAAGTATTACTAATTATTGGTAATTATTACTAATTATTACTAATTATTACTAATTATTGGTAATTATTACTAATTATTAATAATTATTGGTAATTATTAGTAATTATTTCTAATTATTACTAATTATTGGTAATTATTACTAATTATTGGTAATTATTGGTAATTATTCCTAATTATTGGTAATTATTCCTAATTATTGTTAATTATTCCTAATTATTGGTAATTATTTCTAATTATTGGTAATTATCGGCAATTATGGGTAATTATTGGTAATTATTTCTAATTATTGGTAATTATTACAAATTATTCCTAATTATTACTAATTATTACTAATTATCGGTAATTATCGGTAATTATTGGTAATTATAGGTAATTATTCCTAATATTGGTAATTATTGGTAATTATTACTAATTATTGATAATTATTCCTAATTATTGGTAATTATTCCTAATTATTGGTAATTATTACTAATTATTAGTAATTATATGAATAATTACCAATAATTAGGAATAATAACATTATTACATTATTAGTATATTTTATTATTAATATTAAAATAATATAATTTTCTATATTATATACAATTCTCCTTTCATCTGTGTGTTTTCTGTCTCCACATACAAATAATACATATGGAGACAGAAAACACACAGATGAAAAGAGAATTGTATAAATAATATAAAAAATTATATTATTTTAATATTAATAATAAAATATACTAATAATGTAATAATGTTATTATTCCTAATTATTGGTATTTATTAATAATTATTAATATTTATTCTTAATTATTAAAAATTATTACTAATTATTCCTAATTACCATTAACTATGAACAATACTAATAATTTAAATTTATTAAGTAACAAAACAATGTAAACATAATTAAATTACAACTAATTAAGAATAATTGAAACTAATAAAAAATTTAAAATAAATATTAAATTAAAATGAATATAAATACCTTGAAAATTGATCTGAGGTTGATCTCTGATCGTTCTTGAAAACTTCAAAATCAACTCCGAATAAAAAAATTAAACTTGAGAAACGCTCAACTCTAGAACTAGAATTTTGAGAGAAGAAGAAGATGGAGTTTGAGAATGAATTGAAAAAAACGGATGGGGGTATTTATAGGTTAGATTATTTGCGACGGTACCCGTCGCAAATACCTTAGCCATCATTTAATACGGTCAACGGTTAAATAGTTATTTGCGACGGGGGGATATGCCCGTCGCAAATACCTTTTACCGCCGCCGGTTATTTGCGACGGGCAATAACCGCCCGTCGCAAATATGTTTCCCGCGATTTGGCGCGCAAACGCGCCAGTTCTTTTGCGACGGGGAAAGCAATCCCGTCGCAAAAGGCTACTTATTTGCGATGGGCAAATACCCCCGTCGCAAATAAGTTTTTAACAGGCATATTTGCGACGAGATTTATCCCCGTCGCAAATACACATTTTCCCGTAGTGATAGAACATGATCTTGTTAAAGCCTCATCCCACAAGGAGGGGTATTGGGATGTTGTTCCAATTTTTTTTTAAGGTGGTACAATGAATTTTGTTTATAATTTTGTGAGTTCAAGCCATAAAAACCAATAAATGACCAATTAGGCATGTCAGGATGATGAACGGAGGTAGAAATATGGTATAGTGAGAAGTTCTTAATTTTGATGTCCACTTCCCCCTTCCACAGGAGGCAGAGTCCATGAGCATGGCCATGGTGTGAGATAGAGAAGAATCCATCAAAAACTGACTTTAGAGGCAATGTCATGTGTTTCCTTGTTTTCAAGTATAGTTTCAAACAATAAAACCACACTAGGGAGACTTAGATCTCTCTTGCCTTGGAGCATACAAACTGTGTGTGTTTATATATATATATATATATAGAAATATTTGAAAAATGAGTAATTCATATATTAAGATATCAATGATCTGGTAAAACAAGAGAATACAACCAAATTTGGAACAAATCCATCCAAACATGTGTGTCATTCGAGAGGTATCTAGTAACTAAATGATGATCCGCCATATTACCCTACCTTTTGGTAGAGGAGAAGAAGCATGTCAAAAAGCGGAGATGCAGTGACTAGATATTTGAGATTAAAAGTCCAGAAGGATGAAGGCCATACCTTGGGGAAGAGATAGCACAAATGAAATTGAGGTAATCTAATTCCAAAGTGATGTAATTCCATCATTACTCTAACGTGAATTCCCTGACATGAACAATTTCTTGAGCTTCAGCGACTACGAGTAAGAGGGATGCCAAGGAAGAAGAGTGAAGAGCTGCAATGATCAGCCCATTAGAGTCCCATGTGATGGAGCTGAAACCAGTGTTGTCTTTGTCTGAAGGTGATCCATCTATATTGATTTTCAGGGTTCCACCATTGGGGGGGTTCCTGGTACAAGGATCATGCTTGAAAGGAGGGTCAGCAGACATATGCTCATTGTGGTTCCATGATGATAACCAATGAGATGCTTTATCAACCAAAAATGATCATGGCTTGGAGACCCGATTAACGATAATGTCATTTCTCCTCGCCCAAATGATACATGCCACTATGCAATGGGAAGCTAGGTCCTTGGTGGTGAGGTGCGAAGACCATTTTATTGGAACTTTCATTAGATCAAGTGCCATATCCAGGAGGTTGTCAACATGAGGGTTGAAGGTGCACCAAACATTCCTTGATCTAGGGTAGTTGGTAATGAATTTCATGGGTGATTCAGGCATGGATATACATATATGACATGTTGGGATGTCTGACACATGGAGAGAAGAATGAAACTCTATGGAAGGAAGGATCCTTGTGGAGACTTACCACCAAAAATAGTAGGATTTATGGGGAATACAAAGGCGCAAGATATATTTCCAAAGAGCCTTTGCCTCTAGATTCTGAGTGGTTGAAGAAAGGGCATACCCATATTTTATAGTATATGTACAAGATCTTTCCCCTCTCCTACGTAAATGATCAAGACCCAAATCTCCAGACAACAAGATACTATGAATAATTTTCTTATCCCTCTTGTTAAACCATGATAAGATTTTCTTAGGTTCGAATCTGATTCCATCCTCATTAAAATGGGAGAGAAAATTCGTATATTTGAGTCCTTGATAGACTTGGAAAGTTTCTTTTATCCCATTTCCACCATCCAAACATGAGTCCATCAAAATATTATCAAATGATCCATTTCTAGTTCTCCAGTAACGTCCTCTAAGGAGGGTCACTTGCGAACCCCACAGGCTACACCAATTGAAACTGGTGTGGGGGGATAATTGGGCATGACAAAAATTAGTATTAGGGAAGTATTTATCCTTCATAACCTTCACATAAAGTGAATTAGGTTGTTGAATGAACCTTTATCCTTGTCTGGACAGAATTGCGTCATTGAAGAGGCATAATTCCTTGTACCCAATTCCCATATAAGGATTGGGTTGTAGAGTTTATCCAAAGAGACCCAGTTAACCTTGTGTATTCTTTCATTGAGATCCCACTAAAAATATAAAAATCTAGAGTGGAGCTTCTCGATGATGAAAATGATGATCTTGAAGAGCATCATAAAAATGAAGGGAATATATTGGGTGACTAATTTACTGATAATTATTTCCCCTGATTTGGAGACTCTTTTGTAAATCTAACCTTGAATTTTTTTTATTGACCATCTCCATGATGCTAAAGAAAAATTCTCTTTTAGAGTGACCAAAGACCATAGGAATCCCAAGGTACTTGTGTATAATAATTTTTCATTATTCCAATGTGTCCCTAGAGAAATGGGGACAATCATCGGCAACAAAGAGATGCAAAATGGGAGGTCCCTGATGACAAGCCTTTTTCTCAACGAATGAATTTATACTAAATTTATGCTAAAATGATATTGGAGAAAACATTAGAAATTAAAATGAGAAGGTAAGGGGAAATGAGGTCTCCCTAGAGAAGCCCCCTAGAGGGAGAGAAGCTCTGAAAAACTCCTCTATTAATGAAAATCATGAATGATATGGAGGTAAAAAATTTCATAATGATGTCAATCCATCTTGATCATAAGCCCATTTTTAAAATAAAAAATTGGATGAAAACCCATTCAAATCCATCAAAAGATTTAGTCATTTCTAGCATCCAGACCATGATTCCTCATTTGGACACATTGTAGGTCTTCATAGAGTGAAAGTTTTCATGGGAAATAATCCCATCGTGTGAGATAGGCCTGCTAGGGGAAAATGCACTTTGGTTTTATGAAACAATGGAAGGAAGAAATGTGTGGAGATGGTTAACAAGAAGCTTGGAGAAAATATTATTGGTGAAAGTGCATTGGATAATGGGATGAAACTCAGAAAATCATGAGGGTTTATCAATTTTAGTAATGATAGTGATGGTGGTTTCATTGATCAAGGTGAATTTGGTCTTCCCATGATAGAGGTCCCTTATCAAGATCGACACATCATTCCCCACAATGTGCCATGAGTTTTAAATGAAGAGGGAATGTAATCCATCTAGGATTGGGGCTTCAGTGGAGTGGATTTGTTTGAGGGTGAAAAGGATTTCCTCATCATAAATATCCTGGGTGAGCTTGTCATTCACAACCTCAGTAAAAATAGGAAAAATATAGGAGGAAACCTTAGTGAGGATGGAGGGCTCACCTACCATGTAGAGATCCTGAAAATAGAATGAAGGACAAGGCCATGGATCTCCTATTCTTTCAAGACAATTATTCCATACGGTGAGGTAAGGATAAAAATATGGTTTGAGTAATTCCTTCCAGAATATTTCTCGTAGAAATAATGTGTATTTATGTCTGCTTCATTGATATGAATGTCGAAGGCATGCATGGACCAATAGCTTGGTTTTCTTCTGAGGGCTTCATTGAGTTTAGTCTCAAGCATTGCAATTCTGGAAATGATCATGGATAAAGGTGGGATAGATTGGGGCTCAATGGGTCTTTTTTCAATGGGATCACACTACCGATATAGTTGGTGGAGCTGCATACCACTCCATTTTTTGAGGATAGAAAGTACCTTGTGGATTTTAGCAATAATAATGGGTTCACTGGTAGTCCATACTACATTAATAACTTCTTCACAACCCCTTTACCTAATCCATTAGCATTCAAAAAGTAATGGTATTTAAAGTCTTGGATTTGTGTGGAAAATATTTAGGATAATGAGAATGATATAGTGGTCAGACATGGTTGGGGTGAGGTGGGAGACCTAAAAGAGGTTGAAGATGGTGAGCGATTTGGAAGACTCCATGAATCTTTCAAATCTCTCCTCAATGCAATTATTTTCTGACCAGACATGGTACTGTGTAAAGGGGTTACCCATATGAACTAGGTCATTATGACATGTGCATTGAGTCTCTTGTAGTAAGTATCTCATATGGATGGATATTCTGCTGGAACCCCCTCTATTTTCTCTATAGAACATGATCTTGTTAAAGTCTCAACCCACAAGGAGGGGTATTGGGATGTTGTTACTAATTTTTTAAGGTGGTACAATGAATTTTGTTTATAATTTTGTGAGGTCAAGCCATAAAAACCAATAAATGACCAAATAGGCATGTTGGGATGATGAACGGAGGTAGAAATATGGTACGGTGAGAAGTTCTTAATTCTGATGTCCACTTCCCCCTTCCACAGGAGGCATAGTCCACTAGCATGGCCATGGTGTGAGATAGAGAAGAATCCATCAAAAACTGACTTTGGAGGCAATGTCATGTGTTTTCTTGTTTTCAAGTATAGTTTCAAACAATAAAACCACACTAGGGAGACTTAGATCTCTCTTGCCTTGGAGCATACAAACTGTGTGTGATTTTCAAAACCCCTGATAGTTCCATCATATGATTTTTATTGTGTTAGTTCGGGTGAGGTAAGACCGGCCTCTGCCTCTAAAATTTTGATAAATAATTTTGTATCTACAGGTTTTCATATTTTTGGGAGTTTCTCGCTCCCCATGGATGAGTATGTGCTTCTCTTGTATCCAAAATGTTCTACAGGGGTCAAATCCCAACTCCCCTCTACTTATCCTTCTCAAAATACCATTTTTTACATTATTAAATGTAAACCCTTGATGTCGTCTTCGACCTGGGAGGTGGGCCATGGAGGTTCGATGCCTAAGGGAGGGAACAGGTCTAGAGGTTCATGGTATGGGATGGAACTATGTCTGAGGGGGGAATGCAAGTGTGTATTGGGAAATATGGTGTTTTAGAAGTATTCTCCTATCGTCTAGGTGGTGATATAAAAATGGTTTTCATTTCCACAGGTTCCTTATTTAGGACGAAAATAGAACTCCAAGAGACCCTTTGGCTATCTCTAGTGTTTGTGTTTCCTATATTCATTGGGTAAACTGTGTCGTTTTAGTTTGAAGGGAATCATTGTAAAGACCCGTAAATTTCAAGGATTTTTTTTCTTGAATTCTTTGGAATTTTACAAGTACGCAGTCTCAGACACCACCTGATTCCGAGGCCCGGTGTGCCCAGAATAATTTTCTGAAGTTTAGCTCAAGTACATTCAGTAAACGAACAAGCAAGTTTTTCTATCTTTCGAATCGGTGCTCGGAATTGAAATCTAAGGGCACCGATGAACTCTCAGCACCAATATTTGCTTAAGGGGACGTTTACCGCAGTTGCATTTTGTGCGGGTTGGATGTTATTTTTTGGGGTTTATTCCTAAAATTAAATAAAATTTGGTGGTGCACAAATTTTATTTTGTGAGGTGGGGCCCACACGAGCCCAACCTTCAACTCCCCATTTATTTCCCTACTGTTTCCTTTGACAATTCCCCATTAATACCCCTTGTTTAATTACTTTGACAACTCCACATATTGATTACGATGGAGCCTTCCTACCCCCCTCATCCGTTTAAACGTGCCAAAAAATTAATTTAATGTTAGTGTAAAATTAATTGTCACCACTTGGAATTAATATGATTTGCTGAACAATTCTATTAATTGGAGAGCCTCTTTTTTTTGAAGAATCTCTTTAGAAAAAGGACTCTGGAGGATTAAAGGGAGGCGAACCATTCTTCAACAAAGAAGACCCCCAGCAAAGAACAAGAATAACTTTTTCCTCGAACGCACCTCGACATCAAGAACCTACATCGCCTACGACAACGACCCTTCCTCCATCGTTGACAGAATGACACCGTTCTTCCGCGATGCCCATATACCGCGCCGCTCATCTTCCGAAGATCGACAATGTACAACAAAGACTTCAAGGTAAGGGGATTTTTATATTTCATATTTTTTTTATACTCTTGATCATGGCGTTTAATTGATGGGTGATGTTTTGAACCACTAATGTGGTGGGTACGGACTAACAAACAAGTCCGGACCCACATCTATTTTGTTCTTGATGCACGGGGTGTTTGGCGATGACGAAACGGGACCGCAATGGCGATTGGGGGCCTTTGCAGTGAAGTACGGATCCCGATACGACTGCAGGCACAGTCGGAAGCAAAAACGGATCACCGGAATTACTCCGGTGGCCCGCAGAATGCCCCGACGGTGCGGGTCGCCGGCGGGGCAGTGCCGGCGGCCGACACCGGCCGGCCTCCTGGAGTCAGCGGCGCCTTGGCGTGCCGTCGGTGGAAGCCCGTTGCGGCATCGGCTGCGGCGGTGAGGGGAGGATCCCGCGACCGCGCAGGATCTGGGGGAGACAGCGGCGCCAGCCTGGCGCCGCGTCCGCGGAACAGGGGGCCACGCCCCCCGCTCGGCTAGCTGGCCGAGCCCGCACACCCCCCTGGCTGGGCCAGGGCAGGTCGCGTGGACCGGGTCACGCCGGCCGTTCCAGGTCAACCCGGTTCGGGCCGACCCAGGCGGTTGGGCCAGGGCTGACCAGGCCCAGACCCCCCACTTCGGACCGTTTTCCGGTATTTTGCCCATAACATGAGCTACAAACCTCCGATCGACGCACCGTCAGTTGCGTAGGAATTCTTGGATCGGTATGGTCATTTCAGTATATTAAACTCAAGGTTTTGGCGAATTTTGGGTATGGCCGGGTTGGTTCGAACCCGAAACCAACCGGGCCCTTGGAGCGGAAACACTTATAACTTAAGGACCAGACGTCCGATTGACATGCCCTCTACTAAGTTGAATTAATTTTTTTGAGAAGGTTCTTTTGGAATCCTCCACTTGAGGTTTTGATGTAGCTGGAGTATAGTTGGGTTGGTTTTAGCTTAAAAACCAACTGGGCCCCTGAAACAGAAAAACCAATAACCCTCAGACCGGGCGTCCGATTGACACACTATTTGTCATGTTGGGTTTCTTTTGATGAGACAGAACTTTGGGATACATTAACTCTGGACTTCATGATAGTTGATGTATCAACCCCCTTGGCTCAAGGAGAAGACCATCCCGGAATCAAGCGTGCTATGTGCGGGAACCCTAGTGCTGGCTACGATTGTGATGATGACGACTGCACTTGGATCCTCTATGTGTTCGACAACGAGGACAACTGTACTTGGATCCTCTGTGGGTTTAGCAGCAATGAAGACTGTACTGGGATCCTCTGTGGGTTCGACGGTGATGACTACTGTTCTTGTATCCTACGAGATTCCGAAAGTATAGACCTCTGTACTTGTATCCTGAGTGGATCCAACAGAGTAGCTGGTCTTGTATCCTATGTGGGTCTGACAGCTTAGCTGGTCTTGTTTCCTATGTGGGTCCGAAAACTTAGATGAATCAGTGGAAACATCTGATCATCTCTATCACTATAAGAAGTTGTATACCTGTGTGAGATGAGTCTTGACTTCAATCTTTATCATCGATGTGATTGACTTGTTTTCCTGTGTGGACTGAGTTGTGCTTTCCTGTGTGGGATGAGTTGTGTTTTCCTGTGTGGACTGGGTTGTTCTTGGGATCAAGAGTTGGAGCTAAATTCTAATTGATGACTTAGGTATATGTATGGGCATATACCTAAGTAGATTTGGTTGATACTTCGTGATTGTATCTTTCCTTTGTGGTTTATCCTTTGTGGATTATAAGATACCTTCGGGGGTCTCGGGGTCCCTACTGAGTATTGTATACTCACCCCTGCATGGGTTATGCCCACACTATGTTGTGTTGGATGCAGACGATGGACAAAAATGATTGAGGTGGAGGCTTGTGGAGCTGGACGGTACCCGGAGGTGGACCACTTGGTGGGACGTACATGGAGCGGACGACCGAACCCGGGGAGTTGAGGAGACTATCTGTACCCAACCTTCAGGTGGGATTTTCGAAGGACGACTCAGTGTTTCTGTTTTACTTTACTGCTGCTGTACATTATTTTCAGTCATATTGTACTTTCATTTGGGTTTGTATACTAGCCCATTTAATTTTCAGCACTTACTTTTGGACTCATTTTTACTTAGTGCTTACTTCACTTGCATACTCTATTGTGTTTGTTTACCTTATAAAGGCAATTAATTCCCTTTTTTTCAGGATTTAGGCCTTTGCTGCTAGTCACCAGCCCTTGGCCTATGGAATGACGGCTTGGGGTAGTCACGGTATGGGCCCCGAGGACGAGTCGTGACAATCATGGAGGCCCTGATAAAATAGTCCTTTAATAGTCGTTGGCGGTGTGCTTGATTGTATCCGTCGATGCTCAGAATATACTTGTTGTCCGACATCATCCAGTAGAACACCCCCCGAATCACAACAGGAAACTCACACCTCCTTCCTCGCATACGGGGTGACTCAAAGTCGTCTTTTGACTTCCACACCCATGCCTCTGAGTCAAACACGTCAAAGTGCATGACGGTTTGTTTTGAGAAGTCATCATGCCTGCTCAATAACATAAACAAATAAACCTATCTAATTTCATCAATAAATCTAGAAATAGTACATCAATCAATCTACCAATTTTAGTAAATTTATTTTTTATATAAAATTTTCCAAGGAACATGGAACCTCACCAGCATATGATTTTGTAGTGCAGAGGATGGATGGTGATTATGAGTAGCCACAGATGGTCACTAATACGAATGGATCGATTGGGGTTAGGGATGTATTGTACTTTTTTGGTGGTAGGTTTGTAGATGTAGAAGTGATTGAATAACCTCGGGCTGTGGTCGTAGCAGAATAGTAGGTCGTGGTTTTAAGGAACCAATACAATGACATAAGGGGATACAAATTTCAAGAGAATGTCCCTTTCCATTTTCCCCTCCATTACTCGAATAAGGGGAGAAAATAGTTTGAGGGTGTAGCCTTGAATAAGATAACCTGAAATCATTCTGGATCGGAGCATGTGTTGGTTGATGAAGTTGGAGCCACAGGTGATGCAGTTCCATTCCTTTCACACCATCCTGCACGTCGTTAGGGTTTCTAAGGTCGCACAACTGAGGATCTCAAAAACAATTTCAGACAGATTGCATGTCCCATTACTCTCCACCATGCCCGGATCCTCAACTACAGGGGAGTAACAGAGCATGGTTGAAATTTATAGGAGGCATCGATTGTTTTAAATTTAAAAATAAGAGGCATATATGGCAGGATTGACAGGATACAAGATCCGATGTTGGGATTATTTAAATCTTGAAAAGATAGGGAAAAAACAGGAGTCGTGTATATCTTTAACTAGAATTAAAGGCTTGATTGACACAGTACGGGATCCGATTTTGAGATTATTTAAATCTTAAAAATAATGGAAAAAATAAAAATAAAAAAATAAACCGGAGGTGTGAATATCTGTAACTCGAATTAAAGGAATGTTTTGATCATTGAATTTCGGGATGGACCTCCGACCAATTACAAGGCTTATATATTTTTTATTTATTTTGATAATCCACTTTTACATGTTTATGGTAACATTAACATTGTTCATAAACCCAAAATCATGAAGCCTTAGTGAATGGTCATTATAGGGGCAAGGATCAAACATCCTACAACAATCCCGTGATTCAATTTTTTGAACCAAAACAATCTACGTGCAAAGATGCACATCAAGCAGTTTCAATGCATGAATGAATGGATCTAAACGATGACAAAGCAATACACTCTCATTCATCTGAATCTGCACTACCACAAAAATGGGTTTTCGCAACGCTACCCTTTAATAATGCTAAAAAACAAGCGTTGATAAAATGGTACATTTATCAGTGCTAAAAAAACGCTAATAAAGAGAACTTTTAATAGTGTTAAAAAAACATTGTTAGAAGTACCTCTTTATCGACACTTTTTTTAGCGCTGTTAAATGGTCCCTCATTTGTCAGCACTTTTTTTAGTAGTGCAGATAAAGAGGGGGCTTTATCAGTGTTTTTTTACTAGCATTGATAAAGAGTATATTTCAAAAAAAATATTTCACTGAAAAATAATATATTGATATATAAATATATAATTATATTTATATTGATATAAATATATATGAATATTTATATTGATATAAATATAATATATATATTTTAAATATGTTTTAGATAACTTTAAAAAGAAATTTGAATTTAATATATAAGATATGTAGTGAAAATGACTAATAAAATATTTCAAAAGATATTATTAATATATAATTTGCTAATTATTTTTGGAGTAATCGTCTTTTAATAAAAATTTGAAGACACAAAAATAGAAAAATTAATAAAAGATCTAAAATAAGATGAAAACATAACTCAAACTTCAAACGACCATAACTTTTGATCTGAGTGTTCGTTTAAGCTCTACAGCATATGAAATCTAGGCCTGTGATGAGCACTACGCCATCAAAAATAGGAAAATATCGGTCATTGCTTTTTCAAGTCCAAAAATGGTCCATAAGGCCTCCAAAACTGAGTCTTTAATTCGTATACCCAATTTTTTTAACATTTGATGGAATTTCAGCCACGTTTAAGGGAGGATTTTTGCCCTTTTTCAGTGGGAAATGAATTTATTCCGATGGATTACAATCATATTGATATTATGGCTTTGAAATTTTATCATTTTTTTACAATGTATGGTTATTTATAATCAAATATATAACAATATATACATATTTTTTTTATATATTCACACATAAAAATTTAATTTTATAAATAAATAATTAAAATTATTTACATATAAAATATATCTCTCAATATATAAGGCTTATCTAAATAAAAAACAAATATTCATTTTATTTAAAATACAAATATATGAATATTTATAAACTTATAAAATGTGTGTCTGTGTATTTGTGTGTGTTTGTATTAAAAAATGATATATATTAATATAGGAATAAATATATGAATAAAAAATATAACTAAATATATATAAATAGATATATATAAGTATATATTAATATATGAATAAATATATAGATATATAGATATATAGATATATAAATGTAATTGTCCATGTATATATATATTAATATATATATATATATATGTTAATATAAATATATATTAATATACGAATAATTATAACTATATATATACATACATACATACATATATATATATAACAAATAAATATATCATTAAATGGACAACAAAGGAATATAGAGGAGTGGTAAATGGTTCATGCGTAGAGTGGGAGGTCTCGATTTTTGAATCCTTGAGGAGGCAGGGGGTTCTAGCGCTATTAAAGGGTTGGGGGTGGGGCTAGTAGGGGTGTGTGGGGCCAGGCGGGGGTGCTTCATAGTGCTGTTGAAGGGGGGGGGGGGGGGGGTCAAGCATTGGTAAACCCCCCTCTGATCTACAGATTAAAAAAAAAATTAAACTTTTATCCGCGATTTTAAAAAAGCACCGATAAAAATTGTCTTCTAACAACACTAAAAAGAAGCCCTGATAAAAGGGGTCCGATTTATCTTCGTTGAGATTAAAAACATCTTTTAGCGTTGTAAATGGAATTTTCTAGTGCTTTTAAAAGTCATATTTATAGTAGTGCTGAGAGCATTGCTGGTGCTTACTGTTATAAAATAAGTAGGTAGAGTGAGAAGATAGATATAACCTTGATGCGTGAATAGAATTCACAGTCTAACAGGGTCTAATCCACCCCCCATGTTGATGGTGTAGGGTTCTCGATGGAAGTATCCCTTGATAATTTCACTAAGGTTTGGGGAAAATTGAACACCAATTTCTGATTTCCCTATTACACCGATATTGGGAGAACACCGAAGAATTTCTTGAATTGAAAAATTAATTAACCCACAAGCGATCTCATCATCACTTATTTATAAATCAGAATCGATGTGAATTGCACTAGTTCAATCAAATAAAAAATTGGTTTGACCAAAACAAGAAAACTCTTGGTGATGGGCACACCGATTCGATCTCACCATTTCAGTCAAAGAACACATTGGTTCAACTGAAACGACACAACTCTTGGGGAGGGATGCAACCGTTTAAATTTGAAAAACCAATCTTTAATAATGATGGAGCAAAAAAATGACACGATTGATGGAAAAAATGATTGTGTAGTCATCTATTAATTTATCAACCACGTGTGTTATATGTGCATTCATTCATTATCATAGTTATGTATATTTTTTTTGTTAGTACTATGCATCTGTTATCATTTCTATTTTTTTCTATGTTAATTTTTTTGAAATATATGTTCTGAAGTTAATTTTATTTGATTAAATGATATGAATGTCAAGGAAGAAGTGTTTCACTATTCTCAGTGGACCCTCAACATATGAGATAGCGCCTCCCCATTAAATAACGAGGGAGCAGGTTATCACTCTTATTTCATCACAAGGATATTGGAGGGTGATAGTTATAGATACAAATTTTAATGTAAAAAAATTGTTGCACTTTTTTATATTACTAACTGTTTTTTGATAAAAGATGTAAACAATGTTACTATGAAGAGAAATATTAATAGTTCAGATGTTTAGAATCTGAATGGATATAAGATATTTTTCCTATTTTTTATTATGTTGTCCCTATGGATGATACTGTGGGATAATTTTTCCACATTCTAGGTCAGCTAGTGGCAGAGCCGGTATCCCTTTCGATTACCTATGCTGATTGGAGGCATGTGCCTCAATCTTAGAAAAATGAAGACTTTGATTCATAGATAAAAGTAATTTTAATACATTATGGTTTAATTAAATGTCAGTATGTTATTAAATTCTAATATTTCAAAAATTAATCTCTTTGTACAATTTAGGAATATGGGGATCATATAAAGATGTAAGATGCAATGGTTGTCTCTCTACAAAATGCATTGATTAAATTATGCCAGGAGATGACTGGATCTATCCCTAGTGATATTTCATCAATGTATGGGTAGTAAGTAGGTAAATCACACAACTTCAAAATCACTTAGTACACAAAATTTTATTTGTTTTAAATTTAAATATACAATAGTGTTTAATTTTCTACATAAGTATCATGCGGGTGCTGGTAGTAGGAAGTGAAGATGGAGATATAGATGGTGTCGAGGAGAGTTCATTGGGATGTTACACGTAATAGTGAATTTGGAACACCAATCAATGAAATTTTTGACTATTTCATATACATTTTCAGCTTTGGGAGTGATTTATTACTATCTATTGCACCAGAGTGTCCAAAATTCTTTATATACTTAATGTTATCAATGTGGTACATTAGAAACTCATCGAGTTGGTGTATTTATTTCAAATTAGAGAGGGGGAGGATATATATAGTTATTATTTATATCTTGATGTGTTATAGTTGGATATCTATTTTTGTTTGGCTGTTTTGGGGCTTCGAATTCTATAGTTGTAATTTTATTTAAATCAATATATCGTAGCATTTTAAACCACCACCATATATGCCAAATTATTGTTTAGCGGTGGTTTAAACCACCTCAATTTTGGATCAATATTTATTTAACGCTAGTTCTTTTGTTTTAACAGCGGTTTCACCTTCCAAAAAATGACTACGAGATAATAGTGGTTTAAACTGCCACAAAAATAAGAAAAACCCACTACTAAACAAATGTTCACTGATGGTTCCCAGAAACTGCCACTAAATGGATGGAACTAATGGGAGTTTAATGTTGACCCAAACTTCCACGGTGGGTTTTGGAAACCATTTCATAATAATATGGTGGTGGGTTAAACCACAACCACATTTCTATTTTTTTTATAGTGGGTGTCACCGTAAAACCCAAATGTTGGACTATGAGGCTATTGGTGTCTTGATTCGATTAGGGAAAAGTCAAGGGATGTGATACACTCTTAGTGATGGGTTTGTCCTAAGGTATGGTAATGTGATAGAGGACCCTAGATAGGATGCCCTGTGTGAAGTATGTCTTCGAGGGCCAAGGAGGGTAGCCCAGTTTGATTTTGACTCTGGATAGGGGTAGTACATCGGAGTTAGACTATTAGTCTGGGTGTCACCTTTGAACCTAAGAGTTCCTATCTTGATCCTTATGACAGTGAGAATAGATGATGAAAGGAAAATAGAATAATTAATGAAATAGTAAAACTTATAAAATGAAATTTTAAAATAAATGGTAAAATGGGATATAAGATATGAGGTTTCGAGGATGGAGGGTGGTCGGGGTGAAATGTTTATCTTTTTTTTTGTTTTTGGGGATGGTGAATTCCACAAATTGTATGATTTACTTGTGATTTATATATATTATGGTTTTGGGGAGGGTTAATGCCCCTAGGTGTATATGTTTCTTATGGTTCTGAGGATAGTGGATACCCCTGAGTGTAGGTTGATATAGTTCCAGGGAGGGTTAAGGCCCCCATGTATAGGATATGGTTCAATGGATGGTGGATTCCCCTATGTCAAATTGATTATGGTATTGTAGATGTTGTATTCCACTTGGTGAATATGTGTTTTTTGGTAGGGGAAGTGACCCCCCTGGGGGGAGGATATGTGGTTCTGGGTAGGGGATATAATCCCCTAAGAGGATGAATATATGGTTCTAGGTAGGGGATGAAACCCCCCGTGTGGATGGATTTTTTAAATTCCTGGGATTTCAATATTTCCCCTAGGTAGATTATCATGTTCTAGGGATGGGTATGTTTTTACCAAGTGGTTACTTGTGCTTAGAGACACTCCTTAACTAGAAGAAGTTGGTATAATCGATCTTGGTGTCACTTTAGAACATGAGGATCAATGGTGGTTAATTTATTTATTTTCAGTACCTGTTTATTTATTATGAGCATATCAAATGTTCATACATGGTAAATATTGGCTATGTTGGGGACACCATTGGTGGTGTCCCACTGAGTGATACTCACACTCTTCTCAGGCCTCCATGACACTTTGGTACCCGAGTATACCTCATTATTCCCAGGTTTAGTTAGGGTAGAGTCCTAATGTTGTTTGATCTAACTTGAGCAACTCAACATGATTTATAAACTAGGATTGAGGCGAGGCTTGAGGATAGCAGTAGATCCTCTATTGTATTTTATTTTATCATTTTATTTCGTATATGGGATCATATAAATGGGAAACTAAATGTATCTATATGCTTATATGACATCATTTTTTATTTATAATGGAATGGTTCTTTTTCTTCCATGTATTTAGATTGATTATTATTATTGACGTTGTTTAGTTATTTTTTGTTGTTATTTCACTCTTATATTGGGGGTATAGTCACTATGTGGTATCACCTTAGACTCTTGAAACTGTTTGATGAGAGCCTCTAGTGTATAGGGAACCATGCATGAGGTCACGTATCACTATCGTATGATTACTGAAGAGTGAACTGAGTTGGGGTGTTACATTATATATGAAAAATAAAAATATGAATAAAATAATTTAAATAAATAGCATGAATAAAAAATAATTTTAATAATTTTAATTTTGTAAAACTAATAAATAACTTGAATAAGAAAAAATGTAATTTAAACATTTAAAATATAAAACTTGAATAATAAAATTAATTAACTTAATATGAATAAGATGAATGTCATAAAATAAATAAACTAAATAAAAAAATTAAAATAAATGAATCGATTTGTTAAATAAATATTTTAATAAATTATTTAACTAAATTATTTTAAAATATAACTCGAATAAAAATTAAAATATGTAAATTTATTTTTTAAAGTAAATAAGTTGAATAAAATTTTAAAATTAATAAATAAAATATTTAAAGTAAATTTCTTCAGTGTTTTAAAATATTTAAATTAATGTAATTTAATTTAAAGTTACATAAAAATAATTTAGAAAATATTTCCTTTATAAATGAAGTTTAGAGATCATGATTACTGTGATAAAAATATATATTAAGGCACTATCCTAAATCAAATATTTCTCATTTTTCCACACTGATTTTGTAAAAATATTATTTTAGTAAATATTCCACCAATAAACTTATTTTGTTGAATATATAATAAATAATTTTAATTTTTAAAATTACAAAATATAAATCATCATAAAGAAAAATTCTCCCCTAGAATTTGAATAAATATTTTATTAAAAAATTTGGATATGTTTAAAATAAATAACTTGGAAAAAAAATTAAATTAAATTATCTGAATATTTAAAAAATAACAATTTGTATTAAAAAATAAAAAAATTCAATATTTAAACTAAATTAATTTAATACTTTAAAATAATTAAATTAAATTTATTTAAGTTAAATTTATCTTAATTTAAAATTATATGAAATTAATTTAATAAAATATTTTCTTCACAAATTCATGATTTAGGCAACGTCTTTTCGGATAAAAATATGTACAGAGACTACCTTGAAGTGTGTATTTCCCATTTTCACTCGTTGATTTCTTCCTTAATTGTCCAATATTTTGTGAGAGTGGGTGTCCTAGATCCACCTTGAATGTGTACTTTGATTACAATCACATGTATACAACTTTATATATGCATGTGTTTCACTTAACGTGACAATAATATTAATTTCCCATGTACTATATATATGGAAATGTTCTTAGATTACATGTCATTTTGAAAGGTTATAGCATTTTTCAGCTATAATGAAAACCTAAATATATTATGATAGTAATCTCAAACATGTTTCATGTGGTCTAGCTATATCATTCTGAAGGGACATAGATGGCATTTTAATACCAATTGTTGGGAGCTCAAAAGTATCAAGGCTTCTTCTCATAAAGTTTCCACTAGTTGATCTCGAGTATATGAGATCACGAGGACTGACCCGAAAATTTGAACACTATATTCTTTGGGTGGTATTGGTTATTTATATTTATGAACATGTGTATTGGTCTCCTTACTCTTTATTAATGTATGTCATTGATCAGAAACTTTTTTGTACATGCTAGAAACCATGAAAGTGTTTGTTTCTGGAACGGAAGCCTGAATCGTATTCAACATTGATGATTTAAAATTAATTGAATAACCAAAACATGATTTATTGATTTTGGGTATAGGAAGAGATATATTGATCCCTGTTGATGAGGTTGGTAGTGCATTCATTAAACCTATGACCATAACCAAAGATGGTAAGTCCATCATGTATGGATAAATAGATAATAAAAAAAGAACGGAAGGATGGATGGACAAATTTATATATCCTTATTTATAAAATAACATGTAAAAAACATATTATATTATACAATGTAAATTCATAGGAGTGGTGTTCATTATTATGACTTGACCTTATATCTTTAGAGTCCTTAATGTGCTACTAGACACCACTTCTGGCATATGTGTAGAATACACATCCATGACAATAAGGACCAAGTGTGTCAAATACTAATTGTATTCAAAAGTTTTTCTAATTATGATGAATTGGGGTTAAGGACATGGTGGACCCCGCCATGATGATCAGCTAATGTCCAAGTGTGAAAAAACACAATCGATTAAATAAATTCGATTTTATTCCAGTTTAGAATTATAAGAGTTGAATTTATTAACTCATTGTATTCATGATTCATTAAGTGAAATAAAAGAAGAATATTTATGATTAAATCTTCACTATTCAAGGTTTGTTAAATATTTCAAAGGAGGTTCAAGTTTAGTTAATGAGTCATAACTTGTCATGTAACATGCTTTTAATGTTAGAAGTGATAAAATATTTATGACAATGGTGACATGTGATGGCCACCGATGATGAAACAACTACAATTTGAAAAGGAATAGTTTTTTATACTTATATGGATATTTCCCATTAATCTTCCTAAAACAGCATTCTAATTGAATAGTTATAATACCCAAAAGAGAGAATTCGATCAGACTCGATTAAAATGAACTAGTCTGGTTTCATGTAGGAACATCCCAAAAAAATACGAGAGGGGTTCTGGACCCCCACCCTCAACAATTTGGTTCCATGCAGGTGTGTACATTAGTTAAAAAATAAATAATTTATATATTATTAGGAAATAAATATTAATTCTCATAATTTCAATGGATAGTGATTCCTATGGGTACTTTTCCCATGGGAAATTATTACCATGCCCATTCACCTCCCAAAATCTATCTTATTTCATTAATCATAGTTCTTAAATCATTATTAGATAATAAGGATTAATCTATACCATTTATTAGAACCTCTATGAACTATATATATATATATATATTATGTTAGTGGAAGTTATAACTTTTAACCCTCAAAACTTTCTCGGTAGTTGTTCTCTACTTCCTTTACTTTATCGTTTTTTGTTTTCCATCGCCATACCAATTATTGGATGCATGTTTTTTCAATGATACAATTTACCCTTGATCAATCACATGTATTTTATTTCAAAATTTCTTGAAATTTCAGTCACCACCAATCATCTTCATAACACATTATCAACACGTTGTCTCTCTACAGTGCACATTATGATGCTGTTGCATTCATCACTGTCATTAGTGTAGAATTATTATTTACATGAAAAAATAAGGTATTATTTTTAATATCATATATTTTTATATTCATTCCCCTTGTTGATAACATTGAAAAAAAACATAAATTATTTTCTTAATCTTTTGTTTCTGGAAAAAAAAATTAGCTCCTGAAGAGCAGTAACTAATCAAAATTTTCAATTTCCCTAAAGTGAATGTGATTGATTATTATTAAAATAGTGTTTATAATCAATGTGGTTGATGTTGAGAAAAACATTATTCATCAAATGAAAAATGAATCACTGACACCCAAAGTGACTAAATGATGAACATCACATACTTGTTGTTCACCAAAGTGAACTTCACTGATCATGAAAAGGTGACATAATAAAATTTGACATCTCCTACTAGTAAAACAAAAAGGTTTAAATATTGAATATGATTTCTCATGAGAGAGATGATATTTATTTTATGTATTTTTAAATAAATATTGTATTTTTTTTGTTTTCTCTTATTTCTTATACATAAAACATATTTACTGTATTTTTATTGATATTCATCTCCTGATATGGATGAAAATATTGAATTGAATATTCATGTTACTATATTTAAAACATTATAAAATCTTATCAAACAATTTTATTTCATTATTATAAGTGAATGAAAATATACATAATTTTGTTCTAAGTATAGTACGAGGTGAATATGAATTTTTTCAAATGATCTTTATGCCTTATTTTTTTAATAAAATTTTATAATAATATAACCACAAGAAGTGGTTTTATGATGATACATATTTAAAGATCATAATGAATTTTATGAGTATTTATAAAATAGTACTTCCCTAATGTATGATATCAAAATTGTATCTTTGGAAATTATATTGTAAAATATTTTCCATCTATAAATTTTTGATCTTATAGATGAAATATCAATAAAAATTATGATTTATAAGGTGTTATCATCTTTTGTTTATTATTAATCTTAACTATTGAGGAGTTAGTATATGCTCATGTATTTACATTTATCAGTTGTGAAAATTAATGAAAGGTTTTAGAAGATAGAATATATTTCTACCAGATGGTAAAAAATTTAAAATAAAGAATGATTTGTTTTATCTCAAGTCTCAATGAGATATATTAAACAACAATGATATTCTTAAAAATAGATATCATATAGACACTGGATAAAGAGGTGGTAAATATCTCAATATATAACAAGCATTTATAATAGATAAAAGTTGATTCAAAAGAATTTTTTATTTACAATTGAATCAATTATAATAAACCATAAGTTTATTGATCCTAACACATTAAATACACATACATTAGAATCAATTTATTGATAAAACAATAGACATCCATCATTGGGAGATTGAAGGATTTATTTAATGGATGTTTGATTACAGACTTATCACTTATAATATAATTATGTATTCTCATTATGTTATTATGAATGACCCTCTATGATGATTTACCATGATTTACCTATTCTTCGGATAAACCATTTATATCACCTCTAGCTATATTAGAAGTGAATTTCCAATATTTATATAAAGTAAAAATTATGAAATATAAATATGGGTGCACCCACATGCCATGTGATACCATTTAAATATTATATAGGAGATTCATCTATTAAATGGTCATGTGTATTATTATTTGTTGGCGAGTATATATCATATGCTAGGCGTGATGATTAAAATAAATATAGAGCATCATATACCATATTTAAAATGGTATAGTAGAACTATTGAGAAGATGATCGAAACATTTATATGAATAATTTAGATGTAAATAATGTCTTGGAAATCAATAGTAAAATTATACAAACCTTAAATTTCCATATAAAATAATTGTTTATTCTGAGTAGAAAATGATAAATATTTTTTCCTCTAAAGAGAAAAATGATTGTATTGACAACATTATATAGTTTTAGGTATTTTATGACATCACAACAAGATAAATTATTAGATCTAATTAAATGTTGTTAAAATGAAATTTAAAATGAAATTATTTTTTATATGTATGTGTTAAAATTAAAATCTAACATCAAAATAATAATTCTTTATTAAAATAGGTTCAACGCTGGTTCAATGAAAAACTGGGCAATGATTTGTTTTATAGGTAGTTTTGATAATTATGACTCCTCCCAAGGCTCCCAGTCAGAGTGAAACTATAAATTGATCACCCCTGGATTCCACTAAAAATTCAACGGTAGTGGTCCAAATGTACCCCATCGTGCACCGTGCTGCCATGCGATCACGCCAAACCATCCTGAAATTATTCTGGATTGAAGCTGTGATCACGCCCCACCATCCTAAAATCATTTTGGATCATAGCATGTGTTGCTCGGTAAAGTTGGATCCATGGGTCATGCAGTTCCATTCCTTGCACACTATCCTACACATACTTAGGGTTTCTAAGGTCACCCAAAAGAGTATCTTAGAAATAATTTCAGATGGTATGCAGGCCCGATTACCCTCCCCCAATTCCTGGATCCTCAACTATAGAGGAAGAACCTATGAAGTTGAAATTTATTTTAGTACGATTGAGTTAAATTTAAAAATAAGTGATGTGGAATTCAGGATTTACAGGATATAGGATCTGATTGGGATTATTTACATCTTGAAAAGAATGGAATAAATAGAAGGTGTGCTTATCTTTAACTAGAATTAAAGGATTGTTTTGATCATTGAATTTCATTGAATTTATGGATGACCCTACCGCCCATTCTAAGGCTTATATATTTTTTATTTATTTTGATAATCCCATTCTACAAGTTGAGGGGTAACCTTAACATAGTCCATAAAACCAGAATCACTAAGCCTTAGTACATGTCCATTACAAGGTCAAGGATCAAACATCCAACAATAATCCACACCATATTTTTTTGAACCACAAAAATCAACAAGAAAAGTTGTACCTCAAGAAATCCCAATGCATGACTACATGGGTCTAGTATCAATGAAAAAGCAATTCCCTATCATTCATCCAAATATGAAATCATTGTTGGTGGTTGCTTCATGATCTGACCCCGTTTGTGACTGCACCTCAGTATAAGACTCAAACAACACTATAATCAAATGGATTTCCTCACTGTAGCTGCAAAAACCCACTGTCCCACCCAATTGAGCCCCTACCGACAGATGATCACTGCACCGCCCTTCCGTCGCCTGATGGATCTTCCAAGGAGACCCCACCATCGCTGAAGCCCACCGCTGTCCTCTACTTGACCCCAATCGAGATTCTCGCACTAAGGTTTCCATCCTGCACCCTGACCATCGACAAATTCCACAACCGTCTTCCCTCACGCCTCCTCCCAACCACCGACATCCCAATGAAGCCCATAGATAAGGATCCCCCACCCCTGTCTCAAAGCTTGAATGGCCCACCTCAGATTCTGAGACCCATGCTTGTTCCCCGTCGTGATGCCAACTTGGATGATACACTGGCTACCCACAGCCCCCACTACACCCCAATAAATCCCTATATATAGGGCACACAATTATTGAACCCTAGTTTGATATAGGTTTACGTGAAAACCTTTACCACTTGGATAGGACCCCAACTGCAGCCCACTGCCCATTCTTAAATACCTATTCTTCCTATATGTATAAAATATTTGGTTCATATACATATAATAATATATATTACTTATTATATTAGTTAATATAATATATATGTAATATTATATATATATATATATATATTTATAATATATAAAAATGTATTAATTATCATATTTATTATATAAAAACATCCTTTGAAAATTTCCATAGAAAATGTACAGTGTAAATTTTCACAACAATTTAAATTTCCACTTAAAATCATAATTAAAATATTTTAATACATAAATAAAAAATATAAATTTTAGTAAAAAATTGCACAAGAAACTTGTAGACTAAATCCCCACTGTAAAATTTTAATTCAAGTTTCCAAAATGAAGATTTTCATATTTTTTTTATAACTATTCTTAAAAATTGAATACCCAAATTCTAAAATAAACTCTTATTTAAATTTTCAGTGATAATATATTGACCCCAAAATAAAAAATTTTATTTTACAATGAAAATTTAAATTATTAATTTCTTAGGTAAATTTCAAATGAAAATTAATTAGAAAATTTACCTACGGAAATTTCAAGTGCAAATTTCCACTGGAAATTTATAGTGAAAATTTATATATAAAATTTACATTTCAAATTTTCACTTAAAATTAGAGTGAAAATATATTACTTCATAAACAAAAAATGAGAAATTTCACTAGAAATTTGCATTGAAATATTTTACGGTAAATTTTCATTTGAAACTTTTTGTGAAAATTCTCATTTATATTTACAAGGGAAATTTTCAATGTTTATTTTATATGAATTGTGTGTGTGAGAGAGAGTGTGAGTGTATATATATATGTGTGTATATCTTAATATAAATATACAACATATTTTTCATGGAAATTTGTCATGAAAATTTCTAGTGAATACATACATTCATACATACATTGTATGTATATACACATATATTAATATAAGTATATACATACATAAATTCATAAATCTATATTAATATAAATATATGGGTACATATATTCACATATTTATACTAGAAATTTTCAATGAAAATTTTAATTGAGAACTTTTCATACAAATTTTAAATGAAAATTTCTTTTGTGAATTTTCACAGAAAACTTTTAGTGAAAATTTCCAATATATATTTACCAGAAAAAATAATTAATTGAAATTTTTATTAAAAATTACACACACACACATGATAATATCAATATACACCATAATAATACATAGTGAATTTCTAGTGAAAATTTACATTGTAGATTCTCAGTATATATATATTGTAAATTTACACTGCAAATTTACATTAGAAATTTACAATGAAAATATACACTAGAAATTTCAAGTGACTATTTCTAGTGTATATTTGAATGAATATAAGCAACACACACACATAAATGCATTCACACACACACACACATAAATTCACAACATGTGACTATTTATAGTGTATATTTGAATGAATATAATCAACACACACACACACACAAATGCACAAATTCATGAATGCACACATAAATTCACAATGTGATTTTCCAGTGTAAATTCACAATTGAAATTTTCAGAGCATACACACATACACGTAAATTTTCACTAGAAACGTTCATTAAAAATTTTCAATGGATATTCCTTATAAATTTTCAAGTGGAAATTTACATCGGAAATTTTCAATGTATACATACAGACACATGGGAATTTTCAATGAAAATTTAGTGAAAAATTTAAATTGGAATTTCCTCAATTTCTATTGAAATTATCAATGAAATTTCACAGTGAAAATTTGCAGTTATCAGAAAATTTACTGTGAAAATTTATAATTATAAGAGTAAATTCATATTCAAAATTAAATATAAGTATATACACGTATATTAATATAAGTATATTCATACATACCTATATAAAATTTAAACTTTCATTAGAATTTTATAGTTATGAAAGGAAATTTATACTCAAAAATTACATTGAAATTTTATATGAGAAATTTTATTTTTATAAATTTAAAATAAATTCATATTTAAATTTCCTGTGTGAATATATTGACCTGTAAACAAATAATGTATATTTTCACTCAAAATTTACAATGTAAATTTCCATTGGAAATTTCCAATGTATGTTTTTACATGAAATACATGGTTAAAATTTACCTTAAAATTTACTATGCAAATACATCAAATTTCCACTTAAATTTCCAAAGAAAATTTCCGATGTATATTTTATACACACCATATATCTCTTAATATTGATATAAAATGTATTTTTTTAGTGAAAATTAATATTAAAAACTTTCAGTTTATATATACTAATTTTTAAAAATCAGTGTATGCATACATACAAACATACATTTATATAATTATACATACACTATTATAAATATAAACTGAAATTTTCTAGTGTAAAATTTATACTTTAAATTTTATGTGCATGCATGCATACATACACACATATCATGTTTCAATTTTTATTTGTCTTTATTATTATGTTTTTTTTGTTTTTTAATATCTTATATTAAAATATATTTTTAAAAATTCAAAAATTGAAATTATAATTTTTTTTAAAACATTATAAAAGTATATATATATATATATAATTATTTATAAAATAGTGGAAATTATAATTTTTTATTTTAAAAAATCATAAAAAATATATAATTTTGGATGTATGAAAATGTTATTATAATATCTATCTTTATTATAATTAAAATATATAGATTAGATGAAAAAAAGAAGTTATATAAATTTATTTTAACACATTTAAAAAATATCTAAGCATAAATATATCAAAGTTTAATTATCATGCATGTATATTACAATACATGAAAATATAGTACATTTAAAACCATATGCATGTATGTAAAAATACTCCATAAAATTCCTTATATATAATATATTTTAATTAAATATTTATAAAAAGTATATACAAAAAATAAAAATACATTTTGAAGTTCCAAAGGATTGAATAACAACTGAGAAGGGGGGATGAATCAGTTATTCACTTTTTATAAGATTCAATACATTTAAAACTTGACCCCTTAAAATTGTTAAAGTTTATAACCTTATCATCTTTTAGTAAATACTCATGAATTATAAAGTAGGAAATCAAGTAAAGCACATGATATTTACAAGGTTTAACCTTAGTGTGAGAACCTATATCCTTTTCATAGCCACTTCTGTGGTTCTATAAAAATTCATAAATTTGAAGAAGTGAAAATCAAATTATGCCAACCCCTAATAGACCCCCTCTCTATCCTGATAAGAATGATTATACTAACTCCCACTAGTTTACAAAGTTTTCTTACAAAAAATTGATCCAAAAAAAAACTTTGTTCAATATGATCAACAAATATTCCTTAGTACGATGACCTTTAGTCTGATGAACCTAATATGATTGACTCAATCCGATTAACCCATTCTTATAGTTGGGAGAAATGTGATTCAAAAGTAACCTTTGCTAGCAGAGCTTTATATCTGGGAGTTACAAAATCTTGGTGATAAACCAGCTAGTAATGATTTTGTTTCTTAGGATATATGTGTGGGGTAGAGTGTGTTCATGGATTTAGTGATGTCGATGAGTGAGAGGATTGGGTTTTAGTGAATTTTGTGCCTTGGTTTTGGCGTCACGTATCATAGGCATGTTTGGCGTTTAGAGATGAAACATACCAGGTTGGTGGTGAATTGATATCCTAGGTATGCTGGTATGTGTATTTAGATGACTATCGAGAGTTATTAGGGATGAAAAGTGTTATAGTTGGGAGGATGTAATGACCCGTGTTGTTATGGGTTATGAATTTTAGGGGAAATTTGAATTTTTGGTTTCCAAAGCAGGGAGTTTTTTGAAAATTTTGATTCAGATTAAAATTCCAAGTGTTGGAACATAATAAGGAGATTTTTTTGATGTGAATTGAGTATCTAGAGGTGTCTTAGGTGCTCAAGTGAGTATTGAGAGCTTCAGGTGAATATTTGGTTTGGAGGGAAGTATTTTCCCCCTATACACAGTTATTACACAGTTATTACACAGTTAGGGTAAATTGTTCGGCTTAGGTTGGTCTTGGGGGTATGTGTATGATTAGTGGGTGGTTTTAGAAAGCCAATGAAAAACTTTTAATTTTGTGGTAGAGGCAATTGGCATGGTTAACACACAATTTTGTAAACCATGTAGTAAAAATGTGTTGGTGTTGGTGTCTTGGACAATGTCTATCTCATGGTTGACACACATTTTAGTAAACAGTGTGGAAAAACCATGTGAGTTTCTCATTTTTTATTAAAATATGGGATTTCCCATTTTTCCCTTATGGGTTTTTAACCCACTCCCCCTTCTTTCTCTCCATCATGCATGGCCGGCCTCTCCCTCTCATCTTTATTGATTTCCCATTGGTTTAGGGGATTTTGGGGGTAATTCTTATGGTATTTCAAGATATGATCACCTCTAATTATCTTCCTAATTATCCTCTATTCTATGACATTGAATTGTTTTGTCCCCTTGTTAGGGTTTGGCAGATATTCCACTAATGTATGGTGGCATTGGGTGAGAACAATGGGGTTTTCATGTGTATCTGGTAGAGGGGATCTCAAGAGAATGTATTCAAGCCATCATTCATTATTCATCTAGATGTATGTTGCATCAAAAATTTATTTATGTTTTTTTGGAGATATTAGATTGATTTAGACATTAATTTGGGTTAGTCAATTGTGGTTTTTAATGGATTAGTTTTGGGGATGTTTTTGGAGTAGACCACACCTCATTGCTTGAGGTTTTGGCGAGGAGATGTTACTCAGTAAATTTCCAAGCATTTATGATGATTGAAATTAAAATGTGAAATTCATTATAATTTTTCATAATGAATTGTTTTGGGTGTTTTGGATTGAGATGGGGTATTGGGTGTTGATACGATCTAGATGAGGCTTGGACTTGTTTAGGTAGTAATTTATGAGATACAATTAAAGGAAATTTCCTCATACAAGATAGGTGGTACTTAAACATCTCCCTAGAGTATATGATTTTGATATATCATGTGATATGTGGTTTTTCCACCATGGTGATTGAACATTAATTTTAAATGAATTTTTCTTCTTAAATTCAATGAATAGATTATGAGTGTCATGGGATAATGGACTCCGATGCACTGGGTTATTCCTCGACCATTTATAGTTGGTGGATTAAATTAATAAAAGAAAGTTGTGAGTTAGATTTACCCTAAAGGGGTGTGATTAAAATGAAATTAGATGAGTGTGATATATATTACATTAATTTAGTTTCCCTTAGTTTACATGTGTTGGTAGTGGTGATGGTCTAGAAATGGTTTGCCTTAGGTGTCACCATAAAACCCAAATATTGGACTGTGAGGCTGTAAGTGTTGTGATGTGATCAGGGATATGTCAAGGGATGTGAGACCCTCTTAGTGATGGGTTTGTAATGAGGTATGGTAATGGGATAAAGTACCCTAGTTAGGGTTCCCAGTGTGAAATATTGCTTTAGGGGCCCTCAGTGGGTGCCTCAGTTTGATGTTGACGCTGGAGAGGGTTAGTGCATGGGATATGGACTATCAGTCTAGGTGTCACCTTTGAACCTAAGAGCTACTATCTTGATCTTTATGACAGTGAGAATATATGATGAATGGTAAATGGAATAATTAATGAAATATTAATACTTATAAAATGAAAATTTAAAATTAATGGTAAAATGTGATATATGATATGATGTTTCTGGGATAGAGGGTCAAGGCCCCTATGTGTAGGACATGATTTTGGGGATGGTGGGTCAACTTGATTATGGTATTGGGGATGTTAGATGCCACTTTTTTAATATGTGTTTTTGGGTAGGGGATGTGAGCCCCCCAAGAGGGAGGATATGTGGTTCTAGGTAGGGGATACAATCCACCGAGAGGATGGATATATGGTTATAGGTAGGGGATGAAACCCATTGTGTGGATGGCTTGTTTTGATTCTAGGGATGTTTATATTTCCCATGGGTTGATTATCATGTTATAGGGATGGGTATGTTTCCCCCTGGTGTTTATTTGTTCTTATACACACTATAGTACTAGACAAATCTGGTATAGTAGATCTCTGGTGTCACTTTAGAACCCAAGGATCAATGGTGGTAATTTTTTTTGTTTTTAGTAGTTGTTTATTTATGTAGAGAAAATCACATGTGCATACATGATATATATTGGCTATGATAGGGATTCCATTGGTGGTTAACTACTGAGTTATACTCACACACTACTCCTGCAGACATGAAACTTGGGTAACTGAGTAGACCTCATTGTTCGTAGGTTCAGGTAGGGTAGATGCCCAATGTTGTTTGATCATGAAAGAGCAACTCAGTGGGATTTGTAGACTGGAATTGGGGTGAGGATCAAGGATATCAGTAGATCCACCAGTGTATTTTATTTTATTATTTTATTTCCCATATGGAATCATCACAATGGGAAACCAGATGTATCTGTATGCTTGTATGACATAATTTTTAATTTACTATGGAAGGGTTTTACAGACCTTCCATGTATTTAGATTGATTATTATTATTGATGTTGTTTGGTAAATTTTTGTTGTTATTTCACACTCATATGAGACTATAGCCTCTCTATGGTATCACCTTAGAATATTACTATTATTCGAGGGCCTCTAGTGTATAGGAAGGCATTCCAGAGGTCATGTAGCACTCTTGTATGATTATTGAAGAGTGAACTGGGTCAGTCACGGTGTTACATTAAAATTGAATATTAAAAAATCTGAATAAAATAAATTAAATAAATATCCCAAATAAAAAATAATTTGAATAATTTTTTTTAAATTAATAAATTACATAAATAAAAAAGTACATAATTTGAATATTTAAAATATATAACTTGAATAAAAAATTTAAATAACTTGAAATGAATAAGATGAATGTTTTAAAGTAAATAACCTTAATAAAAAAATTAAAATAAATGAATTTTATTTTTAAATAAACATTTTAATAAAATATTTTACTAACTTATTTTAAAATATAACTTGAATAAAAATTTAAACATTTAATTTGATTTTTTAAAATAAGTAAGTTGAATTAAAATTTTAAAATACATAAATAAAATATTTAAAGTAAACTTCCTTAATGTTTTAAAATATTTAAATTGACGGAAATTGATTTAATGTTTCATAAAAATAATTTAAGAAAATATTTTCTTCATAAATGCATGTTCGAGTTCAAGACATTTGGGATAAAAATATATATGAAGGCACTATCCTAAAGAAAACAATTCCCATTTTTTCCACACCAATTCCTTCATTAAAAATATTATTTTAGTAAATATGCCACCAAAAAACTTTTTTTTCATTAATATTTAATAAATAATGTTAATTTTAAAAATTACTCAACATCGATCATCATAAATAAAAATTCTCCCCTTGTATTTGAATAAACATTTGAATAATAAATCTGGATAAGTTTAAAATAAATAACTTGAGAAAAAAATAAAAATAAATTATTTTATTATTTTAAAAATAAATAGATGAATTTAAAAACCAAATAAATAATTTGAATATTTAAAATAAATTATCTGAATAGTTTAAAATATTAAAATAAAATGTATTTAAGTAAAAATTATTTTAAATTAAAATTATATGAATATAATTTAATAAATTATTTTATTCATAAATTCATGATCAAGACATCATCTTTTGTGATAAAAATAAGTACAAAGACTACCTTAAAGTGTGTATCACCCATTTCCCCTCATTTATTTCTTTTTTAATTGTCTTATTTGTTGTGAGAGTGGGTTCTCTAGATCCACCTTGAATGTTTACATTGATTACCATCACATGTATACAACTTGATATATGCTTGTGTTTCACTTAATATGATAGTTATATTAATTTTTCATGTACTATATATATTGTAATGATATAAGATTACATGACATATTGAAATGTTATAACATATTTCAGCTATAATGAAAACCTAAAGATATTATGATAGTAATCTTAAACATGTGTCATGCGGTCTAGATATGTCATTTTGGAGGGACATAGATGACGTTTGACTACCAGGTGTTAGGATCACATAAGAATTGAGACTTCTTCTCATAAAGTTTTCACTTGTTGATCTTGAGTATATGAGATCACGAGGACTAACCTGCTAATAAGAACACCATATGTTTTGGGTGGTATTGGTTATTTTTATTTATGAACATGAATTTTCATTTCAATACTTATTATTAATATATATCATTGATCTCAAACTTTTTGTATAGGATGAAAAACATGAAAGTGTATGTTTGTGGTAAGGAAGCTTGGATCAAATTTGACATTGATGATATGACATTGATTGAATAACCAAGACATGATTTATTGCTTTAAGGTATTGGAAGAGATATCTTGAGACCTGTTGACCAGGTTAGAAGTTCATTAATTAAACATATGACCATGATAGAAGAAGGTAAGTTCATCTTTTATGGATAAACATATAATAAATAAATAATGAAATGATGATGGGAGAAAGATAAGAATACGTCTTTATAAGATAACATGTAACCAACAGATTATATTATATAATGTATATTCACAGGAGAGGTTTTCATTATTATGGCTTGACCTTATATCTTTAGATCCCTTAATGTGATTCTAGAAACTGCTTCTCATGTATGTGTATAACTAACTTCCATCAAGATAAGGACATAGTGGGCCAACCACTAATTATATTCAAAAGTTTGGCCAATTTTGATGAATTAGGGTCGAGGACATGGTGGACCTCCGAATAAGGGTCAAGTAATGTCCAAGTGTGAATGATCAAAATCAATTAAATAAATTTAATGTTTTTCATGTTTAGAATAATTAGAATTGAATTTATTAACTCATTTTATTTTTGAGTTATTAATTGAAATACAATAAGAATATTTACGAAAAAATATTCATTATTCAAGGTTTGTTAAATATTTGAAGGGAGGTTCGAGTCAAGTTTAGGAATCATATTTTGTTATGTAACATGATTTAAATGTTATAAGTGATAAAATATTTATGAAAATGGTGACTTGTTATGACCCTCAATGATGAAATTTCTTCAA
Organism: Viscum album; assembly: GCA_963277665.1. Classification (NCBI taxonomy): domain Eukaryota; kingdom Viridiplantae; phylum Streptophyta; class Magnoliopsida; order Santalales; family Viscaceae; genus Viscum; species Viscum album. The sequence goes on along the minus strand of OY728137.1, from coordinate 439,374,095 downwards.
TTCAAACATGTATAGTTTTTTATACTTATGTGGATATTTCCAAATACTCAATTTGACACTGCATTCTTCTTCCATAGTTATTAAACCTAAATGAGACAAGTTGAACCAACTCGATTAAACTGAACTAGATTATTTTTATGTAGGAAAACCCCAAAAAACATATGAGAGGGGTTTTGGACCCCCACCCTGAACAATTTGGTTCCATGTAGGTTTTCACCTTTGTTAATAAATAGATAATTCGTTTATTGTTTTGAAATAAATATGGATTGTTATAATTTCTGTGGATGGTGATTCCCATGGGATATTTTCCCAAGGGGAATTATTACCATGGACATTTATCTCAAAAACCCTATCTTAAGGAATTGATCCTAGTTTTTGGATCATTCTTAGATAAAAAGGATTTATCTTGACCATTGATTACAACCTCTGTACCATATGTATATATATTATTATGTTAATGGAAGTTAGAACATTAGACCCTAAATATTTTCCCAATAATTCTTCTCTACATCTTTTACATTGCCATTTTTGGTTTCCATCACAATACAAATTATTTTATGTATGTTTTTTCAAGGATACAATTTACCTATGATCGATCACATGTTTTTTTTGATTTTTAAATTTGTTACAGTTTCAACAACGTCAATCATTTTCATAACACGTTATCAACTTGATTGTCTACTCTTCATTGTGAATCATAATGAAATTATGATCATCACTATCATTGATTTAAGATAATTATTTACATTTCAAAATCATATATTGTTTTATTTATTCCCCCTGTTGATAATATTTAAAAAATACATAAATTATTTTCTTAATATTTTGTTGCTGGAAAAATAATAAGCTCTTGAAGAGAAGTAAAAACTTACCATTGTCAAATTCCATGAAGTGAATTTGATTGATTATTATTAAAATAGTGTTTATAATTAATGTGTTTGATGTCGAAATAAATGTCATTAATTAAATGAAAAATGAATCATTACCACATGAAGTGACCGAATGATAAACATCACATAACTTTTGTTCTCCAAAGTGAACTTCACTGATCATGAAAGGATAAAATAATAAAATTTGACGTCTACTACTTGTACAACATAAAAGTTTCAATCTTGATTATGATGTATAAATTATCATGAAAAAGATGATATTTTTTTATATTCTAAAATAAACATTGTATTTTTTATTCCTTTCTTATTATTTATTATATGTAAAACCTATTTAATTTATTTTATAGATATTCATACCCTGATATGGATAAAAATGTTGAATTTAATATTCATGTTATTTTCTTGAAAACATCATAAAACCTGATCAAAATATTTTATTTCAATCTTTGAAGTGAATGATAATATGCATAATTTTGTTTTAAATAAAGTATGAGGTGAATATGATATTTTTTAATTGATCATTATTCCTTATTTGTTTATAAAAAATTATAATAATATAACCACAATAATAAGTTTTATGATGACACATATTTAAATAGAATAATTAATTTTATGAATATTTATATAATAGTGCATCCCTAAAGGATGATATTAAAATAGTGACTTTTGAAATTATGTTGTAAAATATTTCCCATCTATCAATTTTTGGTCTTATAAAAGAAATATGAAAAAAATTATTATTTATCATGTGTTATTAACTTTTGATTATTGTTAGTCACAACTCATGAATAGTAAGTATATTATCATGTATTTACATTTATCGGTTGTTAATATTAATAAAAGGATTTAGAAGCGTGAATATATTCTTACCCGATGGAAAAAAATATAATAAATAATGTTTTGTTTTATCTCAAGTCTTAATGAGATATATTAAACATCAATGATATTATTGAAAATGGATATCATATATAGACATTGGAAAAGTGAGGTTTTAAATATCTCTATATATAACAATCATTCATAATAGATAAAAAATGTTCCTAAAAAATTTGTTATTTAAAATTGAAATAATTACAGTAAACCATAATTTTAGTGATCTTGAAACATTAAATACACAAAATGATCATTTAAGACATGAATGATCAATTATAATGATAAATATTGATACAAGTATACATTCTTTTTTAAAGGGAATCTCCTTGTGTGGCCTTTTCGAACGCTCCACACAAAGGAACCCCCCTCCCCATGAAGGGATCACTCTAGAGAGAGCCCCACCCAAAGAAGGAGCCATTTCTAGCTGAGATAGTAGAGCATCATAGAGGGTAACAACCCGATCAATGATGGTTCATCATTGCAATCTGTCATCACGGGTGGGTTGCACCTCATTTTTCCCACCCAGTTGGAAACCGGGTGACCTGGTAAGATGAGTGGATCCTGGGGAAGAGGTTCACCTCCGAAAGTAGACTCCCTAGATTCAAACCTTGAACCTCCCAAATAACAATGTGTTTTAGCCTCTCTCCTTCACCACTGCACCACCGCTTAAGCAGCATTGATACAAGTACACATTAACATCAATTTATTGATAAAAATGGAATACATAATGGGGAGATTGATAAATTTATTTAATGGAAGTTTTTATACTAAATTATCAATTTTAAGAGGATTATGCATTATGATTATGTTATTATGACTGCCCTTATAGGTTAATTTACCATATATTATTTATGTTTTAGATAATCATTTATATCACTTATATTGGAAGTTAATTTCCAATATTTTTATAACGTAAAAACTATGAAATATAAATATGGGTGCCCCCACATTCCATGTGACACCATTTAAATATTATATATGAGATGAATCTATTAAATGTTCATGTGTATTATTATTCTTCAGCGAGTATATATCATATTATAAGTATGTTAATTAAAATAAATATTTATCATTATAAAACATATTTAAAATGGTCTAGCAGAACCATTGAGAAGATAATCACAACATTTATATTAATAATCTACATGTAAAGTCTTGAAAATAAATAGTCAAATTATACACATGAGGACTGGTTACATAAAATCATTGATCATTGTGATTAGAAAACAATAAATACATTTTACCATAAATAGAAAAATGAATGTATTAGAAACATTATGTAGTTTCAGGAATTGTCTCACACTGGTGCTAGATAAATTATTAGATCTAATTAAATGTTATTGACGAGTCATTCAAAATCGGCATGGAATTAAATTATTTTTGATGTGTGTGTGTTAAAATTAAAATCTGGCATGAAAATAATTATTATTAAATAAAACAGTTTCAACACTGGTTAAACAAAAATTCAAGGCTTCAGTTCATTTGGACAGGTATGACTCCTCCCAGGGCACCCAGTCAGAGAAAAACCCTAAATTGATCATCCTAGAAGTCTAGTGAAAATTCAATGGTAGGGGTACAAACTTACCCCACCATGTGGTGTTCTTCCATGCGATCATGCCCCACTTCCTCCATATCCTTCCTGTCACCTCCTCCACCCACTCTTCCCTATGCAATTCTCCTTCCTCTGATTTACGGACTACCCCCAACATCCCTATAACCACCGCTAGCATGCTCCCCACATTAAATATGATGTAATATCCCTAAACTGCTGACATCAGCTCTTAGAGGCCCGATCTCTCACTATGGATATTGATGTTTAGAATATAATTTTTTTGGAATCATCCAGTGGAATACCCCCCAAATCACCATAGGAAACCCAATCTTCATTCCTCAAAAATCTAGAAACTCAAAGTCATCTTTTTTACTTCCATGCCCATTCCTACAAGTCAAACACATCAATGTGCATGGAAGTTTCTTTCCATAAGATAGCATGCCTTCTCAATAACATAAAAAAATAAGCCTATCTAATTTCATGGGTTAATCTAGAAATAGTTTATCAATCTACAAATTTTAGTAAATTATTATTATTATTATATTAAGAAACATAAAATCTCACCAGTGTATGATTTTGTAGTGAAGAAGATGGGTGGTGATTATGAGTAGCCCCAAATTCTCATTAAGAATAAAGTCATGTTTGGGGTTTGGAATGCATTGAAATTATTTGGAGGTAGGTTTGTAGATGCAAAAGTGATGGACTTCTTGTGATTTTTATATCACAAAGAAAAAAGAATAAAGGAAGAAAAAAGGGATTTATTTCAACTTGAATTAAGGTTACAAAAACTTATTCTCAATACCCATCTATCTCACATGGAGCACTCCTGGATCTCCAATACAATGGAGCTATCTGACTCAGATGATCAAAATGCCAGAAGGCTCCCCAAGCCCTCCTTTTATATCCATAGTGGTAGGTGTAAAATTTAACCAAATCTAACCAATATCTCTCCTACTATTTACTTATCCTATGTATTCCAAAGGAATATAGGTTGCACATGTATAATGTGAAATAAAAAACATGTAATTCCATGGTAGGTGAGGTTGGTTCACTAACTTTGACAAAAATGGTGGGCAACTAGATATCTCTATCAATTATTCCCCTCCAGATGTAATTCACTAGAGAATCTGCAATGGTCTAGCTTTTCTTAAGAAACCACCTTCATCAACATATCATCTAGGTTCTACTTCATGTGGATATTCACAAATCACATCAGTTTTTGATACATCACTTCACATATCCAATGATAGTGAATATCAATATGATTCATCTAGGAATGGTACATGGATTTCTTGCTCAAGTCAAAAACACTTTGACTATTGCAATGAAACCTATACCCCTTCTAGCTAAACCGGAGGTCCTACATAAAACACCTTAGCCACAACATCTATTTTCCAGATTCTAAAGCAACAATGTACTTTGATTCCATCTTGGATAAAACAACACACTTTTGCAACATTTACCACTATGATAAAACTCCTCCTACAAAAATATAGATATATATTGATGTAGAATTTATGTTATCAGGATCTATGGACATATATGCATATCTATAGACCTCCAAGAGAGGTTCAGGTCCCCCATTGCATAAATATAACTTTGAAGTACCTTTAAGATACCTCATAATCCATTTGATAGAATCCTAATGCCGCTTCTTAGGATTGGAGTGAAATCAGATCATGATCACCACTTCATGTGAAATATTAGGTCTCAGACTCATCCTAGTGTACATAAAGATTCAAAATACTGAGGAGTATGGTATCATATCCAATCCCTAAATTTCCTCCTTGGATGATAGAATTGAACTCTTGATCAACTTCAAATGGCTGAGAAGAAGAATGCACACTGTTTTGGATTTTTCCACATTGAAGCGTTTCAGAACACATTCAACACACTTCTCATGAGATAACCCTAACAACCTATAATTTCTATCATGAATGATTTGCATCCCCAGAATCTGTCAAGCTACACTAAATTCCTTCATAACAAAATACTTGGATAACTCCTTCTTCAACTAGATGATCTTGACTTCATCCTTTCCAATGATCAACATGTCATCAACATAAAGTAGAAGAGAAAAAAAGTTACCATCCTGAAATATCTAGATATAAACACACTGGTCCTCCTATGTGTTCTTGTATCCATGAATCACCATGAACGAGTCAAACTTCTTATACCACTATCTAAGAGCTTGTTTTTGTCCGTACAAGATCTTATTTAATTTAAAGATGAAGTTTTCTTGTCAAAAAACCTCAAAACCCTCTGGATGCATCATATAAATCTCCTTGAGGAGGTAATTGGGAAGAAAAGTTGTCTTTACATCCATATTTTCAATCTCCATGTATAAGTTATCCACCAATTTGAAAATAAATTGTATTGAAGTCATCTTCATCATGGGTGAAAAGATCTCATCAAAGTAAAATCCTTTCTTCTGAAGGAATCCCTTGAAAACTAATCGAGTTTGTTCTTTTCCTCCTTTTTTATGCCAACCTTCTTCAGCCTAAACACCCATTTGTTTGTTATTTTCTTATTACCTTTGGGTAGCTCCACCAAACCATATGTCTGGTTCTTCATCAAAGACTCAATCTCATCCTCCATTGCATGCAACCACTTCAGTTTGTCCGGATGAGACACTACTTCCTGGTATCCATCTGTATACCCCTCATCAGTTAGAAGTAGGTACTCTAATTCCAAATATTTTTTCTATAAAATCCTTTCTCATGAATATATTCAAACCTGTGAAATGTTAGGTTCAGGAGGAATAACATCACCAAGATCCTATAATGGATTTGCAAGTTCTTGTGGAGAGTATTGAGTCTCCCCTACTCAATATCCTCCTCCACTGGCTCCTGGTCCACTGTTGATGATTATTCTTGCACCTACTCTTATTCATTAATAGGTGATGCTTATATAGGTGTTGGATCATTAATTGATTATTTTATAATTTTCCTTCAATACATTCTAGGGTTTTTAATGCCCTCAATATTCTGGTTCTCATGGAATACAACATATTTGATTTTGATCACCTTCATCTCCTTTGGGTCCCAAATATTGTATCTAAACTCCTTATCTCCATAGTCAATGAAGATGCATGGATTAGATATCTCATCTAGATTCTTCCTGAACTACACAGATTCACGTGAAAATTAAAAACATCCAAAAAAATAAATGAGAATAAGAGGAATGTTTACCAGACCTTCTCTTCTGTGGAATATCAAAATTTAGTGGGACTAATGGTGATCTTTTGATGTGGTAGTATGGAACCTGAAGAGATTATCCAAAAAATGGATTAGGTATCTTATCCAACTTCAATATACTTCTGACCTTCTTCACAATAGTTATGTTCATCCTTTCTGTAACTTCATTGTGGTGTGGGGGTGTGTGGGACCATCCTCTCGTGTTGGATGCCTTTAATTCTGCAATAGGCATCAAATTACCTAGATGCGTACTCTCCTTCATTTTCTATATAAAGACACTTCATCTTCCTTCCATTTTCATGCTCCACCATGGTGTGGAACATCTTGAAGTAGTTTAATAATCCTTCATCTATAAGAAGAATACCCACACCCTTCAAGATGCATCATCAATAAAGAATAGGATATATTTGTTACCTCCCAGGGAATCCACCTCCATGGTTCTACATACAACATAGTGCACCAGATCCAACAACTAAGATCTCCTTGATGAAACAATATTAAATGAGACTCTATAATACTTTCCATACAAGTAGTATTTACAAGGATCAAGTGATGCATCCTTGTTAATAATTATATACTTCTTATTTGTTAGGGTATATAACCCTCTTTCACTCATGTGTTCGAGTCACCTATGCCACATATTGGATGAAATCTCTCCTTCCAACGTGTTTAGGTTGTCTACACATATCTTCACAATATTTCTATACAACACACCACATATGTGTCCATAGGCGATAACGATGGCTCCTTTTTTCATCTTGCATGTTGCATTGATGAAGATGTTGTCATAGCCTTGTTGATAAAAGTCTATACCTAATAACATATTGATTCAATGGTTTGGAACATGTAGAACATCCTTTAGGGTGATTGTGTATCAAACATTCTCCTTGAATTTGATATCACCCATACCAAAAATCTCTACCGAATTGGTATTTCCCATCTTGATTGCACTAAAGTCACCAGCTTGATAAGTCAAGAAATAATCACGATTCGGAGTGATGTGGTATGATGATGCAATATCAACCACCCATTATATGTCTTAGCCTAATATACGAAAGAATGTATCTTCTTCATCATTGGAGAAAAGAAAAAGATTCTCTGATGAAGCTCACATGTGTGTCTCTATTTCTTCTTTACTGGTTGCTACTGTGGTCCTTTTCATATAGCAATTCTCACCTGTACTTCTTTATGTGTCCCACTATACCATAATGGTAGAATTTTTATGTTGGCATCCTTCCATCTTTGTACCTTCCTCTACTCTTGTTTTGCCCCCTACTTCCTTCCCATTACCACCTCCTTGTTTTCTCCCTCACTTCTCTTGGATGATAGATTGTGTTTGGTTGCAAATAAAATCCTTTATTCAGGCCTCCTCATTGAACAATTCATCCTTTACCATTTCCATCGTATGTTTTCCTCTAAAAACCGTGTTTCTAAGTGGTATGACAAGCATATCCCATCTATCAAGAAGTGTGTAGAGTAAGTGGTTTTTCTGATCTTCATCATTTAGAGTCTTACCTACAACCACCAATTGATTTACCAGGTTTTGGAACTCACTAATATGTTCAGATATAGAGCTTCCACTATGTAGTGAAAGATTCATCAACCACTTCAACAAGAGGATCTTTTTTTCAAGCAGTCTTTGACTGGTATGTATTTTCCATCTTCATCCAAAGTTCATACACACCGGTCTCTTGTGTAACATGGTGGTAGAAACTATGATTAATGCATGGGCGGAATTGACCGATCGTCTTCTTGTTCTGCTCCTTCCATTTTTCTTCCTTGGTGGCATGAAGGTTGACTCTATTGTTCTAAATGAGGTAAAAAATATCTTTCACATTAAATAGATCTTTAATTAGAGACTTCCAAAAAGAGTAGTTTGAATAATTCAACATGATCACCCCTCCTGTGGATGGTCCCTCCATTGAATTTAAATTTTGTAAAAATTGGAACATAATCTGAAAAAATAGAGCCAAACTTTGCGTCCATAATAGTAAAAAATAGTGGAATTGACTCATGGATCATTGAAATCAGACACCTATTGATTAGGATTTGACCAAATTAGTGTTAATGACCGAGATCTTTTGATGACGTGGTACTAATGTGGTGTGTAAGAGTAGCTTCTAGAAACTCACTAATTTTTTTTCCAACACCAGGACTATACCTTCTTCTCTAGAAAGGGGTACTGTATCACCTTATGTTTGACCAAACTTTTAGTGAGCCTAAAGATCTTGTTTTAACTCCATTTTTGATGTAATTTGTGTCATTGGAATCACCTATACATGTACTTTCAAAATATGGCTTCAAGAAAGGATTCCAAGAAACTTGAATTTTCTGGTCACTAGAAAAAAACTCCACTACGCACCACCATTTCATTAGAAATAGCACTGATACCACTTTTTGTGATTCACTGATCATAAATATAAAATAATGGAGGAAGAAAAATGGGCTTTATTTCAACTTGAATAAAGGTTACAAAAACCTTCTCTCTGCACCTCTCTCTCTCTCACATAGATCACTCATGGCTCTCAAATACAATTGAGCTCTTTGGATCAGATGATCTGATTTCTAGAAGGCTCTCCAAGCCCTCCTTTTATAGCCATAGTGGGAGGTGTCTAATTTCACACAGCTCCCACCAATCTCTCACATACTATGGAATTCTCCAATGGTTTCCAAAGGAACATAGGCTGCACATGTAGAATGTTCACTAGCCAAAATGGAAGTTCATGTGAGGTGAGGTTGGTGCACCACCTTTGAAAAAAATGTCAGGTAGTTGGATATCTTTATCAAGCCCCTCTGATTTAGTCATATAAGAATATAATGCCTTTGTTGGAAGATTCCAAATGATGAATTTGGGGGGGGGGGTAAAAAATCCAAGAGAACATCTCTTTCTCCTTGTTCCTCCATTACTCGAATTGGGGGAGTATATAATTGTGTGGGTGTGGGATTTAACAAGATATCCAGAAATCATTCTGGATCGAAGCATGTGTTGGTAGATAATGTTGGGCCCATGGGTCACACGGTTCCATTGCTTTCACACCATCATGTACATCCTTAAGGTTTCTAAGTTCACCCAACTAAGGATCTCAAAAATAATTTCAGATGATATGCAAGCCCGATTAACCACCACCCCCATGCCTAGATCCTCAACTAAAAAGGAAGAAAATACATGGTTGAAATTTATAGGAGGTGTCGATTGTTTTAAATTTTAAAAATAAGAGGCATTGAAGGAAGGATTTACTATCGTAAAACATTGGAAAATACAGTATTAAATTTTGAGAATATTTAAGATCTAAAAAGAAGGAAAAAACACATGGTGTGCATTAGTGATAAGAAGACCATGATACTTGAGTGACAATCACATAAAGAGGGCTAGCTTCTTGAGGATAGTGGAGAATGTATTTTTTAATGTGTTTTTATTTTTTTTGAAAATTAGATTGGATATTGAGTATTTTAAAAAATGTATTCCAAGAACCATGAATAAGATTCATTAGGCATTAACCCCATTCATGCATCTATATATATATATATATTATTTATAATTTATTTGTCTTATGAATAATACAATATTTATTATTAATATTAATTTCTATGAATATTAATTATAAATTTTTTTTATTTTTTTTGTTAATAAAAAATATTAACAATTTGTTAGCAAATAATATATTTATCAATAATCAATTGTATTGTTTATTATTAACTAATATAAAATTATTATGTTATTAATTAATAAAGCATAAATATTAATATTTATAAGATTTTAATTATAAATTTTAGTTAATTTTTTTTGTTGATTTAATTATTAATAATATATCAATATGTATTTTTTTTATTAATTATCAATTGTATTATTTTTTATTAATATTTAATACAATATTATGTTATTAATATAATTAATATAATTATAACTAATATTTATTATATAATAATGTAAATAAAATAATTTTTATTTAGAAAATTATTTACTAGTTAATAATTATACTATTATTATAAGATTTTAATTATAAATCTTTCTTAATTTTGGTGTTGCTATAATTATTAGAAATTTTTTTATAAGTAAATTAATTATAAAGTATTAGTTGTATTATTTATTATTAATTAATAATACATTAATATAGTATTAATATAATTAATATCATTATAGGTAATAATAATTGTATAATAATGTAAATAAATTAATTTTTATTTAGAAAAATATTTTCTAGTTAATAATTATATTATTCTTAATATATTATGATGTATTATTAATTAATTACTTCAATATGAAATAAGATAATATTTATTATTAATATTAATTACATTTATAGAATTGAACATAATAATATTATTAATATTAAATAAATAATTTAATATGATTATTTATTATATTAATACTTAGTATAATAATCCATATTATGTATAATAAATAATCATCTAAAATTAATTATTAAATGATTATAATATTTATTGAATTCAAAATAATAATATTGTTAATATTTAATAATGAATTTAAGAATATTTTTTATTTTACATAATATGGTTAATAATAATAAGTAGTATTAATATAAATAACAAATATTAAAGATCATTATTACCAATATAGTTTTTTTAATAGTTGGACCCAAAGCCTCTTTTCATTATTAAAGCAAAGACCTATTTCAATCTAGGTAGATGGAGACCCATTACATATCTCATAGGCCTAAGGCCATGTTTCCCATGAACATGGGTCAAAGGACTTAGGGCATGAAAGCCCTAATTCTAGGACTGAAAGCCCATTTTTTGGCTTAAAGGCCCCTCCTACAAAAAGTGTTTCCATAATACTCATTCTGTTACAATACTTGATATAATACTATCACTTCTATAATACATTCTACAGTACCCACTTCCGCTACAGTGCCGCCACTTATGCAGTTCTCTACAGCTATAATACCACTACAGTGCTGCTACAGTACTTAGGGAGATCGCCCCTACCTGATTTTGAACATGGGCCTTTTTTATGCAGGATTACGAGGTTTACCACTCATCCACCACCCCAAATTCATTATTATTACCAATGTAGTTATTAACATTAATGTTACTTATTTTTTCGAAAACATTTTTATGAATTTACAATTATATCAATTAATTTATTTATGAAACATTATGTAATATATTAGTATGTTTTTAAAAAAATGTACAAATAATGATTTAAAAAACATATAACACGTATCAATCTAATTTAGGTATTTGGTATGGATGATCCTATATGTCACAACCAGATTTATATATAATGCATCCATTCCGTGTCTATCTAGGTATCTGTTTTGGCGTACGCTACTCCTATATATCATCTCTAGCACCCACCTCCACATCATCCTGTGTGGAAGGTGATGGATGTACAATATATCCACTTGTTCCCTGTCCTACCTCTAAGGATAGTGTTTTTTGGATGTAAATATTTCCAAAATATGAATGAGATGGCTGTGGTGCTGTGGATATATATGGATCAAAGGCTAATATAGAAAGCAACACAGACTAATCAACATAAATCTCCACAACAAAATTTGGCATGCTAACAGACCCTAATTGTGCCTGTGCCTAATATTCAATAATAGATAGAGGAGAATATGATTTATCATGATGAAAACCCTCTTAATGTGAAATATCTACATCTATAACAAGGTCATCACCCTCTGACACATCTATATCATTCTCACAATTTCCTCGACATTTTTCGTAGAATCAAATAAATTCCCATGATAAATATCATCCACTAGAGGAAGAAACTCCATCACAGATCTATAAAAATATACCTGGTCAAATGCACCTCCATCAATTGGACTAGATATGTCAAGGATATTAGTAATACAAGCATCCTATGAAAACAAATTATGCTGTTAAGTAATGTTAATCAAAAAAATTTCAATAGTGGAAGGAAAAATTATTTCAAAATCACGATAACTCCAACTGTGTCATGTAAGAAATACCACTGGGGACATATGGTACCAGGTTGTATAATCCATATGATTGAATAAATTCATAAATACAGTACCAGCCCCTCATAATCGGGACTCATGTTGTCTCTCCCACAACTCAATATATCCTGGATGATATTTCCTCCAGTCAAAGTCTCACTTGTCTGACATCTTCAAAGAGTAAAGTAAAGGTTACTGACTAGTGTGTGTAAAAATGGGTTGATAGAATTCGAACTACCTCATAACCCTATCAGTTTTATGTCGCTCAAAAATATGAAAATGAATCAGAAGAACGATGCATGAGCTGACAAAAAGCATCATTGTACAATACGGTTGGAATCTCTGGATGATAGCCTCAATATATGGAATTCATGAAATATGAAAAAAAGAATAATCAATTAATAAATTTAGACATGTACTATACAAAATAATGATTTTACTATATGATTTATAACCACTTACATTATCTGGTTGAAGACTATCCATATAAGTTTGTAAGCATAGACATCATGTCTTACTGTATCTGAATGTCGAGGTGCCCAAATCCACATGTAGATAACATTGTTATAGTTATATTTTATAATAGAAAGTTATATAATTTATTTTGAAATTAGAATGAAGGAATAACATACCATCATCGGCGTGAAGACTCTGTTTCTATATCAGTAGACAATAACACACGTGTATGTGAAGATAAATGATGGATGTGCTACCATATCAACATCTGTATAAGAATAACACTTCCTTTGATCTAAATCTTATCAATGTGACATGCATTTTATAGTTCCCTGTATGTATATGCAAGACATGAAGACCCCCATCTATAGCACCCTCCATGGTCTAAGTTCTCCAATAAAGGTAAATATATCAAATATAAAAATATAGTTGAATGATCAAGAAATATCCTGACACCAATTATCCTTAAGATGTATGCACATGAAAATCAAAACATAATGATATCATCGACATCATCATCTAGATGAGAAAAGTGATAGTCTATCCATGTAATACATAATTGACTGCTGAAATGGACCTGGCATCCTCATGGACCTCAATTCCCAGTAATCTATGAACCATCTCAAACGAATCCACACCAACTCAACTCATCACAACCTCACCATCTATGGGGAGTCCTAATATAATGGACACATCTTGGAGTGTAATAGCCACTGGCTCTGTAAAATGTAATGTATGTGTCTCTGGACTCTATCTTTCTATGAGTGAAACAATGAACCAATGATTAAAAAATTTTAACTCACACATCGCTACACCATAGAACCCAACATGATAAGATGAGGGATGATAGCAGGAGATGGTGAAACATGATGGAAATGATTAGTTCCCCATAAACTCAAAGGAGGCACTAGAAATCCCTCTAAAAAAATCCATGAAACATTCTTATCTTGGAATGCCAGTAATGGAGGACCCTACATCTATACATTTGATATCATCATTACTTTTTTATAGTTAATTCAGTAAAATTTGTAAACCATTTTTTAAAAAACTACAAGAAACAAAATTAGCTGTACAATTCACATGTATAATTCAATATTAAGATGAAAAAATAGGTAGAAAAATATATGTGAGTGACGTTTTTAGATTAGTTTATAAATTTATTATTTTAATGATCTTCAATCATGTTTAATTTATTTCTAGTTTTTTTTGTAAATCATCATTGATGAAAACCACACATAGAACATGTGGTTGTATGATATATTTAATTGAACATGTGATTTAAAGGACATATTTTAAGATGATTCAATTAGAGGATGAACCTATTTTTATTCATTTTCATTGTATGTTTCTTTTTTTAAATGTTAAAGTATCAAAAAATTATTTCTGATTAAATCCAAAAATGAAATAAACAAGAGTTGAAACAGGTTAGAAATGGAGAAAATTAGAAATAAAAGGATTAATTAATGAAACATCTGCATATAAACAAATGTACACATTCATGATAAAATATATAGATTATATCATGGATGATGTGAAGTGGATCTCTATCATGCTGCTTGGGGATATCTCCTATGAATGTTTCCTTATGCGTTACAAATGCTACATCATAGTCCCCCTCCCCATTGTTGAGGCTAGTCTATCTCATTTTGGATATGATTTGACTTTGGTCAACCCTGGGGGCGCAACCTAGTAATATCAATCCAATAATTTAAAAATAATAAAAATGAAAAAAATCATAAATGAAAAATCCAAAATATGAAACCTAGAAATATCAGGGATGACCATTGGCTGATCATATGGTAAGGTAATAGAATGAAAGTCAACAAAAAGCATCCAAGGTGCACTATAACAGTTAAACAGAGTGCTCATGTGATACACAAAGTCAATATAGGGCTCCCGTGATATGTATATCAATGCACAAGATGTAACAACATGTGCATAGAGATATCTCAATGCCTGGATGTTACCATAATCAAAGTACCTATTATCCAACATGACCACCAATGCTCGACCACTATTTCCTATTACCCAGTTTTGTCACTCCCTTATATGAAAGTGGATTTGTACCTAGTCGAAGGTTAGAACAGAAAATGATGATGTGTCATGTAGTATCTAATCAGTAAAACTTTGGAAATGCTGAGTAAAACACATTCCATTTTTCATCCAATAATAGGCATGTTGGGACCGTTCAACAAAGTACTTCACACATATATAAAATGTATCTTGTACTAACCCTATGATCAGTAGTTTTCACACACCCTTGAAGAACCCATTTATGAACTGCACTATATTAGTGGTTATATGGCTATATCTCCTACCAACATCACATGATAATGACCATTTATCCTTTAAATTATGCATCATATAATCATACACATCTTGGTTAGCACTTATAATTTATTCAAGACGTTGATCAAACCTTTCTTTTTGCAGATCGTATTCTAAAAACATAAGAGAATAATATATTTAAAAGGATATTAATATTTCTTTCCAAAATAAAAAATAATTTCAGAAGTACTTACACAACTTGATTATTGCCTTCCTTATTTCCTTATGTCTAAAATGATTATATGAAGTACTTGCAACTTTTCTAATGTAATATCTATGATAAGCATTCAGTTCTCTCGATGAAACACCATATCTATTAAGGGAATCTATATTTTCTTTATAGAGATTAGATATCAGAAAAACTGCCTGGTTTTGTGTGATATGAATGTGTATACATGCCAAAAACCGACCCCTTGATTCAAAATTCTCATTTTCAATAGTGGTTAATTCAATTGGTAGAGGAGCATGATTACCATCATATGTGGCATCAATATGTAAAAAACCAGTATAAATTCCATAAAGAAAAGTAACATAGACTAGAATGAATTATTTAAAATAGGGGAAAGTAGTGATACATGTCTTGAATGACCATAAAATTATATTTAACTTCTCCTTTGATTAATCAAATCAGTGATTAGGGGAGACATACTTAACAGTTCTCAAATGAAAATTAATCTGATTATGGAGAGACAAAAATCCCATAAGCTATGAAAACATTGAATATGATTCATCCCAATCACCACACACTTCCAAAATTTGCTTTTATTTTGAATTCCAAGATTTTCTATATGATATCTTATTGTTAAACAACTATTGTATTTGTTCTTGAAAAAGGGACACAGGAACATCCTAACACATTCATACCATCTCTACAATAACAGTTGATATAAAATCTACATCTACTGAAGTGTGATCTTAAAATAATCTTAAATGTAAAAAAGTGCATGATCCTTGTAATTTGTTGATCTTACAACATGAAAAAAATTTATCATATATTTCTATAATTCAGAATTTTTGTTCTATCCTATATTTTTAATATTGAATGAGGTATTTTTCCTTGTTTGACTCATCAACCACAAATTAAAAATTCCTCTCTATGTGGTATAGTTTTATCAAAATTTTCAAGGAAACATTACTTTCAAACTGCTTCTTGACATATATGGTGTTATTAGTTGATGTAGATTTATTCATTATAATGTTAGAGAATTCAGAAGCTGGTGTAATGACATCCCAATCAAAATATTGTGTAGACAACATTCCTTCAACTAAGTAAGTCAATAGTGTAGGATGATTACCAATAACTAGAAGATTTCTATCAATCAATGGAACCTCAAAAGGTTCATTCCCCTAATTACCATCAACCACATAATCTCTTGATTCCTCACATGATAATTACTCATCAGATAAACAATCATTCAATAAATCATAAGTACACACAACACAGGGATGTCCCCTACATTTCCTTCCAAATGAAAATCATATTCTTCGTAGTTTCTTTTTATCACAGGATTCATATATGAATGCAGTGAATGTGCGTGTTGTGAAGGACTGAATTAGAGTGTGTTTTCTCACCTTTAGAAAATTTTGTCACTCTCACCTTACTTATTCACTCGATGGTGTAGGTCATGGGCACGCCGCCACCTCCCCTCCTCAGTCTACTAAGACCCAAGAGGGGGGAAGATGATCCTTATTTGAGCTCATTTCCGTATTGTGTCTCTTTATTTCCACTTTCTCTAAATCATCATCTCCCCCTCACTTACCTCATATCAAATTTATCCCTAAAGTCCAATATTGTGTGAATGGAGTTCTCTCAGTTACAATTTCTTCATTGAAGTTCATGAATGCATAAAAAATTCTAGGTCTCACTATGGTTGCCTATTTTGGGAAGAAATGAAATTATATAGATTCCTTTTACATGTTTATTTTCTCATCATGGATGTTATAATACCGGGAAGTTTTTTTACTTTTAGATCTAAATCACATCAAGATTCATTTTTCAAATAAGGAAGATCTGATCTGTTCTTGGGATAATGATCCATGAGATATGGATGGATTTTGTTTTTCACTCTTTCATCGGTCTTTTGATTTTTATCTGATGTGAAACTCCTCAGTTACAGTGCTCTGGATATCTCTTCCCAACCATCTATTACCTTTCCCTAATCTGATGATTCTTCAGTTGATCGACAACATGATAGGATTCTACATTTTTTTTTCGGATTCTTGTACTAGTTCTGTATGCCATCTAGTTTCTCTAAGAATTTACATTGAATTAGATGTTTAAAAGAGACCATTGGACTCCATAATCATTAATATTGATTGGGAACTTTGATGGTATCAAAAGGTTTGCTACTAATCTTAGGAACCATTCTATTTTGGTTGTCATTATTTGGGTCATGAAATTTATAAATGCCATCTAAGTTCCCCTTATTTTCCACCGAGTTCTCCACATGGTCTTTTTGAAGATGGTATGGTAGCATCGTTCAATATCACAGAGGTGGATAAAATGGGTACCAATGGGGCTAGAACTTATTGTTTTTTTATATAATCAGGTAAATGCATTGGATTCAAATGTGAGATTGGTGGATGAGCTGGAAGGACCATGATGTGATTTGGGTATTAGAAATCATTTTCTGATATTTTTAAATATGTTGGTAGTTCACTAAACAAGAAGGAAGAAGTGGACCAGGGGGATCATTTGGGGGTAGATATACTTGGTAAGAAGGTGGATAGTGGCTCGTTGAAGGTCAAGGATAAAATCTATGATAATCCCTCCAAGTTTGATAGAATCAAAACCGATGAACCGAAGGTCATCGATATTTTTAAGCGTATGAAGGCTGATTGGGGGGAGGGGGTCTCCCATAATTGTGAATGAAATATTTTTTAATAAGAAGTGAAATCTTAATAGAAACCTATTTATGATATTAGTTGTAAAACTGAAGAGATAAGTTCACTGGAACCAATCTCACCTTCTTTAGATAGGGAGATTTTTAATTAGAATGAAACAAATGATAAAAAATTGGTGCCTTGTAGAAAGTTGGATGAAACAAGATCTCTTAAGACTCATAAACATTTTATAAATTTGGTTGAAAGTGAGAAAAGAGTTGTATATCATGAAGGGTGGTAGAAAGTGATTAAAAAAAGAAAAAGAAATGGGTGAATCAAAATCTGTTAAAGATTCTGAGATGAGTGACTGAGATAGTGAATCCCAACAAGTGATAGAGTATGAGAGGGACCCCTATAGTAAAATGAATGTTTGATATAAATTGAGCAATATATTATAAGAAAACGTCCAATATGGGAATTTTTTAATTCAAAAGGAAAGGAAGAAATCTAGGCCCCATAGATATTACTTAAATGTCCCTAAAACAATTATTACCAAATCTTCAGGTAAGTCCAAGAATGGTGTAATAGGAATAAATTTAGATGAATTATCAGCCACTAAAGTAGCAAGTTTGGAACCTATCATGATAGGAGAAAAACTGGTTAGTAGAAAACCTAAAAGTAGAGAACAATGTGGGAAAATAGGAATAGTGGAAGAAGGAAAAGGGGAGTTTTTGGAGATAATACTCTATTATAATGAATATATGTAAGAAAAATTTGTTCGGGTCAATGCCTCAAGATAGGAGGCTGCAATAATTTAAGAAAGAAGTTTAGAAGTTTATACCGATGAGGAGAAAAAGGTGTGGATAGATAAAAAAGACCAAATACTAGTTCAAGGATTTAATCAACGTAAAATCAACTCAGAGAAAATTATACAGAAAATGGAAAGAATGGATTATCACATTGAAGAGATTATTAGTGGAGAAACATATATCTAGGTAAGTATACTTCACTTGGAATTATATGGTGTGTCTAATTTAAATAATCCCATTCTTGTTTTTAATAAATTTATGACTTCTTTCATTAGATAGTTGTATTTTGTTATGTTGACCGTGGTTTCCCAATTATCCTCAAAGTTATTTCGTAATAAAATATTTATTTTTGGTATGGTTGTGAAGGACTAAATTCTAAAGAGCTCAAAAAACATGGTTCTATAGTAGTAGGTTGCACCTCATCAATATCAAAAATCACCATATATAATTCCATTAGACCATTACTATACTACTTCCTAAATAAAAATGATGCATCCATACAATCCTCATCATTGAAAAGAGGATCTTCAGTGTTCCAAAAACATTTAGGATATTGAAGATGTCGATATATAATTGAAGTAATTGATCAATCAACCCTATGTTTTAACTGAATATAAGTATTCATGCAATCTTCATCAAATGTAACACAATCAGGAATATTTTCTACTCATGGAGGTGGAAAACTATAGCTTAAACCCATCTTGGGATAAATGACATCACTGTTGCAATATATTTGTGTAGACATGATTACCTAGAAAAAAATAATGAATAAAATATTATTTACTACATCATTAAAATTTTATAAATTTTAATTGGTTATGATTAAATAATCAACTTGATCTTGAGAATTTTTCTATAAATTGGCTTATCATTATTTTATAAACCAACCAAAACCTAGGGGGGATCCTATCACCTCTATTATCTTAGATTTCAACAACAATCAGTCACCTCTTAGGTATGGCGTAAAAATACAGCTTCATACAACAACACTTCATTTGGATTGCCCTTTTATTGCAATGATACTCACATGAAAGTGAGGGGTTTTAGGGGGTAGAGATATATTATATTTGTTAAGTGCACACGCATGCACTTACATACTTAGAGAGAGGGAAGAAGAAAATGTCATCAATATGGAAAAGAAAATGAAATTATTACAAATTATATAACTGAAAAAACATGACATGCAATTTCAATGATATTTTGTTCATTCATCTCATCCAATTATTACAAATTAAATAATTAGATAAAAAAAATTCAACATGCAATTTCAATCATATATTAGACGACCATATCAATATTAGTCAATATTCTATATTGCTAACATGTTTGTTTGAGAGATTTTTTATATTCTAAATATTGTAACTTTACTTATAACAATATTTAATAATATATATATATATAAACTTCAATTTATATTCATACTTTCATGAATATTTATCAATATTAAATGTGAAAAACTAAAACTAAAACCATGATCGACATAAATAACCTTACATTTAATGTATATTGACGGTGATATGATTTCTGAATAAAATTTAATAAAACATTATATATTTTTATACCACAACATCAAATGTTTCACATATTTTAATAACTTATGAATAAATAACTATAACTTGATATTGAGAATTTTTATATTGATTTGTTTATCATTACTTGATAAACTAACCAAATCCCAGGGGTGACCCCCTAGAGTCTCTATTATCTCATATTTCAGCAACCATCAGTCTCCTTTCAAACAAAAACACTTCTTGTTGAATTCCACTTGTCAAATTCCACTTATCAAACACTTCTTATTGAATTTATTTTTATTACAAAGTTACTCACATGAAAGTAATGAGGTATAGGGGTTTGAAATATGTAACTTTTTTTAGGTGGACATGTAGGTCCTTACATAATTAGAGAGGGATTACTCATAGGTCATAAATGAGGAAAATAAAATGCAATTATTACAAATTATATAACCACATATGTAAAAAAATACATTCAATTTGAATTATGCATTGGTCGGTCATCCCAATATTAATCATTACACAATAGTCTTGTCATGTTTTTTGGTATACATATTATGTTACACATATTATATAACAATTACTATAACAAGATCTAATATATAATAAATATCTACACCTGCTTTTCAAAATGTCAACTTTCCAATATGTGTATGTATATACATATTTTGGTAGAGTCACTTTATTTACCTACATGTACCAAATAATATATATTTTTTACTTTATATATGATATAAAATAATATACACATATAAATATATTTAATAAACATAACATAAATATGTAAAAATTTAAATATATTCAACTTTATTTATTAATATTTTTAAATATAATTACACATACCTTTATAAACTATAGATTTCTAAATATAAGTATTATTAATTTATAAATAAATACTAAAAATATTATTACTAATTAATTTTATTAATAAAATAAATTTAATTTAAACATACATAATAACCATTAAAATACTGTAAAATTATGCTATTTTCTATTTTATAAAATTGTATATGTATATATAGAATTTTTGTAATACATCTACGTTTAAAAATTTTAGTAAGAATATTATAAACTTTATTACTAGTAATGATAATTATTTTTATTTAATATAATTTAAATTTATAATTTAAAATTATTATTTATAGTAAATATTATTAGTATAATTTACACTTACAAAATAACCATTAAAATATTTTAAACTTATTTTGTTTTCAATTTTATAAAATTTCATATGTATACATAAATTTTATGTCATACTTATACTTTCAAAAATTTAAGTAATTATATTTTATACTTTGTTACTTGGAATAATGATTATTTATTTTTAACATAATTTAAAGTTATTATTTATAGAAAACATTTTTATACCATTAACAAAAATAATATTATATATATTTAAATAAATTTAAATATGAGACTTAATATAACTAGTATATTTTTAATAATAATTTTTATATAAAATATAAGGCCCCAGCCTTAAACCTTGCTTAATCTTGAGTTATTACAAGATTACACATTGAGGATCTTTTCGGGTTTAGAGTTTTAGAGAATTAGATCATAAAACTTTCATTACATTCCACATATAAACAAAGTGGTTACATGAAGATAGTATTCTTCATTCCCATCAATGGAAATACATTTAAAATAAAACATGGATTATTTCTTGACACATCCTTGACCCTATCATCTTATCATGTACCTTTCCCTTGACCTGTGGAAAACATTTCAAAAACTTGGGATGAGCATAAAAACTCAGTATGGGTTATAAAAACATGGGAAGGAAACATGAGTTCACATATATACATAAGAATGAAATCATACTATACCCATAAAACATAGGCACTTTAACATACCTCATAAAATCATGAATAAATCATAGAAATCATAATACATAAAGGTAACTTGAGACATTCATAACATTCTTACGTAGGGAGTAACCCTCTTGGTTACGTTTGGAATACCCATCACAGTATATTCCCTAAAATCTCTTCGGAGAAACCTTAACGTTTCACTCCTTCGCGTTACCCAATGCATTGGAGAGCTATAACGGGCTCACCCACCCTTAGTTTATCACGGAACCACCCGTCTTCATAATAATGCCCAAGAACCATAACATAATCGTATCACATAAAACATGCATAAAGGAAACATAACATTTCCACATTTCAATCACAAGATATCAATACAACACAAAAACATTGTGAAAACCATTTTCAATACCAAAATAAAAGAAAAGTAAAACATGGTATTTATTTTTCTTTTAAAAAGAAGGTATGGCTTGTAGAGGAAGTCGAAACTCAAATAACGGTCACGACGGCGGAGAAGTCGTTGTCACTGCATACGTACGACAAAAACATTCCCTTTTGTCGTTTAGTAAACGCTTCGTATAAAAAAGATTCCTTTTGAATAAACGTAAAAGTCAAAGTGTTTTATACACCGTATAAAAGAAAGTTGTGTATAAAATAAAATATGCCTCAACGAAAGGAGATTGAGACGAAGTCCCATACCTCGTATCCGACTTGACCCGACCGTTCTTTAAACTCCTGAATAATAAAATTGAGTTAATCTCTACTTGATTATGAATCTTTTTCAAGTTCATTATTCCTTTTATACCATGTTATGAACATCATGTAATCATTTAAGTTAATAATGTTCATTTTGTCGGTATTTGGTTCTTAAGTCAAAAATAGACTTCTTACACTTACATGTTGTTAATTTGGTCAAAGGTTCATTATATCCAGAATGGTATTCATGATTTAGATATCATATATGTCATATATATCCAGTACATACATTCATTTATAATATTACATCACATTTAGAGGTAAGAAATGAAATGCACCGTTCATGGAGACGGTAAGCCGTACGTACGCATGAACACTACTTCCATTTCTATTTCATATTTTCTGGAATAGAATCATAATGATATAAGAGTATACTATAATTCCAGTATAATAACATATATAATATCATTAACTTTATCCTTTACACATCCCACATATGGTATTAACGAATCAAATCACTTTCAGGGGGCGGTAGTCCGCACTTCCTAAAATGAAGATATCGTGTTTACCCATAATGGAAACCATAAAGGTATGCCCAAAATGAAAAAACAGAAGCTTAAGGAAAACATAAACATATTATATATCATATATAAAAATAGTGACATCATAATGGCCACCTTTGAAGGTGTTAAATGAGTGTTGAACAATCATCGTTTCGGGAGGCAGAATTTCGCCATCCACGGAAACCTTATGTTCTTTAACCATTTGATGTAGTTGTGTGAGAGTGTAGCTCAAATAAATCTTATAACAAAATCCTAGTATATTGAATATACTGGTGTTGTTACAAAAGAAGTAAATAAAAAGAGTTTAGGGGGTTGGAGAAGCAAAATAAAACAAATGAACATGAGAGAATGAATTACCTTAAAAAGTGTAACTCCTTTTGAGTTGAGCCTAAAGGCTTCCTTTGAAAGGATTCTGCCCAAAGGGAATCCTCTAGGATGAGGAGAGGGATGTGGATAGAGCAAATGGGCAGGGGTTGGCCGAGCCAAAGGCTTGAATAGTGTGTGAAATGAGGTAGAGGTGGGGGCCTTTTATAAGGGGAGAGGAGGGGCACTTTTGGAAAGTAAAGAAACATTACTTTATTTGAAAATGTGTTTCGGTTTTAAAAGGTCCCACATTGATATAATTCGTGGATAAGGTGATAAGGTTTCGAAATACACTCATCCAATTGGTTTTGGCCATGTGTAGATCATAGATATTACATTATCTTTCCATTTTATTTAAATCGTCAAATAATGATGTCATCGCTGCATCATTATTATGTCATAAATAATTTAATTTATTTGATGTCTAAAAATCATAAAAAAAATACTATGATGTAGGAAATCTTTTTAGCTTTCTAATGACTATTTATAATCAAAATTCGGATCTTTATAACCCCATGTAAAAATTGTTTTTGTAAAACATATTATGTTTGTGTCATTTTCACTTTAACATTAAATAAAAAGTAATTTATGTCATTTCCCAACAAAAGTGGATCCATGGGGTCCCCAAGTTGACCCATGGCTTGTCTTGGTCGGCCATGACACAACCAATAAGGTTGGGACATGTGTCTAGGTCATTTCATATTATTAAAGCATTATTTATACCTTAAACTACACTAATTACCACTAATCGCGATTAAGAACTTAATAAGTTACTATTCACCAAAAAATTATTTTAATCTCATTGAACCACATTTTACTTCTTAATGACAACCATGTATGTCGGATTTTTAAAATTCAATACACATTAGTGGTAAACTGTCATTTAACTGAAAAATCAGTTTGCTTGATTACCACTTAGTGGTTTCACTATTCATCAAAAATTGAAATTTTTCAGAAAATTACCAAAAATTCACCCTAAGCTATATTTGATATTCCGAATTCAAAAATGAAGTCTATTTTACAAAATTAAAATCATATAAGTCACATTAATTAATTTAATAATTAATTCCCGCTGCCAGAGCAAATAGCGTGTTTTTACAAAACAATAAGTATCAAAAGATTGACACCAGTTTAAGTCTAATTTCAAAGTGAAATTGACTCCAATGACCACCATTGGATTAAATGGTAAAAATATATTCATATTACACATTAAGACCAATTCAAAACATAATCTAATCATATAAATAAATTAGATTAAAAAGCAGTTTTGATGTAAAATGCAGTATTTTTCACTATTCATTAAAAAATGAACATTGTCAGAAAAATACCAAAAATTCACACAAGGTAAATTTTGATGTCCCAATCATAAAGAATGAGTTTATTTTGACAAAAATAGTTTATAAAATTGTCAAAATATAGATTCAAAAATGGTTTGCCATCAAAAGGCAGTAAAACAATCTTTTAAGAATATTAATGTATTCCATGCATAAGATTGTATTTATTTTCATTTTAAGCCTCTATAACACTATCTTAATCATTAATAGACATAGATAAAAATATTTATTATTCATTACTTACTTGGGATGTTACATCCTTCCCCCCTTTAGAAAATTGCATCCCCGCAATTTATTTACTTATCAAATAAATGGGGGTACTTATCCCTCATTGCATTTTCAGATTCCCATGTTGCCTCTTCAATCATGTGGTTTTTCCACAAAACCTTTACCTGGTGAATCACCTTATTCCGTAACACTTGCTCCCTGTGGTCAAGAATCTGGACCGGATGTTCCTCATAAGATAGGTTCTCTTCCAGCTGAACTCCCTCTGGACTCAAAACATGAGATGGATCTGGCATATACTTTCTCAACATCGAAACGTGAAAAACATTGTGTACCTGAGATAAACTCGGAGGTAAAGCCACTCGGTATGCAACTGATCCAACTCTTTCCAGAATTTCGTATGGTCCAATAAACCTTGGACTCAACTTTCCTTTCTTACCAAATCTCATCACACTTTTCCAAGGAGAAACCTTGAGAAAAACATGATCACCTACCTCGAAAGATAGATCCTTCCTCCGGTTATCCGCATAACTCTTGTGCCTGCTCTGAGCTGTTCTCATGTGTTTCTGAATCAGCTGAACTTTTTCTGCCATCTCTTCTACCAATTCTGGTCCCATCAACTTCCTTTCACCCACTTCATCCCAGAAAGCTGGAGTTCGACACCGCTTCCCATATAATGCTTGAAATGGTGCCATCTGTATACTGGAATGAAAACTGTTATTATATGAAAACTCAACCAAAGAAAGATGTTGGTCCCAACTTCCCTGATAATCCATAGAACAAGCTCGTAGCATATCCTCCAATGTCTGAATTGTTCGTTCTGAATGCCCATCTGATTGAGGATGAAAAGCTGTACTAAAATTTAATTCAGTACCCAACGACTTCTGAAGGCCTTTCCAAAAGTTAGAAGTAAACCTGGGATCACGATCTGATACAATGGAGAGAGGAACTCCATGTAACCTGACTATCTCTTTAAGATACAAACGGGAAAGTTGATCAAGAGAGAAAGTATCTCGTATAGCAAGGAAATGAGCAGATTTGGTCAAGCGATCAACAATAACCCATATTGCATTATTACCTCGAGATGTCTTTGGTAATCCAACAACAAAGTCCATGGATATATTCTCCCATTTCCACTCTGGCACTGGTAAAGGCTGAATTATCCCTTTCGGTAACTGCCGCTCTGCTTTAACCTGCTAACAAGTCAAACACTTCACAGTAAAATTAGCAATATCTCTTTTCATTCCATCCCACCAGTAATACTCCCGCAGATCTCTATACATCTTAGTACTGCCCGGATGAACTGAAAACGGAGAACTATGAGCTTCACATAACAACTCCCTCTTCAACTGTGAATCACAAGGCACACACAATCTCTTCCCAAATCTCAAAACACAATCATTATCAATGTTGAATTCATGCAACTTACCTTTCTGAACCAGCTCTACCCTTTTCTGCAACTCACTGTCTTGCTTCTGTGCTTGCTTGATTCTATCTGATAGAGAAGATCTCACTGATATCTGAAACAAAATAGAAGGACTTCCTGCACCAACAACTTCTATGCCAAAGTTCATCAAATCCTTAACCAAAGGATCACGTTCCAAACGCAACATTGTTAATGAAGCATTACATTTTCGACTCAAAGCATCAACCACTTTATTTGCTTTTCCCGGATGGTAATGAATTGTACAATCATAATCCTTGATTAATTCCAGCCATCTCCTTTGTCTCATGTTTAACTCTTTCTGGGTGAATATATACTTTAAACTTTTGTGATCGGTATATATTTCACACTTTACTCCATACAAATGATGCCTCCAAATTTTTAAAGCAAAAACAACAGCAGCTAATTCCAAATCATGTGTAGGGTAATTTACCTCATGAGTTTTCAATTGTCGTGAAGCATAAGCAATTACCTGATCATTCTGCATTAGGATGCAACCAAGTCCTTTCAATGAAGCATCACTGTATATAACAAACTCACCATTCCTGGAAGGTAGTTCCAAAACTGGAGCATTCACCAATCTTCTTTTCAATTCCTGAAAACAATCATCACATTCTTTTGTCCAGATAAACTTAACACCCTTCCGAGTTAGCTTAGTCATTGGACTAGATAACCGTGAAAAATTTCTAACAAACCTTCGGTAATAGCCCGCCAAACCAAGGAAGCTACGAATCTCGGTTACATTTGTTGGTCTTGGCCATTCTTCCACAACTTTTGTTTTTGCAGGATCAACAGTTATTCCATCTTTAGAAACAATGTGACCAAGGAAAGAAATTTATTGCAACCAAAACTCACACTTGCTGAATTTCCCATACAGTTTCTTTTCTTTTAAGGTTTGCAAGATAACCCTTAAATGATTTTCATGCTCCTCTTTACTTTTAGAAAACACCAAAATATCATCAATGAAAACCACCACAAACTTATCCAAGAACTCATGGAAAATTCTATTCATTAAGTCCATGAATACAGCAGGTGCATTGGTTAGCCCAAAAGGCATTACTACAAATTCATAATGGCCATATCTCATACGGAATGCGGTCTTCGGAATATCTGCCTCCTTTAACTTCAGCTGATGGTACCCCGATCTCAAGTCAATCTTTGAAAAAAACTGAGCTCCCTGGAGCTGATCAAATAAATCATCGATATGAGGCAAAGGATATTTGTTCTTAACAGTGATATTATTCAAGGCTCTATAATCAATGCAAAGTCTCATAGAACCATCTTTCTTTTTAACAAACAAAACAGGAGCACCCCATGGTGATGTGCTAGGTCTAATGAAACCTTTCTCTAATAAATCTTGCAATTGCTCCTTCAACTCTAAAAGTTCAATTTGTGCCATTCGATAAGGGGGTTTTGAAATTGTCTTAGCATCAGGAACTAAGTCAACAGTAAACTCAACTTCCCGATCTGGTATTATTCCAGGCAACTCATCAGGAAAAACATCAAGATACTCATTTACCACTGGCACATCATTAATCTGAATAGTTCCTTTATTTTCAATGACGTGTGCAAGGTAACATTCATTTCCATATTTTACAAGTTTCTTGGCCTCTTGATATGTTATCAAAAGTAAGGGTTCATTCTTGTAAACAAACTGAAAGTCTTTCTGAAAAGAAACTTCTTTAGCTCTACAGTCAATCTTAGCATGGTAAATAGAGAGCCAATCCATACCCAGGATAACATCAAACTCAACTAGAGGTAGAACAATAAGGTTTGCAAGTAGGTTCTTTCCACAGATAAGGATAAGAAGATTCTTATAAATTCTTTTTGCCTCGACACTTCCCCCAGGTGTTTTTACCAAAAGTTCAGGAGTCATTTCTTGAGATGGTATTCCCATTTTACTAGAAAAGGTTTCAGAGATGAAAGAATGTGTAGACCCCGAATCAAACAACACACTGGCATAATCTGAAAAAACAAACAAAGTACCTGATACAACATCATTTGATGGCCCGGCATCTGCTGAAGTAGTTGCAAAGGATTTCACCACCCCTTTCTGCTTGTAGTCTAACTGCTTCCCATCACTCAAGCTCCTTGTCGGACACTCGTTTGCATAGTGACCCATCTCATTGCACTTAAAACATTTCACTAACTGTAAAATCAAATTTGTTCTTACCTTCACCTTGATCCTTTTCAGTGCAATCACGAGCCTTATGTCCCATCTTACCACATCGGTAGCACTTCCCAGAATTCAGAAGACATTCCCCAGCATGCCTTTTGCCACATTTATCACAAACTGGAAACTTAGTTCTCTTACCATCAGACTTTTTTGAAGAATTCTTACCTTTCTCCTGCCACCTCGGTCTCTTCTTCTACTGGTTGTTATAGAACACTTGGTCATCGGCAAACTCCATTTCCACCTTCTCAGCACATCGAACAAGCTTTTCATAACTTTTAAACTCACGAGAAGCTAATGCCCTTCGATATTTTGGCTTTAATCCTGAGTAAAAACGATTGATTTTACTATCAAGGTCCCAGATAAAATTGGGAGCATACCTTGCCAATCGAGTGAACCTTTCTTCATAGGCAGCCACTGAGTCTTCCTCTTGCCTCAATTCCAAGAATTGCTTTTCCATCCTAAGTCGAACAGCCTTAGGAAAATACTTCTCAAGAAACATACCTTTGAATTCATCCCAGTCAAGAGCATCAATCTCATCGGCGTCCCTGATATTTTTAACCATAGACCACCACTGATCTGCTTCTCCCTCCAAACGGTAAATAGCAAGACTAACCTTTTGATTGTCTGAACACCCCATGACATCAAAAATCTTCTCCAGTGCTTTAATCCACCCTTCAGCTAGCACAGGGTCAGATGATCCTCTGAATGATGGTGGATGTTGCCTCATGAAATGTTCCACCACTGACATGTTCCTCTGCGGTTGATCTGGCTGATCTCGTGCATGGATACCACCACCATTTATCGCTTGAGTCAACTGCGCCATTACTGCAACAAACTATTCGGTTCCAATTCCGACCATTTCTGGATGCTGATTCGGAAGGTTATTTCCTTCTGTATGCCTTCCTAGCACAGCTTCCCTGTTTCCTCTGCGGAAAACCATTCTGAACAAACATGTCTTAGATGAAGCAACATGGTAATCTTTAAATGCTATATCACTTCAATTTGACCAAAAAAAAATATTTCTGGATAATCATTTAATAGAATTCTAACTCCTAAAGTTATCTAAACCGACCTTTGATACCAACTATAAGGCCCCAGCCTTAAACCTTGCTTAATCTTGAGTTATTACAAGATTACACATTGAGGATCTTTTCGGGTTTAGAGTTTTAGAGAATTAGATCATAAAACTTTCATTACATTCCACATATAAACAAAGTGGTTACATGAAGATAGTATTCTTCATTCCCATCAATGGAAATACATTTAAAATAAAACATGGATTATTTCTTGACACATCCTTGACCCTATCATCTTATCATGTACCTTTCCCTTGACCTGTGAAAAACATTTCAAAAACTTGGGATGAGCATAAAAACTCAGTATGGGTTATAAAAAAATGGGAAGGAAACATGAGTTCACATATATACATAAGAATGAAATCATACTATACCCATAAAACATAGGCACTTTAACATACCTCATAAAATCATGAATAAATCATAGAAATCATAATACATAAAGGTAACTTGAGGCATTCATAACATTCTTATGTAGGGAGTAACCCTCTTGGTTACGTTTGGAATACCCATCACAGTATATTCCCTAAAATCTCTTCAGAGAAACCTTAACGTTTCACTCCTTCACGTTACCCAATGCATTGGAGAGCTATAACGGGCTCACCCGCCCTTAGTTTATCACGGAACCACCCGTCTTCATAATAATGCCCAAGAACCATAACATAATCGTATCACATAAAACATGCATAAAGGAACCATAACATTTCCACATTTCAATCACAAGATATCAATACAACACAAAAACATTGTGAAAACCATTTTCAATACCAAAATAAAAGAAAAGTAAAACATGGTATTTATTTTTCTTTTAAAAAGAAGGTATGGCTTGTAGAGGAAGCCGAAACTCAAATAACGGTCACGACGGCGGAGAAGTCGTTGTCGCCGCATACGTACGACAAAAACATTCCCTTTTGTCGTTTAGTAAACGCTTCGTATAAAAAAGATTCCTTTTGAATAAACGTAAAAGTCAAAGTGTTTTATACACCGTATAAAAGAAAGTTGTGTATAAAATAAAATATGCCTCAACGAAAGGAGATTGAGACGAAGTCCCATACCTCGTATCCGACTTGACCCGACCGTTCTTTAAACTCCTGAATAATAAACTTGAGTTAATCTCTACTTGATTATGAATCTTTTTCAAGTTCATTATTCCTTTTATACCATGTTATGAACATCATGTAATCATTTAAGTTAATAATGTTCATTTTGTCGGTATTTGGTTCTTAAGTCAAAAATAGACTTCTTACACTTACATGTTGTTAATTTGGTCAAAGGTTCATTATATCCAGAATGGTATTCATTATTTAGATATCATATATGTCATATATATCCAGTACATACATTCATTTATAATATTACATCACATTTAGAGGTAAGAAATGAAATGCACCGTTCATGGAGACGGTAAGCCGTACGTAAGCATAAACGCTACTTCCATTTCTATTTCATATTTTCTGGAATGGAATCATAATGATATAAGAGTATACTATAATTCCAGTATAATAACATATATAATATCATTAACTTTATCCTTTACACATCCTACATATGGTATTAACGAATCAAATCACTTTCAGGGGGCGGTAGTCCGCACTTCCTAAAATGAAGATATCGTGTTTACCCATAATGGAAACCATAAAGGTATGCCCAAAATGAAAAAACAGAATCTTAAGGAAAACATAAACATATTATATATCATATATAAAAATAGTGACATCATAATGGCCACCTTTGAAGGTGTTAAATGAGTGTTGAACAATCATCGTTTCGGGAGGCAGAATTTCGCCATCCACGGAAACCTTATGTTCTTTAACCATTTGATGTAGTTGTGTGAGAGTGTAGCTCAAATAAATCTTATAACAACATACTAGTATATTGAAGATACTGGTGTTGTTACAAAATAAGTAAATAAAAAGAGTTTAGGGGGTTGGAGAAGCAAAATAAAACAAATGAACATGAGAGAATGAATTACCTTAAAAAGTGTAACTCCTTTTGAGTTGAGCCTAAAGGCTTCCTTTGAAAGGATTCTTCCCAAAGGGAATCCTCTAGGATGAGGATAGGGATGTGGAGAGAGCAAATGGGTAGGGGTTGGCCGAGCCAAAGGCTTGAAGAGTGTGTGAAATGAGGTAGAGGTGGGGGCCTTTTATAAGGGGAGAGGAGGGGCACTTTTGAAAAGTAAAGAAACATTACTTTATTTGAAAATGTGTTTCGGTTTTAAAAGGTCCCACATTGATAGAATTCGTGGATAAGGTGATAAGGGTTCGAAATACACTCATCCAATTGGTTTTGGCCATGTGTAGATCATAGATATTACATTATCTTTCCATTTTATTTAAATCGTCAAATAATGATGTCATCGCTGCATCATTATTATGTCATAAATAATTTAATTTATTTGATGTCTAAAAATCATAAAAAAAATACTATGATGTAGGAAATCTTTTTAGCTTTCCAATGACTATTTATAATCAAAATTCTGATCTTTATAACCCCATGTAAAAATTGTTTTCGTAAAACATATTATGTTTGTGTCATTTTCACTTTAACATTAAATAAAAAGTAATTTATGTCATTTACCAACAAAAGTGGATCCATGGGGTCCCCAAGTTGAACCATGGCTTGTCTTGGTCGGCCATGACACAACCAATAAGGTTGGGACATGTGTCTAGGTCATTTCATATTATTAAAGCATTATTTATACCTTAAACTACACTAATTACCACTAATCGCGATTAAGAACTTAATAAGTTACTATTCACCAAAAAATTATTTTAATCTCATTGAACCACATTTTACTTCTTAATGACAACCATGTATGTCGGATTTTTAAAATTCAATACACATTAGTGGTAAACTGTCATTTAACTGAAAAATCAGTTTGCTTGATTACCACTTAGTGGTTTCACTATTCATCAAAAATTGAAATTTTTCAGAAAATTACCAAAAAATCACCCTAAGCTATATTTGATATTCCGAATTCAAAAATGAAGTATATTTTACAAAATTCAAATCATATAAGTCACATTAATTAATTGAATAATTAATTCCCGCTGCCAGAGCAAATAGCGTGTTTTTACAAAACAATAAGTATCAAAAGATTGACACCAGTTTAAGTCTAATTTCAAAGTGAAATTGACTCCAATGAACACCATTGGATTAAATGGTAAAAATATATTTATATTACACATTAAGACCAATTCAAAACATAATCTAATCATATAAATAAATTAGATTAAAAAGCAGTTTTGATGTAAAATGCAGTATTTTTCACTATTCATTAAAAAATGAACATTGTCAGAAAAATACCAAAAATTCACACAAGGTAAATTTTGATGTCCCAATCATAAAGAATGAGTTTATTTTGACAAACATAGTTTATAAAATTGTCAAAATATAGATTCAAAAATGGTTTTCCATCAAAAGGCAGTAAAACAATCTTTTAAGAATATTAATGTATTCCATGCATAAGATTGTATTTATTTTCATTTTAAGCCTCTATAACACTATATTAATCATTAATAGACATAGATAAAAATATTTATTATTCATTACTTACTTGGGATGTTACATAAAATATTTAACTAATTATCAATGTTTATATAACATTATAATTTAAACTTATGTTTTTTTAAATATAATATATATTATATACATACAAACATATTCAAATATAATTACTCTCCATTTAAATTACAATTATATTCTTTTTTTAAAACAATAACATTTCCCTAAATATAAATTATATTATATGCATAACATTTTAATTATATAAACACTATATTTAAATTTCTTAAATCATTAAATTTAAATTAAATCATACAAAAAAAATAACTGATTCAAAAATTAAATCATAAAAAGGAAAATAATTTATATATTCATATATTTATACATACATAAATATTAAATAAATAAATAATATAAATAAATAAATAAACACAATTATATAATTAAAATTTCAAATAAAATTTTTTACTTTCTTGAAATATGAAAAAATACGTTGAGAAATAATTCTAGTAAGATTCGAAGAAAAATATAGAAAAGAGGAATAGAAAATAGAGGGGAGAGGCACCAATTTTTAAAGATTCGGGAGACCAGGAGGTGTGAAACCCATTCACACCTCCTTTGAAAAAACTGGGAGGGAAGCATAAATAGGGTTCACACTTCTTTGGCGGTAGAGGAAGATGCATCAACCTCATTCACGCTTCTCCAGACCCATTTTTTCAAATATTTGTAACCCTATACCAGTTATTTAAACAAAAATTAAAAACCCATTATAAAAATCTAATGGAGGAGCCATGCTAGAATGCAAGGAAAGTCAAAGGTCCTCAATTTAAGGGACCAAAAAAATTAGAAAAATTCCAATAGAGGATTAAAGGTATTATGAATTTTGAAATGAATTGATATCTAACTTCAAATGAATTAAGATTCTACTTTATTTTATAAATAAGTAAAGGTGTTAACAGAGCAAGGAGGGCTGGTCCACAGGGTGGATCATGCGGGCAGTAGATTTTATTGAGAAATCAAGTCCAGTTCACAAAGAATGCATGATTAAAAAATAAAGCTTGACCCTATCCATGTGGGACCCATGGACTAGCAATCTGACCAATGAGCTTAAAGAGAATAATATATAATTTTTTTTCTTGGTGAACCATGATAATTTGGAGTGAAAAATAGAAATGTTTTAGATAGGGTAAAAATATTTAGTTTTCAATTAATAGTAACAATAACAAGAATAAAAAATATTAAAAAATTACACCTTTGATGATTTATGGGATTAATTTCACCTCATTTGGTACATTTAACATGACATCCAAACCTGTTTATGAACAAAAATACCCCATACAACTACTGTTAATGTTGAAACTAATTTATATAATATTTATAACATATATATATCTATATATATAATATTATTTATTGTATATACATAGAGAAATTTCCAATGAAAATTTCCACCAGGAATTTTTTATGCAAACATATTTTGAAAATTTCATGAGTAAGTTTCCATAAACAATTTACACTTCAAAATTTTACTTAAGATTACAATGAAAATATAGCAATAAATAAATAAAAAATTCAAAATTTCCCCAAAAATTTTCATTGTAAAATTTCAAAAATATGTTTTACTACAAACTTCCACTGAAAAATTAATTTGAATACCCACTTAAATTTTTAGTGGAAAATTCCATTTAATTTTTATTATAATTATGCTAAAATTTTGATTAACAAAATTATATAATAAATTCATGCTTAAATCTTCAGTTTTAATATATTTGATAATAAATAAATAATTTAGTTTGGCAATGAAAATTTGAACAACAAATTTTCTATAGGAAAATTTAGGGCATACTTCCATTGGAAATTTGAAATTAAAATTTTCACAAGAAATCTCAGTTCAATTTTTCACCTAAAATTAAAATGTAGATATATTAAAACATAAATGAAAAATATAATTTTTAAATTGAATTTTTTTTGAAAATTTGCATGAAAATATTTCAGTAAATATTTACAAGAGAAAATTTTAGTTCAAAATTTCACTTAAATTTCCAATTAAAATTTCCATTTTTTATTATAATTATAATGGAAATTTAATTGAAAAAAATTCTAAAATAAATATAGGCTGAATTTTTTAGTTGAAATATATTAACAAATAAATAATGTAGGTTTAAACTAAAAATTTGAATCGTAAATTTCTTATAAAAACTTTCAAGTGAAAACTACCACTAGAAATTATCAGTTCAAATTTCAACTAGAAATCCACAGTTTAATTTTTCACTTAAAATTACATTGTAGATACATTAAAAAATAAATGAAAAATGTAAATATTCACCAGAAAATTACATTTAAAATTGTAATTAGAAACTTTTACTATAAACATCTAATAGAAACATATACATAAAACTATAATAAAAATATATTGATACATAGATAAAAAATAAAAATTTTCATCATAAATTTACATTGAAAATATGCACCAAACAATATTAGAGTAAATTTCTATTGGAAAATTTTAGTTAAAATTTTCATTTAAATATATAATGTAAATCCCCAAATTATTTTTTCTATTCAATGGAATTTTACTGTTATATGTTTGAATTTTTACTCAAATTTTTGTTGAAATTTTACAATGAAAATATGTCTTGGAGATTTGATTAGAAAATTTTTAAAATAAATACATGTTTAGATTTTCAGTGTAAGGACCTGACAATAAACATAACTTATTCAAGTCATTTTAAAACCCTAAATCACTTCATTTTTCCAAATATATTTTTAGTTTATAGTTTTAGAGAATTGCGACATAAAAACTAAAATATTACAAAGTAGAAACCTCTACTCATTATCCATTTTCCCAAAAAAAACAAGGTTTCATTTCATGCCCTATCTTCAAAATTTTCATTATGATCTCATCCTTGTCTCTATTATCCCTTAAATTTTATGAAAATAATATTAAAACTTGGGATGAGAACAAGAGATTAGTAAAAGGCATATTGGAAGGGAAAATGTTACTCTAGTGAAATCTATAAAAAAGTATCATAAAAACATACCTTTTTATTTGGAAAAAGGAATCATATTTTCAAAATGACCACTGTATTACTTTTTTAAAATCAATAGAATTTAATGAAAAATAATTATAAAGTATCTAAAATATATGTAGGTAACTTGGGAAATCATTTTTCATATCATATTAAAAAAATTGTAGCTCTCTCAGCTATACAAGGAGTAACCATTATTGTTACATTTGGAATAATCACCAGAACATTTTTCCTAGAATCTTTTACGAGATACCTAATAGGTTAACTCCTTCCCATTACACAAGATACTCCCAATAGAAATATATAATGGACTCACCCACCCTTGTTTTATTATAGAACCAAATTTCCTAACAAAAAAATTCCACAAACCATAATGTAAACATAACACACAAATCATTCATAAAAGAAACATTTTTGATTAAAATAACATTTCCATCTTGAAATCATTTTTCATTTTTTACAAAGATGAGAACTCATAAATTAAAAAAAAAATTAATTGAAATTGAAATTGTAAAATTGTAAAGGAAGTTTCAAAACATTTAAGTGACATCAAAGAGGGAAAACCCATTCATTCCATATATGTAAAAAAACATTTTTCTGAAAAATGAACTTTAAAAGAAGATTTTTAAAAGAAAGTCCCTTCTGAATATCATACCAATGAAGTGAGAATTATTAAAATAAATTTATTATGTTTATTTACTGTAATTAAACATATTTTTTAAATAAAATATAAGTTATTAAAAATTAATTTTAGACATAATATTAGCATGACATAATCTATAAGTAGAAGTTTACCCTAAAGAATGGAAATTGGTTTAAGAATTCCCTTACCCCACATTCAAATTCCTTAAAAAGTTTTCATACCTGTCATGAACCAACCCGGGTCGACCTTGAACCGGTCACCTGAGCCGGTCCGCGACATGACCCGAGAGGCGTTCCCGATCCTCCCGGGCTGGCGACAAGTGCCAGGGCATCAACAAAGAGAAAGTGGGAACGATTTCGCCCAATAAAAAGAAAAAGTTTAAGCAGCAAAAAATAAACAGAGCAACGCAAAATAAATAAACAAAGTAAAGTAACTAACAAAAACAAAAGAAAATAAAACTAACCGAAAGAGACAACCACTATCACTGTGTGATCTCGCGGGTCACTCTCCAACTCACGACCAAACGTCACCCAAGGCGACGCACCCAAGCTGTAACCTGCACAAACACTAAAAACAGAAAAGATCTATAGGCGTGCGTATTAAAACTCAGTAGGTAGGCCTGACTAACTCTATTCCCAAAACACATACCATTAAATAAAGAATTTATCAATTCCAGGTTTGAAATATGTTATACAAAATATGGTTTTTCACACACGCACTTCCATTTTTTTTAAAACAAGTAACAGTCCATTGCCCTTTTAATTTAGAATAAGTTTAATGTTGAAAGAAACAGGCGCATTTCATTTTAAATCCTTTTTCGAACAATTTAGAAATCCAAACCATAGTTGTTATTCAAAAGGAAAATCACACACAACACACAACACACACTAAGGGCAATGGAAAAAGTGGCACACAGGGGTCAGCAACTGAACTCGACCTCTCAATCGTCTGCCACATACCAATAAACACTAAAAGAGACATGGGTCGAACCTAGGAGATCGTGAAAAATCCAGAACATACTATACATGTGACTCATCCTGAAGGCTTGCCCTAAATTGATGACGTCATAACGCCCTAACACTCGGCATAGCCCTACATGGCCTAACCGAGGGGCCTAATCCCCATAGCAGCAATAACTCAGTATTCCCCTGCTATGGGGCCACTAGCCAGTGTGTGGTCTAAACTAGTGCAGCAATCATTCTCAAAAAATTCAGTCAATATGCCAGGTTCCCATGTCAACACAAGCAATAAAAGAGGGGTGCATCCACAATGTAAATCAAGCAGTCACAATGCACTAACATCACATACAGGTCATGCAATCAAAGCACATAAAAGATCACCCCTGAATGGATTTTTCAAAATAATTTATTCTATTAAAGTGCCAAACGGGCCTTCAAAAATTTTAAAACAAAACCTCATTTCTCGAGAAAAACCAAAATACTTGTTCAGAAGAAATCACTTATCTTTAAAACTAGAAGTACGTTTGAAATTCCGTGAATTATGTTTAAAGGCCAAACGTGCATTCTTTCAAAATTGGGTGTCCGCCCGTCAAGAAAATATTCCAAGTGTTCGGTATAAAATAAACGACTCTTTTCACACTAAATAATCATTTAAAATTTTATTATCTAATATTATTTATCATTCATTAAAATTAACAAAACATCAAGCAATTAATAAATTCTAAATTTAAAGGTGAGTGCAATGGGGGACCTACCTCGACTCGTAGCCCAGTTACGACGACGATGCACATCTCACACTTGCGCACAAGTACGTGTAACCTTCTGATGACCGCAACATCACGGAAAGCCTCGCCAATGCACTGAAACAACGCAAAACCTCTCAAAACACACAAAAGCGAACCTAAAGTAATCCTAACGAATAAACAATGTAAAATAACTAGCTCGACATGTTTTGAAAAAATCAAAACACGTATCAAAAAACAACCAAAATCTTTATTAGAATTCAATTACGACCTTAAGACACACCAACCACTTTACACACCACAAGATTAAAGTAATAAAGCATTCAAATAATTTATAAAACATCCGCAAAAGGTGAAACCAAGGTTCACATCAAAACATACTCAGTTTCACATAAGAAAACACTTTAAAATAAAACACACAACATCATCACACCCAAAACATGTCTCATACCAAGAAACCAACCCATAAAACATGTTATAAAAAAAACGCACCCGTTTACAAACACAAAATATTACCGCTTTCAAAAAAAATTATGTTCGCTACACTTAAACATGTTCACCACCTTTAAAATATAATTCACACCTTCCAAACACTCTTAAAACCAATTTTGAAACCATGCATACATCACTTTAAAAACCGTAAACCAAAAGTCTACCCTTGAAATCAAGTGCGCCTCAAAAATACTCCCAAAACACAATCTGCACCACATAAATAAATTAAAGGACATAGCAGATTAATCAAACAAACAAACAAAAGAACATAGACACATGTAGACGTGAACCAGGAACTCACTTCACACATTTTTTTTACAAATTCAAAAATATTCAAGAACATTTATAACCAGTTAATTAAGTGTATAACGAAGGTGTGAAACCAAACAACGGACACAAGAAACCAGCTATTTATGTCAAGGCCAAGAACTAATATGGGTTCAAAGCAACTCAAGGATTTCAATTATTTTTATACATAGAATCAAAGGGAAAAAGGAATAAGCATAATAGAATTATAAAAATTGATAGAGGGGGGATGAATCTCACCGGAGGGAACCACAACGACCACTGGAGGAAGAATGGGACGCCGACCAAAGGTGTTGCGGACTGCCGTCGGGTTAGCGAGAGAGTGAGAGGAGAGGGTGTCGGCCTGACAGGTGTGCGAAGGGGGTTTGAGCCGCTAAAACATGGGAGTTTTGTTGGGTTGTGCACCGTTGGAGCATATTGGAGTAGGGGAGGCGGGACCTAGGGTGCGGAGGGCAGTGGCGGTCGGGTGCTGGGAGATTCGTTGGAGCTGGCGCAAGGAGGCAGATCGGGGTGGCGGGTCTCGCGTCAGCCGGACAAGTAGAGGGGATAACAGGGCGCGCGACCTTCAGAAGGTGGGAGGCCGGATCAGCAGGAGGCAAGGAAGAGTGCTGGTCGCTGTGGGGGTCGCGTGGAATAGGGGAGAGTTGATTCGGTCGGTGCACTAATGGGGCGTCACGGTAAGAGTCTTGCGCTGCGGAAGGGCGGAGCAACGGGAGGTCGTCGCACGGGGGAGGAAGAACCGATTCACCTGGATAAACCCATGGAGGTGTGGCCTGGTGTCGATCAGGAAGGAGGGGAGGGCTGTAGCCTACTGGGAAAGGGAGTCATGCCGGACCAGGGGAAAATGCTGGC
Organism: Viscum album; assembly: GCA_963277665.1. Lineage (NCBI taxonomy): Eukaryota > Viridiplantae > Streptophyta > Magnoliopsida > Santalales > Viscaceae > Viscum > Viscum album. Next base: position 439,333,513 of record OY728137.1, on the reverse strand, counting down.
GGAATAAGCAGATGGAGGGGGCTGCGGTTCGCGCGGCGCATAGGAAGGGGGGGGGGTGCGGGGTATATAGATTAGGGTTTAAAATATATATATATATATAACAACAAAAATGTAATAATAATTATAATAAAAAAAAGGAACCAACAAAAATTAATAAACCCAATAAAAATAACTGGTTCTTATCCAATTTATTTTAAGTAATAATAATAAGAATAATAATGTTTCAAAAATAATATTACTGTTAATAATATCAATAACGAAGTAATAAAAACAATATATTTGACAACAAACGAAATTAATAATAAACATAAAGTTAATAAAATGATAATTTTATTACAATTCATTTTAAATAATAATTATATTTATAACAACTTAATAATAATAGTATTATTTCCAGACTAAATAATAATAAAATAACCATTTGCGTGGACATATTTTCATTATTATAATTTAATCATTAACCTTGTTTTTTTATATAAAATATTATTTGGATTCCACATTCAATTAAATTAAGTAATTTCCTTAATTTATTATTTATTTGAAGTGTCGCGCCATTGCGCGCCATCACGCAAACACCAGGACCAAATGCACGGTCGCCGCTAATGGTGCGGTGGCCGTACATCAGCCGAAGACCCATCAAAACACCAATCTTCAGAAAAGTTCAAATGGGGACCCAACTAAATTCCATCCAAACAACGTGGGACCGATAAAAGAATAAAACAACAGGCGTCCGTGGTCGGGGTGTGATAATTCTCCCCACCACAGAAACATTCTGCCCCCAGAATGTCACCAAGTTAACAGTTGTCACAACTTGAGTTCATGCCCCAACAAAACCGAGGAAAACTGTGAATTCCGGGATGACCTTACTCTCAACAGGTCACACCCGATCAATTCAAGAGAAAACTAAAGCCCGAGGTTGAGGGGATAACACGGGAGGGTTCTCCCCACCATAAGAATTTACTAATATGGAAACCCTGAAACTCGATCATACCACCCCCGAGGGGGGGACAACGTGGGAACTACCAAACCAAACTCATTCAATCTCTCCACGTGGACCGAACAAAACTCCTAAAACATAGAGGAAAACTCACTATGAAACAACCCAAAAAGCTGAGGATAAGAAATGAACTCAACACTTCCCCTCAATTTCACGATACCAAACATTCCCCTGACGGGTACAGCTGAGACCAACTCAAAATCCAAACTTTTCTGTTTACTCACGGCCCACACCATTCAAAGAGACCGAACAATTAAAAAAAGCACACTGAGAGCAGATAAGACCGCTTGGATTGTGGTGGAATGGACTTATCACGCCACCAAAAAAAAGGATGAGATTACGACAGTGACGATAATAGAACAAGGAAATTTCGGATACTTTCATCCCAAAGCTGAAAAAAATTATTCAGACTGAGGTTCCACACACCCTCGGCAACTCCTAACTATGCGCGAGCTTCACCCCGAGACCTGGGGCTGGGGCCCTGATGACTGAAGCATATTCTGCCTCACAGCTAGGCATTTTTGTCCTCCAGTCCCTAACTCCTTCCTCACAAGCGATACTTCTTCCAGAACTCTCACCGGTGGCCCGAACAGCCACATGATAACAAGACTTCGGAGGGATGCAACAAGGTGGCTTAGAATGCCTAAAATGATCACACTAGTGGCATGCGAGAGAATGGTCCAACAAACTGGGAGTCAGTACAAATGAAGATTCTTTCCAGAAAGGGAATCTTCACAAGAGATGACTCCAACCAACTACACCCGATACTATGGCGATGATGAGACATCCCACCTTTACTCGTCCTGAACTAAACCCTCAAATCACTCTAGGATGGTACGAACCTTAACTACCCTTGGAGTTCCCAACAACCTGAAGACACACTATTTTTCAGAACAATACAACTACCTCTAACAGACTTCATTTACCTCAAAAAGCAAGCAACACAAAGAAAAAGGAACTGAGAACTGGGAATAACTCATTAACAACTTTTTTGGGGCTTTCTGGGCAGCATACTCATGACAACACGAAAAACACTATCGAAACCGGCATCAAGCCAAAACTCAATCAATGCAACAACATAAGCCAAGGGGAAACAGGCCCATAAACCAAAAATATACAAACCGAAGAAAAAATCACTTTCCAAAACCGTTATTTCTTCAAAATTCTAAAAACTCACCTATGGCACCTTATGAACAACACGCGTGCATTTGTTCATTCCTGCTGACATCCCCTGTGAACAAGTTCCCCCGTGCAATTTCCATACATACCCACGCACGTGTGACCCTCCATAAGGGGTGCCAAGGTTCAAACACTTCTTTTCCTTACCAAATCAAAACACATACCAAGTTTTTTCCACTCCATTACACTTTCTCTTAAAAAAAACCCCTCTTTACTAATTTCAAAAACAATTTGGAAGAAACCCTTTTTTTTCATTTCAAAAATCAATTTCATTTTCAACACACACACATCGACCATGTTCAAAATGAAGCATAACCAACTATAAATCAACGGAATGAGGAAGTAGTGTATGTGCCTAACCCGGTGACATGGAGGTGAGTCATTCCCCAAGTAAGGCATAACACTAAGAGGACCTAAAATTAGGCACTTGGACTCTACATGGGTCACCACCCCATGTGAGGCCACAACGTGAACCAATTTGCCCCTATTATCATCCCTCAATCCAGAAAATCCAAGTCAAAAGACTCAAATCCCAGACTAACCTGGGTAACTCAGGTCTCGTCACGAGCGGTGGTGATCAGGCACCGACCCGTAACCTACCTCCTGAGCCCCGACAGTCCTAATATCCATCTACTAAACATCCCAAATAACAAAGGGCGCTCTGAAAAGCAGGGTCTGCTAAGAACCAACCTGCCCTTTGATACCATTTTGTCACGAACCAACCCGGGTCGACCTTGAACCGGTCACCTGAGCCGGTCCGCGACTTGACCCGAGAGGCGTTCCCGATCCACCCGGGCTGGCGACAAGCGCCAGGGCATCAACAGAGAGAAAGTGGGAATGATTTCGCCCAATAAAAAGAAAAATTTTAAGCATCAAAAAATAAACAGAGCAATGAAAAATAAATAAACAAAGTAAAGTAACTAACAAGAACAAAAGAAAATAAAACTAACCGAAAGAGACAACCACTATCACTGTGTATCCTCACGGGTCACTCTCCAACTCATGACCAAACGCCACCCAAGGCGACACACCCAAGTTGTAACCTGCACAAACACTAAAAACAGAAAATATCTATAGGCGTGAGTATTAAAACTCAGTAGGTAGGCCTGACTAACTCTATTCCCAAAACACATACCATTAAATAAAGAATTTATCAATTCCAGGTTTGAACTATGTTATACAAAATATGGTTTTTCACACATGCACTTCCATTTTTTTTTAAAACAAGTAATAGTCCATTTCCCTTTTAATTTAGAATAAGTTTAATGTTGAAAGAAACAGCTGCATTGCATTTTAAATCCTTTTTCGAACAATTTATAAATTCAAACCATAGTTTTTATTCAAAAGAAAAATCACACACAACACACAACACACACTAAGGGAAATGGAAAAAGTGGCACACAGGGGTCAGCAACCGAACTCCACCTCTCAATCGTCTGCCACATACCAATAAACACTAAAAGAGACATGGGTCGAACCTAAGAGATCGTGAACAATCCAGAACATACAATACATGTGACTCATCCTGAAGGCATGCCCTAACTCGATGACGTCATAACACCCTAACACTCGGCATAGCCCTACATGGCCTAACCGAGGGGCCCAATCCCCATAGCAGCAATAACTCAGTATTCCCCTGCTATGGGGCCACTAGCCAGTGCCTGGTCTAAACTAGTGCATCAATCATTCTCAGAAAATTCACTCAATATGCCAGGTTCCCATGTCAACACAAGCAATAAAAGAGGGGTGCGTCCACAATGTAAATCAAGCAGTCACAATGCACTAACATCACATACAGCTCATGCAATCAATGCACATAAAAGATCACCACTGAATGGAATTTTCAAAATAATTTATTCTATTAAAGTGCCAAACGGGCCTTTACAAATTTTAAAACAAAACCTCATTTCTCGAGAAAACCCAAAATACTTGTTTAAAAGAAATCACTTATCTTTAAAACTAGAAGTACGTTTGAAATTCCGTGAATTATTTTTAAAGTCCAAACAGGCATTCTTTCAAAATTGGGTGTCCGCCCGTCAAGAAAATATTACAAGTGTTCGGTATAAAATAAACGGCTCTTTTCACAGTATATAATCATTTAAAATTTTATTATCTAATATTATTTATCATTCATTAAAATTAACAAAACATCAAGCAATTAATAAATTCTAAATTTAAAGGTGAGTGCAATGGGGGACCTATCTCGACTCGTAGCCCGGTTACGACGATGATGCACATCTCACACTCGCGCACAAGTACGTGTAAGCTTCTGACGACCGCAACATCACGGAAAGCCTCGCCAATGCGCTACAACAAAGCAAAACCTCTCAAAACACACAAAAGAGAACCTAAAGTAATCCTAATGAATAAACAATATAAAATAACTAGCTCTACATGTTTTGAAAAAAATCAAAACACGTATCAAAAAACAACCAAACTCTTTATTAGAATTCAATTAAGACCTTTAGACACACCAACCACTTTACACACCACAAGATTAAAGTAATAAAGCATTAAAATAATTTATAAAACATCCGCAAAAGGTGAAACCAAGGTTCACATCAAAACATACTCAGTTTCACATAAGAAAAAACTTTAAAATAAAACACACAACATCATCACACCCAAAACATGTCTCGCACCAAGCAACCAACCCATAAAACATTTTATAAAAAAACACACCCGTTTACACACACAAAACATTATCGCTTTCAAAAACAATTATGTTCACTACACTTAAAAATGTTCACCACCTTTAAAATATAATTCACACCTTCCAAACACTCTTAAAACCCATTTTGAAACCATGCATACATCACTTTAAAAACCGTAAACCAAAAGTCTACCCTTGAAATCAAGTGCACCTCAAAAATACTCCCAAAACACAATCTGCACCACATAAATAAATTAAAGGACATTGCAGATTAATCAAACAAACAAACAAAAGAATATAGACACATGTAGACGCGGACCAGGAACTCACTTCACACATTTTTTTTTACAAATTCAAAAATATTCAAGAACATTTATAACCAGTTAATTAAGTGTATAACGAAGGTGTGAAACCAAACAACGGACACAAGAAACCAACTATTTATGTCAAGGCCAAGAACTAAAATGGGTTCAAAGAAACTCAAGGATTTCACTTATATTTATACTTATAATCAAAGGGAAAAAGGCATAAGCATAATAGAATTATAGAAATTGATAGAGGGGGGATGAATCTCACCGGAGGGAACCGCAACGACCACCAGAGGAAGAATGGGACGCCGGCCAAAGGTGTTGCGGACTGCTGTCGGGTTAGCGAGTGAGTGAGAAGAGAGGGTGTCGACCGGACAGGTGTGTGAAGGGGGTTTGAGCCGCTGAAACATGGGAGTTTTGTTGGGTTGTGCACCGCTGGAGCAGATTGGAGCAGGGGAGGCGGGACCTAGGGTGCGGAGGGTAGTGGTGGTCGGGTGCTGGGAGATTCGTTAGAGCTGGCGCAAGGAGGCAGATCGGGGTGGTGGGTCTCACGTCAGCCGGAAAAGTAGAGGGGATATCAGGGCGCGTGACCTTCAGAAGGTGGGAGGCCGAATCAGCAGGAGGCAAGGAAGAGTGCTGGTTGCTGTGGGGGTCGCGTTGAACAGGGGAGAGTTGATTCGGTCGGTGCACTAATGGGGCGTCACGGTAAGAGTCATGCGCTGCGGAAGGGCGGAGCAACGGGAGGTCTTCGCATGGGGGAGGAAGAACCACTTCACCTGGATAAACCCATGGAGGTGTGGCCTGGTGTCGATCAGGAAGGAGGGGAGGGCTGTAGCGGACTGGGAAAGGGAGTCACGCCGGACCAGGGGAAAACGCAGGCGGAATAAGCAGAGGGAGGGGGCTGTGGTTCGCGCGGCGCACAGGAAGGGGGGGGGGGGGTGCGGGGTAGATAGATTAGGGTTTAAAATATATATATATAACAACAAAAATGTAATAATAATTATAATAAAAAAAAGGAACCAACAAAAATTAATAAACCCAATAAAAATAACTGGTTCTTATCCAATTTATTTTAAGTAATAATAATAAGAATAATAATGATTCAAAAATAATATTACTATTAATAATATCAATAACGAAGTAATAAAAACAATATATTTGACAACAAACGAAATTAATAATAAACATAAAGTTAATAAAATGATAATTTTATTACAATTCATTTTAAATAATAATTATATTTATAACAACTTAATAATAATAGTATTATTTCCAGACTAAATAATAATAAAATAACCATTTGTGCGGACATATTTTCATTATTATAATTTAATCATTAACCTTGTTTTTTTATATAAAATTTTATTTGGATTCCACATTCAATTAAATTAAGTAATTTATTTAATTTATTATTTATTTGAAGTGTCGCTCCATTGCGCGCCATCGTGCAAACACCAGGACCAAATGCACGGTCGCCGCTAATGGTGCGGTGTCCGTACATCGGCTAAAGACCCATCAAAACACCAATCTTCGGAAAAGTTCAAATGGGGACCCAACTAATTTCCATCCAAACAACGTGGGACCGATAAAAGAATAAAACAACAGGCATCCGTGGTCGGGGTGTGACATCATACCTCATGTATAATGGTTTGAAGAATGTTATTAACTCATTAAATATATATATAAATATTTATAATAACTTATCTAATGATTTTATAACATCTTATAATCCATTCATTAATAATATTTCACTAATTTCATGGTTTTGGATGCATTTGTTTCATGGTTTCTTTGTCGATTCATTTATGTATAATTATGGATGTTCTTGTAAAATGTGATTACGAATCTAGAAGTGGAATAGAATAGTATTAATGAAATTATAGAAGTATTATTTTTCCCACATATTATTTTTATTTCTTACATTAGTATGATTCATTAGATAATATATTAATGATAAATGTTTAGTTTATTTTGGCAGTTTTTTTAGAATATCACAAAATAATTTCATCTTATTTAATATTATGTGTTTATATTAGTTTTATAACATTAAATAGGCTGTAATATACCTATTTAAATTTTATTTAACAATAATTTCACTTTTATGAAAATCCATGGTGGTTGTAATGGAAAAAAAAATCATTATTCATGGAGACGGTAAACCGACATAATTTGGATAATAGTTTTTTTCTTTGAAAATGAGGGGATGAGAAATGAAATGGATTTTATATTTTACATTAGAAACATAAAACTATATTATTTACATTACTATATAGTTATCTTTCCTTTATGTATTAAGGGGATGGTGAGAAAATAGAAGAAGAAAAGAAATTAAGAGAGGTACTTTGGGAAAATTACACCTTGAATATCACCTCCTCGAGAGACCCTTGAGGAACTTTGATTTATTATTTTGGTGATAATTGTAGAAAAAGGATGTGGGGAGAGTTATTAGGAGAGTTTTGGGTAGTATTTTGAAAAACTTCATGTCTTTTGAGTCGAAATGGGGTGGTGAGGAGTGGTATTTATACTTGAGTAGAGGTGGTTTTAAGTGATTAAAATAATGATTATTCTATATTTAAATCCTACCACATTGAGGTGAAATTAAATTACAATAATTTGGATGAAAATTAATATTTTATATTATTTTTAGGGTCCAAAAATATCTCATCTTACCATTAAAAGTTTTTGTTTTTATGTATTTTAATCCTTTAGCCTTTTAACTTTTACCCGTTTCATTTTTTACCTATACTGCGGTAAATAATTTTTTAGCATAGTAAATTTTTTATGCATAAAAATGAAAATAAAAATCTATAAATAATTTGGAACTTATAATTCCAAATATTTAATCCATTTTACCTAATTAAATTCACATAATTCTAAAAATCAGATTTAAAATTAATCCTGTAGACACAATGAAAAAGTAGGGTTTTTAAAGTGGAAAGTTCAAAACATTGAAATGATTTCATATCCAATTTTAATGTGAAATTGATTAAAATTACATAAATTGGTTTTATTGATTTATTATTTAACTAATTATTCTTTAAAACTAATTTAAAATACAATTTAACTATATAAATTATTTATATGAAAAAACAGTTTTCAATTAAAATGCAGTATTTTTCACTATTCATATAAAAATGAAACTTCTAAAGAAAATAACAAGAATTCAACCTAATAAAATTTTTATATTAAAATTAAAAAATTTAATTTAAAATTTTCAAATAAAATTTATAAATGTTTTAAATTTTATATTTAAAATAGGTGCTCCATCAATAGGCATCAAAATTTTCTTTTAGAAAAATATAACTTTTTATGCTGCAAATTGGTTTTATTTATTATCTTATGACTATAAATCATATTTAATGAATATAAAAACATTTATTGGATATAAAAAATATAAATTTTATTAATATATTTCACTAATAGTGATTAATTAAATTTATTAAAATGAAATGCAATTGCGGGCATAAAAATAGTTTATTAAAAAATCCACATCCTTTATATTCAATTGGTTTTTTATTTTAATTTATAATTAATTAGTAACTGTTGAATTCATTTTATAAAAATGTGTAAAAATATTTTCATAATTTATTTAATCTCATTTGTTTTTCTATTCTAATGGTTAGGTGATAACTATCACATTTAAATAATTATGTTAAGTCATTTGTTTAAGCTTGATGTGGTGTATCTTGTATGATATTAGGAATAATGTTTCCTTTTAAAATATTGGGGTGTTATATTATCCCCACTATATTAAATTTCATCCTTAAAATTTGAACTTGGGATTAAAAAACTATGGGGTTTACTTTTCAAAGTATCATTGTTGAAATCCTGTATTAGAACAAGGGTCAATAAAACTTCTATTTGAAAAGAGAGAAATAAAAGTTTGATGTTAAACTAAGATAATAGATACATGGTTTCCATGTATAAAAACATGGAAATAGAAGAGAAAATTTCTATCATGTTCTGATAGAGAGTGATAGAGAACATGATCATTATAATGTTAACCATCACAAAAACATAAGTCCGTGATGAGTTAAATGGCCATTAATTTCTCGATATGAAAAATAAAAATATATAATTTATATTTCAATATTCATTTAATAGTCAATGAATTATTTTACTACATGTAATAAGAACACAAGGAAACATACTTACTTGAAAATTATATTTTCATCATCAATTTTCACAAAAACATATTTTTTTCTCCAAACGTTGAATATTGATGATGAATTTTTATACCAGAAGCATTAGCACCAACTCCCATTGATTATAAAATCCATAAAAGTATAACTATATTTTCCTCCTATATTTAAGCATTAACAAAAACCAAAATGGTTATTATAATATATAATATTAAAAAAATAATTAACATTTATATTAATAAAAACTACTTTAATCTCTAAAATTAAACATTAATACCCAATGTTCAACATAATCATTCAACAAATTACTATCCTTAAAATTCTTAAAAATATTATAGACTACAATTGGAACAAAAATATTGGAAGAATTTTATCACATATTCATCCAAGATAATTTTAATATTTATCTTCAAATAATATTAAACGCTCTTAAACTCTCTTTCCAAAATGTTATTTCCCTTATCACACAATCTTCAATATATAGTAATAATTTCCATAAAAAACCTGAATCACCATAAATAAAATATGTTTCCAAAAGGTAAATAATAATTTATTTCTGGAATAAAATCCCTTAGTACCCTATTTTCCTTAATGATATAAGGTTCCAAAAATAGTGAAAATATTATGAAACAACATTAATCACTTAACCACTAAATAATTTTCTAATACCATGGTTATTAATATGATAATCATATATTCCCAAAATTAACTTAACCATTATCATTCATATATTTTAATGATTTTATTATACTAACCAAGAAATCATATAGGCTGGTGGTTGGAAATGCACCCTTATTGCCATTCAGTTGTGGGTTCAATCCCCATGGCCATGCCAGATGCGACGGGTTATCACCCATCCTGTGGGTTGTAATTTTTCTAAGAATATATTAATAAAATATTTATAAAATTCTAGAAATGTAAGATAAATAATAAAAAATAACATTAATATATTTTAATCTTAAAGGTTATCTCATATCATTTATTTTTCATCCAAAAAAGCGAGATCCCATAATTAACTCAAATTTCGAGAACATAAAAACTAAATAGAATTACAATACCTTAATACTTATTTCCACCAAAAGTAAATGAATTTTAACTAAAATAACTTTTTTAACATCATATACTTAAGGGTCACATGCACCTCAATCTTTTATCAAAACTCAATCAATGTCTCCAGAAAAAATAATTTCACCCTTTCACCAATTTTTAAAGGTATCGATTTCATCTAACATATGTTTAAAAATTTATGAAAAAAAACCTACTATTGGAAAACTATTAAGAGTTACATTATTACAATAATATTTTTAAAATACCACTATATTGTTAATTTTGAGACAAAATACATAAACACATCTTTCATTTAACTTCATTCTTAAGCCATTAACCATGCTTTGTCATCTTAATACTTCATTGATAAAATCAAGATATGAATAATATCCTTATGATTCATCAATATAAACAAAAAAATGTTACATAACTAGAATATATGAAAATAATTCATAACTTAAACCCATACAAAAAGTCTTATTTGATATTCCCTTTATGTTAAACTTACATAAAGTAAATGGTCAAGTCCTTTATGGAATTTCACTTTTCAAGATAGATGGTAAAGTTGAGACTTTTAAATCAAATGAAAAATATGCAATGACCCATATTTGTTTTGGAGAAAACAAAAGGTGTTAGATAATTCAAATAGTTTCTTACAGGTGATTTGAAAACTATAAATGCTTTCAAAATCATTTGAGAAATATTTTGCAGTAATAGTGATAATCAAATGGTTCTAAAGGGATATGAAGGTTGTGAAAGATTTATTTTCTTCCATATTATTAAATTATCCTTAATCTATAGAAAATAACATAATTAAAACATGAAATGAATTATTACATATTGAAATGAAAATAGTCCTTTTAAATATTATACCCACATAAACTCTATAATATTTTAACCTTTAAATCATTTATACATAAATAGATTTACCTTTATAAATCCAATATCCAAAAATATTATTATTCTCCCAAAAATATATCACTTTAAACAAAAGAAGGGGTGTATATGAAATAAAACTTATAATAATTATTATAATTTAAACCCAATATGATATATTTATCCCTACAAGGAAACATATTAATATCCAAAGTTGTCTAAACCATGCTCTAATACCAACTGTAAGGACCTGACCTTAAAAACAAGCTATTCTAGTTATTTTAAGACTTGAAATCACATTATTTTACCAAAGATATTTGTATTTTATAGTTCTAGATTATTAGGAAATAATAACTAAAATATTAAAAACTAGACACTGCTACTCAATATCCATTTTTTAACAAAAAATAAAAATAAAACCTGGTTTCTTTTCATGATCAATATTTACAATTTTGCCTTTGATCTCATCCTTATCTCTATTCTAACTTAAATCCAGTGAAAAGATTTTTAAGACTTGGGATGATAAAAAAATCTCAATAAGGGACATAAAGGAAGGGAAAAATTTAGTCTAGTGAAAATCCATAAAACATTTTGATAATAGACATATATTTTTATTTGAAAAAAGGAATCATCTTTTAAAAAATATCATTATCTTACCATTTGAAAATCAATCGATTTACAGAAAATATCATTAAAAAGAATCTAAAATATAAGTAGGTAACTTGGGACATAATATTACCTATTACTCTTAAAAATATTTTAGATCTCTCAACATCATAGGGAGTAACCGTCATAGTTACATTTAGAATAATAAACGCAGTATTATCCTATAATCTCTTTGAAGAAACTTAAGCAGTTAACTCTATCCCATTACCAAATGAATTTGTGAGATATAACGGGCTCACCAACCCATATTTTATCATATAACCAAACTTACTCATAAACATATCCAATGGAAAAAAACATAAACATAACACATAAATCTTTCATAAAGGAAACATTCTTGAAGAAAACAACATTTCTACCTTGAAATCATATTTTTTTACAAAGATGTACACTCATGAATGAAACAAATTTCATTTGAAAAAAAAATTTAAACTTGTAAAGGAATCTTTGAAACATTTAATTTCCATGAAATCAGGAATTTTTTTTCATTCCTATATATTAAAAAACATTTTTTTGAACAAGGAACTATAAAAGTGGTTTTTTAAAATAATGTCCCTTATAAATATCATATTAATGAAGTGAGCGTTAATCATATGAATTGATTTTGTGTATTATATGTAAATAAAAAAACAAGTGTAAATACAATATAGGATATTCAAAATTCATTTCATACATAAAATTGGCCTGACATAATCAGGAATTAGAGGTTTAACCCAAAGAATAGAAATTGGGTTAAGAATTCCCTTACCGCACATTCAACTTCCTTCCAAAGTGTTCAAAACTAATGTATAAAGGTTTAAATAATGTTATTAACTTATTAAAGAACTATATTAATATTTTTAATAAATTATTTTATGATTATATATAATCTGATAACCCATTATTTAATAATATTTCATTATTTTCATGGTTTTGGGTTCGTTTGTTTCATGGTTTCATGATGAGTTCATTTGTGTATAATTATGGATGTTCTTGTAAAATGGGATTACAACTCGAAAAGTGGAATCAAATCGTATTAATTAACTTCCAGAACTTTTAATAGTCCCATATATCATTGTTATTTCTTACATTAGGATGATTCATTAGATAAAACATTATTGATAAATTTTTAGTTCATTTTAGCGGTTTTTTTCAAATATCACTAAATAATTTCATATTATTTAATATTATGTGTGTATATTAGTTATATGACATGATATCGGTTATAATACAACTATTTATATCTTTTTTAATAATAATTTCATTTTTTGACTAGCCTGGAAGGTGGTAAAAGACAATGAAAAATTATTATTCACAGAGATGGTAAACCGACATAATTTGGACAATAGTTTCGTTTCTTTGAATAAGAGGAGATGAGTAATGAAATGGATATGAGATATTGTATTAGAAAATTAAAATCTTGTATATACATGATTAATGATATATAATTCCTTAATGTATAAATGAGGTAGGGAGACAGTATAGAAAGAAAATAAATTAAGAGAGGTACTTTTAGAAAATTACCTCATGAATATCACCTCCATGAGAGACCCTTGAGAACCTTGGATTTGATATTTTGGTGAAATAAAAAGAACTAGGATATGGGGAGAGTGATAAAAAGAGGTTTGGGAAGATAATTTTTGGTGATTAAAGGCTTCTGACTCAAAATGGTGTGGTGATGAGTGGTATTTACACTTAAGAGGTGGATTTAAATGATTAAAATAATGATTATTTTATATTTAAAGCCAACCACATTGAGTTGAAGTTAATTTCCATGACTTTGGATGAAAATTAATTTTTAATATTCTTGTTAGGGTCAGTTAATACCTCAAACAACTATTAAATTTGGTAGTTTTTAGGTATTTTATGCCTTTACCATTTTAACTTTAACTCGATTCATTTTTTACCTATACAATGGTAAATAATATTTTTTACCATGGTATATTTTTTTATGAATAAAAATAAAAATGAAATTACGACCTAATTTTGAGCATCTGATTCCAAATATGTAATCAATTCTCCCTAATTATATTAAAAAATTGGCAAAATTAGATTTAAAAATAATCCCTCATACACAAGGAAAAATCATGTTTTTAAAGTGAAAAGGTCAACACTTTGAAATGTTTTTATATAAAATATAATTGTGAAATTGATTCAAATAAACTATATATGTTTTATTTATGTATAATTAAACTAATGATAATTTAAAACCAATTTAAAATATAATTATATATAAATTATTTATATGAAAAAGAAGTTTCCAATTTAAGTGTAGTATTTTTCACTATTCATCAAAAAATAAAACTTGATAGAAAAATTCCAAAAATTCACCCTAAGATAATTGTATATTTTTGTTTAAAAAATTAAGTTTATTTTATAAATAAAATTAAAAAGTTTCCAAATTTATATTTGAAACAGGTTTTCCATTGAAAAGCAACAAAATTGCCCTTTAGAAAAATATAGTTTTTAATACGTAAAATTGGTTTTATTTCTTCTCATAAGCCTATAAAACATATTAGATGAATTTAAAAACGTTTTATTGGATATAAAACTTATATGTTTTATTAATAGCTTTCACTAATATAATTTAATTATATTGATTATGATACAATACCATTGTGGGCATAAAAATAGTTTTTTAATAAAAACACATCCTTTATAATCATTTGGTTTTTTATTTTCATTTATAATGAATTATAAACCAATTAATTCATCTTATAAACACGTGTAAACTATATTTTCATAATTTAGTTAATATTATTTATTTTACCATTCTAATGGCTAGGTGATTACTATCACATTTAAATAGTAATGTTTAGTAATTTGTTTAATCTTGACGTGACATATCTTATATGATATTGGGAATAATGCTTCATTTTAAAATATAGGGGTGTTATGTTAAAGGCAAATATATCAATACATAATATTATAATAAATTTATTTTTATTGTTTCTTATGTGTATTCATCTTATCTATTAATTTATTATATGTTACTTTTAAAAAACCATAACAATATATATATATATATGTATGTATATATTCTTTTAAAATAAAATAATGGATGTAATATTTTTTTTTAAATTTTATAATGTTATAAAAAATTATTCAAATAATAAACTTTTGTTAACATATATTCTATTTTAATATAAAATTATAGTCATTATTTTATATTTTAAAATGATATAAAAATATAAAAATATTAATATATAAAAAATGAGTCAATATTTTTCCGGATTTATGCATGGTTGTATTAAAATTGAACTATTTTCCCATAATAATATTAATTTAAAATATCACATTATTTTTTTTATTTTTGAAACAAAATTTTTTGGAATACTACTTATAATTGCGCCTCAAACAGGACCCACATATACATGGCTTGCCAGTTCACACGGGCTATAGTATTTGCGTGTTGGATCAAATGCGGTCTGAATTTTTACTGGCCTAAATTTTTGAAAACCTAAAGCCCATCAATCCATGTACTGGTGGACTAGACCATGGTCTTGCAGAACTATTGATAGGTATAAAAAGAATCATAACATTAAATCGAATTAAAGTAATGTTTTTATCATTGAATTTCATTGAATTTTTAGATGACCCTGTTTTCTATTCATATTATTCTTAAATAATTATTATTTCAATATATATGTATGTATATGGATTCTTAGACAGAATACACATAGTAACATATAATGGAAACATGACATACATAATGTATATTATAGAGTATACTAAAAATATGGAAATAATATTTGATAAGGGAAAATGATTTTAAGGTATAACTATGTATTCAATTTCATTATACAAAAAAAAATTATGTAGTGATTAAAGGGGAGAGATTTATGTAGTAATTAAAGGAGTGAGTTTCCCATAGGCAAAATTTGGGATATAATTGTTGTTTTTCAATGGAGTTTTTGGATTTTTTTGGATAAACTAAAACTGTAGGAATGTAAAAGTGGAGCATGTACTTATAAAATACATATAGTGACTGTCA
Organism: Viscum album; assembly: GCA_963277665.1. Classification (NCBI taxonomy): domain Eukaryota; kingdom Viridiplantae; phylum Streptophyta; class Magnoliopsida; order Santalales; family Viscaceae; genus Viscum; species Viscum album. Next base: position 439,317,672 of record OY728137.1, on the reverse strand, counting down.
TTAAATTGAAAGTGCACATATAATATGGGAAATATACACGTATAAAAGATATAATTAAATTGAGAGTACATACATAATTTTCATACATAAAATTTATACAATAAATGCACACTAACTAAAATGAATGAAATAGGTACAATATATGCATAAAAAAAATTTGATATGCATATAAGTGAAAAGAATTTTGTAGTCAATACATTAAGATCATGGAAACTGATTGTGATTATATAGATTGGTTACTATGTATACAATATGAAAACTAAAATTGTATTTGTATCATGATATTTGAGTATAAGATATTATTATACAAGAAATACATACAGATTATGAAAAGGGTAAATTGGATAGTATGATCACTATAAATTAAATTTCATTATACAATAAATTCATAAGGATTATGCCAAACTTTTAGGGGACAATTACCAGTAGGAGAAAAAACAGTTTTTTTTGTTCAATAGACTCATTGATAGAAGCTTCAAGATAAACTGGAATTTTATGCATAGAGTAAATGGGAAAGTATGGTCATTGTATATTCAATTTCATTATATAGGAAATGCAGAAAGATACCTCAAAATTGAAGGGGACCATAAAATTTATGGAAAAAACATTGTATAGTTTTCCTTGTCATATGGAATCATTGACAGAAGATTCAAGATAAATTAAATGTTTAAAACATCATTTTTTGGATAAACTGAAACTAATGTAAAATGAAAGTATAATATATATTAAGAAACCAATGTTTTAGAGTAGATATAGTAAAGAATAATATTTGTATAATGTGTATGAAACAAAGAGTGAATACACACACATGCAAAATGAAATTTTGGATATGGAAAATACAATTATGTATAAATAAAAAATAAGCCATAAAATATGAATCTGGAAAAGACATGGGAGGTAAGAAAAATTCTACACGTAATATGAATTCATAAGTGGAATGGAATGCAAAATAAATTTGGTATGTGTACTTTGCAAATTATGTATGCATACTATAGCATCCCGTCTTTTTATAACATAACTTTTCATTCCATTACATGGAACTGAGGATCTTTAAGGTTTAGTGTCTTGGAAACAAGGAACATAAAACATGAAACAAAAAAAAACATTCTTCTTAAACACTTGAAAGGCTTATCCTCATGTTCACCCTAGGCTCATTACTGCATCTCATAACCTGGGGACATACATCAAAAGGAAGGGTGAGCATAAGGCCCAGCAAGGGGAAACAAGTGAAACATTTTACATATGAACTTGAGATACATCAATAAAGTCATGAAAAGAACTTTAATGCATGAAAATGAAATCATGAGGCATATCATAATAAAAATAAAACTTTTTCATAACATGAATATGTGGCTGCAACATTTAATATTGACAATCGTTTCGTTTCACCAAGGTCCATCCCCAAGGTGTCGTTAAAAATTACCAAGGTTATTCACCAAGGCGTCGTTAAAATGGTCATCTCTAGAGATTAAGTCTTTACCCAATGCATTGGAGCGCTATCAGGGCACACCCTTAAATTTGCCTTTATTATCATGTGAGCCACATATATAATCATCAAACATTTCATAAATAACCCATATAGCATAAAATAAATGGGTTTCATTTCATAATCATAACGTTTTAAAAACTGCTTTAAAGACATGATCTTTACGTCACTTTAAAACCCACAGAAAAGGAAGGTGGGTCTCATGTATGTAAATCCCAGAATTTAAAATAGAACATTTTGGTATATATTTGAATACCCCTTTAGAAGAAAGAGCTTTGAGTATTCACTTAATAAAATAAAAGGACTTTAGAAAAAGAGATAGACATTTTGAGACAGAAATTCTGCAGCATAACGGCAATGTTCCGAGGTTTTAGAAGACATTAAAAGAGAGGTAAAATGGGTCAAACATTCATAAATGACCCATAAAATAGTACATGGACAGAATAAGAAGGATAAATGATCATGGTAATGAGATTTCAAGGACATACCATTTGAAATGAAAAACATGGAAGTAAGAAAAAAAAATTAGATTTCTCTTATGAAAGTTCGGCAGCCTAACGGCGTTACTTAAACCTCAACAAAAAATGATTTTAAAAGATAAAATAGGATCTCTAATCATGTGAACATAAGAGTTCAGTATGATAGATATAGAGATAATTCCCCAACATAACAAAAAGGAACTTGAAAGAATTGACATGAAAGTAGAACTTCAAAACGAGAAGGGTGAAGAACCACTTAAAAAATTCGGCAGCCTAACGGCGCCACTTAAAACATCAAAATACTGAATTGAAGAGATCAAATGGGGTCTCTCATCATATGAACATAAGAGTCCATTATGATATATATAGAGATCATACCCCCAATATAACAAAAAGGAACTTGAAATAATTGACATGAAAGTAGAACTTCAAAACGAGAAGGGTGAAGAACCACTTAAAAATTCGGCAGCCTAACGGCGCCACTTAAAACATCAAAATACTGAATTGAAGAGATAAAATTTGGTCTCTCATCATATGACCATAAGAGTCCAGTATTATATATATAGAGATCATACCCCAATATAACAAAAAGGAACTTGAAATAATTGACATGAAAGTAGAACTTCAAAACGAGAAGGGTGAAGAACCACTTAAAAATTCGGCAGCCTAACGGCGCCACTTAAAACATCAAAATACTGAATTGAAGAGATCAAATTGGGTCTCTCATCATATGAACATAAGAGTCCAGTATGATATATATAGAGATCATACCCCAATATAACAAAAAGGAACTTGAAATAATTGACATGAAAGTAGAACTTCAAAACGAGAAGGGTGAAGAACCACTTAAAAATTCGGCAGCCTAACGGCGCCACTTAAAACATCAAAATACTGAATTGAAGAGATGAAATGGGGTATCTCATCATATGAACATAAGAGTCCAGTATGATATATATAGAGATCATACCCCAATATAACAAAAAGGAACATTAAAGACTTGAATGAAAATAGAACTTGAAAACGAGGAAGGTGAAAGAATCCTTTAAAAATTCGGCAGCCTAACGGCGCCACTTAAACATTCTTAAAACGAATTGATGAGAGCAAGGGGGGGTCTCTCATCATATGAACATGAAATAGGCAGTAGGATGAATATAAAATAACATCCTCAAACATAAGAACATGGAGTATAAAAGAAAATACATAAAAGAGATTACTTGAAAAGAAAGAGAGAGGTCGGATCCCTTACCTTAAAATGTAACTCTTAAACCTCAAAGGGTGGGACCTTGAGGGCTTGGGGGCACCTTGGGAGGACTCCTTGGGAGGTAATGAGACCAGAAATTCGTTGGGAATGAGTGGGGAGTCGAATGGATGAGAGGAGGGCTTGGTATTTATAGGGAAAGTGAGGGGACAAGGCATTAATGGCCAAGGGACACCTCACATGTGCTTTTCTCAAACCCATGTGCTCTCCCTTGTCATTTATCATGGAGTTAGGCCACATGGGGCCCCCAAAACAATAATTCATCACCCTTGGCCAGCCAACCCTCAAAAGATCTCATGACATCATCATGACACCGTTATGATTTCATTAAACATACCGAAACCCTAAAACTGTATTTTTACTATTCACTGAAAATTCAACTTTCTCAGAAAAATCCCAAAATTTAACATTAACCAAATATCAATGCTCTGATTTCAAAAATGAAATCCATTTTATAAAAATAATTTTCTAAATATTTTTAATTTAATTTTTAAATAAAAACACTATTCATCGAAAATTCATTTTTTTCAGAAAAAACCCCAAAAATTACCATAACATAATATCGATGCTCTGAGTTCAAAAATAAAGTCATTTTGATAAAAATAATTTTCTAATTATTTTTAATTAAATTTTTAATTAAAAAACACTATTCACCCGAAAAAACTAATACTTGAATAATAATTAATGAAACCGTTATTTAACTATTTTATTGAATTACATTACTTAATCAAGGTGCCTAGATTATTTTAAAACTTTCTTTAAGTGAGATTACTAATCCATTTGGTCATATTACTAATCCTAATCATAAAATCACTATTCATAATTTACTATTCATCAAAAATCAAGTTGATCTTATTAGACTCTAAATTTAGTACTGAACATAATTGCAGAAGACCATTTTTTGAAAATCATTACACATTTTTAATTATTTAGGGTTTACATAAACATATTTAAAATATCCTTTTTCTAAAATTCATCAAAAATATGCATACTATATTTATCCGGTCATTTCAAAATTCATAAACTTCATCATAAGAAGAAATCCCAATTTTTATTTAAAACAAGGATTACACAAGGTAGTTATGGTCTCGTTACATAACCCCTTATAATACCAGCATAGGACCTAAGAGTAAGGTGTGCTAGGGTGATAGAAGCTTGGGGCGGCTCAGTCAACATTGCCCGAGTAGTAATTTCTATCAGTTTGAACTTCTCACGAAGGCGATTTCGTTCCAGCTTCACATGATGAAGTTCGGCTTGGATTTGATCCAGAGCAAAGCCCAATGGTGCTACCTCCTTCCCAAGCTCTGTTAGATGGGCTTCGATCGGTCCAAGACTACTAGGTGAGGCCATCGAATCTTCTTTCTATAATAATTAACCAAGATTACTTATATTTAGAGACAATAATCAAAACATTTTGTTCACAGCGGTCATGTTGACCGATGGTTATATAATAGTCAAAACCCACTGATCTCATTTTAATTATAATCATGTTTATCAAATAAAACATTTTTGTTGAGTATAACAATAACACATAAAATTAGGAAACAAAACTTATTTAAAAATTTCAGGTCGTTACAATCTTCCCCCCTTAAGAAATTGCGTCCTCGCAATTTTAAAACTGGGTTTTGAAATTTAATTGAAAGTCCCACATCGGAAAAGGAGTCAGTAAAACTATTACTTTAAAATAAAGAAAGGGAAGTACAATGGTCACCCGAGTTAACCCACACTAGGGTTCCATGTAGGAAAACATGGACATGGAGGAAAAAACAAAGGGTCAAGTTCTGAGGGAGAGTGATAGAGAACATTATTAGGAGAAAGTTAACCATGAGAAAATCCCAAACTTATGATGTGTGTAAACGGTCTTTGATTACCTAGTAGGAAACGTAAACCAACAACATTTTTGTTTTACGTTTCTTTTCATAATTTTGAGGATTTCATTTACTACATAGAACAAAAACATAATAAAATATACCTACCTTCAAGTAGATTTTCATCCTTTAACAAGTCCCTACCAACACTAATATTTTCTCCAAATGATGAGAATTCAAAAACACTTGGTCTCATAAAAGCACAAGAATCATCTTCTATAGAATCACATAATCTACAAAAGATTAACTATCTATTTCTTCTATCTTTAAACATTATCCCAAAAACAGAAAGGTTAAGGTAAAACAACTCTTCAAAAAGAAAGAATCCCATAGGAATATAAACTACTTTTAAATCATCAAAGTTCCATGGTACTACCCAAAGTTCATCATAGACCATTCCATAAATAACGGTCCTTAAAATTCCTCAAAACAAACCAAACTAAGATTGAAACCCAAATACAATAAGGATTTGATAACATAGTCTTCCAAAACAACTTCATTGTTCATCTCCAGACAACATCAACCACTCCTAACATCTTATAAAAAAGTAGCTAACCTAAACATATTTTACCCAAGATAGGTTAGTCATTCCTATAAGTAACCTAAATTACTATAAGTTCACCTTAAATTCATCGATTCTTCAAAATATAAGTCAACCTTACTCCTCAATGAAAATACCGTAGTAATCTATTTACCTCGATCAAATATGGTTCCCAAAATAATGAACGTCTTCCAAAATAATAATCATATTTTAATCCCCTAATCATCCATGTCATATTAATACGAAAATCGTCGCATTTCCTATCACATTGGTTGTCGGAACATGTTCTTCCATTTCCCACCATTAACTAAGAAGAGAAAGCATAATTAGGGGCTTAAGTACTTAGCTAATAATCATGAAAAGGAACTGAAAGCATATAAGGATAACTTGTATATGAAAGGTATACCCTAAGTTGTGATCTCCTAGGTTCCCATCTAGGTTATGAATGATCATATATTATTATGTGAACCTTTATTTTATTTTATCTTTATTCCTTTAACAATGGTTCATACCAAGCTTATGAATTTACCAAAGCATATCCCCCGGGAGTGTCGTAACCAAGAGTGCAGCAAGGCCCGTTGTCGTGTACCAGTTCCCGTTCGAGTCTAGCTCAAAGCGGTGTTTTCGGGTTTTACCCCTATGTACATCTGTGCCAGAGCCACATCTACCTGCTCGTATCCAGACAGGGATGTATTTGCTTGGCAACCCCTTACTCAATACTCACCAAAATACCAGGAAGATTTCCTATATTAAACTTTTCTATAGGGTTCCTCCTAGAGTTTTCATATCCTAATTTCCACAAATAACTAAACCATCCTTTGATACCAACTATAGCATCCCGTCTTTTTATAACATAACTTTTCATTCCATTACATGGAACTGAGGATCTTTAAGGTTTAGTGTCTTGGAAACAAGGAACATAAAACATGAAACAAAAAAAAACATTCTTCTTAAACACTTGAAAGGCTTCTCCTCATGTTCACCCTAGGCTCATTACTGCATCTCATAACCTGGGGACGTACATCAAAAGGAAGGGTGATCATAAGGCCCAACAAGGGGAAACAAGTGAAACATTTTACATATGAACTTGAGATACATCAATAAAGTCATGAAAAGAACTTTAATGCATGAAAATGAAATCATGAGGCATATCATAATAACAATAAAACTTTTTCATAACATGAATATGTGGCTGCAACATTTAATATTGACAATCGTTTCGTTTCACCAAGGTCCATCCCCAAGGTGTCGTTAAAAATTACCAAGGTTATTCACCAAGGCGTCGTTAAAATGGTCATCTCTAGAGATTAAGTCTTTACCCAATGCATTGGAGCGCTATCAGGGTGCACCCTTAAATTTGCCTTTATTATCATGTGAGCCACATATATCATCATCAAAAATTTCATAAATAACCCATATAGCATAAAATAAATGGGTTTCATTTCATAACCATAACGTTTTAAAAACTGCTTTAAAGACATGATCTTTACGTCACTTTAAAACCCACAGAAAAGGAAGGTGGGTCTCATGTATGTAAATCCCAGAATTTAAAATAGAACATTTTGGTATATATGTGAATAACCCTTTAGAAGAAAGAGCTTTGAGTATTCACTTAATAAAATAAAAGGACTTTAGAAAAAGAGATAGACATTTTGAGACAGAAATTCTGCAGCATAACGGCAATGTTCCGAGGTTTTAGAAGACATTAAAAGAGAGGTAAAATGGGTCAAACATTCATAAATGACCCATAAAATAGTACATGGACAGAATAAGAAGGATAAATGATCATGGTAATGATATTTCAAGGACATACCATTTGAAATGAAAAACATGGAAGGAAGAAAAAAAAATTAGATTTCTCTTATGAAAGTTCGGCAGCCTAACGGCGTTACTTAAACCTCAACAAAAAATGATTTTAAAAGATAAAATAGGATCTCTCATCATGTGAACATAAGAGTTCAGTATGATAGATATAGAGATAATTCCCCAACATAAAAAAAAGGAACTTGAAAGAATTGACATGAAAGTAGAACTTCAAAACGAGAAGGGTGAAGAACCACTTAAAAATTCGGCAGCATAACGGCGCCACTTAAAACATCAAAATAATGAATTGAAGAGATCAAATGGGGTATCTCATCATATGAACATAAGAGTCCAGTATGATATATATAGAGATCATACCCCCAATATAACAAAAAGGAACTTGAAATAATTGACATGAAAGTAGAACTTCAAAACGAGAAGGGTGAAGAACCACTTAAAAATTCGGCAGCCTAACGGCGCCACTTAAAACATCAAAATACTGAATTGAAGAGATCAAATTGGGTCTCTCATCATATGAAAATAAGAGTCCAGTATGATATATATAGATATCATACCCCAATATAACAAAAAGGAACTTGAAATAATTGACATGAAAGTAGAACTTCAAAACGAGAAGGGTGAAGAACCACTTAAAAATTCGGCAGCCTAACGGCGCCACTTAAAACATCAAAATACTGAATTGAAGAGATCAAATTGGGTCTCTAATAATATGAACATAAGAGTCCAGTATGATATATATAGAGATCATACCCCAATATAACAAAAAGGAACTTGAAATAATTGACATGAAAGTAGAACTTCAAAACGAGAAGGGTGAAGAACCACTTAAAAATTCGGCAGCCTAACGACGCCACTTAAAACATCAAAATACTGAATTGAAGAGATCAAATGGGGTATCTCATCATATGAAAATAAGAGTCCAGTATGATATATATAGAGATCATACCCCAATATAACAAAAAGGAACATTAAAGACTTGAATGAAAATAGAACTTGAAAACGAGGAAGGTGAAAGAATCCTTTAAAAATTCGGCAGCCTAACGGCGCCACTTAAACATTCTTAAAACGAATTGATGAGAGCAAGGGGGGGGGGGTCTCTCATCATATGAACATGAAATAGGCAGTAGGATGAATATAAAATAACATCCTCAAACATAATAACATGTAGTATAAAAGAAAAGACATAAAAGAGATTACTTGAAAAGAAAGAGAGAGGTCAGATCCCTTACCTTAAAATGTAACTCTTAAACCTCAAAGGGTGGGACCTTGAGGGCTTGGGGGCACCTTGGGAGGACTCCTTGGGAGGTAATGAGACCAGAAATTCGTTGGGAATGAGTGGGGAGTCGAATGGATGAGAGGAGGGCTTGGTATTTATAGGGAAAGTGAGGGGACAAGGCATTAATGGCCAAGGGACACCTCACATGTGCTTTTCTCAAACCCATGTGCTCTCCCTTGTCATTTATCATGGAGTTAGGCCACATGGGGCCCCCAAAACAATAATTCATCACCCTTGGCCGGACAACCCTCAAAATATCTCATGACATCATCATGACACCGTTATGATGTCATTAAACATACCGAAACCCTAAAACTGTATTTTTACTATTCACTGAAAATTCAACTTTCTCAGAAAAATCCCAAAATTTAACATTAACCAAATATCAATGCTCTGATTTCAAAAATGAAATCCATTTTATAAAAATAATTTTCTAAATATTTTTAATTTAATTTTTAAATAAAAACACTATTCATCGAAAATTCATTTTTTTCAGAAAAAACCCCAAAAATTACCATAACATAATATCGATGCTCTGAGTTCAAAAATAAAGTCATTTTGATAAAAATAATTTTCTAATTATTTTTAATTAAATTTTTAATTAAAAAACACTATTCACCCGAAAAAACTAATACTTGAATAATAATTAATGAAACCGTTATTTAACTATTTTATTGAATCACATTACTTAATCAAGGTGCCTAGATTATTTTAAAACTTTCTTTAAGTGAGATTACTAATCCATTTGGTCATATTACTAATCCTAATCATAAAATCACTATTCATAATTTACTATTCATCAAAAATCAAGTTGATCTTATTAGACTCTAAATTTAGTACTGAACATAATTGCGGAAGACCATTTTTTGAAAATCATTACACATTTTGAATTATTTAGGGTTTACATAAACATATTTAAAATATCCTTTTTCTAAAATTCATCAAAAATATGCATACTATATTTATCCGGTCATTTCAAAATTCATAAACTTCATCATAAGAAGAAATCCCAATTTTTATTTAAAATAAGGATTACACAAGGTAGTTATGGTCTCGTTACATAACCCCTTATAATACCAGCATAGGACCTAAGAGTAAGGTGTGCTAGGGTGATAGAAGCTTGGGGCGGCTCAGTCAACATTGCCCGAGTAGTAATTTCTATTAGTTTGAAATTCTCACGAAGGCGATTTCGTTCCAGCTTCACATGATGAAGTTCGGCTTGGATTTGATCCAGAACAAAGCCCAGTGGTGCTACCTCCTTCCCAAGCTCTGTTAGATGGGCTTCGATCGGTCCAAGACTACTAGGTGAGGCCATCAAATCTTCTTTCTATAATAATTAACCAAGATTACTTATATTTAGAGACAATAATCAAAACATTTTGTTCACAGCGGTCATGTTGACCGATGGTTATATAATAGTCAAAACCCACTGATCTCATTTTAATTATAATCATGTTTATCAAATAAAACATTTTTGTTGAGTATAAAAATAACACATAAAATTAGGAAACAAAACTTATTTAAAAATTTCGGGTCGTTACACATACTGAATTGAAACATAAATTTCATTAAACAAAATTTAAATTGAATTGAATGTCTATAAAGAATATGAATAAATCAAATGAATATAAGAAATTCATAATGGATGGAATTAATATAATCAATACAAACAATTCATAAAAAAAATTATAGGCTAATGAGTGATAATTATTTTATGAGAAATATATAATGGATATGGAAAATGAATATGATTTTATATCATGGGAACTGTGTGTACAATATTATTATATAGGTAAGAAATATAGATTTTTCACAATGTAAATTGAATTGTATTATCAGTATTTATATAAAATGATTTCATAGGAAATTCATAAAGAATATAAAAAAAATAAAGGTGATAGTTATCAGCAGACCAAATAAGTAGTATGATTTTCATTATCTAAAGATTCAATGATAGAAACTTCAGGATAAAATAAAAGTTAATAAGAAATAATTTTTTTACAAATCTAAAATGGTTGTAAACTGAATGTGGATTATAAAATTATACAAAATAAAATTACATTAAAATGAAAATTTACTTCATTATATATGAATTACATTTAGAATTCATACTAAATATGAAGGGAAGTTACCTTAGTAGTTCAAATAAAATTAATAGATATATTTTTTATATTTGAGTCATTGAATGTTGAATACATTGAAGTTCTAATTGGAGCTATAACATCTATACTGTAAAATTATGAGACCAGTTTAAGGGGTGAATGAAACAAATTATCACATGTAAAGAAAGGAAAAAATGGTTAGTAAAAGAGGAAATTGGAGAAGGAAATGGTTAATGGGTAGTGAAATAAAATGTTAATGAGAAAAATTGAACATTTTTAGGTGAGAAAGATATGGTATTTGGAGAGGATTCAACTAAATATTTATGTATTTTTAAAACCAAAAGGTGACCATGACATGTTGAATCAATCTTCAGAATAAAACAAGGAGTGTTGAAATTGACCGGAGGAAGGTGGCGCTGATCGAAGAAATTGGAACCGTATTAAAGGAAGAAGCTGGGGTTTGGATATAGAATATGGAGGGGGAGGCTAGCATGATGAAATGGTGTGGTGGTTGGTGGTGAAGATGAAATGTAGTTCAAAATGGTTGTGATGATCAAAGAGGATCAAAGAGGTTGGAAGGAGGGAGACGTTGGGGTTGGAAGAGAGTACTGGGGGAGAGTTGTTTGCAGTGATGGAATGAAAATATAAGTGGAAGAGGGAAGGGTTAAATTGTAGAGTTGGCAACACATGTGAAAGAAGAAATGTGATTTAGTATTGATAGTGGATTTATATAATATATATGTAATATTTTCCACACACACACTCACACACACACATATATAATATAAAAGCATATTTACTATCATATGTATTATATATAAACATCCAGTGAAAATTTCCATAAAAAATTTTCAATAAAAATTTACACAGGGGATTTTCAGTTCAAATTTCCTCTTAAAATAATAATAAAAATATTTTAATACATAAATGAAAAATATAATTTTTTGGTTGAAATTTTCATTGGAAACTTTTATAGGGAATGCTAAGAATGATCCTTTTATTCTTGTCATTGAACCAAGAATCAATTTTTTAGCACCCCAATTTTGAGGTATATAAACCTTAATTATTCATTTTTATGTATATAAAGTTGTTGGGTAAAATTTGGATGATTTTGGAAGGTTTTTGGGTCCTTTATAAGAGCACATGGTTTAAGCATGGTTAGTGAAAACTGTAAAACACTTTTAGGAAACCGTGCACGATGTGACAAGGGCCAAGGAGAAGGCACAAAGTTTTCTAAACCGTATGACCTCCCTAGTGTAACTATACAACATGGGATAATGGAATTATGAATGGTTGGTTGATGATTTGTCTAACTGTGAGGGCCGACCATGAAAGGAACTCCATTGAGGTAGTAGTAGGTGCACTGTTATTACACGATTTGACTAATTCTGTGGTTAACTGTGCACGGTTTAAAAAGTAGATTTTAGAAAATAGATTTCATGTGATTTTCACCACAAACACCCCTTTTGAGCCCCATTTTGACCCCCACTTAATATTTTTTTCACTAAAGGTATGGGGAACCTCTCCCACTCATTGTGGAATAATTTCAAAGGTTTTTCTTGGTGGTTTGAAGCCAAATCATTTTTGTAAAGCCTTCTTTCTTTGTAGTTTCAAGATTTTTCTTAGATAAACTTTTATCTCTCTCTATATTTCTTAGATTAACTACTATCACAGATATATCTAGGGTTTTTTATTCCAATAATGGTTATATTTGGGCTTGTTTATATTAGGGGAATGGATCTATGGAAAATTTGTGGAGTTCTCACTCAGATTTGGTGAGTGTTTTTTTTCTGTTGGTCATTTTATCTAAAAACATAGAATTAGGTGGATTTACTCTCTTCTCCTTTATTTAGAAATTTATTTTTTAATTTCCAATTATTATTTTTTCTTAAAATTTATTTTGAAATTATTATTAAAATATTTTTTAAATCCTCTTTAGTTATGGTTTTGGGGTTTTAGGGGAAATTTGATGTCATTGTGAAATATGCTATGTTGTTGGATTTTAGAATGATGATTTTAAAATTAGTTTCTTGGTTTTATTTTTGTTAATGGGTTATGAAAATGGTTTTCAATAAAAATGTTGTTTTATTGATGTGATTTTTGGCATAAATGGGTGAAATGGGTTTTGGTATAATTGTTGGAAATTTTGTTTGGATTAAAAAGATGTTTTGGTTTGGAAATTGTTGGGTAGAAAGGTTTTCGAAATTATATTGGTTCATATGATTTTTGGTAAATGTTTATTTTATGGTTTTTGAATTAAGTGGTTAAGAATGAGTTGGATTGGATGGATAGTGGGAATGAAGTACCACCATCAAAGGGTTGGAATGTGGTCCTGAAGTACCACAATAAAAAAGGGGATGGGGTTTGGATGTGAAGTTCCACCATCAATAGTTACACAAAGCATGGGTGGTTGAGTTGTTAGTGGGGTTGAGGTACATGTATTAGATCATGTGAAATGAAATGGGTTGGGCCAATCACTACGGGAAAAAAGGGCATTTGCGACGGGTTAATTGTGACGAGAATAAATCCCGTCGCAAATAGTCCTGTTTAAAACTTATTTACGACGGGGTTATTTTCCCGTCGCAAATAAGTAGCCTTTTGCGACGGGACAGCTTTCCCCGTCGCAAAAGGCCTGGCGCGGTTTGCGCGCCAAATCGCGGGAAACTTATTTGCGACGGGGGAATATTCCCGTCGCAAATAACCGGCGGCGGTAAAAGGTATTTGCGACGGGAATATTCCCCCATCGCAAATAGTATGTCGGCAGGTGGTTATTTGCGACGGGACCCGTCGCAAATAACTATTTACCCATTGACCGTAATAAATGTTGGCTAAGGTATTTGCGACGGGTACCGTCGCAAAAAATACTATTTGCGACGGGTATCCCGTCGCAAATAATCTAACCTATAAATACCCCCATCCGTTTTTTTCATTTCATTCTCATTCTCTATCTTCTCCTTCTCTCAAAATTATATTTCTAGAGTTCAGTTTTTCTCCAGTTTAATTTTTTTCTCCGGAGCTGATATTAAAGTTTTGAAGAACGATCAGAGCAGATCAATTTTCAAGGTATTTATGTTCATTTTAATTTAATATTTATTTTTAATTTTTTATTAGTTTCAATTATTCTTAATTAGTTGTAATTTAATTATGTTTACATTGTTTTATTACTTAATAAATTTAAATTATTAGTATTGTTCATAGTTAATGGTAATTAGGAATAATTAGTAATAATTTTTAATAATTAAGAATAAATATTAATAATTAGTAATAAATACCAATAATTAGGAATAATAACATTATTACATTATTAGTCTATTTTATTATTAATATTAACATAATATAATTTTTTATATATATACAGTTCTCTTTTCATCTGTGTGTTTGCTGTCTTCACATGTATTATTTGTATGTGGAGATAGAAAACGCACAGATGAAAGGAGAACTGTATATAAATTAGAAAATTATATTATTTTAATATTAATAATAAAATATATTAATAATGTTATTATTTGTAATTATTGGTAATTATTCCTAATAATTGATAATTATTAATTTAATTACTAATAATTAGGAACAATTATCAATAATTATCAATAATTAAGAATAATTAGTAATAATTAGTAATAATTACCAATAATTAGTAATAATTATCAATAATTAGTAATAATTATCAATAATTAGTAATAATTATCAATAATTAGTAATAATTACCAATAATTAGTAATACTTACCAATAATTTGGAATAATTACCAACAATTAACAATAATTAGTAATAATTAGTAATAATTAGTAATAATTACCAATAATTACCAATAATTACCAATAATTAGTAATAATTAGGAATAATTAGTAATAATTAGTAATAATTAGGAATAATTAGTAACAATTAGTAACAATTAGTAATAATTAGTAATAATTAGGAATAATTAGGAATAATTAGGAATAATTAGTAATAATTGGTAATAATTGGTAATAATTGGTAATAATTGGTAATAATTAGTAATAATTAGTAATAATTAGTAATAATTAGTAATAATTAATAATTACCAATAATTACCAATAATTACCAATAATTACCAATAATTACCAATAATTACCAATAATTATCAATAATTAGCAATAATTACCAAAAATTAGGAAAAATTAGGAAAAATTAGGAAAAATTACCAATAATTAGTAATAATTAGTAATAATTAGTAATAATTACCAATAATTAGTATTAATTACCAATAATTAGTAATAATTACCTATAATTAGTATTAATTACCAATAATTAGTATTAATTACCAATAATTAGTAATAATTACCAATAATTATTAAGAATTAGGAATAATTACCAATAATTAGTAATAATTAACAATAATTAGTAATAATTACCAATAATTAGTAATAATTACCAATAATTAGTAATAATTACCAATAATTAGTAATAATTACCAATAATTAGTAATAATTAGTCATAATTTACAATAATTAGTAATAATTACCAATAATTACCAATAATTAGTAATAATTAACAATACTTACCAATAATTAACAATAATTGCCAATAATTACCAATAATTGCCAATAATTACCAATAATTAGTAATAATTAACAATAATTGCCAATAATTACCAATAATTGCCAATAATTTGTAATAATTGCCAATAATTAGTAATAATTGCCAATAATTACCAATAATTGGTAATAATTACTAATAATTTCCAATAATTAGTAATAATTAATAATAAATATTAATAATTACCAATAATTAGAAATAATTATTAATAATTAGTAATAATTACTAATAATTAGTAATAATTACTAATAATTAGTAATAATTACTAATAATTAGTAATAATTACTAATAATTAGTAATAATTACTAATAATTAGTAATAATTACTAATAATTAGTAATAATTACCAATAATTACCAATAATTACGAATAATTAGTAATAATTAGTAATAATTAGTAATAATTAGGAATAATTAGTAATAATTACCAATAATTAGTATTAATTAACAATAATTACTAATAATTAGTAATAATTATTAATAATTAGTAATAATTACTAATAATTAGTAATAATTACTAATAATTAGTAATAATTTGTAATAATTAACAATAATTAACAATAATTACTAATAATTAGTAATAATTAGTAATAATTAGTAATAATTAGGAATAATTTGTATTAATTACCAATAGTTAGTATTAATTAACAATAATTAGTATTAATTACCAATAATTAGTAATAATTACCAATAATTCGTAATAATTATTATTAATTACCAATAATTAGTATTAATTACCAATAATTAGTATTAATTACCAATAATTAGTATTAATTATCAATAATTAGTAATAATTACCAATAATTCGTAATAATTAACAATATTTACCATAAATTACCAACAATTACCAATAATTACCAATAATTACCAATAATTAGTAATAATTACCAATAATTACCAATAATTGGTATTAATTACCAATAATTGGTATTAATTACAAATATTAATGTTTATGAAAAAATTATATTAGTATTATTAAAATAATAAAAAATCAATATAATATTAAAATTATTAATATTTGTAACATGTTTTGCTCTATTCTCAATATATTCAATCTTTACTTGAGTGTTTTTTCTAACAAATTATTCAAAACCAGTAATGCTTTTATATTTTATAGAGAAATATGGAACAACGAGGTCGTCAACAATCATTATTAGGTGACCGCATATGGATAAATCAACGTAGAAATCCAAACGGTTCTGGTTTAAATCCAGTATATGTTGAGGTTGTGGAGACTTTTTTATCATTTGCGACATTAAATTCAGAATTTGTTTCAGAAGGCAAAATAAAATGCCCTTGCAGAAAATGTGCATTGAGAACGTTTGACACGTTTGACAAAGTGGGAGAACATCTCTTGCGTTTTGGTTTTCAACCAGATTATGTTTTTTGGTATCAACACGGTGAACGCAGTTCCAGAGCAGGTGATACCAACTTGATTCCGGATCCATCCCGGTTTCAAGATTTAGTACATGATGTTGCAGGTTCATCTGTTCAACATACAGAAACTCCGGCTGATATAGCTTCAAATCCTGAGTTGGCACCGTCTGAATTTTATGAGTTGTTGAAATCTGCTGAGGATGCATTATATCCTGGCTGCAAGATGAGCAAATTAGAAGCAGTTGAAAAATTTATGGCTATCAAATCAGATAACGGAATGTCAAACACCTGTTTTGACCAGATATTTTCTTTGATGAAAACACTGTTACCTGAAGGAAATGTTTTACCTACAAATTACTATGAGAGTAAGAGGCTGGTTCAAAATTTGGGACTTACTTGTCAGAAGATTCATGCATGTTCAAATGAATGCATTTTATATTCTAGGGAAAATGAGTCGTTGGATAGTTGTCCTACATGTGGGAAACTGAGATATAAACAAGGACAACACGGGAAGTCTGGGTTGATTCCTGTAAAACAGTTGAGATATTTTCCGCTTACATCCAGACTTCAGCGTTTATTCATGTCTAAGAATACAGCGACAATGATGTCATGGCATAAAGAGAATATTTCAACCGATAAAAGCTTGAATCATCCAGCCGATGGTGATTCATGGAAACATTTTGATAGAGTGCATCCATCCTTTTCTTTAGAAGCTAGAAATGTTCGACTGGGCCTTTCCACTGATGGTTTCTGTCCATTTGGATCTTATGGTAGTCAATATTCATGTTGGCCTGTTTTTTTAACTCCGTACAATTTACCTCCATGGATGTTGATGAAGGAGCCATATATCTTTTTGACTTTACTAATTCCAGGACATCCGAAGAAAAATATTGATGTTTATTTGAAGCCATTGATTGATGAATTAAATTTATTATGGAGTACTGGTGTCAGTACATATGATGTTGCAACGAAATAGAATTTCATACTGAGAGCAGCATTGATGTGGACAATAAGTGACTTCCCGGCTTATGGGATGTTATCTGGCTGGAGTACACATGGTCAGAAATCATGTCCTTACTGTATGGGAGAGAACAAAGCATTTATGCTCATTCATGGAAAGAAACCTTGTTATTTTGACTTTCATCGCAGATTTCTTCCAGCTGATCATCCTTTTCACAGAAACAGATCTCATTTCAGAAAAGGAACAGTTGAAAGGGATGGACCTCCAAAAATTCTATCAGGTTCGGAGTTAAAATCAGTTGTATTTTCATTACCTCCCATCACTTTTGGTCCCACAATAAACCAACAGAAAATTTCTGGTTTTGGGAAAGAACACAATTGGATTAAACGTAGCATATTTTGGGATTTTCCATATTGTTCTGATCTGTTGGTCCGACACATGTTAGATGTCATGAATATTGAGAAGAACTATTTTGATAATTTGTTTCATACAGTTTTGGATACGCCAGGAAAGAGCAAAGACAATGTAAATGCACGTTTAGATCTTGCCCAAATTTGCAGGCATCCAGAATTGGAACTATTTGAGAATGTCAGAACAGAAAGGTTACTGAAACCAAAAGCATCTTATACACTGTCTAAAGAAAACCATTTATTATTTTGTCAGTGGATTGCAGATTTGAGACTTCCAGATGGATGTGCTTCTAATTTGGGTAGATGTGTAAAGAATGGTCATATTACTGGATTAAAAAGTCATGATTGTCATGTTATAATGGAGAGACTTCTACCCATTGGATTAAGAGGTCTGTTGAATTCTGTGATTTGGGATTCCATAACAGACATGTCTCATTTTTTTCGGGAAATTTGTGCGGCTACGGCAGATTATGATGCTCTAGGTAAACTTGAAAAAGATGTTGTTGTAATTATATGTAAACTGGAAAAAATATTTCCGCCGTCTTTCTTCGACTCAATGGAACATTGGATGTTACATTTTCCATATGAATCCAAATGTGGAGGTCCGGTACAGTTTCGATGGATGTACCCATTTGAAAGATGCATGAAAAAATTGAAAAGAAAAGTACGTAACAAAGCATCTGTTGAAGGATCTATTGCAGAAGCTTATGTGCAAGAGGAAATATCTTTTTTCTGCTCCCATTATTTTGAATCTGAGTATCCTTCAAAACACAACCGAATGGGACGGAACGAGAGGAATATTGATGAAATCGACAGTCAATTATCTATTTTCAACCAGTCAGAGCTTGGTTTTGGTGGAGTTTATGAACGCTGGATTTCAGATGATGAACATCAGAGAGCTCATACATATGTTCTGCTCAACTGTGAAGAGATGACATCAGTTGTACTATAAGTGTTTATATCACTTATTCTATCATTTATGTTACAGTAAATAACTTTGGTTTTTATAGGTTGTATGATAATCATATCAAGAAACAAATTCCACAAATTACAGTAGCTGCTCTCGAAGAACGGCGACTGAAAAATTTCTCTCAGTGGTTTCAAAAACTGGTAACATAAATTCTTTATCTTTTAGTAACTCATTCAATGTATAGTTTACTATATTGATAATTATTTCACAAATTTTCAGGTGTCTCGACATGCTGATAAAATTGACAAACGGCTGTGTGTATTGAGTAACCCACATTCCAAACTTGTTAAAACTTATAATGCATATGTGGTGAATGGATTTCGATTCCACACACATGCATATGGGGAATCAAAAAAAACAATGAACAATGGAGTTAGCTTGAGAGGATATCATCATTGAGAAAATGAAGTTGACTTTTATGGCATACTTGATGAAATCATTGAACTCTGTTATCTTGGACAACATTACATAACCATGTTCAAATGTCGGTGGTTGGATACAGAGAGAGGCGTGCATGTTCATCCGACTCATGGAATCATCGATATTAAATGTAAAAGTGTTCTCGCAGTAAATGAACCATTCTTATTGGCTCAACAGGAATATCAAGTTTATTATACAAAGTACTGTGCAACATCAAGAGACTTGACTGATTGGTGGAGTATAATAAAAATCAAAATTCGAGACAATCAGTTTAGTCAAAGTGAATGTGCTTTCACTGATGTGCAAAGAATTGAAGTTTTTCAAGAGAGTACTCAAAATCAATATTTTTTACAAAGAGACATGAGTATCGATGACGACACCCCACATTTAAGAGTCGGTGATGACGATGATGTTAATGATGTCACATATGAATTTGAAATGGTAAGAGATGAAGCAACTGTAACTTGAATGGATATCGATGATGTTGAGGAGGAATATGAAGATGACATTGACATATATGAAGATGATGATGAAGATGAACACTGATAGCATTCCATGGTATTTATATACAATCATAATATGTATATATGTATATATAATAGTAATTATCAATTATTTGCTAACATTAACATTTTCTGTTTCAGATGGATGAGGCCACATTTCGTGAGTTGACGGATGCTGACCTGCCTTTCGATGCGGATGAGTTGCTGGCAGATGACCCTCAGCCTGCAGGCGCTCCAGGGAGTACGCGGAGGGGGCGCGGTCTTGCATGATTGATGATTCCTGACCCCGTCCCCGAGCGACGTCCACATCTTGGGTTTGATCCGCGCACCCGGAGGTGTGATAACCTGTGTGATAACCTGTGGATTTGACTAAGATTTCATTAATCTATTCACATAATAAATGTTTATTATTTTTTCAGTTTTCCGCATATAGCAGTTGGACAGGGCAGTGCTATTTTGCGCAACTATTTCTCTCAACCGTGGACCACATGGGAGCAGATTCCCATTGATGTGCAGTAGGCCATGTTCGGCCATTGGTTGGTACGTACGTAAATAAATAATTTTTATTTTTAAAATTATTTCATTTCTAACTTGATATTTTGATTTATTTGTAGGGTTTATGGTATCCGATCGAGGATACCATGCGTGACGCCATCCACGAGGCATGGGAGGTGGCCATGCGTGATCGCCTTCGTCAGTTTTTGCACAATTTTAGAAAAGCTGCGATGAAGAAAGCAGGAGTGTCAGATTTTGAGGAGTCATGTAGAGA
The DNA here is from genome assembly GCA_963277665.1 of Viscum album. Taxonomy (NCBI): domain Eukaryota; kingdom Viridiplantae; phylum Streptophyta; class Magnoliopsida; order Santalales; family Viscaceae; genus Viscum; species Viscum album. Next base: position 439,296,871 of record OY728137.1, on the reverse strand, counting down.
ACACCGACCAGAGTATATTTCATCCCATGTATGGGATGGATTATGTGCGCACTGGTTGAGTGATGCCTTTCAGAGGAGATCATCAGTGGGGAGGCAGAATCGGGGGAGACAGGAGGTGACTCATCGAGCTGGGAGTCGTTCTTTCAGTACTCATAGACAGCATCTGGTACGTACATTATTTATAAATATTTTATATAACTATAAATATTAACAGTTTATTTTTTATTCTAATAGGCTGTCGAGCACCCCGATATTACAGAGTACGACATATATCGGAGGATGTATAGTGATCCTGCTACTGGGGAGCTCAGAGGTGATCGTCAGCATCACATCGTGGTCAGTATTATTTGTTTTCAAGTTTAAAAATTAACTGCATATAATATATTCACAATTTTAATTTTAAATTGAAACTATAGGAGTCATATGAGGCCGCAACGTCACAGGCCCGGCCTGAGAGTCAGGCCGAGTCATCAGATTAGACCACTGCCCGTCAGTTTGATGAGGCGGCATGGATGCAGGCCACCTAGTATGCCTTCGAGAAGGGCCGGGTAGTTGGTATCGGCTCTCGACTGACTCCCGAAGATTATTATGGCAGTGCTGTGATGTCGGCGTCCAGCTCGAGAGGAGCTCGTGCATCTTCTTCTACTACACAGTATGAGGATCAGTTGCGATCTCAGACTGCACAGATAGAGAGTCTCCGACAGGAGCAGGAGCAGATGGGTCAGCAGCATGAGGAGGAGCGTCGACGCCAGCAGCAGTTGTACGAGGAGCAGACGAGTCGGTGGCAGCAGCAGCATCAGGAGCAGATGGAGTACATGCACCGACTCACTCATGCTTTAGGGATGGAGTTTCCTCCACCACCATCTGCAGATCCCCCACCTCCCCCCCTCCTTCAGATTAGAGTTTGTATTTATGTTATAAAATTTGGGAAATCAAAATATATTTTTTTTCTATTCTTAGTTTTTGTCTCATTATAAAATATTAATAATATTATATTTTTAAATAACAATATTAATATGAATAATAATATTATTTATATTTTATAATATTAAAATATATATATATATTAAAATTTTATAATATTATAATTTAATTATATTTTTTTGTAATACTTGAATTATTTTAATATTTGAATGTAAAATAATTCTATTATTTTTATATTAATTAAAATAACTTATTAATATTTTTTTTATTTATGAATTATAATTCTAATATTATTATATTAATTAAAATATTTGAATGTAAAATAATTCTATTATTTTTATATTAATTAAAATAACTTATTAATATTTTTTGTATTTATTAATTATAATTCTAATATTATTATATTAATTAAATCATTTATTAATATTCTATTATTTTTTATTTTTGAATTATAATTCTATTATTATTATATTAATTAAAATAATTAATTATTTTTATTTGTGAATTATAATTCTATTATTATATTAATTAAAATAATTTATTAATAATTTATTTTTTTTTATTTTTTTTACAGTATTTGCGACGGGATACGATGCCCGTCGCAAATACTAGTATTATTAATAGTTTTTTTTTTTTTTTTTTTAAAAAATAGTTTTTGTGACGGGTCCCGTCGCAAATACTAGTATTATTAATAGTTTTTTATTTTTTTTAAAAAATAGTTTTTGCGACGGGTCCCGTCGCAAATACTATTTTAAAAGTTTTTACAAAAATACGGAATACTATTTGCGATGGGGAGAATGACCGTCGCAAAAAAAGGCTTTAGCGACGGGCCCGTCGCAAATAAGTGTTGTTGCGACGCCGTTTTCAGCAACGGGCTATTTGCGACGGGCCCCCGTCGCAAAAATTCAATTGCGACGGGATCCCGTCGCAAATGCCCCGTCGCAAATACCTGTTTTTCTAGTAGTGAATATTAAACAGAAAAAATGGTTAATTAATTTTATAGGTTTTTTCCATGGAAATGTTCTTGTTTGGGAGAACTGTTTTGGTAAGGAAGTTCTGGGCTTGTGGGAAATTTTTGAATGATTTAAATGGTTTTATATAAAATGTTTAAGATAAATGTTTGAACTTGTTTTATCCTAGAGGCACAAGTGGGTAAGTCTTTTGAAAAAATCCATCTGAGTTTCATTACTCACCAATTTCTTTGGCACTATAGGGATTTTGCAGATGTTGTATCCTGAGACACAGGTAAAAGAAAAGCATATAATTTCTTTAGTGGCAATTCATGATGGTTTGGGATTTTTGTTGTTGTTGGATCATGGAGTATGGTGTAGAGATATAGATCTTTATTTTATATTCCTTGGGTTTTTTCATTTTAGAATTTATCTTTGGTACTCTGATTCTAGTAATATTTTTTGGTTATGGGGGTCTATTGGTATTGTTAAATTATATTACATTGTTATCATGCATCATATAATAACATTGGTTATGAGGTGGTTGGTTGTGTTTATTTATCTTGACAAAAGTTAAAATCATCCCATAGTTATTCACGAATCCCTTGAAATTTATTTCCTGCCTTTGGTGCCTTAGGGATGTCACTTAAGGCTAATTAACACTTTCTCTTTGACTAAAGCCAAAGAGGAGGGGCAATATGTTACAAGTGGAATCATTTTGTTTGTTCCTTTGGATTCTGTTGTCTATCTTGGAGTTGACATTAATTCTCAATATATTATTTGATTTGGGATAGTAGAAAGAATTAGTATTGTCAGGACTTTAAATGTATAGTATAAAAAGATGTAGCTATCCTTTTTATGCCGAACTTCATGTTTCCAGGGTGTTGGGTACATTAGTGGATTGGAAACAGTTATAGGAATTTAAATCACATTATCATGGATTTATCCAATGAGAAAAACATGGAATGCATAGTAGAAATTAATTCCCCTTAGAATTTCATATTTCATTTAATTTAATTATTTATGTTTTGGTATAAATGTTAGGATTTCTAAAAAATATGGAAATTATTTTTAAATGTTTGATTTTGAAAGGAGAATAGTTGTGGTATTTTGAAAATGGGTTGATTTTAAAAAACATTGTGGTATTTTCAAATATGATTGAACTAGGAAATATTGAATTTTGGAAAGCATAGTTATGTTAGTTTCAAGGTGATAGAATTTGAAATGTTTGAGAATTTAGTTGCAAGAGAGTGAAATTTATGGTGTTTCTTATGTGAATAAAGAATGACACTTAACATACATTTTAGAAACTAACTAAAAGAAGCTGTGGAAAATCTAGCTTCACCTAAACAAAAGGTGAACTAAAATCTGGCTTATGGCATGGTGAAATATTTTCAAGCTGTGGATAGAGGGAACCCACAAGATAAACTAAGGAATATAGACCATTCAGTTCAGTTTCAAAAGATAAATCCACCCATTTTTCAAGGTGATTCGAAACCGAAAAGGGAGGAGGTGTGGATGAATAGGATGAATCAAATCTTTGATTTCCTAGGAACACTGGTGAAGTTGAATTTCAATTTATTAATGTTCAAGTTGGATGATCTTTCATGTTAGTAGAGGGAGTTAGCTTTCCAAGTTAAAGTGGACCAAGGTATGGCATGTGAGGATTTATAGGAATTTTTAAATAAAATATTCTATCCTCACACATTCAAAATTCAACGAACAACATATTTATTCAGTATGAAATAGAAGAACCTTTTGGTGAGAGAGTATGTGACCAAATTCATGAATTTAGTTTGGTTTTCACCTATGGTTGCTGCTAGTACATCATTGAAGGCATGCATTTTGGAATCTAGTCTATGAACATAAATTCGTTCAAAGATTACCATAATCTATATAATATATTATACGAAGACGGTAAATATAGAAACAGTGGATGAAAGGGACATATCAGGAGATACGGGTGGGGGAATTTTGTTGATACCTATGAAGGAATAGTAGGAAATATAATGGGGGGAGTAAGATTAAGATGGAAAATTATTTCCAATGTAGGATTATGGATTAGAATCCAATAGTAGGATCAATGAATCTTCCTACAAAACCTAAGAGAAAGCCAAGATGTTTCTAATATGGATCTCTAAGACACATGAAGTGAGAATATATGACCCCAATGATAATATTCCACAACTAAAATTAGATGGGACATCCTCATTGTTATTATCAAAGTGCTCTAAGGTTGTGGGTTCAAGACACTTATCAGGTGTAATAGGCATGTTATGCCTCAATTGGAAGAGGGAAATATATTTCCCTTCATCAATAGAGTAGAATTAGCCATTGTGATTCTAGGAATACCATGACTCCTCAGCATAGATAATTTTAGTAGGGGAATAAATAGAAAAGTGTAGAGAGTAAGTAGGGATTTGGAGCTTAGGAGGGTATCATGAATGACCAACCTAGACCATCAACAGTGAGAGGTATAATTATTTTAAATTATACCATTATGTATGTGTTTTTTTATACAGGTGAGTATCATTCTATCATTACTTCTCATGTTGTTGATTTGTTGGGTCTAAATGTGGAAATGATTCCTTTTTTTGAAACATCAAAATACAATTGGTCATAGAGAGTTCCAATAGATTCTATGTAGAGAATATCATACAACTTTCGATGGGGTTGAGTTGATATGGGACTTTTCAGTGATTGAGATGGATGTTTATGATATAATCCTGGGTATGAATTGGTTGAAGATGTCAAAGTCCCACATCGATTGTTATGTGATAACATTTAGTTTCATGATTGATGATGGCATCAAAAAAATATTTATAGGAGAGGAAAAGGTAAAGGTTAGTGTAATAGGTTTGTTGGAACCAATAGTTAAGATGAACTCTTATCAGTTGGTAGCTCTGTCTTTAGCATTGATGGATGAAACTGGGAGAAGTATTATTCCAGTAGTTGTTGATTAGTTTCTAGATGCCTTTCCTAAAGATTTATTAGGGTTTCCACATGTAAGAGAAGTTGAGTTTAGGATCGATCTCCTTCAAAGGATCCGTCCTATTTACTTTCTATCTTACTGGATGTAACCTGTAGAATCGAGGGAATTAAAGGTACTAAAAAAAGGGTTCATTTGGCCTATCACGTCTCCATGGGATGCAACAATTTTGTTTGTTAAAAAGAAAGGTGGAACTCTTCATATTTGTGTAGATTATCATAAGATTAAAAAATTTACAATAAATAACTAATATCCATTTCCATTCATTGATGATCTATTTGATCAATTGAGGGGAGCTCAATGGTTCTTCAAATTTAACTTGCGATCAGGATATCACCAATTGTGACTGAGGAAGGAGGATATTCTGGAAAATGATTTCTAGAGTAGATATGGCCATTATAAGTATGTGTTTATGACTTTCTGTTCTATGAATTCACTAATGATCATTATGGATTCGATGAATTAGATATTTTAGAGATACCTGGATTCTTTTATGGTGGTATTTTTCAATGTTATATTGGTGTATTAATGGACAAAGGCTGATCATGATCAACACTTGGAAACATTTTTGGGAATATTGAGAGATAATTGGTTGTATGAAAAATTATTAAAGTGTGATTTTTTGATACAAGTGGTTTGTTTCCTTATCCATGTTATTTTTGAGAAAGGTGTTTTAGTGGATCCAAAAAAGATAGAGGCTTTCAGCACTTGACAATCAACAAATAATGTTTTTGAGGTCCGATGTTTCCTCAGTATAGCTAGGTATTGCTGAAACTTTTTTCATGAATTTTCATGACTAACCCCATTGATGATAACCTTAACAAGGAATAATGTTTCATTTCAATGGAATGTGGAATGATAGAAGTCTTTTAAAGATCTTAAGAACCACCTTACATCAACACCAATATTGGTTTTTCCAGAACCAGTAAAAGGGTACGTGGTGCATTTTTATGCATCATGATCAGGGTTGGGGTGTGTTATCAAGCAAGAGGATTATTTGGTTATCTATAGATCACAACAATTGAGGTTTCATGGAAAAAAATACCCAACACATGATTTATAATTGGTTTCTATAGTTCATACTTTGAAAACTTTATGTCACTATCTCTCCAGTGATAAATTCATAGTGTTTACCAATCACAAGATTCTAATGAATCTTTTATTATAAAGAGATTTGAATTTGTGACAAAGGAGATAGATGAAGTATCTATAGATATTTGAATTTGAAATGATGTATACATTAAGTAAAGGTAATTCAGTGGAAGATGCATTAAGTACAAATTCATATGTTAAGCTGGAAATAGAGGTGTCAAATTAATGGAAGTTGATGTCGATCATAGCCAAAATGAATTTTGAATATGAAGAAAGAGGTTATTTAGAAGTTTTACTTTGGGTTTTGGTCATTCCTGATTTGATTAAAACAGTTGAGGAGGCACGGTCCTCTAATTTTAAGTGTGTAGATATGAGGTGAGAACTCAATGGTGGGGAGACTATTGAGCGGTGGAACTGGATGCGAATTCCATTTTGTGGATTTGAAATAGAATGGTTGTGTCAATGGATTTTTAGGAACACCCTCTTAGTCAATACCATCTCTCAAGATGGGCGGTTCATCCTCGAATTTAAATGATGTATGAGGAATCGAAAGCATAGTTTTGGTGGGAAGGTATGACAAAAAGGTGGTTAAGTTTGTATAGATCTGCTTGACTAGTAATAAATTCATGGTAGTGCATTAATGACTATTAGGTATGTTAAATTCTTTAAATATCCCTATTTGTAAATGGGATTATATTGTTATATATTTTTTTAAAAGACTCCCATGAAAAGTTTGGAGGCACAATTCCTTATTGGTTGTAGTGGATCAACTCACAACATATGCTCATTTAATCCCAATTTGTGAATCTCATACAATAGCAGACCTATCCAAAATATATATCCAAATATTTGTAAAGTGGAATGGTGTACCACTTTCAATTGTATGAGATAGAGATCTGAGGTTCATGTCTCATTTATGAAAATCCTTGCAATAATCCCTTGGGACTCAATTGATGATGAGTATGGCATATTATCCTCATATAGATAAGAAATCCAAAAGGATGATACAAATGTTGGAAGATATGTTGTGAGCTTGTGTGGTAGATTTTCCCAAATTATGGGAAGATCACATAACCTTAATGGAATTATGGAATAATAAATGTTATTAGGAATCAACACATATGGATTCATTTGAATTATTGTATGGGAATCCGTGTTGTTCCCTACTTTTTGGGTAGAATCAGGTGATAAATTGATGGTTGGGACAAGCCTTGTCTAAGAGACTATATAGAGGATTATGATGATTAGGAATAGAATGTAGGTTGATAAGATTCATTAGAAATCATATACATACCATCATCAACATCTCTTGTCATTCGAGGTGGGTAATCATGTGTTCTTGAGAATCTCCCCTAGGCTTGGACATCATTGTTTTGGGAATTAGGAAGAGATATCTATGAGATACATTTATCCTTTTTAGATTCTTGAATAGGTTGGAGAGGTGGATTATTAGTTGGATTTTCCACCATGGGTTAGTGTAGTGAAAAATGTATTTCATGTATCTTAATGGAATAAGTCTTAGCCTGATCATGACAATGTGATTTGATGGGAATATGTTGAGCTAAATTTGGATGCTTTGTTGGTGCACATGCCAATGCAGATTATTTATATACAATAGAAAGTATTGGGGGGAAAAAGATCAGTATAGTGTGGGTTTTGTGGAAACATGGTCAAATTCAAGTGGAGACTTGGGAACATGAGAAAGAAATGGTTGAGAAATTACCTGAGCTCTTTTAGGAAAGTGATGAATTTTTAATTTCTAAGTATGGAAATAAAAATGGTAGGGAGAATGTAGCACCACCAGTTTGAGGTATTAAACCCTTACTTAGGATTTTTTTTTATATTAAGTGCTTGGGTAAATTTTGGAATATTTTGGATGGTTTTTGTAAGGTTTTTATGGATTTTATAAGGGTATAAGTAATAATAATGGTTAGTGAAAACCATGAAACACTTACAGGAAATCATGAACCATGTGATAGAGGCCAGGGAGAAGGTGCATGGTTTTCAAAATCACACAACCTACCTAGTCTAACTATGAAACATGGGATAATAGAATTATTTATGGTTGGCGCACAATTTTTCTAAGTGTGCGGGTCAACCATGAGAGCCACTCTCTTGAGGAAATAATAGGTGCACTATTAGATCACAGTTTGACTAACCATGTAGATAAACATGTGTGGTTTAAAAAGTGGGTCTTAAAAAATGGATCTCATGTGATTTTAACCCCCAAGCCCCTTTTAAACCCCATTTCAACCCTTACTTGGGACTTCTTTCTCTCCAAGGCTAGGGAACCTCTCTAACTCATTTATGATACATTTCAAAGGGTTTTCTTGGTAGTTTGAAGCTGAATCTGCCTTGGTAAGTCTCTTTTCATAGTAGTTTCATGGTTTTTCTTAGATCTACATCTCTATATATCTCTCTCTCTAGATTAATTTACTCTACTTCCATAATGGATAGATATATGGTTTTTGATTTTAATAATGGCTATATTTGGCCTTTTTGATGTTAGAGGAAAGTATAAATGGAATATTTATGGATTTTTCACATAGAATTAGTAAGATTTTGTGCAGTTGGTCATTTTCTCCATAATTCTAGAGGTAGGTGGCTTTACTCTTGAATAATATATTTAGAACATGAAGGTTTAATTTAAAATTAATTGTTTTTCTTGAAAACAGTTCACAAATTTATGTGCAAATATTATGTGAAACCTATTTAGTGATGGTTTGTGGGTTTTGGGGGAAATGTGATGTTGTTGTTCAATATGATTCATTATTGGATTTTAAAATTATTGTTTTAAAATTTGTTTCTTGGTTTGATTTATGTAAATGAGTTATAAAAATGTTTTTCAACAATGTTTTTTATTGAAATGATGTTTGGAATACATGTGTTAAATGGATTTTGGAATAATTGTTGGAAATATTGTTTTTCTCAAAAGGTTGTTTTGGTTTGGAAATTGTTGGGTAACATGGATTTAGAAAATATATTGGTTGATATTATTTTTGTAAATGTTGATTTTAATGTTATTTGATTAAGTGGTTAAGCATGAGTTGGATGGGATTGATAGTGGGTGTGATGTACCACTATTAAAGGGTTGGAATATAGTCATGAAGTACCAAAATAAAAAAGGGGATGGGGTTTGGATGTGAAGTTCCACCATCATTGGTAATACCAATATCAAGTGGTTGAATTGTGTGTGCGGTTGAGGTGTATGTATTGTTTCATGTGAAATCAAATGGGTTAGGCCAATATGAAATGGAAAAAATGGTTAATGACTTGTTGTCTTTCGTTCCTTGGAAATGTGCTTGTTTGGGAGAACTATTTTGGTAAGGATGTGTTTGGATTAATCAAAATTGTTTAACTATTTATATGGTTTTATAAAAATTGTTTTATATAAATGTGCTAACTTTTTCTATCCTAGTAGAGAGAGTAGGGAAGTCAGTAGGGGAAATACTATTGAGTTTCATTACTCACCCACTTCTTTGGCACTTTGATACTTTTAAAGATGTTGTATTATGAGACATAGGTAAAATAAAAGAATCTCATTAATTTATCAATACTTCATGAAGCTTTGGGCCATTTTGTGGAGTTTGAGAATGGAGTTTGGTGTGGAGGTATAAAGATTTATCTTAGAGTCCTTGAGTTCTGTCGTTTTAGTTTTCTTCTTCGGAACTCTGATTTTGGTTATTTTGTTTGGTTATAGTGGTCTGTTTTTATTGTTGAATCATATTATATTGTTATCATGCATCATATAATAACATTGGTTATGGTGTATTTGGTTGTGTTTATTTATATTGATAAAAGGTAAAATCATCCCCTAGTTATTCATAAATACCTCAACATTTATTTCCATCCTTTGGCACCTTGGGGATGTCTTTTAAGGAAAATTAGCTCTTCCACCTTGAATCAAGCCAATGAGGAGGGGAGGGATGCTACCAATTTTATCCATGAACCATCCATTTACTGTGTCATTAAAAAGGCAGAAGATAGTGGCATTCCCAGATCTAGGGATCACTAAAGAATTAAACAACATACAATTATTTTTAATCAAACAACGATCTTTCCAGATGTTGAATTTCATGCCATCCTTGATCCTCAAGCCAATTACTTTACAAAGCAGGTTTCACAATCCCCAAATGATTCTCCAGTGAAAACTCGGGTGGGGTCCAAAAGAAGATCAATGGATATTTAGGGGGGGATATTTTTCATGGAGAATCTATGCAAAAATATAAAAAGGTTGAACTAGAAGGATCCATCATTGTTTGGACAAAATGACATCATTGAATAAGAGAAGATCCAAAAAACCCATTTCCCGACCCTCTTTGGGGGATCAAAGAAAATTCCATGAAATCTAGTGTATTTTATTTCTTCCATTATTATAGCCCTACCAGAATATGGAAATGTAAGAATGAATTTGGTCAATAATTTCTCTAGGAATTTTGAAAAGGGTCATGACATAGCCTGGAATAGATTAAAGTTCCACCTCGATAAATGTTTCTTTTCCCACTTTAGATATTCTTTTCGGAGTCCATACTTGTATTTTTTTAAATCCTATCCAACATTCATGAAAAAATATATTTCTTTAAAGAAATAAACATCATTGGGAGACCAAGGTATTTATTATGTCTATGAATGATTTGAATACCAAAATCATAGATAAGCTCCCATCTTTTTCTAAATGAAACACTCGCACTAAAAGAAATTTACGATTTAGCCAGATTAATTGCTTTCTCTAAAGCCCTCTCATAAAGGTGAACCAATTGAAAAATAATTTAGTAATATTCATGTGTGGATATTGAAAAGAGAATATTTTCATAAAAAATAGATGAGAAATAGTGGGGATATTATGAAACACCTTTACCCCATGAATAATATCAGAACAAGCTAACATAGAAATGTGATTGGAAAAAACATCATCCACAAAAATGAAAAGGGGAAAGGGGTCTCCCTAGAAAAGGCCCCGAGTTTGGGTGAAGCGTTGGGTGAGTACCCCCTTGAAAAAGACACTAAAAGAAACATATGAAGAAAAATACATGATCATCTCCATCCATTTAGAGTAGAATCCCATTTTAATCATGAAAAATTGAAGAAAATGAAATTTCACTCTATCATATTCCATTGTCATATCAATTTTCCTTTCAAAAATTATTATTTTCACAACTAAGAGTGTTTCTATTGAATGAAACACCTCATGGGACACAATATAATTATTAGTGATGAGACTTTTAGAAATAAAGGAACATTTAATCTTAGAAATAATTAATAGTATCAACATAGAAGGTGATTGACTAAGATATATGAGAAAATCTTGTAGGAGACATTGCAGAAGATAATTGTTCTAAAATACGAAGCTTAGAGGGGTTTCTTGATCTTTAGAAAAAGAGTGATAATGGTATCATTAAGAGTGAAAAGGTTATTTTTACCCAACTAGACATCCTTCAAAATATTTGAGTTGTTAGGGCTAATAATATGCTAGTATCTTTTAAGGAAGAGGTCATGGAATCCATACAGACTCGATGCTTTCATGGAATGAATTTTCTTAAGAGCCCTTAGGATCCCATCATCAGAAAAATCCCATGTGAGATGTCAATTAATTTCATCCTTAATACTTTAGAAGTATATATATACACTCATTCACATATTTATACTAGAAATTTTCAATGAAAATTTACATTAAGAACTTTTCAAACAAATTTTCATTGAAAATTTCAAATGAAAATTTGTATTGAAAACTTTGAGTACAAATATCTAATATATATTTTACAAAAAAATAATAAATAGTAATTTGTATTGAAAATTACACATGAAAACATACACTAATATCAATACACACCAAAATAATACATAGTGAATTTATAGTGAAAATGTAATTGTAAATTTTTAGTACATATATATTGGAAATTTATAGTACAACTTTACAACTGAAATTTCCATTGGAAATCTACACCATAAATTTCAAGTGACTATTTATAGTGTATATTTGAATGAATATATGAAAAAAACACACATAAACATATATATATCTATGTATGTATAAATATAAATTTATAATGTAATTTTACACTATAAATTTACACTAAAAATTCTCAGAGCATACATACATACACGTAAATTTTCACTGGAAATTTTCATAGAAAATTTTTAATGGATATTCCTTATAAATTTTCAGGACAAAATTTACACTATAAACTTTCAATTCATACATTAATACATACATACATGGAAATTTTCAATGAAAATTTAGTGAAAATTTCAAATAGAAACTCTAATAAATTTTATTGAAATTTTTAATGAAAATTTATAGTAATTGTTTTAGTTATTTGTATAAATTTACAATTGAAATTTAATTTTCAATATAAACACTATCAATTCCAATGAAAATTTTTAATGAAAATTTACAGTTAAAATTTATAATTATTAGTCTAAATTTATACTTAAAATTAAATATAATCATTTACATGTATATTAATATAAGTATATGTATACATGAATACAAAAATTTTAAACTTTCTTTAGAATTTTATGGGTTTTAGTGGAAATTTATACACAAAATTTTCCTTAAAATTGTATGCTTGAAATTTTATTTTAAAAAATCTAAAATAAATACCTGTTTAAATTTATAGTTTGAATATATTGACATGTAAATAAATTATGTAAATATACACAAAATAGTTTCAGTGAAAATTTCCAATATAAATTTCTAGTGTAAATTTTTACATGAAATCCATGGTTCACATTTACCATTAAATTTACAATGAAAATATATCAAATTTCCACTTAAATATCAAATATAAATTATCAATGTATATTTTATACTCACCATATATTTCTTTATATCAATATACAATATATTTTTTTAATGAAAATTCATATTTAAAAATTTGAGTGTTTATATATATATAGAAATAGGTGTATACATACATACCAACATGACAGTATATTCACATATATACACTATTATAAATATAATGAATAATTTTCTAGTGAAAAATTAACACTAAATATTGTATGAAAAATAATGTATACTTATATACATATATTGATTCTATTTGTATTTGTATTTATTATTAATATTTTTTTAAAATTATATTATATTAATATATATTTTTTCAAAGAAAAAATTGAAAATTATATTTTTTTAAAACATTATAAAAGTATATATATATAAGTAATTTTTATCAAATAATGGACATTATAAATTTTCTAAAACATCATAAAATAAATATAATTTTTGATGTATGAAAATGTTATTATAATAATTATCTTTATTATAATTAAAACATGTATATTAGACCAAAAAAATGACGTTATGTAATTTTATTTTAAAAGATTTCAAAAATATGTAAACATAAATATATCAAACTATAATTATGAGGTATGTATATAAAAATACTTGAAAATATAGTATATTAAAATACTTATGCATGTATATAAAAATTCTTCAAAATATTCCATTTATATACTATACTAAAGTCAAATATTCATAAAAAGTATATACAAAAAATAAAAATACATGCATTAAACCTGCATATATAACTATGTATATAAATAACCAATATATAAATATTTAAACTAATAATTATATATTTATATGACAGTGTATAAATACAAAAATGTGTATATAAAACAATTTATATAATATATATATAATAAATATAATAAATATAATATTTTATTATATTTAAATTAGTATATAAATAATAGATATATAAATATATATAATAATAATTATTTATTATTATACATCTATTTTTGATTATTATTAGTATATATTTTTTGTTGTTATTTTACATTTTTTTTATAATTATTGTTTTTATTAGACTATTCAAAGTTTCTTTTAAAAATGGTTTACACATTAAGAGGAAGAGTATAGTCTTCCAACTCTTTAAAATAAAAGGGTTTAATTTTTAAAAGTATTTTTAATCTAAAAAATGGATTTGGTTGCACCTCAAATTTTTTCTAAGTGGGTGGTCATCCTATATTGAACTAGACTCTCAATTACTACCAAAAACTAAGAGGATATTTTTCCATATGATGGAGGTGAGGTGTAGGTAAACTGAGGGCCAATCAGGTGGCTGACGAACAATTAGCAAAGGGCCACTAAGGGGAAGGCATAGAAGTAGCCGTCACAAGATAGATCTATGAAAGAGCTACCATATTTATAGTAGCTCATGTGAATAGATAATGATTATAAATGAAGAAGAGACAATGGAGATGTAAATAATATTGTCTTAACAATAAAGAATGAAGCTTCAATGATGATTTGTGAAGAGACTATGACAACACAATTTATAAAACATATTCCTGGTTATAGTAATTAGGCATCATATCCTGGTTATGAGGATTAGGGGTACATAATATTGCATGATCAAGAGAGTGAAAAATTCATTCGGGTGTATTAGTGACAGAAAAAAAATTCCTTCGGGCATGAAATGTCAAGAAAAATAAAAAACCATATAGAACTACTGCACAAATTACATTTAATAGCATGAAAATAGGATTTTAATAGTTCTAGAAAGCACTGTTAATCATAGTGTTCATGGGGGGTCCCCTTTATTAGTGCTAAAAACACACTGATAAAGGGGGTCTTTTATCCATGCTAAAAAAGCACTAATAAAGGCCTAGTTGGCTACAATGTGCTGTTAATATAATATCACACCCAACAAAAACCTGTAATAACATGTAATTTCAAACAATGCTATATAAATTTAATTGACATCATGAATAAAAAATGTACATCCATGGTATTTCAAAAAAAACTACTATATACATTTCAAATAATGTTTTATATAATTACATTTATAACTATCCAATTTTTTTTTAAAACATTAATATTTAATCTTTTGAAGTTTGTGATCCCATCTCAAAAATATCCTCCCATGCTATCAGTTTATAAAAAAATATTCTCAACCCGAGAAAAATATTCTTCCAATATAAGAAACAAATATTATGTTAGTAATACAATAAAGATATAAATTAAACATTAATATTAAAAAAATAAATTAATAAAATGTCAATATTTAATAAAAAATACACATTTAGAGTTATAATGGTCAGAACATGCATTGTATTGAGGTGGGGGATAATTCATACAAGTCACAAAGAAGTTATGGATCATTTTCCGGAAATATAAAAAACAATCATAACATGTTTTCTTGATTTTGAGTATGTCACATTTTCTTTTACTAAAATTAATGTCAATTTTAAATAATGACACATTTGGAGTTATACCAGTCAAACCATGTGTCATACTGAAGTGAGTTTGATTCCTAACTATTGAAAATTATAGATAGATCATTTTCCTAAAGTATCAAAACAATCTAAATGCATTTTATTGGTTTGTAGTTTTCTAGTTGTTTTTTTACAAAAATTTCATTTCAAAATGGAAACACACATTATGAGTCATCCTAGATGCATTGTTCATTAGTTTTATGTGAGACTACATCATACACATCACAAATCAATTATGAATTTCTATCCTAAATTATTAAGACAATCACATAATGTTTTATTGGTTTTTAGTGAGTGACATGTTTTGAACTAAAATGTCCATTTTAAACTAATAACATAAATTTGAGTCATTTCAGTCACATTGTCAATTATATTGAGCTGTGGTTAACTCCTACATGTCAAATATGACTCAGGGATCATTTTCCTAAATTATCAAAACAATCTAAAAACGTTTTCTCAGATTTCATTATGTCACTTGTTTTTTTAATTAAATTAATATCAATTTTAAATAAAAAGTCACAATTGGAGTCATAACAGTCACACCATGCATCGTATTGAGGTTGGTTTGACTCTTATATGCCAAAAATGACTCATGTATCATTTGACTAAAATATCAAAACAATCCAAACACATTTTCTTAGTTTACATGATGTAATTTGTTATTTTTACTAAAATTAATGTCAATTTTAAATAAAAAGAGATAATTAGCATTATACCAGTAAAACCATGCATTTTATTGAGGTTTGATTGATTCTTACATATCAAAAATTGCTGATGGATAATTTCCTAATGTATTGAAACAATCCAAATGTGTTTTATTAGTTTTTAGATTATGAGGGGTTTGTTTACTAAAATCTCATTTCAAACTAGAAACAGACATTATGAGTCATAGCAGTCTCATCATGGATTAGTTTTGGTGGGAATACTTCATACATGTCAAAAAATGAATTATTAATCACTTTCCTAAATTTTCAAGACAATTAGGGCATGTTTTCTTGGTTTTCAGTGAGTGACACGTTTTGAACTAAAATTTCTATTTTAAAATGATAACAGACACTTGGAGCCACACCGGACACATAGTGGATTAAGTAGTTGTTTTTTAGAATCATACACATCACAAATGACCCATGGATGATTTTTGTAAAGTATCAAATCAATATGAATGCGTTTTCTTAATATTTAGTATGTCACTTGATCTTTTTTAATTATATTAATGTTAATTTTCAATAAAAAGAAACACTTGGAGTCATACCGATCACGCCATGTGTCGTATTGAGGTTTACTTGACTCCTATACATCATAAATGACTCATGGATCATTTTCTGAAAATATCAAAACAATATGAATGTGTTCTATTAGTTTTTAGTATGTAACTTTTTGTTTTTAATAAAATTAATGCCAATTTTAAATAAAAAGAGACACTTTGAGTTATACCTATTACATCATGCATCAGATTGAGGTAAAGATACTTCAAACATGACACAAATTATTGATGGATCAATTTTCTAAAGTATCAAAACAATCTGACTACATTTTCTCAGTTTCTAGTATCCTAGTTATGTTTTTTTTACTAAAATGTCATTTTAAACTGGAAACATTCATTTTGAGTCATACTAGTCACATTGTGCATCATTTTTGTTGTGAGACTACTTCATACAAATCAAAAATGAATAATGAATCACTGTACTAAATTATCAACACAATCAAAGCATGTTTTCTTAGTTTTTTGTGAGGGACATGTTTGGAACTAAAATGTCAATTTTAAACTAATAAAGGACTCTTGAAGTCATACCAGTCACTCCATTCATCAGATTAAGGTGTGGTTGATTTCTACATCTCAAAAATGACTCACTGTTCGTTTTCCTAAAGTATAAAAACAATTTGAATGTGTTTTCTTGGTTTTCAGTATGTCACTTGTTCTTTTTCACTTATCTTAATATCAATTTTAAATAAAATCACACGCTTAGAGTCACATCGGTGATATTGTGCAACGTATTGAGGTGCATTTTACTCCTACATGTTATAAATTACTCATGGATCATTTTACTAAAATATCTAAACAACCCAAATGCTTTTACATAGTTGTTTAGTATGTCAATTATTCTTTTTATTAAAATTAATGTCAATATTAATTAAAAATAGACACAATTAGTAATACCAGCCACACCCTGCATCATATTAAGGTTCGTTTGATCCCTAAACATCAAAAATGACTTATATATCATTTTCTAATAGTATCAAAACAATCAAAATGTGTTTTTTTAGAATTTAGTATATGAGTTTTGTTTTTTTACTAAAATTTCATTTCAAACAAGAAACACTAATTTTGAGTCATACCGGTCACCTCATGTACTATTTTGACATGATAATTCTTCATAAACATCAAAAATGACTTATGAATCACTGTACTAAATTATCAAGAAAATCCAGGACTGTTTTCTCAGTTTTCAGTGAGGGAAAATTTTAAAATTAAGTATTCAAACCTTTAATTTTTATTATGTTAATGCATTGAAGAATATATAATATTATGAATAAAAACACATTAGGTTAAAAAAACATTACCTTCTCAATGAATTTTGAGTTACAGCCTCGAAATCCTTTCTCTAATGAGCATGAGCATCATTTAACAAACCAACCTGACTCGAACAAAGGAATCCACCTATATAAGAAGAAAATTATTATGTGTGTAATAACAAAAAGTTAAATTAAACATAAATATTAAATAATCCACAATTCTATGTATGCCAAATCTTAATAAAATTTGTGAACATTCTTCTATAAGGTACGATTCTCATTAGTTTCGGAGAATATCTGTATCATCTTGTGAATGTGAGTCTTTTTAATTGTCATAGTAGTGTTTGAAAAATATAAATAACAAAAGGGTTAATAAATATTTTAAATGAAATAGTAATTATCTTCAAAAATACCTCATTAGGATGGAATATGATCTCTCTCATTAGTTTCAAAATATTATAACCACAATCGTTTCCATTTATTATTTTCAAAAACTACATAAACATCGAGGTGAATAATTAATTTGTTTTGATATGTGTTGGGATAGTGAAATATTGTTATATATACCCTGATACTTTTCCAGTAGTAGAACTTATTATGGTCTTCATGCTTAGCCCCTGGCATCATTCCTTATTTCTACCAATATTGATGCACCACCCTATTATAACAAAATCCCAATTAAAATATAATATAAATTATATAACTTGATGTTTAGTTCTAAAAAATTGGATTTAGTGTAATACACATTGAAAAATTCTATCGTGTATTGTCAGTTTGTTGGATATCCATGCATTTAATCTAGGAAAAAAATCTTTGGAGTATCCAAATTGACCACTATGAAAATCCAATGTTTCCTAAAAAGACAAAAAAAAGTAATGAAAGTAATGAAAATATATTTGATATAATTAAATTATATATTTTACCCCTTCATCATTAGTGTTAAGAAGATTCTATCATCCAAAAGTATTCTTTCAATCAATTTGACCAGATCTACTACTATTTCTCCTTTTTCTTGGATTCTATTTTTGGTTGTTCTATAGAGGTGATGTGAGTAATAATGAGTCTAATTTTTTTTCATGGGGAAATCCCTTAAATTGTTTTTGATACATACACCTTCCAAAAATATGAAATGTATTTAGACATAATTAACATAATATATTGGTATTTGGAAAATTAAATTATGAAAAAACCTCATGTATACTTTTACAAGGTTCCTAACCAATCATAGTTGAGGATTTTATTTACATTCTCAACACCAATGTAGTCTCTAACTTCCTCTTCATACATATTTTCTTCAAAATTAACTATGTGACTACTACCAGCTTTTAGAATTGTATCCACATGAACCTTCAATGCTAGTAAATGATAATATAGAATGGGTGGGGTAATGGTGGTTTTAGTAGATCTTTTCAATTAGTTGGTCTTTCCTTTAGTTTTTTTGAGTTGGTGTATCATTTCACCCTTTCCATTTGTCCTTATATAACATTATTCATCAGTTCATACATTTTTTCATTAATTTTTATAGGTTTATCTTAAAAAATAAATTCTAAATGAATGCCTCCTTGTATAAATGTTTTTTACAAGATGTGGCGGCCATGTGATGAATTTTATAGTAGCTTTTTTAGACCATATGAATATCTTCCTCATAAACTGGAATAGGTAGCTTGGTGATCGACTCATGTGATATAATAATCGACACTATGACATGACTTTTTAGAAGTGGTCTATTATGTATCATGTCGTTTTGGATATTTAACACCATATCCATCACTATAAGGAGATGGGTGGCTGTTGATAGATATATACCATAGTCATTATCACACTATATAATATCAGAATAGGAAAGGTATTAGTGTCTATCTGATTCACATTTCATAGAAAAAATTATTATAACATTGATTACCATGGATATGTCATCTCTTTGAGGGGAATGGCTCACCTCAATGCTGGTGGGGTGGTGGGGATCTCCATGAGGTGGTTGTTCTTGAGTTGTTTCCTCTCTTTTCTTCCCCCCATAAATGTTTCAAGAATCTCTGCCTTTTATTGAAATTATTCATCAAGGGTAGCTAGTCTTTATCTCATCTATTTAATTTCTTCACCTTGATCATTCTGTTGTTTTCCCACAAAATATGTTCAGGGTGTCACCCCAAAACCGACACCTTTGGGGGAGCCATATTGTTCTATTCATTTCAAGGACAATAATAGTATGTGTTCATTCGGTAAATGTGTTACTGATTCCTATGACTATTTCAGATAAAAAATATAGGAAAATAATTGATAATTGTTATATAATAGAGATTTAAATAATATTTTATTATATCATATATATACATGTTTCCCAAAATTTTTATGTGTTTTCATCTATTATTATCCCATCTTTATTTATATGCGCCTCCTTTAATAGTACATGGAATGGGATGGAAGTGGATTTTGATTTGGACTCATCAATATGTATATAAATAGGGTAACATACTTATGGGTTTGTTTCATGTCACATAAAATTATTAAAAAATATTTAAAATACATGCCATTTTTTTTCAAGTGAAGCATACCCCATCCTTGATTTTCTGTAGGGGTATATTGGTTTTTCTGCCCGTTCCTTATTTCTAGAACTCAGTTTCTATTTTATAAATAAGAACTTTTTAATCAAAGTGATCAAAACATGTATCATAAAACAACATATTACTAACCAAAATGTACTTGAAAATACACATCTTCATGATGATCAGTCAATGAATCCCATGCTTCTTGGGTTATTAGGTGTGCATAGATAAGTGGTGGGTGTAGGTTTATTTTACCTTAAGTTTATTTAAGATAATGTCTTGTTATAATTATGTGAAATCCTCTATGAATCCTTATATAAATAATTAATACATATTTCTTATGGGATTCATCTACTATAAATTCACTCTATAATGAATGATGAAGAGTAAGTTAATGTTTCATTATTTTATTTTTTATTAAAATATAGAAATGATATCATAATGTTACTGTAATCTATTCCAACATCACTATATTAATATAGGGCACAACATGGTTCCATGAATCTACATCAATTATCATGTGTTATTAAGTGATGATTACAATGTAACTACTAAACATGGCCTTGTTGGGGTTAACATGATGACCTTGCACATTCCATCCGACCTCATATTGGATGCCTTTGATTTTCACATTAAGGATTTTTTCTAACAATATCATACTATGGTGCTTCTGTTTTTTATTCATTTTGGTCCTTTATCGCCTACCATTACCTTTGATTCAACATCGTCAATATGTTCCATTAGAGTGGTAGCATTATCATGCTCATATGGTCATCATACATATGCACTGGGAGATGCAACAAGTTGAGAAACCCATTGTTCTTCAAGATTGGGAGAACTAACACATGAAGAAGGTAATTGTTCCTTTGCACTGTGAGTAATAGTAGGTTGAGAGACCTATTATGCCTCAGGATTGGGAGAAACAACATGTGCAGAAGTAATTATCTATATATGTGATTTAATATTTAATTTAGATTAAATGTATGACACAACAAACAAATAATGACCGAGGTAACATGATGTATATTACAAAAAATATACCCTGATTATTGAATAGTATTTTTCTAAAGGATGAATAGATTTGACCCATCTCTTGATTATTAAAATCTCTTCATTGTGGTTTTATATGACATAAAAAATTCAGTCTACATTGGGAACACTAAAAAATGATTGCAACATGTAACACCCAGAGATTTTATGAAAAATATTATTTTAATTTCATTAATGTCTTATGTTGTATTCTACACCAAGATTACCCTGCGCTATACGCAACACCGTATTAGCTTGCAGTATACGCAACCCTATTCTTGGATCGTGTTACACACAATTTTGATAATAGTTATTCTACGCAACATTGAGTATATATATATATATAGTAAATGTATAAATGAAATATGGTTGGATTCTGTTATACGAAACAACGAAGGATTCTTTCACAACACGCAACCCTGACTTGGCTTGCATTACACGCAATCACGACCTTCCTCGATAGCGTGTGTTGTACGCAATACCAGGTTTTAATAAACAATGTTATATTATTATAATATTGTCATGAACTAGCCGTTATGAATAGTATTAACTAAATTTTGAATTTTATAACATTATTATTCATCTTACACATTTCTAGAACATGGTATAAGAACAAAATAAAATTTTCGGGTAAAATAAGTATTTTTCAAAAAATGCAGTTTTGCCGCCTTTTGATGGCGCACCCACTTTAAATCTGGTTTTTGACATGTTTATAAGTTCAATTTGACAAAATAAAATTCTTCTTTGGAATCAAGAAATAAAAATTTACTTTGGATAAATTTTTCATATTATTCTGGTAACTTTCACATTTTAATGAATAGTAAAAACACGCTATATTTTAATTAAAAACAACTTTTTTCATCATAATATCTTATGTGGTTAAATTATAATATTGAATGGTTTCAAAGTATAAATAGAATATATTTTTACCATTTAATATAATGTATGTCATTAGCATTGATTTTACCTTGAATTCGTAGGTTAAATCAATTCAATCTTTTGCAATGTTTTAAACAAAAACCCGTTTTTATTCGACAACGGGATTAATTTTAATTTAATTTCTGCAACTTCTGTGTATTGAATTTTAAAAAATGGATTCCATATTTGGAATCAGTGGGTCCAAATTATGCTAATAGACTACTTTTTATTTTTGGGAATTATGAATAGTAACTACGGTAAATTTTATTTATCATAGTTAAAGGTAAATCGGGTAATTAAGGGTAAATATAATATTTTAAAATTACCCTAACAAATGTCAAAATTCTATTGGATGACTAAAAAACGACCCATATCACCTAAGGGTCGGATTAGATTAATTTAATTAAATTTTGTCAATGAATATAATTTAATTATTATTAAAACCAAAGAATGTGACAACATGTCACTTTCTTAAATATTATAAGTATAATAATTTTAATCTAGTGATAAACTTCATGAAACTTCGAACATGAATAGTCTCCAGAAATCTAATATACTTATCTACATCATAGGAATTTATTTATAATTTTTAGGGATTAAATAATTATCATTTATTATGACAGAAAGATGATGCAGTAATTGTCTTATTAATGAAATATTGACAGAATTGATGTTATAAATGCCCAAATAAATGTAATTTGAGACTTTTAATGACTTAAACTAATTTTATAGGTTAATATGACATGTTATTGTGGATTTAAGTAACTTGTTTCGAACTTATCATTCTGTTATGAATTTCATAAAAATCATGTACCAAATAGTGTCAAAATTGACATAAAATAGTTTTTAAAACAAATATTATATTATTAATTGTTATTTTATTCCTAAAAATCTAAGGTTCGGCCAAATGACTTAGCTAAGATCATATATATTAATAATAAACAATTTGGGGTTCGTTTGGCATGTTATAGTAAGTGTATTAACCATATAGTGAATGAAAACAAAAAGACACGGTAAAAGTTAAATTATTTAACTTAGAGTTAAATCTAATTGATAAGGTTAAAATAATAACCTAAACTTGTCTAAATCCTATTGTTTGATAGGATTTCGACCCATCCCCACTTTACCTTCAAAATAAGACCCTTTGGAACCATTATAAACCGATTTTGACTTTAATATAAAATAATATTTTGAGATATTCCTAAGGTGCCCCTCTCCTCCCTTATAAAAGGACACCTCCTCCCCCTCCTCCTCACACCAATTTGAGCACTCAAGCTCGGCCAACCCCTGTCATTTTCTCCTCTACACTTCCCTAGAATAATCCTAGAGGTCCTGGTCTTCTTCAAAGACCAATATTAGTTCCCTAAGTGGAGGATTCAAAGAAGCGTTCCAAAGAAGAGGTAATATCCATTACCGATCTTTTCAATTTCTTTCTTTTTCAACTTCTTCTTCTTTAGTTGTTTCATGATAAAGTAATAACATCAGTATTACTTACATACTGATATGTTATTATAAATATGAAACAACCCTAATTCACCTTCTGTCCATCCTACGGAAAAATGAAATCACCGCGCGTGCGTACGTACGGAATACCGTCTCCACGCCGTGGGGTAATCTATTTTCCACCACCACCTTACATGGATGGGTATAATGGTGTAAAGAATAACTATACATAGTTATTACAACATCATATTGATTCTTATATATTTTATAATCCACTCCAATTCAATTCAATAATTATGGAAATGATATCATCGCTCGTGCGTACGTACGGACTACCGTCTCCACGACGCGATGAGATTCATTCTTAATGATTAACCATTCATGAATGATTATAAAGTATATATAATAAGTACTAATGAAATATATGACATAATAATGATACTGGATTTATGTATATATATATATATGTATGTCATCTACTTACTTCCATTCAAGACAATAAGGAAAGAAAAACAGCGTTCATGCGTATGTACGGACTACCGTCTCCATGAACGGTGTTTTTCCATTTATCTATCTATTATATATATATACTGAATATATATGATATATAAATCATATTTTATATTCTGGAAGTAAGTAAATCATGATATAAGTAATAATAATGTCAAGAACAACATTCAAAACACCTACGATAAATGAAACGATTTTACCCAAAACGCTCTTTAACATGGAATTTACGGTGAACCATATATGATATCATAACAATTAGTATGATTCTGGAATAAGTCAATGAAATTATTTAAATCATTATACAGGAGGTTCAGACACTTACGAAGCAAATCGGACCTAAGGTAAGGGAAATATCACAATCTCATTTTTATCCGAGATTGTTTATTCGTAAGTACTTACTGGGGTGTATTTTATCATCCACATCCATGTTTCATCAATATGTAATATTATTTCCATCCACCTACAATTTGTTAAATCCAATTTTACCCTTCTATGAGTTTTTAGTAAAATATATGAAAGGAATCTTTTGTCTTTTTTTATACGAGGTACTTTTTGACTTTTCCGACAAAAGTACGAAGAATGTTTTTTTTAACTTATACGGCACGAACGGATTTTTACGGTTTTATAAAGCCTAATTTTCATGAACCTTCCTCCAAAATATTTCATGACTATTTTCAATAAAATCTTTTTCTTTTAAAATTGCATGATGTTTTGTGAAAAGAAATTGATTTTGAAGAAGAAATGATATTTTCCTCAAGAATTCAATTCAAGTGTTTTATCAAAATTATTTTTATCTAAGATAATAAAGGGTTCTGTTTCTATCCATATTTTTACATTGATTTGACTATTTTGTGATGGAATTATGTTTATGAATTCCTTTATCTTATATGAATGGTTTTATGATGTCATGTTGTTTAAGAATCCCATTTTTATTACATGGGTTATGCAATGATGTATGATTTATGATTTTGTGGCACACATAAGAATGGTATCATTATGAGATGGGTGGGACCTATATCTCCCTCCAATGCATTGGGTAAAGATTTTATATCTCATGAGATAGACATGGCTGGAATGGTAGGTTATACCGGTTCAGTGAAACAGGACTGAAACGAGGGTTACTCGATTCAGAAAGGGACTTTGTCCACTAAGATAGTCTTGGAAATGAGTCATGACTAACAAGAAATGATTCTCTATGATTATGTGTGAATGCCACAAAGGTTCATGTTTTATGTTATGATTAATGTGATTATATTTCACTTCCATGATTTGTCCCATGTTATGAAATTATGATCTCTTTTGCAGGTTAAGATTTCCAAAAGTTATGTGCTTGTGTTTACGATGAGATTTATATTTCTTTTGTTTACCCTTACTGAGCATTTGAGCTCACCCTTTTATGTTTTCTTTTCCCCAGGATATAAAGAAAGGTTTTAGGTAAAAAAAAGGGAAGATCTTTATGGGAGATATTGAAGATCTTTCACCACGATTAGAAGATTACGTTCCGAGTTTCCAAAGACACTAAACTATTACGATCCTTGTGTGTGTGTTTTTGTTATGTACTAAGTATTCCGCAAATGTAATGTAAAGTCCATGTAAGTCAAGATACGGGTCTCTACAGTTGGTATCATAGGAAAGGTTTAGTCAACCTTTGGAAACTAGGATGCGAAAACGTTAGTGAGATCTCTAGAGATATTTCTAAGGTATGTCTTGGGATGTCTCTAAGGTTAAGTATACATATAGGTTATAGTGCTAGAATTGCGCTAACGATCTTAGAATTTAACCTAAGATGTTAGATATTGAGGGTACTCCCCTTTACTATGTTGTTTTCCCTAGCATGATTTTTGCCTCTCACAAGATTCTTTTTCTGTTTTAGTTAATGGAGGGAACCAGAAGGAATTCGGTTAACATTGAATTCAATGGACAAATTGGTGACTATGTGAAAACAAATTGTGTAATTCCTAGAGAGAAAGATCTTGTGATTATGCCAAATCAGTCTCGCGATATATGATTAACAAGGTGAAATTTAGTGGTATGACTAATTCCTCAAAGAATAGGAAGATAAACTATTATTCATGTTCGCATGTTGAGGAGCATAAAGAAAGGAAGATTGAGATTTCTAAAGAAGGGAAGAAGAACCTTGAGGAATACCTCAAATGGAGGGACCGATGTTATCTGTGTGGAGAAAAGGGTCATAGAGTGACAGACTGTTATGGAGTTCAATGTCTTATTTGTGGAGAACATGGGCATTACCCAACTCAATGCCCTGACCTAAAAAGATACTTCTAAATCAAGGAAGGACTTCTTCCAGGACAATCATTGAAGTGGATGGACTGAAGTGTTTATGTATTGGTATTCAAGAATAATGTTGTTGAGGTACTTTTATGGTGTATTGAAATATTTATGTATTGGTCTATTGTGGTCTTCAATAATTTTAAGGTACCGGTAACCATGAAAAGTGATTAAAATATTTTGTAAAGTAGATAATATGCCCATAATGAAGGGATAAGGAGAAAATGAAATGTTTGACAGTATTCATGAGCTCATGATTGATATAAGGACTAAGTGATATCATGGTTTGAGTATATAGAATTTTGAGGATTTTGGTATATGGAAGGTGTTATGTTTTAACTGCATTCATGTTTTCACTAAGGTATTCAAGAGAATACATGATTAAGGACTTTGAATGTTTGGAATGTGACCAACAAAACATATCTTATGATATATGGGGATCGGCGATGGTGTTAAATCTCTGGTAATCGTTTTCACTATGTTATGAGAGTGGACTGCAGTATTATGGATAAGCCTAAAGATTGGAATGGATTATGTTGGACATAAGTTAGTATTGTTTAAGGATAGAAGTTTTTTCGATATTATTGATGGGATGTTATGGTAATATAGTTTTAGAAAAAGGACAACCTGCAGGACGGGCGACAACCCATCGCTTCGGACAAGGCTGTGGGAATCGAACCCACAACCGAAGTGCGACTGGCCTTTATTGCCTACCACTGACCTAAAGGAAGTCCCTGTTTAGTAGAAACTAGTTTTATTATATTAAGCAGTATGATATGTGAAGTATAAGTCGATTTTAGGATCCATATGTGATTAATCTCACTATAGATCGACTTATGTATATAATTTTTGCTAACCTTTTGTTTGAGACAGATGGAATGACCCGTCATTCTATCACATGATCTGCTAACACTTCACGAATAACAAATTCAACTTCATTTATTTAAGAGATGAAGTGGAAATTGTTCAAGGCATGAACAACAGTGAGATTATACCAAAATGAAGTAAGTATTTATTCTAATTCAAATTTTCAACTTTAGGGAAATGATATTGAAAACCAAAAATGTTGTCATAGTGATCTTATACCTGATGAATCAGATTGTACCTTATATCATCACAAATCTATGGATTTGTGATTACTGGCTTTTCCATAGCCATGTCCTCTACCACTCTCCATCAGAACATGATGGTTAGATTTGTCTTCCATATCCATATTTTCACCTATGTGGAAACCCAGTGATTAGTTTATTTGGGTTACCGTTACGTTTCATACTTTTGTTTTTAAAGATAAGTTTTGGTATTCCTTTTTACGATGTGGGTTTCTATCAAAGAAACTTTCAAATAGTAAACCATTTATAACCCCGACGAATTTCGAGGGCGAAATTCATTTTAAGGGGGGTAGAATGTAACACCCCGAGATTTTATGAAAAATATTATTTTAATTTCATTAATGTCTTATGTTGTATTCTACACCAAGATTACCCTGCGCTATACGCAACACCGTATTAGCTTGCAGTATACGCAACCCTATTCTTGGATCGTGTTACACACAATTTTGATAATAGTTATTCTACGCAACATTGAGTATATATATATATATAGTAAATGTATAAATGAAATATGGTTGGATTCTGTTATAAGAAACAACGAAGGATTCTTTCACAATACGCAACCCTGACTTGGCTTGCATTACACGCAATCACGACCTTCCTCGATAGCGTGTGTTGTACGCAATACCAGGTTTTAATAAACAATGTTATATTATTATAATATTGTCATGAACTAGCCGTTATGAATAGTATTAACTAAATTTTGAATTTTATAACATTATTATTCATCTTACACATTTCTAGAACATGGTATAAGAACAAAATAAAATTTTCGGGTAAAATAAGTATTTTTAAAAAAATGCAGTTTTTCCGCCTTTTGATGGCGCACCCACTTTAAATCTGGTTTTTGACATGTTTATAAGTTGAATTTGACAAAATAAAATTCTTCTTTGGAATCAAGAAATAAAAATTTACTTTGGATAAATTTTTCATATTATTCTGGTAACTTTCACATTTTAATGAATAGTAAAAACACGCTATATTTTAATTAAAAACAACTTTTTTCATTATAATATCTTATGTGGTTAAATTATAATATTGAATGGTTTCAAAGTATAAATAGAATATATTTTTACCATTTAATATAATTTATGTCATTAGCATTGATTTTACCTTGAATTCGTAGGTTAAATCAATTCAATCTTTTGCAATGTTTTAAACAAAAAACCGTTTTTATTCGACAATGGGATTAATTTTAATTTAATTTCTGCAACTTCTGTGTATTGAATTTTAAAAAATGGATTCCATATTTGGAATCAGTGGGTCCAAATTATGCTAATATACTACTTTTTATTTTTGGGAATTATTAATAGTAACTACGGTAAATTTTATTTATCATAGTTAAAGGTAAATCGGGTAATTAAGGGTAAATAAAATATTTTAAAATTACCCTAACAAATGTCAAAATTCTATTGGATGACTAAAAAACGACCCATATCACCTAAGGGTCGGATTAGATTAATTTAATTAAATTTTGTCAATGAATATAATTTAATTATTATTAAAATCAAAGAATGTGACAACATGTCACTTTCTTAAATATTATAAGTATAATAATTTTAATCTAGTGATAAACTTCATGAAACTTCGAACATGAATAGTCTCCAGAAATCTAATACACTTATATACATCATAAAAATTTATTTATAATTTTTAGGGATTAAATAATTATCATTTATTATGACAGAAAGATGATGCAGTAATTGTCTTATTAATGAAATATTGACAGAATTGATGTTATAAATGCCCAAATAAATGTAATTTGAGACTTTTTATGACTTAAACTAATTTTATAGGTTAATATGACATGTTATTGTGGATTTAAGTAACTTGTTTCGAACTTATCATTCTGTTATGAATTTCATAAAAATCATGTACCAAATAGTGTCAAAATTGACATAAAATAGTTTTTAAAACAAATATTATATTATTAATTGTTATTTTATTCCTAAAAATATAATGTTCGGCCAAATGACTTAGATAAGATTATATATAATAATAATAAACAATTTGGGGTTAGTTTGGCATGTTATAGTAAGTGTATTAACCATATAGTGAAAGAAAACAAAAAGACACGGTAAAAGTTAAATTATTTAACTTAGAGTTAAATCTAATTGATAAGGTTAAAATAATACCCTAAACTTGTCTAAATCCTATTGTTTGATAGGATTTAGACCCATCCCCACCTTACCTTCGAAATAAGACCCTTTGGAACCATTATAAACCGATTTTGACTTTAATATAAAATAATATTTTGAGATATTCCTAAGGTGCCCCTCTCCTCCCTTATAAAAGGACACCTCCTCCCCCCTCCTCCTCACACCAATTTGAGCACTAAAGCTCGGCAAACCCCTGTAATTTTCTCCTCTCCACTTCCCTAGAATAATCCTAGAGGTCCTGGTCTTCTTCAAAGACCAATATTAGTTCCCTAAGTGGAGGATTCAAAGAAGCGTTCCAAAGAAGAGGTAATATCCATTACCGATCTTTTCAATTTCTTTCTTTTTCAACTTCTTCTTCTTTAGTTGTTTAATGATAAAGTAATAACATCAGTATTACTTACATACTTATATGTTATTATAAATATGAAACAACCCTAATTCACCTTCTGTCCATCCTACGGAAAAATGAAATCACCGCGCGTGCGTACGTACGGAATACCGTCTCCACGCTGTGGGGTAATCTATTTTCCACCACCACCTTACATGGATGGGTATAATGGTGTAAAGAATAACTATACATAGTTATTACAACATCATATTGATTTTGATATATTGTATAATCCACTCCAATTCAATTCAATAATTATGGAAATGATATCATCGCTCGTGCGTACGTACGGACTACCGTCTCCACGACGCGATGAGATTCATTCTTAATGATTAACCATTCATGAATGATTATAAAGTATATATAATAAGTACTAATGAAATATATGACATAATAATGATACTGGATTTATGTATATATATATATATGTATGTCATCTACTTACTTCCATTCAAGATAATAAGGAAAGAAAAATAGCGTTCATGCGTACGTACGGACTACCGTCTCCATGAACGGTGTTTTTCCATTTATCTATCTATTATATATATATACTGAATATATATGATATATAAATCATATTTTATATTCTGTAAGTAAGTAAATCATGATATAAGTAATAATAATGTCAAGAACAACAAGTCAAAACACCTACGATAAATGAAACGATTTTACCCAAAACGCTCTTTAACATGGAATTTACGGTGAACCATATATGATATCATAACAATTAGTATGATTCTGGAATAAGTCAATGACATTATTTAAATCATTATACAGGAGGTTCAGACACTTACGAAGCAAATCGGACCTAAGGTAAGGGAAATATCACAATCTCATTTTTATCCGAGATTGTTTATTCGTAAGTACTTACTGGGGTGTATTTTATCATCCACATCCATGTTTCATCAATATGTAATATTATTTCCATCCACCTACAATTGTTTAAATCCAATTTTACCCTTCTATGAGTTTTTAGTAAAAGATATGAAAGGAATCTTTTGTCTTTTTTTATACGAGGTACTTTTTGACTTTTCCGACAAAAGTACGAAGAATGTTTTTTTTAACAAATACGGCACGAACGGATTTTTAAGGTTTTATAAAGCCTTATTTTCATGAACCTTCCTCCAAAATATTTCATGACTATTTTCAATAAAATCTTTTTCTTTTAAAATTGCATGATGTTTTGTGAAAAGAAATTGATTTTGAAGAAGAAAGGATATTTTCCTCAAGAATTCAATTCAAGTGTTTTATCAAAATTATTTTTATCTAAGATAATAAAGGGTTCTGTTTCTATCCATATTTTTACATTGATTTGACTATGTTGTGATGGAATTATGTTTATGAATTCCTTTATCTTATATGAATGGTTTTATGATGTCATGTTGTTTAAGAATCCCATTTTTATTACATGGGTTATGCAATGATGTATGATTTATGATTTTGTGGCACACATAAGAATGGTATCATTATGAGATGGGTGGGACCTATATCTACCTCCAATGCATTGGGTAAAGATTTTATATCTCATGAGATAGACATGGCTGGAATGGTAGGTTATACCGGTTCAGTGAAACAGGACTGAAACGAGGGTTACTCGATTCAGAAAGGGACTTTGTCCACTAAGATAGTCTTGGCAATGAGTCATGACTAACAAGAAATGATTCTCTATGATTATGTGTGAATGCCACAAAGGTTCATGTTTTATGTTATGATTATTGTGATTAAATTTCACTTCCATGATTTTTCCCATGTTATGAAATTATGATCTCTTTTGCAGGTTAAGATTTCCAAAAGTTATGTTCTTGTGTTTACGATGAGATTTATATTTCTTTTGTTTACCCTTACTGAGCATTTGAGCTCACCCTTTTATGTTTTCTTTTCCCCAGGATATAAAGAAAGGTTTTAGGTAAAAAAAAGGTAAGATCTTTATGGGAGATATTGAAGATCTTTCACCACGATTAGAAGATTACGTTCCGAGTTTCCAAAGACACTAAACTATTACGATCCTTGTGTGTGTGTTTTTGTTATGTACTATGTATTCCGCAAATGTAATGTAAAGTCCATGTAAGTCAAGATACGGGTCTCTACACAACATCCCAATGAAGGGTTCACCCTTAGTTGAATTTTCATCTAACCCTTCAGTGGTTTTGGTAGATTATAGAACAATTGGCCACTTTATTTTTTTGGTATCAAGAACGTAAAAAACTTGTACTTCCTATGATTCAATTATAATTGGTTCATCTTTATAACCTTTCTTATTGAAATCAACTTTCATGAATCCCAATTCATCTTTTTTTTCACAACACTCCTATTATTAACCCACTTGCATTGAAAAATAAACACTTGTAATGTTGTATAATCCAACTCCCTTATTTGTTTGATGATGCCAATGTATGACATATTTTTATAAATTGGATTTATGTCCTTTGTACTAGAAACATGAATCGCTTCAGCCACAAGTTTAACTCCATTATTTTTCATCATACTATTTTCATAATGTTCATTTTTATAGAACATATAACCATTAATTACATAACCATTGTTAGATAATACATAAAAACTTGGTTCTCCAGATATCCATCGAAGTTGTTCTAAAATTGAATCCAGATTTTCATCAGACTCCTTAAAGATATGGCTCTGAAACCATACTATAAACTATTTATTATGTGTATTTGATATACAATTTTTATCCCTTGATGGATTCAAATGCTGAGGAATTTCTTTGTAGGTTTCAACATATGGGGAAATCTCTAAACTATTATGAAAAATGTAAAGGTGGTCCTGCTCTAAATCTATAATACTGATTATGGAAACATATCTTATAAAAATTCCTTCACTTACAAGCCACCCAACATGATGATATTTTGGTAGAACAATTCTTTCCACACTGGACATGTATTGAGTACATAATTCAACAACTTCCTCAACAATATATCACTCCAAAATACAACCCTCTGAACAAATTTGGTTTATGACATACCATTTCAAAATATTCATATACCATTCAATGGGGTGCATCCATCTTTATTGTATAAGGCTACATTGTCTAATCTTTCTCAACAAGGGTACCAAAAAATGAAATATTATATCAAAGAATGTTGGTAGGAACACTATTTCCAATTCATATACTATGATGACAATTTCTCTTTCCGTAGTCCGAAATTTTGTCAAGTATATAACTTTACTACATATATCTTTGAAGAAGAAATATATCTTGGTTAATGTATGATGTAAAATCTTGGAAAAAATGAAACAAAAATTTATATAAATTAGATCTTTCATCAAAACATGAAAATCATGTGATTTCAGACCCTATAAAGTTAAATCGGTTATTAACATGATGTTCTTGATATTGGATGAATAACCCTATGGAACCTTTACATCATTTAAGAAGTTGAAAAAGTGATATATCTTATTTTGGGAATGTGTGTAAGTAGCTGGGGGATGAAAATTTCATTTTTCACCCTTCACTGGTGACAACTCTTCTCATATTCCCATGTCAACCATGTCTGACTAAGCCTTAATTCCATCCTTTTTTCTTCCAGGTGCATTTAGAAATGTGTCGATGACACTATCACATATATATATTTTAACATGTTTAACATCAAGAAAATGTCTTATGTACAAAAAATTCTATTATGGTAATAAAAAAAACTGATATCTTTTTTCCAACCAGTTTTCATAAGGTTTTTCAAAAATGATTTACCAAAAGTAGTGTCCCCATATTTTACTTTCTCAAATATTTGATCACCTATTAGTGGAGATGGTGTTATATATCCTCATGAACTTCCATCAAATGATTCCATCCATCATTAGTACTTATGCCATTGGGGTAGAAATCCGTAATGTCCTAGAAACACCATTTTCGATGAATGCTTCAACTTAATTGAATGTGTACCTTGTTCAAAAATGGTACATCCTTGAGTTTATTTAATTCTATATCCTGAAAAATTTCCATAAGTAGGAAAGTCATTTATTTTCCCATACAACATGTCTCTTAATGTTAAATCTTCAAATCTATGAGCATCATAAAACATAACACCTACATCCCATAATAATTTCAAATCCTTGATCAATTGAGCCAAATAAACATCAATATCATTACCCGGTTGTTTTGGTTCTGATATAGGAATAGACAACATTTCATTTAATTCATATACATGATGTAAATTTATAATATACCAACATAACTGACCGTGTATTATGATTTTTCTTTGAAAACCAAAAGGATTCACTCCATCTATGGATAAGGCAAGACAAAGGTTTCTCAGCTCATTTCCAAATTTATGATACTCACGATCAATTCTATTCCACTAAGGAGAGTCTACCGAGGGATTTATTTTCCCATATTTATTTATTATATCTTTATTCCATGTAAATTTCCTTGTAGTATCCATACTTCTATATAGGAACCAAAACCTTGGAATGATTGAAATGTACCATAATACATTTGTAGGACTAGATTAACCTTTATTGTATCAAGAAGCACCCCTTTTTTGGAATTTTATAAGTTATTTTTTGTCTCTATAAAATAGTATACAATCATTTTTCTTGGTGTGTATTCTTTCAAAGATCATACCCATCAAGTATAGCATTCATTCGGCATTATATGTTCAGATCGAGAGATCATTATCTTCTGGGAGACTATCATTCAAGAGATAAAGTAGTTCCATAAAACTAGAATCACTCCATCCATTTTCTACTTTCAAATTATACAGATTCAGTATGACTAAAAGTGCAGTATATTTAGTGAAACCAGTATATAATGACATCTTTTCACAACTATTTAACTTCTCAAGAAATTTTGGGCAATCATGAAGTTCATATTTTTCTTTCCTTTTCATTTCTTCAATACGAACTTTATCATCACTCACATCTGTAATCACATATTCAATAAGGTCTTTTTTATTATCCACACTGGTAATCATATCAGAGGATCTATAAAATGTAGTCCTATCCCAACCACTAGCTACATTCTCTTTCCCCCCATGTTTCTTAAAATATTTATAACTTCAATCTATTATGTGAAAAATAAAGTGTTCTTCCAACTCCTCTAGAATAATTAGTCTTTAATAACAACAGTGTAAACATAGACAAGGTATTTGAGAAGGTCCATATGCATGATCTTTTGAAAACATGATGAAATATTTCACTCCAAATTCATACTCTTTTTGTCACATGATTGACATCCATCCATTCTTTACTCATATCCATCCTATTTTATTCAGAAATATTGATATTTAATAAAATAAATACAAAAACATTGATATAAAATTTAACCAATACTAGAAAAATTTATAGACATATAGTCTTTTTCAACATATATCCCCAATATCCACTTTCCAGAACTAAGGTCCTTTATTTGGGATCTTCTAAATAAATCAATCTTCATATATTCTAGCCTTTTCTTCATTGTTCCAACTAACAGAACTTGATCCATATAAAGAAATAAAATGAGAAAATTCCCCTTCACAATACACCTTCATATAGTAGCAATTATTTACATTCCACTGCATGAACAATAATTATACCTTGAAATCATTGAAATTCTAGTTACACTATCTTGGTGCCTACTTAAGCCCACAAAACTCCATTTGAGACTAGAACCGAACCTTCTATTACATTTAGCATGAAAACTTCTAGTTGATCTATGTTGATCTATTCTTTTAAATATCCATGAAGGAATGTAATCCTGGCATCCATTTTTATATAAATAAAACTTAAATGGAAAACAAGCTGAGAACCATCTGAAATATTATATGCTTTATATAAGGAGAGAAAATATAAATGAAATATAATCCTTATAATTATTAAAGTACATTTAAAAATAGAGACACCTTTCACTATTTAATATCATCCACTTTCTCCTTTATATGATAAATATAATTTTTTTATATATCCCTCTTTCCTGGTTCCAATTATATTATCTACAATGTATCAAAATCAAAGAGGGAATTAAATTGTTACTTAATTTTATACTCACACTACAATGAGGTTAATAGTCGATCTATGTTGAATCCTAAAAAAATATAAAATCCACTAAACATACCCACACATTCCTCATTAAGGACACTCTTATAGACTCTGAAAACCATAAAAGTAGGTGAAAATAGCTAGTGTGTGAGCAAACTAGTGTAGTATACATCTAAACCTATTTCTTAATTCATAGGGTTCTCATGCAGCCAAATAAGTGGAAGTGAAAAAAACAACCAAATGATCACCAAATGAATAAATATAATATAAGTAGTAAATCACATTTCAACTCTAACAACCACACAATAAAGAGGCTATTATCACATCCATGAATAAGAATCAAACATTTCATATTAATAATCAATCATATCCCTCTAAGTTAAAATGCATAAATAGACATATCAAATAAGGGGACCCTAATTTAAACCATGCAGGTGATGTTGGATGGAAAGTAGGTTTAGGAGTTGCAGTGGGGTTAAACATTAATTCACCTTTTACAGGAGTGAGGTCATGATGGATATCCTATGGGTTGGATAGATTTAGTGACATCCCCTTTCCATGGTGTTACTATCAATATACTTATCTTCCCTATTTAATGAATTGGTTTTCCTATTTTTTTTAAAAAAAATGTAAATATTATGGAAAAACTATATTTCAGATGTCCTTTGAAAACTATTTATAAAATCACACATAAAATACCATTAAAATATCCAACCATTTACACAAATTATTCTTTAAAATAATACACCATTTTAAAATAAACCAATAAATTCCAAGAACTCTTTCACAAAACCACAATTCCTTTTTTAAATAATCCTAGGAAACTTCATGGATCTATAGTATTAATCATTTAAAATGAAAAAAACCCCAATATATTTTACAAATTATCATTTAAAACTTCACACACCACTTGTTAAAGTGAAACCAGCATTAAATACGCTTTCAAAACATTTATATTCCTTTATGAAATCCAATCAGGTGAGTCGACAAACACTTTTCATGAAAACTAAGTACATTTAAAGTGTTTAAATAATTTTAAATCTATTTAAAACAAAATAAGGTTATGTTGAACACATATAATTTTTTAAGAAACATTTTAAAACACTTGGATAATTTTAAAAGACCCACTTAGGCATTACCACAAAGACATAAATCCTAATAGAGGCACTTAATAAAAGATACATAAATAAAAAATAACAAACATTTTTATAAAATATAAAACTATAAATGGTTTACACATGTTCCAAAATATAAAGTTAAACCAAAAATAAATTTATGTACAAGAGAGTATCTTTATATAAAATAACTTAAAATAACAAAAAATTAATATTATCTCTTTATGCCCTAGGGTGACCTCTACATCCCATTATCATTATATCTTTAAAAAGAGATTATAGAACACCACTATAAAAGTGTTACCCTTTCCCTTTACCTATATCATAAAAAACTAAGTCTATATACACACCAATGTGTATATTTATGGTGTGATCAAAGAGTCTTGTAGGATATCATCAAAGATTTTATACCATTCAATTTTTACAACAAACCAAAAAATTCTAATTTTAGGGAAAGAAATGAAAATAATTTTATTACATAGGGTTGAGTAAATAAAACTAAAAACACACATATTTTTATTTTAAAAAATATATAATTTACCAAGATACAACCATAAGATAAAATAATAATAAAATATCAAGAATAATTCATTATGGGGTACCTACCAAAGGATTAAGGATATAATATAAGTTGAAAAATCAAGGGAGTCATCATACTAGAATATTTTTTTAATAAAAATTCTATATAATCAACTCAAAATTAATGTCCTCATAAAGATGGAAATTCTATTAGCTGGTGATATATGTGCCACCATAGTATTATAACTCATGTCTATAGAATTCTCACAACTCTACCTAAATATTCCCATGATGTTTTTCGAAAATCCCAACACTAATAATTGATGAAACACATTTATAAAACTATCATTTCTACATGGCGTAACATCTGTTGAAGCATCCAATTAAAAACCAACACCCATAATTAAACATGATAAAATTTAATATATATTTTAGAAAACCATACATATAAAACACATATATTCATCCCAAATCAATCATCAAAATGTTAACAAACACCTAGACACAAATCCCACTTTCACTATAAGTTCCAACTAAAAAGTGTTTTATCTTATTTATCCATTGAAAAATTATATTTTATCCATAATATTCACCAAAATCACTCCATTATAATACCAAACATGATACTTTTCACCTAAAAAAATCCCCATAATGTTTCAAGTAAATCAAACCACCTCATCTAAACATGTTCTGACATTTAGGTTAATCGAAATTCAGGAATTTTTATTGTACCAAAATCATATATAAATATACATAGAAAATTATCATTAGTTTCATAGAATATGCCGAAAAAAGAAATCAAACACTTTACCAATAAAAAAATTATTGTCTCACACTAATGATTCAAACCAAACACATAATTCATACATCAAAAAAGATTTCAGACATAAAAATCGTATAATTAATCATTCACTATCTAAGAACTTAAAATCAAATAATAACATACCATTGATTTGGAGGCCCAATGGAAGTAGTAGGATCCAGTGACAGCGAAGTTGGGGTTGGTGACAACGTTAGTGAAAACGGAGGCCATAGAGGGGTTCGTAGTGGTGTTGGGGTTCACAAAGAAGGTGGGTTCACATTGGAGGAGAGGTTTGGAAGCATATGTGGGGTTCAGTGTATGATAGAGGTGGGGTTAATGGTGGAGGTGGGATCACAGTGGAGGAGGGGTTCTTGGTGGAGGTGGGGTTCAGTGCATGATGGAGGTGGGGTTTAGCATACAACGGAGGTAGGGTTCACGACGAAGGTGGGATTCATGGTGGAAGATGGATTTGTGACAACAGAGGATTGATTCAAGGTGGTAGAGGAGGTGTCACCGACGAGCTACGACATCAGATGCTTAAAGTGTGCTTAATGATTCTTTAGTGTAGACTCTCACTCTTTCTAAACTGCAAGGGGATTGGAAACAAATGAAGACATGGAAATGAGGTCAACATCTGAAAACTCATGGACGAGGTGGTGGGGAATGGGATGAACGTGGGCATGACTGGTCCACTAGGGCTTATTCTATGTATCTTACTCTATATAAGTTCAAACTTAGGGAAAAGTACTATAATCATTTAAATCAAAAAAATTCACTATCCAAATGGGAGTCTGCTGATGACACCACTGATCAGGACTATGGGGGTAATCCTAGTTCTACTATTTCATGGTTTTCTTTTCAGGACTTGGACTTTGTTCCTAAATTCTCTCCTATTTGTGTACTATCTTTTATTTTTCAATAAACTTTGGTAGGAGCGGGGTTACCTAACTCTTGAACCCTTTTGGTAAATATATTTATTATATATATAAATATAGCAAATATATATTTATTTATTGATATAGTTATACATAATTAAATAAATAAATAATTATAATTTTATAATTATTTACACATATATATTAATTCATTATTATAACTATAAATAAATATATTTATAAATATTTGTATATAATTATAAGTATATTCATATTTACAAAATTATAATAGACGTGTTTATTATAAATTTTTAATTATTTAAATATATATATATATATATATATTTATAGTTGTAATTATAATTATAAATAAATATATTTAAAAAGTATTTATATATAATTAAAATTTTATAATTATAAATATAATAAATATATTTATTATCTAAATATATTTATTTTAATTTTAAAAGTATTTTTGAGAACATAATAGATTTATAGGTATAACATGAATAAATTATATACCTAATAAATTATAGATAACAAAAAACGATTCATCACATTTGGAAATCATGAATAAAATTAAGGGTGTAATATATAAATGAACATTCATGATGAATACATAACATATATTCATGTTAATTATACTCAGGCATCAATATAGTTATTGACCAAATTCATTAGAAGCATATATTTTTTTAAAATATGTATATATATATATATATTCATCATTATATTATTATAAATATATATTTAAAAAATATTTATATATAATTATAAATATATTAAATATAATATATAAAATAATTAACATAAATATGATAAATATAATAAATATAATAAATAGAATATATATAATAAATATAATAAATATAATAAATAACATAAATATGATAAATATAATAAATATAATAAATATAATAAATATAATAAGTATAATAAATATAATAAATATAATAAATATAATAAATATAATAAAAATAATAAAAATAATAAATATAATAAATATAATAAATATAATAAATATAATAAATATAATAAATATAATAAATATAATAAATATAATAAATATAATAAATATAATAAATATAATAAATATAATAAATATAATAAATATAATAAATATAATAAATATAATAAATATAATAAATATAATAAATATAATAAATATAATAAATATAATAAATATAACAAATATAACAAATATAACAAATATAACAAATATAACAAATATAACAAATATAACAAATATAACAAATATAACAAATATAACAAATATAACAAATATAATAAATATAATAAATATAATAAATATAATAAATATAATAAATATAATAAATATAATAAATATAATAAATATAATAAATATAATAAATATAATAAATATAATTAATATAAAAAATATAACAGATATAAAAAATATAAAAATATATTTAATATTTAATGAAATTTATTATAATCTTATAAATATTTAAATATATATTTATTTAATTATAATATTTGAAATAATTTTTTGAAAACATTATAAATAAATTTGAATTATTAAAAAAATATATTAATTATAAACATGCATTTTGTATTTAATGTATACAAATAAATATTATTTTTGAATACAAATATAATATTTTTATATAAATTAATAATATTTTTATTAAAAACGTTTATCAATGCTAAAAAATCACCGATTAAAGCTGACACATCCCTTGCCGAGTTCTGTGGTAGGGTAGTGTGAGAAATCCTTTTGGTGTT
Organism: Viscum album; assembly: GCA_963277665.1. Taxonomy (NCBI): domain Eukaryota; kingdom Viridiplantae; phylum Streptophyta; class Magnoliopsida; order Santalales; family Viscaceae; genus Viscum; species Viscum album. Next base: position 439,255,756 of record OY728137.1, on the reverse strand, counting down.
TTTTTTCTAGTGTTTGTGACTACATCCGCTGAGATGTCAGTCTCTTCTTTAATAGTGCTATCAAAGAATATGATCATAGATCTATGATTATTATGATGGAATAATAAATACACATCATTATGGAAATCCATTGAAGGTAGATTCAATGATGATGGATTTGTTTTTGGTGAAGTAAATGACTTTGGAGCTGACGATCATAGAGTTAATAATGATGAATCCGACATTGGTGGAGTTGGCGATGAGTTTTCAAATTTTAAATTATGGTGGTTATTGTTGGGACTAATTTAAATTGTAAAAAAGGAAAAAAAATAAGGGTCATAGGAATAGGAAATGAGGCATGCATTGGGGGGGGGGGTGTGAAAGTTTTTGGAAGCACGCATAACGTGTGAAATGAAAAGATGACTGCAGGACTTGTGAGAGGAGAACATGAAGTGGAACGACTTCACAGTAATATTATAGAATCTAGGTTTGAATGTATGGGAAGGAATAGGGATTGAAAAATATAATAAAATAAAAGAGAAAATAAATGTTTCCTTTAAAAATCCATGCGATGGAGGTGAGTTGTAGGTTAATTCAGGGCCACTTGGGTAGACAACAAATAACGAGTGAAGGATTGCTGATGGGAAATACAATATGTATCCACCATGAGAGAGAACCTGGAAGGGGATATCATGTTTTACATGGATCTTGTGAATAGATGAAAAAAATGAATGAAGCGAAGATGATGATGAAATCGATAATGGCATGTTTACGATATAGAGTGAAGCGTTGATGGTGTTGTGTGGATATATAATGATAGTGTATTGTATCAAAAGTATTCCAATTTGTATAGATCTGGAGGTGTGTCCTAGTTATAATTATTGATGGTACATAAGATGGAATGAACATGGGATAGTGAAAAATTACTTGGGGTGTATTAGAGGTTGAAAGAAAAATTCCATCAAGTGTCATATGTCAAGAGATTGAAAAATACTTTAGGTGTTAAAAATCCAATGGGTTGTTTTGAATTATCATTTATGGATTTCATAATATATATATTTATAAAAACACCTCATTTCCCAAACTCTTGATAATGAATAACATTAATGTTTTTCCTCACCATTTTTAACTCTAGCCTATATTTTTTTTTATAATTTAATAAAAATATCACCCTCTTAGCGATATACATTGTGTTTATTCTTGCCTTTTATTTCTTTTATTCTCTTTTCACAGACTTAATTTTTCCATATCAATTATTAATATTAGAAATTTATTTACATTCTCCATCACTTCACCTTCAATCAATGTTTTGATAGTAATTATGAAAATCTTCATTGTTTCAATTGGTGCCTGATCCATTTCACACCACATTATCAATGTGATTGTTTTACCATGGATAAATGGTTAATCAAATTGATAAGAAAATTTTTTCCATCGATAATATTTACATGAATGGTTTTCACTCTCTTGATATTTCTGGAAAGAACTACTTCCAAGGATTTTGGATGTTGAGATCCATCTTGATGCACAATGCCTTACTGAGATGATTAAATCTTACAATCATTATTTTTCGCAAGACCATGATTGTGCTATAATATTTTTCTATCACTAATTCCATGAATATTTGAAGAAAAAGTTCCTGATTGGGAAGAATCCTCTGGTGTTCTAGTAAGAACTCAATGAGTGGTATGACCACCTTTGACTGGTGATCTTTCTAAAATAAGGGTTTGAGTTGAGTCATTTTTTTCAAGGCTTTAAATTGGTTAGTGAATATAACTTTTCCATATCTAAAATAACATCATAATTAAATTTTTTCCGTGATAATAATATAGAAATTAATATGTTTGAAAAAATTTAATCTATATTCCATGCCTCGAATTTCATTTTGAAATAAAAATATCATGAGAAGGACTTTACAAAATATTCAGAGTTACTCTCTTAACTTTTTACAATAAGGCCCCAGCCTTAAAACATTTTATAATCTTGATTTAAATCAAGAATTCAAATTGAGGATCTTTTTAGGTTTTGAGTTTTGTAGAATTAGTTCTTAACTATTACATATGAACATGAATATTACATGTATAACCTACTACTCAGTATCCATTTTTTTCATAAAATAAAAACTCTTAAAAAGAAACATGTCTAGTTCCATGTTTTAGACAGCATGACTTTTTGTTGATCCCATCCTTGACCCTATTCCACTTTATATCCTCTGAAAAATATTTCAAAAACATGGGATGAGAAAAGAAGATCAGTAAGGGATACATAAAGAAGAAAAACTATCAGTTTTTTAAAACAACAAGTAAACAATGAATACTTTATCATAAGTAATATTTTTTTTCCTTTATGAAGTTGTAAATACTCTTCACTGAATAAAATATCACTTCATACCCTTTTGTAACCAAACGATTACCATAAAACCCATAGAAATCACACATAACATATAAAGGAAACTTTGGACATAAACATACTTAGATGGAATAAGCATACAGTCGACTTCCACAAATACAACTAAATAGAATAGCCATACGACTCGCTTCCATACTCCATGCATTGGAGGTTATAATGTAACCACCCATTCTAGTTTATCACAGCACCACCCATCATTTGGTTTATCACGTAACCACCTGTCAAATGTCAAATTCCCATTATAAAATCATAACACATAAAATATTGAAAATATAAACATTTCACTAATAACATTTCATTTGAAATCACAAGAAATAATTTCAATATATTGAAATAATCCATCCATTTCAAAAACCATTTTCAATACTAAAACACCAAAAAATAGAATAAGGGATTTATTTTCCTTTAAATAAAACATTAAGGCTTATATAGGAATCCAAATAATGATTACGACATCAGAGAGGTCATTATTGCCGAAAACATTAAAAACATTCCTTTTGTAGTCTAGTAAAAATCTTTGTAAAAAAATATTTACTTTGAATGAAATTAAAAGTCAAAGGGGTTTATTATATACCATATAAAAGAAGGAGGTGTATATTATCAAAACATGCCTCAATGAAAAGATATTGAGATGAAGCCCTTACAAAGAACCTACTTTTAGATTTAAGGATAAATCAATGAAATAATTATGTGTGAAAATATTAATACATCCAATATAAGTGGATATTAAGTTTAAAAAAATCAGAGTTCATTCACACATATTTATAATACGACATAATCATGAAGTGCAAGTTTAACCCAAAGAATTGAAATTGTGTTAAGAGGTTCCCTTACAGAAATTCGACAGCCTAACATCATCAATTTAAAATTTAGAAAAAGATATGATGATTGAGAAAAGGTTATCTGATCAATTAGACCTAAAATTTACAACAATAATTATATAAAAGAACATATCCCAATATTAAAATACATAACAAAAACAATTCATTTAAAATGATGAGGGTGAAAGGTTCTCTTATTGATTTGGTAACTTACGAAACACAAACCCTATAAAATAAGGTTCATACAATGAAGATATAAAAACCCATAAATTAAATTATATTACACAATGAATACAATAATGGGAATTAAATACACTACACAAAAGGTAATAGTGGAAAATATAGCATGAATCCCACAGGAATAAAAAGTGAGATGAAAACCCCTTACCACGTTTTAATCAATCGAGTCATATGGACAAAAGTAAATGACCCCCAAATGAATCGAAATATACCATGAATATATAGGAAATAATGATAATATATATCAAATGTCAGTACACAATACACCACATGCAATAAATAAGTGACGAACAATGGAAATCTCATAGAATTAAAAGTGAGATAAGAAACCCCTTACCTTGTGTCTAATTTGACTCGCATGTTCCATGTTCTTCCTGAATAATAAACTTAAGTTAATTTATACTTCCTTAAGAACATTTTTAAAATTTATTATTCCTTTTATATCACATATTACCTTTCTATAATAATTAGATAATTATTTGAATTAATATCTGACATTTTTTCGATGTTCAGAACTTTAGTCCAAAATGAACTTGTTATAATTACAAATTGTCTATGCGGTCAAAATTAAATTATCTCCAGAATTATATTCATGATTTATATATCATATAAATCATATATATCTATTATATATGTATTTAGAATAGTCCATAACATTTGGACATAATAAATGAAATGCACTATTCATGGAGATGGTAAGTCGTACGTACGCATGAATGCTACATTCATTTTTTTTCATTTTTAAAGGTATAAAACCCAAATGATACATAGGTATATTTTAATTACAGTATAATATCATATTTTATATATGTTACATAATTTCATTAACACCATCCTTTATACGTTCCATGTATGGTATGGATGAGACATATCACTTTGAGGGGGCGGTAGTCTGCACTTCCCCAAATGAAATTATCATATTTACCCATTATAGAAACCATAAAAGTATGATATAAATGAAAAATAAAGAAGTATATATAAAATATAAATATAATATATATCACATATAAATATATTTACATCTTAATATCCACAATAATAGGTGGTAGGATAAGATTAAACAATCATCGTTTCGTGAAGTAGTAGTTCTCCGTCCACAGAAACAGTTTGTTCTTTACCCTTTAGATGGAGGTGTTTGTAAGTTTAGTTCAAATAATTCTCATAAAACAACCTATTATATTGGGTATTTTGGTTTTGTTAAAAAATAAAGGAATAAAAAGAGTATAGGGTGTTAGATAAGTAAAATAAAAGAAAAGAACGTAAGAGAAGACGTTACCTTAAAATTGGGTAACTCCCTTTGGTTTTAACCAAAAGGACTTCTTGAAGTGCCTTATGCTAAAGGTAATCCTTATAGGTGGAAGATAAGGATATTGAGAGATTATTTGGATAAGTTTTAGAAGATACAAGGGGCTTGAGAGGTGTGAGTAATGGGTTAGTGGTGAGGGTATTTTATAAGGGAGAGGATGGGCTCTTTAGGAAAGTTTGAAAATATTAATTTATTATATAATGATTTTCATTTTCTAAAGGTCCAAAACTTGTTAAAGTGAAAGATAAGATGAAAATTGTTTAAAATAATATCATCCAATATTAATTAGAGAGTTTTTGTATATTGTTTTTATTTTTATAATCTTATTTATTTAAATCATTCATTAATGAGGTAAACACTGTATCATTATTGTGTCATAAATAATTTTATTTATTTTATGTCTAAAAATTATAAATAAAATATCATGATATAAGAAATATTTTATATTTCTAAAGAATATTTATAGTCTAATAGATAAATTATATGACCCCATGTAAAAATTTATTACTAAAAGATATATGTTTAAGTCATTTTTATCTCTACTATAAATTAATCAATATAATGTGTCATTATTACACCTAAGTGGTTCCATGGGGTCCCAAAATCAACCCAATGATATTATTGGTAATTCATGACTCATACAATAAGGTTATTATAAGTGATAAAGTAATTTTTTATTATTATAATATAATTTTTACCTTGAATTACCCTATTTACCTTTAACCGCGGTAAATAAAAGTCAAAAGTCACTATTCACCAAAAAATATTTTCATCTTGCTGAACCAAATTTTACTTATTGATAACAACCATGTATTTAGGATTTTCAAAATTCTATTTAGTTAAGTGGTAAAATTTTATTTTAAGGAAAAAGTTGGTTTTTTTAACTACTACTCATTGTTTTCATTATTCATCACAAATTGAAGGTTTTCAGAAAAATACCAAAAACTCTGCCTAAGATATATTTGATATTCCGAATTCAAAAATGATGTCTATTTTAAAAATTAAAAAAAATTTAATTTTCATTAATTAATTTAAAATTAATTCTCGTTGGGAAAACAAAAAGCGTGTTTGTAAGAAACAATAACTATCAAAATATTGACACTTATTTATGTCCTATTTCAAAGTGAAATTACTTCTAATGACCAACATTGAATTAAATGGTTAAAATATAATCTAATCACACTTTAAATATAATTAAAAAAATAATATATCCATATAAATACATTATATTAAAAGGTAGTTTTGAATTAAAATACAGTATTTTCACTATTCATTAACAAAAATGAATTTTATTAGAAAAATACAAAAAATTTACCCAAAGTAAAATTTTGATGTCACAATTATAAAGAATAAATTTATTTTTTCATATATATCATATAAAAGTGACCAAAACTAAATTTAAAGATGGTTCACCATCAAAAGGTGGAAAATTTACCTTTTAAACAATATTAGAGTATTTATGCTTCAAATTAGATTCATTCACATTTTAAGACTCTAACATTTATTGGATAAATGTAAAACCATTTAACAAACATGTGTAACCATATTGTGGTTAGTTCTATTAATTCCCACCAATACAATGGAAAGACGTTAACTACCATTTAAAATAATATTATATTATTATTTTTCAGTATGACTCAGCATTGTGTGCAAAAATAGACTTCGAAGAAACCCATTGTTGCTTATCAGGTACGCCATCGAACATAGAATCCCATTTAAAGTGAAATTAATATTAAATTCACCAATATTAATAAATATGAAAAATATGTTATATTCTTTATTTACCCAGGATGTTACATCCTTCCTCCCTTTTGGGAATTGCTTCCTCGCAATTTTAAAATTAGGCTCATAAACATAATTGAAAGTCCCACATTGAAAACATTCTTAATGAAAATATCACTTTAAAATAAATAAAGATTAGTACAAAGGTCACCTGAGATAACGAATACTTGGATTCCAAGAAAACATCGATATAGAGCAGAAAATAAGTGTCATGTTCTTTTAGAGAGTGATAGAAAACATTGTTAGGAGAAAGCTAACCACTAGAAAACCACAAAATTGTGATATGTTAAATGGTCTTTGGTTTCCCAGTAGGAAAATTAAACAGACAATGTTATTTTTAGTATTTATTTAGTAAAGTTGGATAATTTATTTATGATATTGACTAAGGAAATAAGGAAATATACTTACTTTTCAAGTAGAGTTTCATCCTTAAATAAAACTTTTCCACAAACTCATATTTTCTTCAAATGGTAAGTATTAAAGATGACATGGTCACACCTAAAGTGCTAGAAAAAACTTCTAGAGTATCACATAATCTACAAAAGGTGAACTATATGTTCCCCTATATTTTGGAATTAACCAAATCCAAAATGGTTAGTACAAGATCAAATAATCCCCCAAAAGGATATTCCTTTTAAAAAACAGATATTATTCCTAATCTCCAAAATTCAAAAAATAGTACCCTATGTTCAACAATGACTATTCAATATACAAATGTCGTTAAAATAACTCAATATAATCAAAACTAATATTGAAACCCAAAACTCAAAAGGATTTAATCACTTAGTCTTCCACAGTAAATCTTAACATTTATCTCCAAAAACATTGACTATTCTTAAAGTCGCATACTAAAGTGTAATTAACTGAATCACATATTCTCTATGATAGGTTAATATTTCCATAAATAACCCAAATCACCTTATATCCAAAATAAATACATAGATTCTTCCAAAATAAAAATTTAAACAATTACTCCACAAATGAAATCCCATAGTATTCGGTTTTCCGTAAGCATATAATGTTCCCCAAAAGAGAGAATGTCTTCCAAAATAACCTTTATCACTTAATCACCAAATAATTTTCTTATATTATGGATATCCATTTGATAAAACATAATTTCCCAAAATCAACTTATTATTTATCCATAAAATCATTTAACTAAAATGAATTAGTCATACTAACCAGAAGCATCACGTAGTCTAGTGGTAGGTGATGCACAATTGTCACCCTTCGGTTTTGGGTTCGATTCCCAGGACCTTGCCGGACACGACAGGTTGTCACCCTTCCTGTGTGTTATCCTTTTTCTAAAAACTTATAATTTTATAACATTCCAAAAAAAATGGGATAGATTCCAAAAAAATAAACATAACATATTTTAACCACAAAAGTTATATAATACCTTTCAATTTGCCTCCCAAAATTTAATAAGCATTTATCACCTCAAAAATAACTATGACTCTTTATAATATGCTAACCATTATGGTTATGTCAATTATGATTAAATAACACACTAACTTATAAATTTATCTAAACTGACCTCTGATACCAACTATAAGGCCTCAACCTTAAAAAATTATATAATCTTGAGTTAAATCAAGAATTCACATTGAGGATATTTTCAGGTTTTGAGTTTTAGGGAATTAGTCCATAAATATTACATATCAACTTGAATATTACATGTAGACACTACAACTCGGTACCCATTGTTTTTCATAAAATAAAAACTTTTAAAAAGAAACATGTCTAGTTCCATGTTTTAGATAACATGAATTTTCCTTGATCCCATCCTTGATCTTATTCCACTTTATGTCATGTGAAAAACATTTCAAAAACATGGGAAGAGAAAAAAAGCTCAGTAAGGGATTCACAAAGATAGAAAACTATTAGGTTTTCAAAAGAAAAAGTAAGCCATGAATACTTTATCATAAGTAATAATTTTAACCTTTATGAATTAGTAAATACTCTTTACTGAATAAAAGATCATTGCTTACCCTTTTTTAAACAAAAGAGTACCATAAAACCCATAGAAAGCACACATAACATATAAAGGTAACTTGGAACATAAGCATACTTATATGGAATAACCATATGATTGACTTCAACACATATCACTAAATGGAATAGCCATACGACTGACTTCTATACCCAATGCAGTGGAAGTTATAATGTAACCACCCATCCTAGTTTATCACAACACCACCTATCATTTGGTTTATCAGGTAACCACTTGTCAAATGTCCAAGTACCATTATAAATTTATAACACATAAAATACTGCAAATATAAACATTTCACTAATAACATTTCATTTTGAATCACAAGATATAATTTTAATATATTGAAATAACCAATCCATTTCAAAAAACATTTTTAATACAAAAACACCCAAAAAACAGAATAAGGAATTTCTTTTCCTTAAAAAACATTAAGGCTTATAGAGGAAGCCAACTAACGATTACGTCGGTGGAGAGGGCATTGTCACCGCAAATGTTAAAAAAATTCCTTTTGTTGTTTAGTAAAATGATTTGTAAAAAAATATTCCCTTTGAATGAAATTAAAAGTTAAAGGAGATTACTATATACCGTATAAAAGAAGAAGGTGTATATTATCAAAACATGCCTCAATGAAAGGAGATTGATATGAAGAACCTTACAAAGATCGTACTAATAGATTTAAGGATAAATAATTGACATAATTATGCATGAAAAATATAAATACACGCAATATAAGTGGATATAAAGTGAATTAAATCATAGATCATTGACACATATTTATATCATGTCATAATCAAGAAGTATAAGTTTAACCCAAAGAATTTAAATTGGATTAAGAAGTTCCCTTATAAAAATTTGATAGCCTAAAGACATAAATTTAATATTCATAAAATGAGTTGATGATAGGGAAAATGTTATCTTATCAATTGGACAAAAAATTTACAGTAATAAGGATTTAGATGAACATATCCCAATATTAAAAAAACAAAAAAAAGATGTCTTTTAAAAAGAGGAGGGTGAAAGGTTCCCATACCAATTTGGTAACTTATGAAACATACACACCATGAAACAAGTTTCATAGAATTAATATTAAAATACCCATAAATTAAACTATATTACCCAATGAATACAATAATGGGCAGTACATACACCACACAAAATGAAATAGTGGAAAATATAGCCTTAATCTCATGAGAATAAAAAGTGAGATGAAAACCCCTTACCACATTGTAATCAATCAAGTATTATGACCAAAAGTTAATAACCACAAAATGAATCACAAAATAAAATGAATATAAATAGAATCATGATAATATATATCAAATTTAAGTACACAATACAACACATGAAATAAGTAAGTGGAGAACAATGGAAATCTAACAGAATTAATACTGAGAAAAGAAACCCCTTACATCGTGTTCGACTTGACTCGTATGTTCCGTGTTATTTATGAATAATAAAATTTATTTAAGTTATACTTCCTTAATGACCATTTTCAAGTTTATTATTCCTTTTATATCACTTATTACCTTTCTATGACAATTAGTTAATTATTTGAGTTTATATCAGAAATTTTGTCGATGTTCAAAACTTTAGTAAAAAATGAACTTGTTATAATTACAAATTGTCTATGTGGTAAAAAGTACATTATCTATAGAATTATGTTCATGATTTAGATATCATATAAATAATATATATCCATTTTATATGTATTTATAATAGTCCATAACATTTGGACATAAGAAATGAAATGCACTATTCATGGAGATGGTAAGCTGTACGTACGCATGAACGCTACTTTCATTTCTTTTTTTTTAATTTTTAAAGACATGAAAAAAATGATACATAATTATATTATAATTAAAGATTAATATAATAATTTATATATGCTACATATGTTCATCAACACCATCCTTTATACATTCCATGTATGGTATGGACGACTCATATCACTTTGAGGGGGCGGTAGTCTACATTTTCTCAAAAGAAATTATCATATTTACCCATTATGGAAACCATAAAAGTATGATATAAATGAAAAATAAATAAGTATAGAGAAAATATAAATATAATATATAACAAATACAAATATATTTCCATATTAATTTCTACCATAATAGGTGGTAGGTGAAGATTTAACAATCATCATTTTGTGAGGCAGTAGTTCTCTATCCACAGAATCAATATGTTTTTACCCATTAGATGGAGGTGTGTGTAAGTGTAGTTAAAATAATTCTCATAACAACAACATAATATATTGATGATACTACTGTTGTTATAAAAGAAAGTAATAAAAAGATATTAGGGGGGTTGGAGGAGTAAAATAAATCAAAATAACTTAAGTGAAGACGCTACCTTTAAATCGGGTAAGTCCCGTTGGTTTGAACCAAAAGGATTTTTTGAAGTGACTTCTGACTAAGGTAAGGCTTCTAAGTAGAATAGTGGGATCTTTAGAGATTATTTGGGAAAATTTTGGACGATCCAAGTGGCTTGATAGGTGTGAGTAATGGGTTAGAGGTGAGGGATTTTTATAAGGGAGAGGATGAGCTCTTTTGGAAAGTATGAAAATATTATATTATTATATAATTATTTTCGGTTTCTAAAGGTCAAAAACTTATAAAAGTATAATATTAAATGACTATTGTTCTAAATAAAATTATTTAATAAGAATTATACAAGTTTTTTATATTTTTTTAATTTTTATAATCTAATTTATTTAAATCATTCATTAATGAGGTAAACACTACATCATTATTGTGTCATTAGTAATTTTATTTATATGATGTCTAAAAATTATAAATAAAATTTTATGATGTAGGAAATAATTTTATATTTCTAATAAATATTTATAGTCCAAGAGATAACTTATATAACCTCATATAAAAATTGATTTACTAAAAGATATACGTTTGAGACATTTTTGTCTTTACTTTAAATTAATCAATATAAAGTGTCATTATTACTCCTAAGTGACTCCATGGGGTCGTAAAATCTACCCAAGTATTGTATTGGTCAGACATGACTCATAAAATAAGGTTAGGACAAGTGTAAAGGTAATTTTATATTATTATAATATTATTTTTACCTTGAATTACCCTATTTACCTTTTACCGTGGTAAATAAAAGTCAAAAGTTACTATTTACAAAAAATTATAATAATATTATTGAACAAAATTTTACTTACTGATAACAACCATGTATGTAATATTTTCTAAATTCAATTCACAGATGTGGTAAAAGTTCATTTAAATGAAAAATTCGGTTTTTTAACCACTACTCATTGGTTTCACTATTCATCAAAAAACTGAAGTTTTTCAGAAAAACACCAATAATTCTGCCTAAGATATATTTGATATTCCGAATTGAAATATGATGAGTATTTTACCAAATTAAAAACATATAATTTTCATTTATTAATTTAAAATTAATTCCCGTTGTCAAAACAAAAAGTGTGTTTTTACGAAATAATAATTATCAACAGATTGACACTTGTTTATGTCCTATTTCATAGTGAAATTACTTCCAATGACCAAAATTGGAATAAATGGTAAAAAAATAATATAATTAAACTTTAAAACCAATTTAAAAGATAATATATCCATATAAATAAATTATATTAAAAGGCAGTTTTGAATTAAAATACAGTAATTTTCACTATTCATTAAAAAATGAATTTTATCAAAAAAATACCAAAAATTTACCCAAAGTAAATTTTTATGTCCCGATTCTAAAGAAGAAATTTATTTTGTTGAATAGAACATATAAAAGTGACCAAAACTAAATTTAAATAGGGTTCCGCATCAAAAGGCGATAAATCAACCTTTTAAACAAAATTAGAGTATTTATGCATGAAATTAGATTCATTCACATTTAAAGCCTCTAACTTTTATTGGATAAATGTAAAAACATTTAACAAACATGTGTGATCATAGTGTGGTATGTTCTATTCATTCATGCTAATACAACGACTAGACGTTAACTACCATTTAAAATAATATTATATTATTATTTTTCAGTATGACTCAACATTGTGTGCAATATTAGACTTCAGAGAAACCCATTGTTGTGTTTCGGGTACGCCATAAAACATATCATCTCCTTTAAAGTAAAATTGATATTTAATTCACCAATATTAATAAATATGAAAAAATGCTATATTTTTTATTTACCTAGAATGTTACACTTACTGTGGGACAAAACAATAAATTTCTAGTGATAAATCATGAATCTAGACAGACTAGAATAAGTACATTACCTAAAGAGAATGAAACTATATATAATCAAGGTTATTGAAAGAATTAATGAATATGAGGCCAAATAAAATCATCTACTTGAGGGGGTCATACACCAAATGAGAATAGGAAAGGGAGCCACCATAAGTGGGAAAAATAATGAAAAACCAAAACTAAATAAAATATATAATGATGATAATGAATTTTATCAGTGTTTAATGAAGGGGAAATTGTCACATAACAATCATACATTAAAAAATCTTGGTGATCTATATAAACAATAAATTAAAGAAAAAGAAATGGTCGTTGAAGCAAATTTTACGGACTAGGTTGTCATGAACCAAACTCCTCGATCCATGAACCTAATCATGTAACCCCATGAGTCTCCTTTGATACAATGGGTTCCTTCCCAACACACCATAGTATATCAACCATCAGGGTTACTTATCATACTAATGAGTATCCCCATAATCCAACACATATTCCTTTAGTGTGTTTTGTCCTCACTCACACATACCATAGGAAACTTCCCACGAGGTCACCCATCCCAACTCCACTCTAAGGCATGAATTCTTAACCGTGTAGTTCTAATCAGGTTGGTTCCCGAAAAAAAATGTACACCTTGTTGACACTGATAGTAATATTTAGTCTTTTAACCCTTTAAATTTATGGTGTGTTACATTCTCCCTCCATTTAGAGTATAATGGTCTCATTGTGAACCCCACATTTTAACCTAGGTAGTGACTCTGCACTTTTGGCTCCTTACCATTATAATGACATTGTAACAATTAGTCCTATCTAAAATCCTAGAAACCCCATCGGTCCTTCCATACACCACCAGTTCCCCTAAAAACACATATTTTACCTCCTTAAGGCCCACCCACATGATCAAATGGATCATCATTCAATAAAAAACAAGGAAATGAGATCCAAGAATCAATTTTGATTTTAAATAGAAATATTTAACTAGAATTATTAAGAGACACAAAAAAAGACTAGGTTTTAGTCACTTTTAATCCAAAGAGACACATTACTTGACCACCTATGATAAATTTAGCATTTTAAGGATGAGTGATGGATATGTACTTTCTCAAAACCTACCCCTTATGTCCCCACATTCACATTTACTATCTTCTAAGATATCCTATGACTCATGTCGAAAATGGAAACAAACCAACCCCCTTTTGATAACAATTTGCTACAAACCAACTCAGATTACTCAACTAAATGGGACTTGAGTAATCCTACAACATGACCTGAATTAAATTTCTGATCCCCATGGGTTGGTGACATGTTTCTATGCATCAAAAAAACCTTTGGAATTTTCTTTCCATAGAATAACTTATAACAGTATAATAAGAACAAGAATAATTTCAGTAGGCCAATACATGTCCATAATGAAAAACAACAAAAGTAAGTAAAATAGGAGTAAAAAAACCAAAAAATCAAGGAAAGGTACAAATATAGAAAAAACAAATCTTGATGTGACATTTAGTCACCATCAGACACCCAAACCCATGCTAATGAACAAACCCGCCGCTACCTTTCAGTGAAATTAACTTAACTAAATCATATAAAACAAGATCCATATACACCCAAAGGTGTATGTAGTATGTGAGAAAAACAATCCTAGTAGGATTACAATAAGCGTTTCATAGGAGTAATTTATAAAATATTTTTTTCTCATGTAAATAATTAAAAGGAATGAGATACAATTTTACACACACTGCCACAAATCAGCCCACCTAGTGCACATATTACCAGAGAAGAATAGGTATAGGGGGTAAGAGTTCATACCTAAGGATGGATACCTGCGTCATTGTTGATCATAGATGAGTTTATCATATCAAAATCATTTAAAGGGTATTTCATATTTTAAACAATACAAATCATTTTTTAAAATCATTTTGGTTAACAACTCAAAAGGGTAAATCTATTTTCAAATTCATTACCAAAACCACCACATTTTATCAAATCATTTTTTCAGACTTTAACTAATTTTAGAAAAAAAATTCATGGAATAAGAATTTAATGATTGTAAGATAAATCCATTCCATGAAACCACCTACCTAGAAATAGATGGAAAATAAACAATCATCCAAGGTCCCCAAGATAAGAATAACCATGAACTATAGGGATTGAGGAAGGATCCCAAACCACGAAATCATAATAAATAATTCCCAAATTATAAATTTCAAGAACATATAAAACTAAATGAACCAATTGACTCTATAATTCTCAAAAAACAAACCAAGAGGATTGGAGATCTGGACAAGAACCACCAATTCCATGATAGATCTAAAAGCAATACAATTAGAAACCCATATCCAAAAAACTACTTTTTTTTTGTTATGGTCCAACCATAGAGAGAAAGATGAGAGATATAGGGAAGAAGAAGATCCAAGACCAAATCATAGTTAAAGACACCAAGGGATAAGAAGGAAAAACCACCAACCAACACCGTGTATAAAAATAATTAATCCCAATACATAATGTAATTTCATACATAACTACAACTATTAAAAATAAAAAAATTGAAATAACCAAAATTAAATCCTTAGTAGTGAAAATGAAGATATAATAGATCCTAAATAAATCATCAAGTAAGTACAGTACTTATTAATATCCAACTATCTCTTTCTGATATGAAAAATAGTGTATATATACATAGGGTGAGCATAAATGTATACTTTGTTGGATCCTCCCTGAAACCTATCATGTATAAATGTGAAAGAAGCATACTAAATACCAATGGTTAAACAAATGAAACCAAATGACCATCTAAACATGAAATACTATTAGCCCATTCTCACCATGGCTCACTCACCAAGTATCATATAGAATGAAACCATTCTATATCAAAAGACTCTATATAAATGATGGTACCCTGCTTCCACTTCCACACTGGTTTTTTTCTCTCAGATACCAATGATACAAATCGTATACCCATACCTCCTAGAAGTCCTCTTGAACCTCATACAATGGTATCTCATTCACTCCACACCCCATGCAGCCCGACACATCCTCATCCTCATTATATCCAAATAGTAACCAAGTGTATTCCTGGAAGCCACTATAGGTCATGTCAATGTATTATACCTTAATCCATCATAGTCATTTCACATACACCCATGGGAAGCCAAATACATGATTCTAAGATACAATTATATATTATTACCTCAAGATGTTATAACACACATGAAAATGTATAGTAAAACCGAGATCCATCATAGTCTAGGTAAAAAGACACACAAAATCCATGGCCATTATAACATGGGATAGGCCTATACCATACTATAGGTTAATAGAGAGTGGGGGAGAAGGATATGCTAGCCATCCATCCCTCATTAGCCAGGATGTCAGAGAAAACACCCCCTAAACATTTGGGTGTATTCTGGCTTAAAGACATGGGTGGTGAAGCATATGGAATCAAAAAATATAAAGAAATATCTCACACAACCACACTAAAGGAAACTACTTACTCTAGTGCTGATAATGATGCCACTTTATCTGTTCTTTTCCTAGCATTGATAAAAGAAATAATGAAGAAATTAATTTCTATAAACATATTTATATATTTTTAAATAAAATTTATATTACAATAAGTATATATATAATATAAATATGATTTATATAACATTTAAATAAAAAATGTTATCAATATTATTTTAAAAAAATTTATTTATATAAAATTAACATATTTGTATTAAAATATTAATATTCTAAATATTATATTTATATACCCAAATTACACAAAATATATAAACAATATAAATATGATATATTAATATATAATTAATTTATGCATTTATATAAATATAAATTAATATATTTTAAAATATATATGTGATATTTGAATTTATATATTTATATCCACATACTAAATAACTCGAATATGTATCTCTAAGCTTATGTATGTATGTCTATGTTTATGAGTGTATATGTATATGCATGCATGTGTTGTGTTGTGTTAAATGTGTGTCTCTTGTGTATGTGTATATGTATGTTTATGTCTGCACGTGTGTCGGTATGTGTTAGTATATATGCATTTATGTGTATGTGCACACGTGTATGTGGGTTTACATATATCGATGTGTATGTGTCTGTGTATGTATATGAGATGTGTATATGTGTATGTATGTCATGTGCTATTCATATTTAATATTATTTCCCACTTAATATATATATATATTTTCATTTTTGATATTTATTAATTTTTAATATTTTTATAATTTTTTTTTAAAATTATACATATTTATTTACTAAGTTCTTATATTTTTAACATGCTTTTCATTTATATGATTAGTATTTCTCCAATTTTATTTATTAAAAAATAATATTTTTAAAATATTTAAAAAATATATAATTAATTTATTTAAAGGTATTTTTTTATATTTTCTATATTTTTTTGTACTTGTTAACAATTTTTATAGTTAACCTTATCAATTCATTTCTTTTAATTAATTTTTTTATCTATTAACTTTCATTTATTCATTTTAATATTCTTTGATTTAATTCTACTTATAAATTTTTAATATTTGTAAATTTTTATATTTTTTGGACTTTAGTCATTTAATAATATTATTTATACATTAATATATAATATTTTCAATATGTTTTTAATTAATATGATAAATATTGATATGTTTTTATTAAGTATTGGAATTTAAAATATGTTTCAAATATATATAATTTATTTATTTAAATGCATTTTTTAATAATTTTTCAATTTAAATAATTAATATTTTTTATAATTAATTTAATTTAATTTATTCAATTTTATTTTTATTTCATTTATATTTTTTTTATTTAGTAATTTTTAATATTTTTGGCATTTATTCATTTTATAAATTTTATATATATTTATTTACTATGTTTTAATATTTTTAAAATGTTTATAATTTATATGATTAATATATATTCAATTTTATTTATTTAGTTTTATTTTTTTTAATATGATTGAATATTATATAATTGATTCTTATGAATGATTTATAATTTTAATATTTTGGTATAGTCAATCTAATTCATTTTAAATAATTTTATAATTTATATAATTATTATTATCTATTTATTCATATTTAAATGTTTATAATTCATCTAGTTAATGTCATGAATTTATCTTTTTGAATATTTTTTCGAATTTATTTTTTCAATTTTATCATTCATTCATTTTATATTATTGATTCATTTTTAATATTTATTATTTTTTAATATTTTTGGAACTTATTCAATTTTTAATATTTATTTATACATAATTTTTTATTATGTTTTTATATTTTTAATATTTTTATAATTTATATGATTAGTATTTATTAAATTATATTTATTATCTTTCAATATTTTACAAATATTTGAAATTTATATAATTAATTTATTTAAATTCATTTTCTAATATTTTCTTCATTTTTTATGTTCTTTAAACCTAATGAAGTTAATATTATAAAGTATACATAATTATTTACAAAATTTTAATATTCTCAGTATTTTTCTAATTTATATTAATAATATTCATTCAATTTTCTTTATTATGTTTTAGTATTTTTAAAATGTTTGAAATATTTATAATTAATTTATTTATATGCATTTATTAATATTTTCTTCATTTTTTGTATGTGATTTCAATTCATACAATTAATCTTACAAACTCATTTTTAAAATTGTTTTGTTATCTATTAAATATTATTTATTCATTTTTAATATCCTTTCATTAATATTATTTATTCATTTTTAATATTTATTATTTTTAATATTTTTTGGAATTTAATATTTTTTTATTATTTATTTACTATGTTTTAATATTTTCAATATGTATTGAAATTCATTTTAATATATATTTATTTTTATTTGTTTAATAATTTTTATAATTAATAAAATTTATCCATTTTTAATATTTTTTTATGTCTAATCATTTTTAATTATTCAATTTCACTCATTTTTACTATTCATGCATTTAAGATTATATATTCATTAATAATATTAGTTATTTTTACTTTTTTTATGATTTATTCATTTTTAATATATATTCATTTAACATTTTTTTATTTTAAATGGTTTTTATCATCGCTTTAAAAAAAGAACAGATAAACATTAATTTTTCAATTCTACAATATAAAGCACTAAAAAAATATATCTTTATCAACTCTAAAATTCCAGCACAGATAAAATAGGTCTTTATCAGTGCTTCTTTAGAACTAATAATGATATATCTTTATTTGTGATAAAAAAGGGATAATAAATATAGGTTTTATCAGTGCTTATTATTTTAGCACTAATAAAACCTATCTTTTCCAGTGCTTTTTGGAAAGTGCTGATAAAACCCATCTCGATCTTTTAAATTCAACCATAATAGAACTCATTTATTTTTCTCTATTCAAGCTCTCGTGAAAGTTAACCTCTGTCATAGATCCCCCTAAAACTACTCAGACAAATCGGCCACCTCAAAACCTAGGCTATGTGATTATTTTTACTCCTCTTTATTTGACATTATGCCCCAACGAATTCACTACTCAGAAGTGTCTACCCCTTTTCCCTCTCTCTATATAGGTATGAAAAATCTCATCTCCCACCGAATCTATAAACATATATTTATCCCCTTTAGTATATTTCTCCGAATCATCATCTCAACATTCTTCTCCCACAGATTGGAAATATTTACCTAAAAAACTTCATCACTTTTTTGAATATCAAAGTGTAACTACTCTGACCATTTCATTTTTATAAAGGGTCTACATCTTTTTTTTGTTTTCACTATGTATGTCTGAGGACATGGGATGCATTTTCACTTCTCTATAACTCATTAACCCACTGTGAATTTTTAGTTTTGTACTTGGTTTATGATTCAACATGTTTGAGGAAACATACAAAAATATACCAATACTTCTTATATATATATCATCAGAAGATATATTGTTTTTTATCATGAAATTTTGAAGAAATATAAAAAAATAATTTTATTTTAATGGATTGTTTTGAAACTAAGTTTATTCCATACAAAAAATCCATGATTCAACAGAACAATAGAAATTATATCCTTCTCATCAAAGTAATTAACTCTCATTAGGTTAAAAAACAAATAAATTCATAAATTATATAAAGATAATGTGCATGTTGTAAAACTCAGGTGATTGTCAATTGTATCATTACTTGTATTTAAATTCCTATGATTTGAATAAAATTCACAATATATTATTGGTTTAATATTATCAAATACAAGTAGTATATGTTTAAAATGATGCAATGGCATACAAAATCCCACACTACGATTGGCATTTTCTTTACCCAAACCGCTAACCTCATGTTCATTTAAAAATTACTTCTTGTAAGAATTATAATAAATGTGAGTGTGCACAATATAAAGTTTTAGATAATTGATAATCAAGTTAATTCAACTTACTTTTCATTTTTCGTTCCCTAGTTCTATAAATTCTTCCTCATAGTAGTTGATTCCCCTTGCTGAAACCATTGAGGAATACTTTAACTTTCATTTCAACCGTGGTTCAAATTAGTAAGTTGGTCTTTCTTTATAGTGAATTATTTCTCTTGGTTCCAATTTTATTCATTTTGACCACAATTGGATTTATTTATGTAATCATTTCCATCTATTTTTCTTGTTGACTTTATCTATTCATCCCATTGAGATAAAACTATAGTTTTATTTAAACCATGGTCCCAATTATGGGGATTCCCAAAATTATCTTTAAAGATCTACTCAGATTGTCTTTCACTCCTTAAATTGAAATCATGAACAATATTCAAAACATCCATATCTACTTCTATCTTGTATAAAACATTCTTAAAATTTTCACTATGACACTTTTTCAGAGTTTATTCTCTTTTTTAGTTCCACTGAGGTTGAGTTCTATTTTTAGGTTATCCCAATTAGTTGGGCTTTTACTCTAGTCATAGCTTGAGATGAGGCATTCTATTGATTTGAATGGGACAGTTATTCAACTTGTGTTGAAGTTTATTTTCTCTTCTGATTCTAATTAGATTATTCTTAAGTTTTTATATTAGCTTAAGAACCATAGCATGATACCTATATTTCATTAGATTTAAATTCAATATTTTCTTTAAACATTGTGTTCTCAAGACCATGTGATCGAGCCGTATTAACATTTTCATCCTCTAAAAAAATATCAACTTCAGATCCCCATCACCCTATCACTAAAAACCACCTAGACCATTAAATAACAAGCGAAGAAATGAATAAACATCAAATCTACCCTCTTATTATACTCCCACCTTCAAAAGTCATAGAAAATATCCTTGAAATCTATGTTTTTCAATAGATTAAAAGTTAATTATATTATTGTTAACTTTATAAATAACACATATTCCTTTCCTTTAATGATTTTTCACCACCAAAATAAAATCCCAATATGAATTATTCGACTCTTATTATCTTAGAAAAATGACTTTTTATAACTTAAATTATTCATTATGAATGAAATTTTATGGGTTTTAAGATCATACATTCTATGAATTTATTTATTTTGTTAAATATTAATATTACATAATCAAATAGAATAGATATTACATGAAAATGTATAGATACCAATCTTACGAAAAAAGACTATGATAATAGGGTGAAAGAGTTCATCATGTTTGAAAAAGGTCATACATACGACCCTTCTCAAATCCATTTTCTATGTTTACGATACTCTTATTCAAGACTAATTTGTCCAGAGAGGTTGGAAGACCACTTGATCTGTTAAACAATAGATCGAAGTTATAAATGTTGGATTAAACACATAGGGAAACTGAATACAACTAGTGGTTGGGATAACACCAGATTTTATGGATCAATTTATATGATTATCGTCATGAACAATAATGAAGACCATATCAATGATATTGTTACATGTGTGAATGATGATTAAGATCATATTAAATAAATGAAAATGATAATTTAAGATGAACTTTATGATCATCAAAAACCATTTAAGAAGTTAAATACTTACACAAAGGCACCATTGTATGCTGGTTATAGTAAATATACATCATTTTCAGACATACTGAAGATATATAATGTAAAACCTCAAAACGAATATAGTGACACCATATTAACTAGACTGCTTTCTTTCTTGAATGATATTAGCCCATAATATAATATGTTTCCTTCCAATTATCTAATGATAAATGAATAATATGTTCAATAGGCATGATCTCAAAAAGTATACATTCCTATCCAAATGCTTTTATACTATTTCTCAAGGACTATGAATTAGTTAAAACATTCATAAAGTGTGGTGTACCTTGATATAAGAAAGATGAATAAGGTCCTTATAAAATTTCATGTAAATTTCCAATAATTCCATGGTTTAGTTGCATATATGGATGTATGGAGATTATAAGGCAATTTACATGGCATGAAAATACAAGAAATAAGGATGGGAAACTTCATCACCCAAAAAAATATCTTCAATGAAAGAAAATTCATCACAAGTATACTAAATTTGGAAATGAGATGAGAATACGTTGACTTCTTTTATCTATAGATGGAGTGAATCCTTTTTAGTATTCAAAGATTAACTCTTATTACATAGATAGTTATTTTGGTAAATTAAAACTTTCCACCATGGTTATGAATGAAGTAGAAATAAATTATGTTATCTCTACTTATATCAGGACCAAAACAACCAGGTAATGATATTGATGTTTGTTTGGCTCCATTAATTGAAGATTTAAAATTATTATGAAATTTAGGTGTTATGTTTTTTGATTCTAATTTAAATGAATATTTTACATTGAGATCCATATTGTACAGGACAATAAATGAAATTCCTACTTATGGAAATTTTTTAGGATAAAAAATTAAAGTAAATTAAGTGTGCCCCATATTTGAATAAGGTACACACTCAATTAGGTTAAAACATTCAATAAAGACTGTGTTTCTTGGGAATCATAGATTTCTACCTTGACAACATAAATACCAATCATGGATGAAATCATTCGATAAGAGTTTAGAATATTGAAGAGCATCATCACCTATAATATATGATCAATTATTCAATAATGTAAAAGACATGGATATTGATTTTAGTATTCTTTTTTTGAAAACACTTATAAACATCAGTTGGAAAAAGTTATCAGTTTTTTAATTATAATACTAGAACTATTTGTATGTCATAAAATTTCTTTATGCCATGAATGAGAAAAAATTCATGTTATGGTGTCACTAGAATGTTACTAATGCACTTGAAAAAACAAAATATTTAATTAAGGCTAGGTTGAACATGATTGAACGTGGGACATGGGAAGAGTTGGTTTCAAGGAAGGGTGAAAGATGAACTTTTATTCCTCTATATTCATGCAAAATTTCTAGGAAAATGAGATATGAGTTTTCAAATTCTTTAATGATTTAAATGTTACTAAAGGTTATTCCTCAAATATGAAGAATATCACATTAATGATCAATTTAATGTTAAAGGGCATTAAATAACATGAATTTCATGTTTCAATGAAAGAACGAGTTCCTGCCGATTTATGTTGTATTTTTCCTTATAATTTCAATCACACATTAAAATTTTTTTGTTTCTTTTTCAAATATATTTGCAGTAAAGTTACAGAAATGGAGAAATTTATAACTATAGAAAAGAAAATTAATACCATATTATGTGAATTAGAAATGTTCTTACCATTATAATTATTTTAAATGATGGCTTAGTTGATGATTAACTTGGTTAAAAGCTTCAGTTATGTGGTCCTATAAATTATAAATGGATGCACCCCATTGAAAAAATATGATGATTTTGAAAGTGTATGTCAGAAATCAAATTATGCCAAAAGGTTGTATTGTAGAGTAATATGTTGCTGATGAAGCTATTCAATTCTGTACCGAGTACCTATCAGGTGTGGGAATCATTGGTCCACTAAAATCACATGACACCAAAAAGTTTGTGGGTTATGGAATTTATGGAATATATTTTTTCATAATTACAATTATTGAGTTGGAGTAGGATCACCTTTACCCCAAATAGCCTGAAGGCCTTATTTTTATTCTATTATGGATAACCCCCCTTTAAAGGGTTGAAGGGGAACCCGTACATGACCCATAGGACCAATTCACAAGGACCAACTTGACCTGAAGAGTAGGATCACCTTTACTTTTTTCATAACAATTTAGAAGTGTCACAATATGTTGAAACCAACAAAGTAATTATTAGGTTTTTTCATCCATAAAGGGTTGAGATATGGATATCAAATTCATATAATTGATAGTTTATTGGATGGTTTTGGGGCAATATTTTTAGGAGTCAACTAAAAATCTAGATTCAATTTTAGAGCATCTTTGATGGAAATACAGAGGACCAAGTGTTCATGTATTATCTTATAATTTTCATGTAATTAATGGTTATACATTATATAAAAAGAAACATGATAAATGCAGTACCATTCAAAATAATAGACTTACACTTGTGGATGAAGTGATTCTTGTATATGATACTAAGGATATAAATCCAATTTAAGAAAATATTTCATACTTTGGAATAATCAAAAAAATATGGGTGTTATATTATAAAACATTCTAAGTGTTACTTTTTCAATGAACGCATGTTGTTAAGAGTTTAGTCAAAATATATGAATTAGGATTCATGAAACTAGATTTCAATAAGTAAGGGTTCAAAGACTAACTGTTTATAATGGAATCATAAGCAGTATTTGTATTTTATGCTCTAGATCTCACAAATAGAAAGTGGTCAATTTTTCTATTATCGACTAAAAATAATGAAGGTTTAGATTTTAACTCTATAGAGGATGACCCTTCATTGGGATGTCATAATCATTTCAATGTGGTCCTAATATAGATAGGGTCCTCTATTTCAGAGGAGACCATAATGAGGGTATTTAGATACCTGATAGAGGGGTCAAATCCCTTTAACGAGTAAAGAAATATGAAAGTTCAATAATGAAGTTATATATATTTTTTAATATACATTATGCTAACTCATATTATTATTTACTCACTATTGCATTTATGTAATCTAAATTAAATGTTCATATACTTTGGTAGATAATTTCTTTTATATGTTGAATCTCTCAATCATAAGGAATAATTGGTTTTTGAACATGTTGGGGCTCTCAATGTAGAGGAACAAGTTTATACACATGTTGACGCTACCAATACAGAGGATCAACATGTTGAAAATGTTGAAGCTAAGAAAATGGTAGAAGGTTAATAACTTGTTTCCTTGAAAAAAGGAGTGTTAGACTGTGGAAATGTTAAAAAAAATATTAAGATGAGAAATAGAGGCATCAAATTCAAGGTTGGATGGAATTCACATAACCAACCTATTAACCCCAAAAAATCCATTTTCCTTAGTTATGTTGGTATCAACACTTAAATTCTCATTCCTATTGATGTTGATACCTGAAATAATTTTGTTCAAGTGATTAAAGATCCAATTTGGGATGAAATTAGGATAACATTATTATATAATTTCTTTATTATACTAAAAAAATAATGAAATATTTATTTACACTTCATCATCCTTTGAGAGTTTATTTATATAAAGATGAATGACAAATTAAATTTGTAATAATGCTCACTGGAAGGGTTCATAGATGATTTTGGAAAATTCTTAAAATGTATAATATTAGGGATGCAGAAGGAAAAATAAACCCACACCCACCATAGATGTATACACACATGATAAAACAATAATTATTGAATGAATTTATCAGTCATCAGAGGATAAATATTTTTAGTTACACGATGATTGGTAAGACATCACTTGAAAATATAGTATTAATCACTTTGATTTAGAATTGTTTATTTATGAAACAAAAACCGAGTGATGAAAATAAAAAGTGTGCAACAAAAACCATCATACCCCTATCTTAAATCAATTATGGGCAAAACTTCACTTGAAAAAATGGTATGTATTTTAAATATATAGAAATAATTTAATTTTACATGAAACAAATACATAATTATAGTCCATTATCTATATGCATATTGATGAATAAAAATACAGATACACTTCCTTCCCCTATCATGTTCTATGGAATAAGGCATGTGTAAATAAATACAAGATAATAATAGATGAAAAAAGAATAAAACTTTGGGAACATGTGTAAGTATGACATAATAATCTTTCCTTGTTATTTAAATTGGTATTATATAACAATGATGAATTATTTTACTTTATTTTATATCTATTTTATAAACATGAATCATTATCATATGTACTTGATGAATGACTACTATAAATGACCTTGATATATCCAGAATAATATAGTTGTGTTAGAGGTGTGGGTTTTAGGGTGTCACCCAAAACATATTTTCAGAAAAGAAAATCAGAGGGGGATAAAGGTAAAAAAATTGATGATATACAGACATGATTAGAATCTCTAGAATAAAAATTTAAGTGATAGTTTGATTTATTACAGAATGTTATATGAAAGAATCAATCAAAATAATCAACAAAACTATAACCACTACATGAAGATCCCCCACCCCACCAGATTTGAGGTGAGCCAATCCCCTCAAAGATCTTCCTTATAAGTGGTAATCAATTTTTTTCACAACCATTTATATAAAATTTGAATCAAGAAGACATTAAAACCTTTCTTATATCGATATTCAATAGGGTGAATGTGAGTGTGATTTATATCTATAGCACCCCCATCGCCTTATTATAAGGGGTATAATGTACAATATCCTTGGATATATTATACACAACAATGAAATTCCAAATTGTTGTGTGAAAGTGGGAATTAACATAGCTCAAAATTAGATCACTTAACTACATGTTCCTCTTGATGATCTAGATGTTAATATGTTTGATATTACTATTGGAACTTTCATATCAAGGCCACTTGATCTTGTAAAAATACATATCAACAAGGAGGTATTCCTTTACAATTTTTTTATGAAAGATTGTTAACAATTAATGAAAAAAGGCCTAAAACATTGAATGTTATTACAGATATATAAAGGGAAGGGGTGAACCTAAGGTTGAATCAAAATAATCTAATAGATCAACTAATCAATTGAAAAGACCTTTAGGAAGTACCTTTACCCTACCAGTTCAATTTACTCATTTACTAACATTACAATTACTTGCAGATACAACGTTTAAAAATGGTAATATGAACATAATTGATTGTGAATAAAAAATATTAGAGATTCCATTATAGACATTATTGGTCTTGATAATGTAAATGAAATCCTCAAGAATGAATGTCTAGGTGACTAAGTCTTTAATGTAACCATAAGGCATGACTTGATAATTTTGTTATCCAATAACCAATCTAATATGTTTATTACAGTTAGATACTCTTAATATTTTTTTCATGCATATATATCCGTACTATTTGATGGGGAAACCCCATTAATAAATATTTGGTCTCATTTTTCTTCACATCACTTATACACAGAAAATTCATTGGAAGACGCAAATTAATAAATAATAGTAGAAAAACTGGCTGTAATGTTTGAACAAAACATAAAGATGAAAAACTCTTATTAATACGGATGATGTAGGGATAACAATCTATAATTTAATCATATCAATATATTTTAATTCCTTTAATTACTAATTATTTTTTGTTTTTTATGTAGCATATGTTGCTCATTGAAATCAATTTGGATAATCTAAATATTTATTTTCTTGATTTAATGCATGGATCCCTAACAAATCTATCACATGTGATGTTTTTTTCAATTAGTAATACACTGCATGCAATAGTTTAAAAATAAAATTCAAGTTATATATTTTATATTACGTTTTAATGGAAATTTTATTATGATAGGTTAATGTTTAAATATCTTCAAATTCCTAAAATGAGGACTACCCATTAGGAAAAGAAAATATTTCACTATCAAGACATATATAAATACAAATTAATTATTTTTATCTAGGTTTTTTTATTTTTTGAAACAAACTAATTAAAAATATTGTGGTAATTACAATTTAAAATTTATGAAAGATATCTTATTCCATCAACAAAATATAAATCCTAAGAAGGTATTTCAAATGATAATTACAATTTCATTTAAAATATTTATCAATAAATTGTTCATTTATATTTTTCCAATACTACCAAATCGTTGAACAATAATCATATTCAAAATAGAAAAAAGATTTATTTATAAATAAATGGGTAGAATACATGATGTCAGAATGTATACGTACATCATGAAGAGTTGATTTCATACTATTTTCAAAGTTAAATTTTTCATAATTTTATCTATATTTTTTTGTCAATTTCCTCAAAATTTTTATCTAATATATATTTTAGTTAATTTCATTATCAAAACAAATTTCACATACTCAGAACTAATAAAATTCATTCATATTATTTTGATAATTTAGAAAAATGATCCTTAAGTCATTTGTGATGTGTAGAAATCAACCACACATCAATCTGATGTATGGTGTGACTGGTGTGACTCAAAGTGTGTTTTTTTATTTAAAATTGAAATTTTCATTCAAATCACACATCTCATACTCAAAACTAAGAACATTTATTTATATATTTTTGATACTTTATGAAAACAATCTAGAATTCATTTTTGATGTGTAGAATTCATCCACACCTCAATCTGATACACAATGTTCCTAGTATAACTTGAAGTGATTGTTATTAGTTTAAAATTAAAATTTTAGTTTAAAACATGTTACACTCACTAAAAACCAAGAAAAAACATTCAAATTGTCATGATGAATCAGGAAAATGACTCATAAGTCATTTGTGAGATGTAGGAATCAGTCACATATAAAAATGAAACATGATGTGACCAATATGACTAAAAGTGCATATTTTAAGTTTAAAATTATTTTTTATCATAATAAAGACAGGAAACATACAAAAAATAAATAAAACACGTTTATATTATTTCAATACTTTATAATAATTATCCTTTAGTCATTTTTGATGTGTAGGAATCAACCATAATTCAATCCCATACACGGTGTGCCTGATATGGCTTGAAGTGTATGCCACGAGTTTAAAATTAACATTTGATTTCCAAATGTGTTTAAGCCACTAAAAATAAATAAAAAATGCTTGTATTATCTTTATAATTTATTAAAAATATTCATATGTCATTTGGGATGTGTAAGAATCATTCTTATATTAACATACACATGATGTGACCAGTATGGCCCAAAGTGTGTGTTTTCTATTTAAAATGAAATTTTAGTAAATAATACAAGTGACATAGTCAAAACTAAGAAAAAAATTCATATAGTTTTTATAATTTAGGAAAGTTATCCTTATTTAATTTGTGATATGTAGGAATCAACTTCACCTCAATCTGATAGATGATGTGCCTAATATGACTTAAACTGTTTGTTATCTGTATAAACTTGATATTTTAGTTAAAAATATGTGTCACTCACTAAAAACTGAGAAAATAATATTGTATTATCTTGATACATTAGGAAAATAATTCATATGTATTTTCTGATTTGTAGTAATCATTCACATGTAAATCTAACACATGATGTGATCGGTACGACTCAGATATTCTATTTTTAGTTTAAATTGAAATTTTTGTAAAAAAGACACTCTATACACTAAAAAACAAGAAAAAAAATATCATTTAAATACATTAGTAAAATGACGATTATGTAATTTTTTATGTGTATTAATCAGCCTCATGTTAATCCGACACGTGATTTGAATGGTATGACTTTAAGTGTGTTTTTTTTTAAAAAATTGACATTTTAGTTCAAAACACACATCACCTACCGAAAAAAGAAAAGAAGACTCATTTGGATTGTTTGGAAAATTTAATACATCGATACATAAGTCATTTTGGATGTGTATAAATCAACCATACTTTAATTTGACACACAATGTTTTCAGTATGACCAAAAGTGTATGTTATCAGTTTAAAATTGACATTTTATTTCAAAACCTATTCCATTCGCTAAAAATAGAGAAAATGTGCTTGAATTTTATTGATACTTTAGAAAAATTATTCATTATTAATTTTTGATATGTATAAATTAGTTTCCCATAAAACAAACATAAAATGTGACCAGTATGAGTCAATGTGTGTGTTTTTAGTTTAAATTGACATTTCAGTAAAAAAGACACATGACATACTCAAAACTAATAAAAAATAGATAGATTATTTTGATAATTTAAGACAATTATCCTTAAGTCATTTTTGATGTGGAGGAATCAAAAACACATATATTTGACCCAAAGTGTGACCGATATGACTTTAAGTGTGTTTTTTTATTTATAATTGAAATTTTAGTTAAAATCACATGTTACATACTCAAAACTGAAAAAAACAGTCAAATTATTTAGATACATCCAAAAAAAATTCGTAAGCCCTCTTTAATGTACAAGAACCATCCACATCTCAGTTTGATAGATGGTGTGATTTATACTAATTAATGTGTGTGTTATTAGTCTAAAATTGATATTTTAGTTAAAAACTTGTTTCACTCACTGAAAACTAATAAAATATTCCTAGGTTGTCTTGATACATTAGAAAAAAAATTCATATGTCATTTATGATGTGTATGAATATATCGCATGTCAAACCAACATACGATGTGATCCGTATGAATCAATGTGTATTTTCCTATCAAATTTACATTCTATTATAAAATATATTTGCAACACTAAATACAGAGAAACCTCATTTTTGTTGTTTAAATACTTTAAGTGTTGGGAAAAAATCCCTCAAGGAAACATTGAATAATTTTTGGGTTGATTGTGTTTGTTGACAAAGAGGGTTTCCATGGCCAGTTGTGGTGTTAATGATATATTGTTGAAAATATATGTTGATAAAGAACCATGAAAAATGAATGTATGATCTATAGGTGACACAAAAAGAACATATACAAGGTTGCACCATTTTCCAGCATTTTCCAAATTCTTGGGCCTCAAAATCTGAAAATGGAGAAAGGTTATTTCAGTAAAGGAAGGTGCATGAAAGATCTGGAATGTGTTAAAAAGATTGGTTTTTCATGTAAGATTGAATTTTATTTAGAAACTTTCCTACAAGGCATGTTTTAGGATCATAACGTCGAAATAATGGAAAGGCATAGAGTGCACGAAAGATGGGGATTACACGAAAGAAGCATACACACCCAATGCGATGTCAAATTAGGTTTTGTTTGCATAGAGGCATGTTATGCAATGTGGGAATTATTCCAAGTAGGGTTTGGTGACACCTATAAATAAGAGGTGACCCCCCTCATTCGATAGATCCCACCACATAGAGATAATCCAAGCTCCGAATCACATAATAATTTTAAGAAAAGGGAGTCGTGAAAATGATTTTGAGTTGAATGAAAGATAAAGAAGTTGCACATAAAATTTGAGTTGTGCATAAGATTAAAGTTGCACAAAAGGGGTGTTTTTCTATAAAAGTGGAATCTTTTGCGTGAGAAATTTAAGTTACATGCATGATGCAGGATGGTTTGCGTGAAATATTTGAGGTTGCTTAGTAATACTGTGGTAAAGAGGTATTCATCAATGGATAAAAAGTGGGACATCAATAGAGAATCAATATATAGTGGGGGATGGATTCATTAGTGATAATGAAATGACCTATATGTCCATAAAAAATGGGTGGATCCTTTTTAGAGAACTGAGAAAAAGAAGAGGAAGAAGGTTATCCCTTCTATCGATAATGAAGCAGAGAGAGTGAGAAATCGAGAGTGACCCTTGGGAAAATAGTGAGCTGACCCTAAACTTTGTAAATGAAGTGAGCCTTGACATTGAAGTGATCTAGCTCAAACATTATTGGTAGTGATATTTTGTGGATTTGGTACATCGACACATCTCTGTTGTATTCTCCTTGGATACAACCCAATGAGTGTGAACCAAGTAAAAATATGTGTTCCTGTGTGTTTGTTTCATGAATTACATTCAAATAATCATCATCATAAAATAAATAAGGGATGAATAAGATCAACAATAACACATAAATGAAAAAGAAGTGACCCTTATAATAAAGAGGTCAAGATCTAGTGGATAGGGATAATATTGAAAATAATATCCACACCCTGATTCACCCCACTTCTCATGGTATCTAGGCCCCTTTTGCTTCTATAATTAAGATGATGATCCTTAATTCATTTGTGAAATGTGGGAATCAGCCACATCTCAATCCGATACGCAGTGTGCTCGATATGACTCACTGATTATGTTTTATGTTTAAAAATGAAATATCAGTTCAAAAGACAAACCATATACTTAAAACCAAGAAAAATCATTCAAACTATTTTGATACTTTAGGGAAACCATCCAAAGTGACTTTTGATGTGCGAGAATGTAACAGAACAACCTAAGTTAACCAGTCTAGTAACCCATGTTAGCTCATTACGGGGTAATATATAACAAAGATAGAAAACTAGTCACGTATATATGAAAAAAACATATAAGAAAAGTAATAAGAGGAAAAAATGAGATATACAACTAAAAAAATAGGATAAACTAGAACATAGGAAAAGTATATACCAACAAGTCTCCATGTGACTAAACAACATCTCCAAACCATCCAAAACTAAAAAAAGGCAAAAAGAGAAGCCAAAAAGCTAAAAAATTCCCTTTACTTTACTTGTGTCCTGTAAAAGAAGGTCTCTATCCACCCAAAGGAATAATTAGGGTTTTAGAATCAAATCCCATTAGGATACTACCAAATAATATAATAAAACTATAATACCAAGAATAAACATGGTATAGCATTAAAACCAAAAAGTTTTAGAATAATTTTTATCAATAAAATAATTTTAAAACATTTCTCAAAAATTCATTGGGTTTTATATAAATTTCATATCATTTTTTACAAATCTAGAAACATGCCAATAAAAAATGAAACAAGGTAATCATACATAAATATAAATAAACATGTGAGCCAATATCCCTGAAATAATATGTCATGTGATAAACTAGAAACAATAATTCACCTTCCATCCAGGATATAGCTTATGGGGAAATATGTACTAGAAACTCATGTACTTAAGAAAAATTCACTAGGACAGATCCAACTAATATCAAGTCATTCCATAATTTGTCAATATACAATAGGTTACCTCCTAGTGGTGTCACACACACTAAGGATACCCATATCTCTTTACCAATTCACCCAAGGTTCCCACTGTGCAAAGTTTGTCAATTTATGTTTTAAAAAACTTTCTCTCAATTTTATAAACAAACAGTTTCAAAGACAATCCATTCTACTTCAGGGTTTTAAAATCTTTTTTAAAAATCAAGGAAATTTCATTTTCCATGAGAAACATGATCCCATGCCATTTTCTATTTCGACACATGAAATTTCATTTAAAATATCAAGGAATCAATAATAGAAACAAATAATTAAAGAAATTAGAACACTTGGATAGATCCAAATACCTTAAGGACATAGAAAAACTCACCACATATCACAATGGCTAATAGAAACCAAGGGAAGAACATTTAGAAAGCATTACACATCATGAATCTGAAAAAGATAAAAAAACCCTATCTGATCACAAAGATGCATACAAAACATAGCCGTAACCAAAACCAAAGGACCAAGAAGGAAACATACATATAGAAGATTAAATATAACCCCAATGGTAATCAATCACTAAAAAAATTGATCCAGATGAAAGGAAGTCTCCCAAAATCACTTAGGGTAAGAGCTCTAGCTAGGAGAAGGAGACAGAAAAAGATAATGAAGCCTCAAAAACCCATACGACACCCTAAAATATGTAACTATCGGAATTACATGATATGTAATAACATTACATATCATAGTGTCCATTTATCTTGAATTATTCCAAAAATCATGTCACATAGGATTAAAAACATGATTTTCAAATTATATGACCTCTAACCCTTACATGGTGTGTAAACATTACATAGTGTATATAGTTCACAAAATCTATTCAGTGACCATTACACATCAGGAAATCCCATTACACATCATGTAACTGTCTGGAAAATAAAATAAACTACAAGTTTTATGTTGTTAATTCCAATAAATCCTTGACATTACCTTTACAATTATCCTCAAAATTTTAGGGTTGAAAAAACATGTCCAATGAAAAGAACCAAAAGAAAAGATTTTAACATACCTAATAGAAAGGAAACGGGGCATTATAATCTCCCCACATCTAAATAATTTTTTTCCCAGAATGTTCTCAAGATCCTAGATCTACAGAAATAGAAGGCCACCATATCCTCATAAATGACTCCAACTCACATGTATCTTGGAGATCCTATCTAAATTTACATAATACCTAGACTTGGGGACCATTATACTAAGTAGTAACTTATCTTGGTGATCCATAATTGAAAATGGATACTCAACCAAAGTTTTATCGAGTTAATGATATATATCATACCACCTAATCACATGGAAAAGATATTGTATATACCACATTAACTAGGAAATAGGTAACACACCAAGGATATAATTAAAACTAGATGTAAATTCCAACTAGTATCCCACCCTTAACAGTTTCTCAATGATCACAATGGGGATCAAAAACCTTGGTGTCAACTTAAAATTCATAGACAACTGATGTTGTACCATGTGAGGTGAAACCTTGAGAAAAACCAGATCACCCAACATGAACTTCAACAGCTGATAAAGACAGTCCACATAAGATTTATGATGACTCTATAACGAGATAAAATACCTATGGATGAATTGTAAAATCTCTATCATCTCCTAAACAAGATAAGGATGAACCAAGGAACACTCTCCCAAATCTACCCAACACTAGGGAGATCGATATGCCTACCTATAAAAAGACTTAAAGAGTTCCATTCTAATCAATCCCCGATAACTATTGTTATTTCAAAAATAAAACAAAGTTTAATTCCTATTCCATGATCCAAAAAAATCAAGAACACAATATTGTAGCATATTTTTTTAAAGAACCTATATATCCCTCTCTGTCTTACCATCCATCTATATATGATAAGCCATGCTCAATTTCAAATGGGAACCAATTAATTCCACTAAAAATTCTTAGAATCTGGATGTGATCCTTGAGTAACTATCAGAAACCAACATAAAGGGATCCTCATGAAGGGTAAAAAATCATGGACATATAAGTCCCCAATATGTTCAATTTTTTTCATCTCCATTATTTGTTATAAATGCTCTAATTTAGTGAGTTTTCCATTGATTTACAAAATCGTATCCCTGCCACTAGGAGTCCATGTTAAATCAATGGACAAATCAATGGAAATATTACCCCATTTTTATATGAGAATGGGTGAAGGATAAAATACCTATAGGTGTCTGGTGTTCTTGTTTAAAACTATGATAAGTGAGACATTGAGATACCAAATCCAAAACTGACTACCTCATCCCCATATACTGATGCCGATGTATCAACTTGTGGTACATATTTGTAGCCCCAGGGTGCACGAACAAACATTATTGGTGTCTACTGTCTAACAACTCCTTTCTTAGTGAAAAATAAACAACCAAACTACTATGAAAGAATAACGCTCCACTGGGAGAATGAGGCCACTCGTCTAAGGTCCCCCACCATTTAGGATTCCTATAAATCATTAGCTCTCTGTATCAATATTCTTATAAAGTAAAACTCACTTATAAGAAGATAATTTAGCTTTTATTGAAGCTAAGAAGACCTGCCCACCAACCTATTTCACTCTAAAGATCATCTCGTCAGACAAACCCATTATATACCACTCATTAATTAATTTCTTCACTACTTGGGTCGATACTCTTATTATTAATTCACTAGCCACCAAATTTTCTTTCATGGGGGATATATACGATATCAAAAACAAAATTATGAAGATCCTCAACCTAGGATCTCTATCATAAGTTCATATCTATTATATTGAAAAAATACTTCGAGATTTTGTGATCAGAATACACTATAAATAAATCCCCAAAAAGATAGTGGCACCAAGTTTTGAGTGAGTTTATAACCAATGCTAACTTAAGATCATGGTAAAGGTAGTTCTTCTCATGAGGGTGTAACTGGCATGAACCATAATCCACCACCTATTTCCACTACATTGAGACACACCCCAAACCCATACCAGAAGCATCATAGAACACATCACTATATGAACCTGGTTTTAGGAGAATCAAAATTGGTTTTGAAGTCAAACTCACTTTGAGATCCTCAAAATATCTCTATGATTTGTCATCCCACTCAAACATTACATCCTTTCAGGTTAAAGATATCATCATAGATAAAAGATCATAGAAGTCCAAAAAAATATCATGTAATAACCAGCCAAACCATAGAATCATCGGATCTCAAACACATTTTTGGTATTTTACTAGGACATAACTACCTAAACCTTTTCAGGATCTAGTGATATAACCCTCTTAAATATCACATTCACTAAAAAATTCACCACTTAGAACCAAAACTCAAACATAGAAAGTTTATCATACAAAGTATGTTCTCACAAGGTTTAATAAATGAAATCCAATTGGTCCACATGCTCGTCCTACACTTTAGAGTATGAAAAGATAACATATATGAAAACAAAAACAAAAGATTCTAAGAACTGTTGAAATATCTGGTTCATCAAATCCAGTAACACTATATGAGTGTTAGTGAGTTTGAATAGCATAAATAAAAAATTTAATTGCTTATATTGACTAAAAAATTATACCTTAAGTATTTCATCCTCTTAGACTATTAACCAATGGTACCCTAATTTTTGGTCAATCTTAAAAAACCAATGAGCCCCTCTCAGATGATCAAAGAGATCATCAATTCTTGATAAAGGATAATTATTCTTAATAGTCACTCAATTTAGATTTCTATAGTCAATAAAAAGTCTGATTAATATATCTTCGTTATTAGAAAATAGTATAGGAGAATCCCATGGTGACATTCTAGGATGAATATATCCTTTCTCCTCTAGGCCTTTAAGATGGACCTTAAGTTCCACAAACTCAAGAGGTGTCATAAGGTAGGATGGAATGGGAATGGGCTTCATTCCACAGAGTAGGTCAATAACAAACTCGACCTCACTCTATTGTGAAAAAATAGTATAATTATTTGGAAATACCTCAGGCTATGCACACACAATAGTAGGTATATGATTACCAAAACAAGGGTTAACTGTATCATGGAAAATCTATAAAAACTGGAAAAATATTACTCAGACATAAGAAACAATAGGTCCCACCCTTTCTAATCTAGAGGCCCACTCACCCTAGATAACATAAGTAAAACCATCAAAAAATAAGTACTATACCCGATGATGATATCAATTTATTTGGGACTTCGTACTGATCATCCAATCCATACCCATAATCAAGTCATAGATTTCACAATCAAGCACTAAGAAGTTCTACTTCACCTTAATGTCATCTATCATCACCTGACATGTGGAACATTTGAAACTTTGTTTTGACATATTTCTCAAATACATGGAAAAATACAATAATAATGGCATAAAATACAAATTAATACCAAATACATCATCCAAATATGATGATATAAATGAATTAGTAGCACTAGTATCAAAGAAATCTAGAACCATAGAAGACAAAATAAGCACCATATCTCTAACATTAGATGGGCCACCTTTAGATTCATCTATCTCATACTATACTGCATAAATCAATCCATTCATAGCCACCTGTATATCTCCCTTAGACTGAGAATGAGACCCACCACTCTTGGGATAATCAACATGAACCTACCATACCTTTCTGAAAGTAGATCCCACCCTACTGCCTTGGGACATCTTGTTGCAGAAACATTTCAGATGACCTGATCACCCACAAAGATGAAATGTTATAGGAGCCTCTATTAAATGAGGTCTGGTATGACCACACCTCCCACACATATAGTAGATAAACTGTTTCTACACTAAATATTCCCCTGAAATTCTTCCTATAGAAAATTGACCACTCTTTCACTTCCTTTTCTAACTAGAAGAATAACCTTAGCTAATCGCTCCACCAACTAAAGCCCAACCCAAACCTATCCTCCCATCTATGTATTCCTCAGACAAAGCTTCTTTATCAACTACCTCCACAAGGGTTTAAAGGAACAAAAAACTAGTATTTATTAAATATTAGTCCTCCGACCCATATTAAACCTCTGATCTTTCATATAATCATTTGTGACTAGCTCCAGTTCCATACACACCAACTCAGAAAAATGGTTGGAGTACTCTTGAACGGTATGATACCCTTACTCCAAAGTCAAAAAATCCAAGTTATTTGATAAAAATAAATTCTCAAGATAAAAATGTTGATTAAAAACATTATTTAAAGAAATATATGTAAGATCCTCATGCTTCTTATATTGCACTATAGAGTTCCACCATCTTCTTCCTGGTCCTTCGAGCATATACGTGGAGAATCCCAGTTGCGAATCTTCAGGAGTCTTCAAAAAGTTAAAGATCCACTCAATCCATTCAAGACAATCCTATGATTCTTAGGGTCCGTGGTCACCACATAAGGTAGGTGGATGCTGCTTGGTAAATTATGATCCATGAACCACTACTCATCCCTAGTTTATGGTGACTATTGTTCCCATAGACTAAATGGTGTTGATAACTACTTCAACCAAAGAAGGGTCCGTTGGAGGATCCTCTTATGGAACATAACTCACAACTTTCTATCTAATATTTAGATGAGCTATTCTAGGAGTAATTGTATGTTAAACATTAGAAAACATACAATTAGTCAATATAAATTTCTAAAACCATTGAACTAAGTTCAAGAATCCAAAATAAATCTTTAAAATATTTTTTTTAAAGTAATTATTAATTCTACCTTAAAGAGACAACACCCTTAGAAAGGAACATGTCCATCTAAATAAACTCCACACTTAGTTTATTCAAATGAACATACAAAAAATAAGGCTATAAATATAGTAATTAGGTCCATATAAATTAAATTTCACATTCAATTCATTCAAATGACCCTAAATACTAGTTTTTAGACTTAACACCCATGGAAACTTGAATTCAGTCATGGGAGTAAGATGTCTAGGAACCTTTTTAGTGACACAATTAGAATTCCGACAATCCTACTCCTGTTTGCCCAAGAAACCAAACTAACTTAGTAAGTGCTATCACACTTCACACTGATTAAATCATTGGATAAAAAGTGATAGACCAACTTGATTCAACCAAACTAGTCACCCATGTCAGCCTATTACGGGGTGAGGTATACCAAAGATAAATAAAAAGTCTTTTATATAAGGGAAAAAAGACATAAAACTAAAGTAAAAAAGTGAAAACAAAGAGAGATACAACTGATTAAAATATGTTAAACCACAAAGTAAGATAACTATTGACCAAAAATTCTCTATGTGACCAATAATCAACTCTAAACCATCCCAAATAAAAACATTGACATATGATTATCCCACATGCTACAAAATTCAATTTCCATTACATGTGTCTTACAAAACATGGTCTAGGAAAATACATACTAGAAACTCACAAGCCTAAAAAAAGGTATTAGGTTGTATCTAAATAATATTATGTCCTTCAACAGTCCATCGATATAAAAGAGGTTACCTCTTAGTGGTGTCACACACACTAAGGCTACCCGTATCTCTTTACCATTTCACCTAAGGTTCCCTATGTTAATTTTTTTTGTCAATTTATCCTTTTAAAAGCATTCTCATAGTTTTATAAAAAAACTATTTGAAATCCAGATCATTCTTCTTCAGGTTTTGAAAATCTATTTTTCCATTTACGAGGAAATTCCTTTTTCAAATAAAAACATGAAACCATTCCCTTTTCAACTTCAACAAATTCAATTTAATTTCAAATATAAACGAATCAATAATTAAAATAGAATATTCAATAAATATGAATTCTTGGATAGATACAACCACCTCAAGGATGTAGAAATCCTAATTTCCTTCGACAACATAGATCAAAAACCAAGAAATGGCCTTTGAAAAGAAAGGAATTCCTAGAATCTGAAAAGGACCGATAGAAAACCCAACCCGATCACTAATCCATAAAAAAATAACCATAACCAACTCCAAATAAGAAAAAAGAATTATGCATACCTATAAAAGAGAAATCCAACACCAAGGGTGATCAATAACTCAAATAATTGATCTAGACTGAAGAAAGTCTCCCAAAATCATATAGGGTAATATATTTGGTCAGGAGGAGGAGACTGAAAAAGATAATGAAGTGTCAAACACCTATATAGATCCCTAAAATCTTTAACTTAGGTAATTACATGGAATTTAATACCTTTACACATCATGAAATCCTTTCCTTTTAAGTTATGCGAAAAAACAGATCGTTTGGGATTAAAAACACAAATTTTTACATTACAAGATGTATGAATATTACATAGAATATAATATTCACATTATTTATTCAGATCAAAAAATCTATTCAGAGGCCATTACACACCTAAAAATCTTATTATAAGTCTTGTAACTGTGCAAAAAAATAGTAGAAACTACTAGTTTAATGTTTTTAATTCTAATAAATCCCTAACTTCACAATTACATGTACCCTCAAAATTTGAGGGTTAGGAAAACATGCCCAACAAAAAACTAAAAAGGAAAGATTTGAACATGCCTGATAGAAATGTAACAGGGTGTTATAGGGAAGCATTCGAACCTCAATTGGATACATAGTGTTACTTGTATGAATCAAAATGTGTGATTTCAGTATAAAATTTAAATTTTATTAATATATGGTTCCATGTATATTTGTAATTTGTTTATTTATAGTAATACTAACATAATAATTTTCTTTATATAGGTGAACTCTTTTTATCATGCTGGGGTGGTTTGTTAGGCAACCTATAGCATGATCGGGCTCTTTTGAGAGGGAGTCAGAGGACAAAGATAATGGAATACTGATGTTTTTGAAGTTTTGTGACAAATTGTACATATTCTATTGTAATTTTACAAACCAATATGTTTAAAATGTATATAATAAAGTTTTTTTTTTGTATTTGGGATGTAAATTTAATTTCAATTAAATTTTACATTTGTTGATATAGTGTGTTTTTATTTTAGCAGCAAACAAAAACAACATAGATTTTATTAGGGATAGTTCAATGATAATAAAAGACACCTTTATCAATGCTATAAAGTGATGATAAAGATACCCCTTTATTTGTGCTAATGTAGCACTAATAAAATTCATAGTATTTTAAGGGAACCTATAATAACATCATCAATTTTTATTTAGATTAGGATGCTCATATAGAATGGGATATCTAGAATTTATAAGACATGATTCACAAGTGTATTCTTTACTTTTGGGGCTCATGGGTGAGGGACCTTCCCTTGGTGGAGTTTTCTTAAAACAACAACAACTATTTCTCTATTATTGGTTTGTCTCTATTTCAAGAACTATATGGGTGACATTTCCAATCTTCATTATATTGGATTGAGGTCAGAGAGTTATATGTTCTTGGACTTGAATTTTTGTGGAGTATGAAAATGAAGGTAAAATTGACCCATAAATGATTATAGGATAAAAATAATAATTATATGTATTATTTTTGATTTTATAAAGAATCCTATAGAGTTAAAAATTAGTGATCATGTGTTTTTGAAGGTGTATCCTCATTATTGGATATGAAGGTTCAATCATGGGAGTAATCATTCTCACAACTTTGTTGGACCTTTCTAAGTGTTATCAATAATTACAGGTATTGCATACCAGTTAACACTACCACCTTAGATGAACTGTATTGTTGATGTATTCCATATATAACACCCTTTTCAATGTCTCTATGAAAATTTTCACATAATTGATTAGGGTTAACCAGATGTTGAAGATAACCTTCAAGAAATGAAATATTGAGATTCAGGACGATCATGATACGATGTTTCATGGTCATGTAATTTATTTGGTTTGTATATTATGAAAACATGATATATTTCAGGAGAGAACTTGGGAGAGGGAGTCACAAAATTATTCTCAATATCCCAAGTTATTTTGATGTTATGTTTTATCCTCATTGATATGTAGTTTCTAAATTTATGTTATTTGATGAGATCGTTTCTCTTCCTTTATGTGATTCTTGTTTGTGTCCTTACCCTTGTTTGAGAGGTATCTCCCTCGAGAGTGTGCTTTGAGGTTGTTTTTTGATGTTTCATGTTGATGAAATTTATTACTCCAGTGGGTTGGATATGTTATTTATATAGAGTGATCCTTGTGAGGTACCCCACATAGTGGTTATTCATACCCATTTCCATCCATTAGGGGCTGTTTTAA
This sequence comes from Viscum album, assembly GCA_963277665.1. Classification (NCBI taxonomy): domain Eukaryota; kingdom Viridiplantae; phylum Streptophyta; class Magnoliopsida; order Santalales; family Viscaceae; genus Viscum; species Viscum album. The sequence continues at coordinate 439,213,846 of OY728137.1, read as the reverse complement.
ATTCTCAAGGATGAGAATTGTTTGAGAGGTATCTATGATAAGGAATAAATTTTAAAAAATAATTTCTTTATGTTTTCTAAGTATTATTAGTGTCAAGATGGTTATTAGAGTATTTTACCTATTTAAATTCATAATATTGTTCATGAGGTATCTTGAATGACCATACATTTATAAGTTTGTTCTTATGGTCTCTTAGTTGTTCTTGTTTCCACCAGGTTTATTCTTGTGTTTTATTGCTTAGTTATATGGTCAATCGTTTTTTTATTTGTATTGTTAATTGTTTGGTCATGTGTCATTTCATTCCTTTATTCATTTGGTCACTTGACTGACCATGTAGTGTGGAATTGTTTGTGAAATCACTTGATTGACCATGTGGATATTCATTTACGCTTTCACCTATTCGTACATGCAGTTTATCCTTTGGTCATGCGCTCGATCTTTTGATCACATGGTATATTTTTTGCTCATGTAGTTGATCTAAATGGTTGATCATTTGTTCATTCAGATGATCCATGTAGTGTGGTCAATACATGTGGTTAATAGTTTTTCTATGAATCTGATCACCATAGTTTCTTTTCAGCTTCTGATGGTCGATCATCATGCTCGATTGTTCATTCCTACAGTCGATCCTCACTGTTAATTTTCCACTTTTTGAAATCAATCAGTATGGTTACTTCACAAAGTCAGTCCACTTGGTTGGATTTCTATTTAATTAAAAAAATGATATTTTCTCTAGAAATTATAGAATAAAAATAATATACATTTTTGATAAAAAATAATATAATATCAAAGAGATATGGGGGATTTAAAAGTGAAATCAATGAAGATAAATTATATGATTGAATTACTTGATATTAGGTGTTTTAAATGGGTTTTGTAAAACTAATTAGATGAGATTAAATGTAATATAGAGATAATGTTGAATTAAATGGAAATTTTATTGAGTTTTTAGAGATATCCCAGAGAATCATATCCATTTATTATTAAAAAAGGTTTGTTTTACCTTTTTTATTATTATTGATTTCTCTCAAACTCATGTGCTCCAAAGTTCCATCTTAGATTCTTGAAGACCCTTTTGAGATTATCCCATTCTCTACCTATATGTTTCCCACCCTACCTATATCCCTTTTCTACTATATTATTAGTGTAGAAACATTGTAAATAACTCAAGATGTTTTGAATTTATTTTATCTTTTTTTGTGTGCATGGGGTGAATTAATTAGGCACGAGTTTTTCTGGGTAAATGTGTATAATTAAATTTAAGAAAGTTTAAAATAGACCAGAAATAACAGAAATAATTTTTATTTAATAACATGTTAAATTATTAAGATGAAGAAAAAGATAATATCAAATTCTATTGATAAATATTATTATAATTGAACTTTTCTAATAAAGAGAAAAGGATAATAACATGAAGAGCACTTGTAAATTAATCTACAATATGAAATTAAGGAATCGAAATATAAGTTTTTCATATAGTAAAGTAACATTTTTTATAACTAGTCTTATCATATTTTTTTATTATTTGTTAATTAACTTATAATAATAAATGTTTTATAATTTTGGATATAAAATAATTGAAATTAGGGATTTTTTAATATTACAAACAATTACAATTTCATGATATGAATATTAAATAAATGGATGGGTTTTTATGATCATGTGAGTTTTACATTATTCTTGAAGCCACCACATTTTATTTATTTGATAGTGTTTTATATTTGTAGAGATATTTTGTTGTTTTAGTTTTTTTACCATGGTTTAATTTCTTGAAATGGATAAACTATGTAAGTCCAGTAATTTTAAGTGGTTAATGAAAGAGGATTATAATTTAATTACCATTTTTAAGGAAATCATAGTATTTTAAGAATAAATATTAGATCCTATTTATATTGATTCTTAGTTATCGTTAACTATTTTCTATAGGTTTATTGATGTGTAAAACCTATTCATAGTAAACTAGTTAGTTTAAGATGATAATTAAAGTGGTTTCATCCTAAATAAAAATTATATGGGGATGAATGAGACCATTCTTGTTTATGGGAGGCATGATTCACCTGATTACATAGCCTTAGTGCATTTTCTCATGTTAATAAAACATAAAATTAATATTTATACATTATCTATTATGATTAGAGCCTCCCCGAGACTTAATTTCATTTTTCACAACATGATATCATTGGAAATGTTTAACGAGCAATGGGATGGGAGCTTAGTTCTATAGTTATGGTCGATGCCATAGGTAGCGGGACAACATTTACCATGCATAATGGTTTGGAAATGACACCAATGTGGTTAGGTAAAGTCTATAGAATGGATTTATCATTAATATAGTCTTTATTGATTTTATTTTTATGGATAGTTACCCGAATACCCCTTATTACAGTTTTCAACTCCTTAACATAGTCTGAATCTATATAAAACCACTGTATCTTTAATGTTGTAGCTTAGGATGAGTCCTATAGTACCCAAATTATATATATTACATCATTTTATAATAATATTCAATACAAATCAAAATTTCACATGCCCTAGAACCATAAATATTTAGTGTTTTTGGAGACTAGATATATAAAAAACATATTTCCAAAAATAACTTCAAAATCTCCCAGAAATTTCTTCTATCACTACACCCTTTTTAGACATACCTAACATAAAACCTTTTTTAACCTAGTGAAAATGGAAACATAAGTAATGGTTTATTACATTTTTTTTGTAAGGGTTAACATGGTAGATATCAATCGACAATCATATACAAGAAAAAGATAAGCATAAGGGTGTGAGATCATGATCATAACATAAAAAGTTGACACCCAATTTGACATATCTCATAAACTAGGAGTCATAGTAAAAATATCTATAATTTTAAAATAAATGAGTTATAAGAGTGAAGAATCATCATTAATCAATCATGAACCATGAGAACATATCATATGCATAATATTATGTCAAATCAATTTTATGGAATAAGCATATAGAATTGTAATAATATATCTGGGAATCATAAATTCATCATAGAGTCATATAAAATGGATAATTCCAACATTCTATTAAGAGTAAATTATATCTAGTTAACTTCATCATCCCATAGGAGTTTCTTAATTCTATTGTATCTTAGGATTTTATTAACTCAATCACCTCTTAAGAGTTTCTTAACACCACCAACATTACCCAATTCATTGTAAGGATATAATAGACCCACTCATATATGGTTTATAATGTAACCACATGTCCTTGTTTAATAATAGAACCACCCATCATTAGTTTATAACATAACCACCTATCACATTATTAAAAACATATATATGTGTGCCACAATATCCCAAAACATTCATCATTTCATCATAGCATAAACCATGGAAAATAAATGTTATTTATAAAAATCAGTTCATCATAATCATAATGCATCCATAGAAAGAATAAGGATGTTTTTATTGGATCATATCCTTAAAATTTATAAGTATCATAAAATGATTTTAAATAGATGAAAAATTCCATTAAAATATTATTGAAATATTTCTTAAGGAAAATACCCTTTCCATTTTCCAATCAATTATTTAAAATATAAAAATATCCAAAATAATAAGGAAAAAATTTTCTTTTAAAATAACCATTGAAACTTGTAAATGAATCTTCAAATAATTGATTGTTCATAAAGGAAGGAAATTCGGTTCATGCTCTAATTGTTAAAAACAAATGTTCTGGTCACACCTTTGGTAAAAGTAAATCATTTATAAAAATACAAAAATATTTTTTTAAATTTTTTTTAGAACATTAAAAATGGGTACAAATGACTATAAAAATTAATTGGATCATAGTAAAAACATTATTGAAAACATTTTATAGAACATGGACATGGAGGAGAAATATTCCGAACCAAAAGAAGATAAATAAGGACTTATGTTTTTAAAAAACTTCTATAGACCATTCTGAGTACCAAAGATAAAAAATGGTACTAAAATTTAAAAAATAATTAAATAACTATAGTAGAATAAAATATAAGGGGTTAATCAGATAAGGATCTCATAATTACTTTCAATAGAAATTCAAGCATAAACAATCTTGATAAAAATGTGATTGAAATGTAAATACCTTACCTTAAGTCCCATATTGCTTTGTATGAATTAAAACATCATATATAAAAAAATATTTATTTATTATACTTATATTTAAGAAAATATTTCCTATATAACTTACTATGTATCATTCATTTATAATTTACAATTTTACTTTTAATTAGAATTTCCTCATTAAAATGAACATTCAAGTGAAAACTTGTCCACTACTACAAAATAGAACTATAGTCATGAGGATATATGACTATAGATATAGGCCAAATATATTCAAAAAAAAATAAGTGATCATGGATATATGTTACCTATAGATAGGGGAAAAACACTATTGGATATAGCCCCACGGCCGTAGGTTACCTATATCTATAGGACAAATGACCGTGGCTATAGGTTGATTCGAGAAATGTTGTTTGCATACTAACGAGGTGGGAAAGTGTTTTTATTACCGGTAAGACCTATAACCACAAACATTTTTTCCTATAGATATAAACATGCATATATCCTTGAATGAAATTTCATTATATATATGCCTATAAAAATATATTTATTAATATATATATGAATATTTAAAAATAATAAATTTAAAAATATATATTAGTATAGTGGAATAATTTCCAATTTTGTTTCGATCTAAGCTCTGTTTAAAAACATATCAATTGATTTTTTCAGAAACCATAGACACATACACACATATTAATAATATCACATATAATAAAAAAATGTTATATTGTGCAGTGGGAGGAGTTCCTCAATGTCCTCGCTATGTTCTAGGTTTGAAACTCACCTTTTAAATTTTTATACAGAAAATTTTCTTCATATATATTTATATAAAAATTTGTATATGAAAATTCAGAAAAACCAACACTTCATAGTGGAAAATTATTCAATGTTTATTACTAGGGTTGGGTTAAAAAATCACCAATGATTTCATTTTTACAACACTTAATATATATATATATATAAAGATGTGAAGTTCCATCTTAATATAATTAAGTCTAGAAAAGTAGAAGACATTTAGTTATGTGGTTGTGTTGGGTGAAATCAAATCCAATGTCTTTCTATATTATTGGAATGTCCTATAGCTATGGTAAAAAAGACTATGGAAATAGGGCATCCACATGTGCTAACCAAGATATATATACGGATAATCCAATATATATCCATGGGTAGTTCCTGTGGATAAATATAATACAACCTATTGCTATATATTTCAGGATATATCCTCACAAATAGGAGTCATGGGTGCTATTTCCATGTCAATATCCCTATTTTTACTTGTAATACATTTTCCAAGCATGTTTCAGGTTGATCATTCTAGAATTTTCACCTGGATCATGGTTCCATCTAGTCCATATTCCTAATCATGACATAAGTATTATATTTATTCATTATATAAAATTTTATTTAATTTATTAGGGTGAATATTATAAGCTGGTGGGCTATAGATTTAAATTTTTTATCACCAAATGGACGCAAATTCATCTCCTCTAGTGATCCATGCCCCGAGAGAGGAATACGGATCTGGTGATAATTTAAAAAGTACAAAAAATTAACAAATGATCATCCCATTTTTACTGAAGATTCATTTTTTATTGCACATAAAAGACAATAATATCTTGAAGGATATGAGATTGAACAACTCTAGATCATCCGCACACACAGAAAGAATCTTTATAGACACTAACCATTGTACTGTAGGTGCTAGAATAGATCTATGATGATTCCTTCGACACCATGATGATCACCACAATCCCATCCTTTTTATCCATAAAGGAGATCAAACATTGAATGATCAGATGAGTGATTTATCTCTATTGGTTTCTAGAAGCGTATATAGGAGCTCTCGATCCATTGGAATGAATTGGTGTTTCAAAATATATTTTTCTCTACTTATATTATGGGAGATAAAAATACCTAGAAATGATTCCATGACCCTTTTATATGTAACAGACACAAAATAAGATTTTCAAAACATGCTCTGACAAACAAACTCTATCATAATGTGATTTATATTTTTATGACATACTTTTAATATATATTAAATATATTACATGATAAAACCATGAAATTAAATTGAATCATAATTCCTATAATATTAAATGACAATTGAATATTAAAATAATATTCATTCATAGAATATTTTTCTATGTATTTACTTTAATACATGTAAATAATTTTAATAAATAAATTCAACCCAATTTTTCTATTCTTTAATAATAATGAATTTATTTTTGCATCATTGGTCATTAATACTTAGATAACACTCAAAACCTGTGGTAGGGACCACAATTTCCAATACACCTATTCACCAGAAGAGGGAAAACTCTTAAATATGCTATTTTATATGACCTTTTAGGACCTTATCTTGATATAAGTGAACACCATTCCCAAACTAGAAGCGATGTATAGTAACCCATCATGGCACCTAAAGAGAGAAGGAATAGTCATAAGAGTGACAACCATCCTACGAACATGCACTGTGTAATATATTCTCTTTGTCTTACAATATATTATAAAGTGGGAAGAAAAACCTATGTCATTATTCATTCTTTATTTATTAATTTTTGATATAATTGTACATACTATACTTATATAACCATGTCCATGGATTTAATTAAGGTACAACCATCATGATTGGATAATCCAGATATATCACTTCCTTAACTCAAAATTGATTTTTTTTATCTTAACCATTCAACCAATGCTATACCACCAAAGATGCACCCAACACAAGCTACCTTGCCACAAATTATATGTCATGGTTTTTTCCTTGCATAAAAGTACATGATTAAAAATGAATACATTGATAATGATCTCAAGATAGGAAACCAATAAACATGTTTATAGATATGAACAACCAGTGACACCAGAAACATGTGGTGTTTCTATTGGAAGGCCAATATTCATGATCTCATCTACTCAAGATCACCTGGTGTGAGCTTCATGGGAATAAGTATTAATTTTGTGGATACCCCAACACCTGATTATTAAAAATAATTTGTTTCTAGTCCAAATAATGTATCTAAACCATATGAAATTTCCATAATATTAATTTCATAGTATCTCAAGGTTCTCATTATAGCCTTAGATCTGCGATAACCTTTTGATACAATACATAATCTATAGAAATTACTATTTATTTAGTGGAAAAAATATCAACACTATTATGGTAAGTCTACGTCATATATAATTCACTGGATACATGATATGGTAATAAAAAAGAACTGATAAAGTTGGGTCTAAGGAACACACTTTTCAACACTCCTACTTACACTTGATACAACTTTATAACTAACCTTTTTAGCTTGCACATGATATGATCATATTTCTATTAAGTTATGGATTCAGTCATGAGACCTCCACATTTCCACTTCTTAGATATTACACTATCTTCAACTTAAACTCCTTGAGTAAGACTCCTCAAGAGATGATATCCCCATGTATATCCATTTTTTCTTGTATCAAAACATTACATCATGTATAGTACTCGTAATAAATTATAATAATGATAAAACTTTTATTAATCGGTGTTATTCAAGGAAATGGAACAACTTATTTCATATCATATACTAATTCTTTAGAGGCCTTAGAATACACACCACACTTAGTATTTGTAGATATGGCTACCACTGGCTTGAATGATTTTATCTTGATCATTTCCTTAGCCTAATTGTGATATTAGATCTTTTTGATCTAAGGAAGAATATTTTTCCCACTTGAAACCTGTATCCCTTATTCACTACATACTAGGTATATATAATTTGAAATCAATCTTGTATAATTGGATAGTATTGACTACATGTTATACAATTCTCCTAGATATAATTGATAACTTCCTACCCTAAAGTATATGTTTTAAACATCATTTCTTATACATATCATGGAATATGTGATTGATCCATCACAAAAGAAAATGGAATTTAATGCACCACATTAATCTCACCTATGTCTCTTACATGCATTCTGAGAGAAATTTATTCCATGTGTCATTGATAAAAGTTCTCTGTTGAATAGTTCGAAATTGTATTTTTCAATACCATATCTGTATATGTACCATTTACTTGGTCTAATAAACAATTTTAGCCACATTAGTAGATCATATTCCCCAGAACATAGTTTAATACATTAAGACAATCTCTAGAGGTTTAATTTCATTCTGTTCTTAATTAACTATAAGACTAATTGTTGTTTTCCAGATATTATTAAACATATTTTCCCTTTAAAATAGTGAAAATACCAAAATATATTATAGGGACATGAAAAAATGAAATCATAATGAATATTATATGATTTTATTATTTACTTCAATCCAAAACAAGATTTTTCTAACTTTCACCCCTTATTGGGATTTTATGGTGTCACCAATCCAAGATTAGTGGTCTTGAAATCCAATACTCAATTTAATGATCATAGAGAGTATAAATGACAATTAAAATTATAATAGATTTAGGGTTAATGACTTGGTATTTCCAATTGAGCCTTTTGGGTACCATGAATGTACCACCCACATATAGTCTCAAATAAATACCCACCACAATATTAAAAAAAATAATCCCCTATACATTAATATATGGAATCCATTATTGAATATTAATTGATCTTGTAAATCTAATTATGTTTCCATTTAATTCTTACTTATATGACCATTATTATCAATGAATAATATATCACTATCCATGATTAATGTAAAACCATTACCATGGTTTTATCCTTCCTACCTAGTATATGTCTCTAGAATATTCCTTTTCCATAGTCTTTTGTAGAACTTATTCTTATTCCAAATATATTTTCTTCTAAAACATTGACTAGATCCAAGTCAATATTTCTCAGAATATCTTAATTAGAGTTGTGCACCCTTTTATTTAAATACAGTCAATCACTTGATTATAACTATTCTATAATAGGTATTTAAATAATATCCAATTTTAACTTTAAGATATTAACTGAGAAGTAAATTGTATTTTTCTTATTGCATGATAATTTAGATTATTAATGAAATATTTGAATCAAAACACAATTTTCTTAGGAAATAATGAATTTATATCATCAAATAACTCACGTGATATCAATTTTTTCTTATATTTGTAATTTTATTGTGGGATAATTCTATTATAAGAGATGCATGACTTAAAGAATAATGGAATTATTTTCAATGGATACAAATCTCAACATTTAAACTAATTTTACATACATCAAGAATCCATTGAGTATTAGTAAATGTGTGTTTTATAATTACTCAATGCTATATTTTTCGATCAATGATAACATGTAAGACTCATCATCTATCCTACTTAGTAAGATCACAACTTTGATGTGTATAAGGAAATGTGCATTTAGGGAATTACTCCATACCACATTATAATAATCAATGAATGATGGGTCAATATATTTTTCAGAACATGGGCCCAAATCTAGTCATATTTTATAACCCTGAAAATAGTATACATCACTTTCAAAATTATTAAACCAACTCAAAAGAATATTATGATGTATATTTACCACTAACATGATATTGGATTTTTTTCACCCGCTTTAGCTAAAATAATTATGAAATAATTGTAACTTACATTTATTTTAAGGGTTTATTTATCCAAAACTAATTACATAAGTGTGTCAATAATATCTAAGGTCTATATATTAAATGTTTATAAAACCATACTAAGAATATTTTGGAAAACAACATATTTTTTCTTGAGAAAGTATTATCTTTCCACAATTGGGTTTACAAGACTTACATTTTATATTCATCTGGTATTGCCAATGATTCAAGTATTAATGAACTATTAGATTAGTATTGGACACCATAGAAACATTTAGTGAAAAAATTGGAATGATGTCTCCTTGATTCTAATGATCTCATGAGATAAATGTATTAGTTATCCTCAAAAAAATTTCAACTAGAACCGTTAACGTATAAATTATAAGTGGTGTATTTCCCACCACAGAATCAAGAATCAACCATTTTCAACTTCTTATATAATATACCTTACTTATTTTAATATTTATTCTCAAACTTGGTTTTTGTATTTAAATACATATACGTGATAAGTATGTTGTATTCAATACACAAAAAGTAAAATAGAAACATTTCTTACAATTGATGAATATACCTGAAGAAGACATGACTACTTGATTCTTCAATTTAGTTAATTGCATTTTAAATTTTCAAGGACTTATTTCATGAAATATGAATAAAATAAACTCTAATATGATAACCCAAATCTTTTAAATGAAGGTCTTTGTGAAGGTGTATTTAGCATCAAACTTTACATTGGATTTTTTTGACTTATATTTCAACATGTTTATCATAATAAATAAATATTGTACATAATTTAAATTATTACATACTTAGAAAACTTTTAAATAAAAGGAAATAAAGCATATTTCCCATATTGATCATTTTTCAATTTCAAACAAAACTAGATTCAATGGTTGACAAATATATAATAATGGGATTTATTGAAATATCATGATCCATATTTCATATTTACACATCTCTAGTGTAATCATCGCCCATTCATATCTTGCTTCGCTTTCTCCTCACAAGATTCTCGACGATGATACAATATGTGAAATCATCTAAGTCTTGATATTTTATCCAAAAATCACATGGGGAGTTGATGATAAAATTATGGCATAACCATCATATGTGTTATACACGAGTCTCCTGTATGAATTTTTCTTACCCTCACTTCAATATATAGCTCAACAGTTTTTAGGGACTCTAGCTCCTTGAATTATCCTATATCATTGTACTGCGGGAAAGTGCCTATACTATTCAGGTAAAATTATACTGGTATAGAAATTGAAATTTTACAATATTAACCATAACATATATATATGTGGTATTACTAGTCATTTTCTACAAAAATAAGTGCAAGATGATGATTACTTTTTTCTTGATTATTGATTAGGCATTACTAATTAATTAAATCATTAAATGTACCCCACTATTTTATTGAACTCTTGTATTCATCACTACTAGAATCATATTATTTTGTTTTTAAGTATTCTATTAGAAATTATTCATGAAACCTCCCATTATAGTCTACAAGATATTCCTACACCACTACATAGAGAGTTCAAAGTAGGCGTTTGACTGGAAAACATCATTAACTCGCAACTCCAAGATTTGTTGGGTGAAGTCCCAACTTCTAATGTCATAGACATGATTTACTCAATGCTTGTATCTAAATATGAAACAAGCTAGATATGGATACTTCTTCTTTATCATCATTAGTGAAGTCAACCAAATGCTCTCATAAGAAATCCCCAGTAGTTGGAGTCACCCTCAACTAGAGTTGATGAGCACCATATACACCTTGTCATGCTTAAATTAAAATGATATAAGGTGTTCACTACTCAATATTTTTTGAGGGGGTTTTAATATTTTAAATTAATGAAATCATTTTCTATTAAATATGTTCATACTAGGTTGTCACACTCGCTTATGAACATGCATTAAAAGAATACATTCATCCCATATTTATGAATATTACAATTTTTTTATAGTCTTCCATAGACAAGAAAATGAATGAAATAAGGAAAAATTAATAGAAAAAATCACTAGACTTGTCTTTAGTATCTAATATTGGTTGATCCATTTAAACTCAATGGATCAACTGTGACCTAAGGGTATCATTCTTAATTTGGATCTTGACTTGAATCATAGATCACCCCAAGTCCATCATTTTCACCTCTCATATTGAACACCACCTCATCTTAGTGTGGTCCATGCTTATAGTGTCATCATCAATAGTATATAAAAACTAATGTGAATGTGTGGGGGTCACATGAGGTGAAAAATACGTATTGATAAGAATGGACACACAAAACCTTATATATATTGAAAAAATTGATGATGTATATATCATCAATAAAAAATAACTATCTATAACAAATATCACACCATGTAATTAATAAAAAAATAAATTTAACCCAGATATGTAAGGGGTTGATTACTAATCAAGATCATACGACATGAAAATTAAATGCATGTTAAAATTAAATTGAAATAAATTAATGTTTAAGGGAATAAATATAAATTAAATGAATCATTAAATTCAAATAATTTATTTTTTAGGTCTCATAATTAATTTAATCTTTATTCCAAAATTAAATTAATCAATTAATTTAATTTTTTACTAAAATTAAATTAAAAAATTTTACTAAAAAAATTATTATTATTTTAATAAAAAAATTTAGGTATTAAATTATGGTTATATGAAAATTTTTAACTAGGTTGGGAAGAATCCACATAGGGCTATTGTGGGTTGGGATGAACCCACATAAGCCCATTGTAGGGTAGGTTAGGCAGACACAACCTGTAGCTAGCCGATCAGGGCAGAGGAACTACTGGATTAGGAGTTAACACATAAGAGTGGGGTTGGGTCATGACGATGATGACATAGAAGCTAGTCACACTGGCAAGAGGGGTGCACACTAAGGAGGTGACTAATAAATTCAATGTTTTTTTGTGTGGTAGTCTTGAAAAATTGTGGTGATGGGGGCCTAGAGTGATGTATTCAACATAGAGAGGTGGCCACGGTAGGAAACTAGAGAGAGTTGGTGGTTCCCTTGCTCACGTGTGTAGTGGTAGTGGTGCATTACGAGAGGAGGGGGCATGAGATTGTGGGGTTAGAAAATGACTGTGGAAGTGATCACTAAAGAGTCTTTAGAACCATGCAAAGATAATTAATGTTTCTATTCAAAGGAATCACTGAGGCCAAGGAGGTGGCGATCATGGAGGTGGCGTACCAATGATGCAATCATAGATGAAAAAATAGGCACTAGTAAGATCCAATGCAGGCTATAATGGTGGTTCCATGGTTGGGAGATGGCTGAGTGGGGATTCAGTAGAGGGTGGTGGATGAAGAATCCACTGTAAGCTAAAAAAAACCTTTTTTTTTCAGTTTTTATAAATTAAATAGTTTTTAGGAAGAATACTCGTTCCAAACTCCTTTCATTTTTTGGTGTCCCACCAGCCACCTCAAATTTTCCTTGTTTATTTTTTTAGCCAATTTTTAAAATGGACATTATTTTAGGCTACTTATTGGTTTTTTTCAAAGCAATCATGGGAAATTTATCTCATCACTTTTCTGTGTTTTTTTGGAAATGATTTGATGTGAATCCTATAATAATCTCTATCTTATATTTAAAATTTAATGTTAAACATGTAACATGATATTTGATTAGGTATTTTATCAATTAGAATGCAATTTAATTCATATTTAATATTAACAACTATCCATGAATCTATTTTTATATATTAATGTTTATTAAGTAAATTTTTTCTTTGTTTAGTGATTTATTATTTAGAATTATTCTTGTTGTCTGATTTAGTGAGTTATAAATGAGTATTCTATCATTATCATTTATTTATTTATTTTAAGAATGTTTATAGATTATTTTATATATATATTTATTATAAATAATTCCACTTGATTGTTATGTTTTGAAAACATAATTGCATCATGACTTATGTGGTTCCTCTAAATTTTATTACAAGAATGATTCCCTTCTTGTTTAATTATGTGTTGTTGATCATGATAGCTAATTTCTATTTTATATATCCTATAAATCATGTTATTTTTTTTCATCATTTCTATATTCATTATTTTTGGATTCATCATCCATAACAAAATGATGTCTTATATTTCATCAAATGTTAAGGGTTATATAAATCCTATTAACAATTTCAAGTGATGTGAGTCTATAATAAGAAATAGTTTAGGTATGATATAGATAATCCAATGTATTAATGTAAATTTAACATTTATTATTAAATTTATTCTTTAATTTAATATGTCATCATTTATATGTGTTCTTTTTATGAGGATTCATCTACTCCTGTAACTGATTTATGTACCAATGTAAGTAATGATATCAATGCTCTGGAAAATAATGATTCTTGTGTTGTGTATAGAGTTTATAATTATGATAGTGTTTCTCTAGTAGATGATGAAGGTTGTGATGGTTATAGTGATATTGATTTCAAATATGCGAATTTAATTCTTGGATTGTATATTGAATTTTGTGATGTAGTTGTTTTATTTTAATTTGGTAATATTGATATGGATTTTTTATATATTTTTTATCATGGATATATTTTTAATTCTAGTGGTAGAGTGTATTTTAATGATTGATTTAATTGAATTACGGTGGTATATATTGTACTCTATTTGTGTTTTTTTCTTTAAATAGTGAGTGCTATTTTAACAGGAGAAACCATCAATTTTTTTATTGGTATCTCAGTGATATAGCTACATACATGCTATTGGATATATATCTATAACCACATGTACACCTGTGACTATATATCTATTTTCATAGGCATTTCCAATGGCTATAGATATATTTTCACTGACAATCAACTTTCGTGGATATAGGATAGAACCACAGGCAATGCCCATGAAAACGTACATATAGCCATGGGCATTGCCCATGGCTATAAATATTAGCTATATTTCCACAAAAATAGGATCCACAATCCATATGATCATGTATATTACTTATATCCACGGTTTTCCAACTATAGTGGTAGCTTTTATGTGGTTATAGGTGAATTTTCTAGTATTTCATGGTAAATTTTTCATACAACTTCTATTTTATTAGGGTCTTCAGTACAATAATCAATTGATTTTCATGATCATTATTTCCCCTGGAATATACTTGAATAAAATATATAAGACTACTAAAAAATGATTAAGATAATCTCTAAAGAATCTATTCATTAAATCCATGAATATAGTGGGTGAATTAGTTTAACCAAATAGAATAACTATAAATTCATAGTATCCAAACATTTAATAGAAGACTATATTGGGTATGCCTTTACTTTTAACCCTCAGATGATATTATGTAGATCAAGGGCCAATCAATGAAAAATATTGAGCTCAGAATAATTTTTACATAAAATCATCAATACGGGGTAAAGGATACCTATTCTTCATCATGATCATGTTATGTTCCCAATTATCAATGTGGAGATGTATTGATCCATATTTATTCTTAAAAAAAAGAACAGGTGCATCCAAAGGTGATGGAATTATCTAAATAATCCCATATCAAGATTCTCCAAGATTTTATTTTTTCAATTCCTGCTACTCAGTTAGGCTTATTCTGTTTGGAGTCTTCTAAATATGTGTAACCATATGTATTATTTACATTGAAATATTAAAACTATGATTCAAAGGAATACTAGGAAAATAATTAATAAATACATCAAAAAACTCCCATATAACATGCATATCTTCAATTTCAAGTTTCTATCTATACATATTAGATAAAGACCCCATTTGAATAGGAATCAAGACCCTTATAATGAATGAAATTTCTATTAGAAGTTCATTTTCATCCTCACACCTAAAGATGATCAATTATTAATATTAATATCAAATTCTATTTTCTTATTCTATAAATTTAAATGGAATCTATGTATATCGATCTTATCAATTCTCAAAATCAGGTAAAATTACAATAAGGAATAATAATAATATTTTTTTATAAGGAGAATTATTAGAAACTTAAACATGAAATTCCCAACACTATATTGGAGGATAAGTGTTCCTTAACCATTATTATCCACTTTATTGATTAACATAACATAGAATGTTCCTTTGTCTAGGTGTTAACCCTTGTATTGGGTCATTGACTTAGATAATTACAAAATTCTTCAGATATACAACATTTAACTATAAATAGTACTTTAGGATGTTATTTATTTTCCTCCATTTATCTATTCATTTGACCTTAATAATTACTTTTAATAAGAAATTCTTTTCCTCAAATAAAATATTTTACAGTTCTATTGAGACATTTACCTGAGTGATTCTTCCCACTTTCTCAACATCTAGGAAGCTGAATCTTTAATCCCTTATGGTCTTAATCAACTAAACTCCCATGAAACACCATTTTTATCTTATTATGTGTGTTATTAAACTCAAAAAAGTTGAGTTTGTTAATCATATATTAATATATATGGTTAGGAATGATCTTAAGGCTTCACATTCCAACTCCAATTTCATTTCATTTTTTAGGTGGAAAATTATTTCATTTTCCAACATAATCAGCATTAAAAATGTTTCTTATGGTTCCATGCATTGTATAAAACCAAAAAGAATAGTATGAGAAATAATAATTATCATAAAAATCATTATTGACAATTTTTTTAAATCAATGATACATTAGTTTTGAACTAGGACATTCGTGGTCATTATATATTCAAATAATTTATAATGGATTATAATTAAAATGTGAATTAACCCAAAAATATTACCTAGGAGTGTCATTTTAGGTGTGAAAACTATAGGCCACTCATCAAGCATTGTTGACGATATAGTTAATACTCAATTCACCCCATTTAGAGTTTTTACCCCTAGATGAATCTATGGCACATATAGATCCACTTTCTAGCATGCAGACTAAGATGTATTTTCTAATAAAATCATGCTCGTTTATTTACCATAACCTAGGATGTCCTCATATACTTATAGTTATCCAAAGGGTTATCACAAAAGATTTATAATCCTAGTTTCGAAAAAAAAATTAAACTTTTTTTGGATAACAACTATAAGGATCAAAATATTACATACATAAATATTACATCATTTTAGATGAATATACATTAAATATCATGATGATCCATGATAGAACTACACAGGTTTAATGTCTTTAGAAACATATATACTTATACAATTTTTATATAAAAGATATATATCATATCCCACATATACCTTCACAACATTCACCATTATTGGAGGTCTATAACGGACCCTCCCATCACATAATTATAATTTATTCATTTGTATTCCACAAGATCATGAAAACATTTATCATTTCAACATATATTAACCAATGAAAAAATGGGTATTATCAATATTTTATCACAATAATAAAAAACAACATCATGAAATATTAAATATGGTTACATTGGATCATATCCACAATAATGTATAAGAAACATCAATGGATGTTGCTATAGATGAAATTACTTTTAAAAGATCACTGCATCATTTCTTGAGGAAGATACCATTTTCATTTTTAAATCACTTAATTAAAATTTAAACATTTCAAAAATATTAAACAAAACATTCTCTTTGAAAAGAACGATATAAAATTTTAAAAAAACTTTACAACAAAGAGAATTCATAACGATAGGAAAATACGTTCTTGTAGTGTTCATTAAAATAATGATTACTTTCACATTTTCAGTAAAAAGCCAAATGTACATTGTTTGGGAAATGATAAGAATATTATTTTTAAATTTTTTTATAGAAATTAATATTTTGAAAAAATGAATCTATAAAATTATTTAGGAATGATAAAAATATAGAGACCCATACTTTTTATAATTAAATCATAAATCTTATTAGTGTAAAATTAATTATATATCAATACGTTCCATTTTGAAACTGTAAATCATTAATGTCATTGTAAACAGAGATACATAAAAAATTACACAAAATTTTTAACTTATTTCCCATTATGTTATTCAAAACTATCACCATTCTTAGGTACATCATACAAAAAACCTCTCTTCATCACCTTGGGAATGGAAACTTAATAATGCATTATCTTAAATGCTTTGTTAGGGTAAACATAAGAGGTATAAATCAATGATTATAAGTGAGAATAAGAAAATAATAAATTCATGAGAACATGATCATGATTTACAATAATCATACCCAATCAGTCAAACAACTTTAATCATGAAACATGGAGTATGGTGTTTTCAAAAAAAAAATACGTAAGATACAATAGATAAATGTTATAATCATCAATAATCAACCAGGATCCAAGGGAACTAGCTATAAGAATAATACATATGTTTTTGACACCCAAGAAATCATATAAAATCATTTCATTAGTCACGGTTCACTCTGAAGACTATCATTGGGGACAAAATACCATAATGGAATTCTTATATAGTCATTTAAAATATTCTCTTTAGAGTGACATCCATCTTGTGAATTTTATAATCTATTAATATTTTATCAACTCCATCATCATTACCCAATGTTTGAGAGGGTTATAAAGGACCAAGAAACCTTGGTTTATAACTTAACCACCCATTCTTGGTTTATAATTTAAACCCCATCCATGGTTTATAACAAAACCACCAATCACTTAAATATAATCTTTTCATATTTATGCCACGGGATCATGAAAACATTTATAATTAAAAAAAATCATAAAAAAAGGAAAAGAGAACAAGTTTCTTTAATATTTAATAATAATAACCCATATATAGAGATAATAATAATGGTAACATTTTATCATATACTAAATAAATAATTCGAAACATGAATGTATGAAAATACCTGTAAAATATCACTAGAATATTTCATAAGGGAAATAACCTTTTCAATTTGAAATAACATATCTAAAATCTAAAAATTTATAAAATATCAAGTAAAAAATTATCTTTTATAAAAAGTAAGTAAAATAATAATGAAATTTTAAAATAAAAGAGTATTCATGATAATGGGGAATTTCATTCATGTGGGTTATGTTAAAAAAAATTCCCTTCACATTTTTAGTAAAAAAGAAAAAGTACATATTTTGGAAAAAAGATAAGAATATTTCATTAATTTATTTCTATATAATTTCAAAAAGGGTAAAAATGACATAAAAATTAATTTTAGATTTTTAAAATAATTATTCAAAATATTTTAAATAAAATATGGATATGGAAGAAAATATTCATGAGTGAAGAGGGAAATATAGTTCTATTTCAATAAAAACATTTTTTTTGTATTTTGAGTAATTAAGGGAGGAAAAAATAAATGAATACATGAAATATCATTAAATTAATATCAGAAAATAAAATACATAATATTTTTGTGGTATAGATAATATAATTTCTTCATTAAAATTTTAAAGATATACAATCAGTTTAAAAAGATATTGTAACCCAAAAACCCTTAGCTCAGGTCCATATTGCTTTGTATGCACTCTGACCTCTAATATAATAAATTTAATTTGTTTTTTTTTAAATTTATAATAAATATATACTACTACCTATAATATAGGAAATATTTTTCTTATAATATCTTATCACCCAGTCATAAACAATCATTCATTATTATCATCGTTTATGGTTTAATCGCTTTGTTCATTATGTTTGTTTTAGTTCAACAATTATGGTCCATGAACATAGACTCTAATTCCTCCATATCCATATTTTTAATCATTAAATAAATGTTATATATAATTATTATATATATTTAGAACCTTTCATAAAAAATTTGATGAAAAATGAATTACGTCACTATATGGAGATGGTAGTCCGTACGTACGCACGAGTGGTGTTCCAATTTTTTTGATGGATGGAGGAAAAATGGTAATTAATAATTAAAATTTTTAGAAAAATTAATATATAATAAATATCACATATATAAACTAAATAAAACATATTAACCAACCATGTTTATAAGCGAAGGAAAATAATACATTTATTCATGGAGGCGGCAGTCCACAAATCACATGATTCACATTTTCATTTTTCTTAATAGAAATAGAGAGGGTTCTTAATGATTGTAAAATAATTTTAATAACATACCATTATAATAATAATACTGATTATATAATTTTAATATGGTAAAATTTTATTTTATTAATAATAAAAGTGCACAGGAAAACAAAATAAAGAAATAGTGGTTATGAACTAATTTATTACTTCTTGGATTATCACTATTATGAAGGTGATTAAAACTTTATGGGATAGTCTTTTTAGATGACCAAAACACCATTATAATCTCTATGAGTGTAGATGAGATTGTTTGGATGATATTGGCATGATCTTAGATGTTTATTCCTAAGAGTAAGTTAAGAGAGGAGTGCCCATTTTATAAGTTAAAAGGAGTCAAATTTTGGTAAATACCCAAAAGTTTTCAATAATGGGAAGTCACTATCAAGGAAAGTTACAAAAAATTGAAAAATAAATAAGTTTACAGGATGTAAAGTCAATAAAAACATCCACCATTCAAATAAAAAAATGTTTTAATCATTTTGGACTTTTACCTATAATCTTACTCACGTTTACCATTTTAGTATTTTCCACATTAACCAGTTTTACCTATGAAATTTATCATTTAAGAATAAAAATAAAATGGAACTCGTTATATAATATTTATATAATAATTTCTAATTTTAAATAAATTTTATTTGATTCCATTTTTAAAAGTGATAAAAAATAATTTTAAAATACTAAATACATAATGTATTAATAATAATTTTAAAATACTAAATACATAATGTATTAAATATAATTTTTTCAAAAATATAACATACATTATAAAATGTAAAATATTGGTTTATAAATTATAAAATATTATAAAAATTATTAATTTAATTATAAAATACATTTTTGATCTTATAAATAGGTTTCATTAATTTACAATTCATACGTATATAATAATAATGTCACAAAGTAATGTTTTTTTTGTAAAAATCCTATTTTCACTATTAATTAAAAAAATACATATTTTTAGAAAAATCCTAAAAATTAACCCTAAGAAAATATTTACATGGGGATTTAAAAAATTATATTAATTTTAAAAAATGAAATTTATAAAAGGGTATACATTAATTAAAATTTATGTGCATAAAATTCTATAAAAACCATTTTTGAGAAAAACATATTTTTAAAGAATAAAATGAGTTTATTGAAAATTTAGCCCTTATTTATTATAATTTTAACAAAACATTTTTATTATTTAAAAAATTTATAAATATTTTACATAAAGTGGATATTACAATTCATACCTACCAATCAATTATCCATGATAAAAATTATTTCTTTATAACGGTTCATTTAGAATTGGGGTTGCTTATAAGGAAAGATATGAAATACTTCAAGTTTATTTCAAAGCAAATATATATAGAACCTTGGGGCGTTAGATTATACCCCCCTTAAAATTAAATTTCAATCTTGAAATTCCATAACTCTGATACAAATAAATTAGGATATCTCTTCTTCATCACGTCTTTGGTATTCCACGTAGCTCTCACAAATTTCTGATTCCTCTAAGGAACTTTAACCAAGTGAGTAGTTCTATTTTGTAGAACTTTATCAATATGATCCATGATTTATATTGATTTTTTTATAAGATATATGTCAATATAGTGGAATAACCTCTAAGTTCTGTATATATGAAGGATCTGGTATATATTTTCTGAAAAGAGATTCATGGAACACATCATGACCTTTAGAGAGGTTCTGTGGAAGCACAAAACAATAAAAAACCATCCCAATCTGATAAATAATCTCAAAGGACCCAATATAACATGATATTAGATTTCCATTATTTATGAATCTCATATCATTATTCTATAGAGAAATTTATAGGAATAACTTCTCACGAACATCAAATTCTATATCTCTTCAATGATTTTCAGCATAACTCTTTTATTGACTCTGATATACCTTTATGTGCTATTGAATGGGGATAAAAATCTCTACCTTTTATTTATCTTTCTCATGTATCAATACATTTCCTTATCCAAATTCATTGTACATTTCAGTGTTTTATACTTCTTCTCATAGTGGGATTCATAAGAATCCATCTAAATACTTGAGTGAAAGATACTATTGTAAGAAAACTCGACGGATGAAGGTGTTGATCCCTACAAACATTGAAATATGGAGAATAGGATAACATATCTTACCAAGTTTTAATATTTATTTTATAATAAATTTCTTAATTAGGATGATAGAAATTACTGAAACCCAACTCTACATCCAATGATTTCTGAAGACTTATTAAGAACTTTTAGGTAAACCACCAAACTCAATAAAATATAATAGATTATGGTTATACATAAAACATTACCACTTACTTAATATAAATCTTAGAATGAAAATCAAGATATTAATCTTCTCTAATAGCCATGAAGTGTGATGACTTTGTATGGTGATCAATTACAACCCAAATAACATTATATTCTTTAGAAAATTTGAGATGTCTGATGAAAAAATACTTGTTGATGTTTTAATATTTCCATTTGGGTATGGTTAACGGTTGTGAAATCCCCTAAGAATTATATATCTTATCGATAACTTATTGATATGATAAGAATCTAAATACATACTCCGTAATATAGTTGTTCATGTGTCCCACAAAAAATACTCTTTTATATCTCTATATATCTTAATACTTCCTAGATTAATAGATAATGTTGAGCTATGAGATTCTTATAATAGCTCACCATTCACTTTTTGTATTTATAGGAAACATACTCAGTTCTTGAACCTTATCACTCCATCACAATGTGGGTTGAACATAGGAAAATTTTTCAAACTTCTTTTTTCTTCTCTACATCCTACTTTTGTGACCATTTAATCCTCACATGGATAGATGTTTGAACACTCACTTGAGTAAGATAATATTTATACCCATCCTTTAATATTTCAGTGTTCATCCTTTTTAAATCCATCTATATTGGATATTTTATGATCCTTACCATAGATAATCTATCATGTTTCTTTTGACTAAAAGTATCAACCACCTTTTCACTTTCCTAGGGTGCTAATGTATTGAGAAGTCATAATCGTTAATCAAATCCTAACATTTTATCTGACACAAATTCAACTATTTATTGGTGAATATATACTTTAAACATTCATGATCAATAAATATTTCATACATTTTCCCATAATGATAATTCCACTATATTTAATGAAAATATTACTACTAATAATTCCAAATAACAAGTTGGCTAATTTTTCTCATTATCCTTAAATTAGTGTGAGGTATAAGATATCATTATATCATTCTGCATAATAACATACTCTAACCCCATTTTGATTTATAGTTGTAAATCAAAAACCCTTCTCCACTGTAGGGTATTTTGAGTACAGGTGCACTGGACAACATTCTCTTCAGTTCCTTGAAACTTTCTTCACATTAATTAGTGAAAAGAAAATCTACTCTATTTTGAGTTAACTTAGTGAGTGAATCCCATAGACATGAGAAATTATACATAAGGTACTAGAAATATCCAGAAAATCCAAGAAAAATATGGATCTCAGTCACAGTGGTTAGTCTGGACGAATGTTCAATAAATTTTTTCTTTTATAGATCCACCGATATAACTTATTTTGAGATTATATGACCCAAAAATGAAACTTTCTATATCCAAAAGCCAAACTTGGTATGTTTTTCATACAAATTATACTTCTTTAGGGTATTTAGTATAATAATAAAGTGTTCTTCATGATATTACTTGGTCTTAGAATAAATAATAATACCATATATAATGATTACCTCAAATTGATGAAGGTAATCTCTAAATAATCTATTAATTAAATTTATGAATATAATAGGGAAATTATTAAGGATAAAGAGTATCATTATAAATTCATAGTGTCCGTACCATGTATGGAAGTCTATATTGGGTACGCTTTCACTTTTAATTCTCAACTAATAGTATCTAGATTTCTGTTCAATCATGTAATAATATTGAAATCCTTATTAGTGATCGAATAAATCATCAATATGCGGAATATGATACATTTTATTGATTGTGATCTTATTAAGATGATGATAATAAATGTAGATTTTCATTTATCTATATTTATTCTTGAAAAAAAGGATAATTTCAATCCATGATGATGAACTAGTATGAATAAATATCTTATTAATATTCTCTTGGAGTTAATTCTTCAATTCCCATAACTAAATGTATTCTATTATATATAGAGTCTTTGAAATAGGTGAATCACTAGATATTAGTTCTATAAAAAACTCAGATTCTTGATTTGTAAGAGGTCTTGGAAAATCATCTAGAAATACATCAACAAATATTATTAAATAAGAATATCATAAAGGTTGAGTTTCCCTTCAACCATCTGAGATAAATACCCACTTTGAATATGAATCAAGATCCATGAAATGGTAGTAATTTCCATTTTAAGTTCATATTTATCTCCAAACTAATAGAAAATCGTAGTTTGGTTCAGAATATCAAATGGGACTTCGATTCCTTAACAATTGATATGGTATTTATATAAATAATGTTAATCAATACTCAAAATAAAATTAAATTCAACTACATGAAGAATAACAAGATTTTTAAGGAGACAAATCCCACGAACTTCAAGTGGAGAAGAATCAGAGACTTGAGATGTGATCATTGTACCATGAAGTGTATTTACTAATATTTTAACATCTAAATTTTGAGATGTTAATGTGATTCCCTTAACAAATTCTTTAGTTATTAAATAGTGGGTAAAACCAAAATTAAATACAACATTAAATGTTATAGATAGAATAATATGTGTACCTTTCACCACTTTATTGTCACACCCCATACTAGAAATTGTGATCCCATGATACTTCCCTTTGTCTCTTTGCTCATGAGGTTACTGAAGTCGATCACCATTATTAACAGTTTGTTTCTTTCACAGGTTATCATAATTATCACACTCCTTTCATTTGAATAATTAGAGTATGGGTGGTGCATTTGGTTGAAATTTTTCATCATTGATTTCACTGACCGACCTCTTCATATCACTTAAATATTATTTTTCTTAATAAATTTATTTATCTCAATTAAATCATTTACAGGTCACCTTAATAGAATTTATTTCATTCTTATTTTCAAATAGATGGAATAAATGAAAACTCACCATATACCCTCTATGGTTTTTTTTATAATAATTACTTTGAATTCCATATATCTTTTATTATCAAAACCATGATATTGATGAGTAATTACAATCTCTATTTACACCATGATATAACATCAAATGATTTCTTCATAGCTACTAAAGTCTATTTAGGATAATTTCCATTAGAGAAATTATTTTAAGACACTAAAAAATTGGTAAATTTTAATTTATAGTTCAATAATAAAAACAGAATCATACTTTCGAAGTCTTTTTAGAGATTTCCAAATATGTACCAACAGACTCATTATCCTTCTTCTTTAGCTCATGGAATCCCTTCTCTATTTTTGTATAACGAATTAAAGAATCCACTTATTTAAAATTTATCTCATAAACTCATCCCACTCCTTGGAGTAAATTTCTTTCAATTTAAACATATTATTGATAATATTCCACCATTTATCCAAATCAAATTTTAAATGATAAGTAGCTAAAGTAATTTTTTCATGTTCCGAGAACTAAAGAACATAAAATATTTTTTAGTGGTATTGATAAATTGTTAAGAAATTAGTGGATCAACATACCAACTAAAATAAGGTAGATGTTTTATCATTATGTAATCAATATTATGTTTCCTATATACTAATTTGGAATCTCATTATGATTCATTGATTTAGAAATTTGAGTAATCATAGTAATAATATTTTCTATTCCATCTCCCATAACATTTGGCTTCTTAGGAGGGAAATAATTTCCTTTTTTTATCACATTCACCATTAACATGGTTACGTGTAGTTAAACTAAAATAGAAATCATAGTATGAGAAATAATAATTATATATTTAAATCATAAAATCATGAAAATAAATTATTATATACCTAAATTATGACACCTTCCTTCCAATCTATGAAACCTTAAGTTTAACCTAGGTCATCCATGGTCGCTATCTATTAAAATAATTTATAACATTTTATAAATTATGTGTGATTTAACCCATGAATATCACTTAGAAGTTTCTAGTAATGTGTTAAGTAAGGATTTTTTTTCATGTACTAGGTCACAATTGAGTTAATAACTAGAATTAACTCTTCAGGATTATTACCCCTAGCTAAAATTGTGCCAGATTCTTCTTCCATTTTCCAGTATCTAGACATGGATGTATTTTATAGGTGTGCCACAATCTTTTCTTTACCACAACTTACGATTTTATTCTAAACATTTGATCATCTTAAGGGTTATTACTAATTTTGTTCATACAAGATTCTAAAAGAAAATAAAACTTTATTTGATACCAACTATAGTGACATGTACTTTTCACACAAAAATAATACATATTATTAGTGTAAAATTCATTACATATCAATATGATCTAGGATATAACCATAAAGGATTAATGTCTTTGGAAACTTGGATACATGAAAATAAGTACATAAAAGTTCCACATCATTTATAATTATGTTATTTATAACTATCTTCCTTCTAAGACATATCATATATAAAAACATTCTTCATAACTAGGGTAAGGGAAACAAAATAAAGGGTAAAATTAGATTCTTAGTAAGGGTAAACATAAAAGATATCAATAAATGATCATAAGTGAGAATTAGATAAGAATAAGTATATGATAACATGATCATTATTTACAATAATCATACATAATTAGTTAAATATATTTAATCAAGAAACATGTCATAAGGTTTTCTCAAATAAAATAGACTAATAATAAGACATAATAGGGAGGGATTATTAATAATTAATCAAGTTCAATGATAATATATCATAAGAATATGGAATAAGATTTTGTCATTTATACTATAATATAAAATAACTTCCTTATTCAGGTTTCACTCTTAAAACTATTATTGTGAAGAAAGTCCCATAATGGAAATACCTACATTGTTATTTTCAATATTCCATTTAGAAGTAACTTCCATCTAGTTAACTCTATATTATCCTAGAAGTTTCTAAACTCTATAATAATTACCCTTTTAATTAGAGGGATATAACTGAAACACCCATGCCTGGTTTATAATATAAACACATATCCTTGGATTATAACACAACCCCATCCTTGTTTTCTAATGGAACCACCCATCACATTATCAAGATCTATTCGTATTCATGACACAATATCATGAAAACATTTATCATTATATCAAAGATTAACCCATAGAAAATAAAATAGCGTTTATCAACATTTCATAATTATAAACCACCAATATGAAGAAAAAATATTATATCATTTTATCATATGCCTAATCAATCACAAGAAATAACAATGGATTAAAATAACTTTAAAATATCACGAGAACATTTCTTGATTAAAATATCATTTTAATTTCAAAATAAATTATTTAAAATGTAAAAACTTATAAAATATTACCAAAATTTTTTTATTTGAAAATAAACAATAAAAATTATAAAGGAATCATCAATTAAAATAGTATTCATGATAATGGGTAAAGTCATCAATGTAGTGTATGTTAAAAAAATTTCGTTCCACATTTTTGGTAAAAAGTCACAAGTACCTCATTTGAAAAAATTACAATAATATTCCATTAAATATTTTTTATAGAATTTAAAAAATGAGTAAAAATTAATTTAATAAATAATTTTAGAATTGTAAAAACCTTCTTGAAAACAATTTAAAAAAAATCTGCACATGAACAAAATATTCTCGACCGAAGAGAGAAATGTAGTCCGTTTTCCTTAAAATAATTTTTTATCATGTTGAGTACTTAAAGAGAAATACTTTTAAAGTGATCATGTGTTATATAGAAATTAACAGAGTGTAGGAAAATACATATGATTTTGGAGACACATATAATATAATTTCATCCCCATAAATTTTATGATATACAATCCTAATAAAAAATAGATTGTAACATAAAAACACTCTACTCAAGTTTATCTTTCATTGTAAGCACTATAACATCCTTTATAATAAATTTAAATTTATTATGTTTTTATAATATATCTTTAAATATGACTATAATAATATACATGGATTATTTATAACATCTTTTCACCCATTCATTAATGATATTTTATTATCATCACCATTTTGGGTGTTAATCACTTTGTTTTTCATGTTTGTTTTACTTCAACAGTTATGGACCTCAAACTTTGACAATGGTTATTCCATATATATAATGTTAATAATGATATATATTTAATATATATTTATTATATAAATTTTTATAACCTCTCATATAATGTTATGATTAAAAACTAATTATATCACTCTATGGAGACAGTAGTTCGTACATACAAACAAGAGATGTTTCCATTTTTTTGATATATATAAAAAAAAGGTACATTATAATTTATATTCCTAGGAAAACTAATATATCATAACTATAATATATATATATATATATAATATAAAAAATAACCAACCATGTTTTGAAGTGAATGAAGATGACATGTTCATTCACGGAGGTGGTAGACCACACAATGCACGATTCACATTTTCATTTTCATTAATTGAAAAGGAGAGGGTGGTTATTGTAAAATAATTATAATAACAATATAGTATAATAATTATACTTATTTGATCATGTTAATATGGTTAAGTAAAAGTTTATGAAGAAGAAAAGTGAACAATAAAATAGAAAAATGGAGGTTAATTACATATACCTCACTTCTTGGATTATATCCTTTGTGAGGGGGTTTAAGCCTTTAAGGGATGGTATTTTAAGAATAAAAAACCCCCATTATGTTTGGTATGCGTGTAAAAGAGAGTATTGGGTAGATATTAGGATGAACTAAATAGGTTTTGGTTTGAGGGTATGTGAGGAGAGGAGTTCACCTTTTATAAGTGAAAAGGAGTATCATTATTGTAAATACCCAAAATTATCAAATAATGGTAAGTAACTCAATAATTGAAAAATATTGGATTTCAGATGAGATAAAATCAATACAAACCTATATAATTAAAATATAAATATGTTTTAAACATTTTAGTCCCTTTACCTCTAAGATTACCCACTTTTGGCATTTTTTTTTTCCGTGATAACTAGTTTTTAGCAATGTAATTTATTCTTCAAGACAAAAAATAAAATTTTATTAGTTATATAATTAGGACATAATTATTGAAAATTTAAAATACATTTTCTATTCCCTTTTAAAAAGTGATAAAAATTAATTTTAAAACAGTAAATATATAATGTAATCAAAATAGGATTTTCATAAATATAACTTAAAATCTAAAATTTAAAATATGGGTTTATAAATTAATTTTTAAAATATTAAATTTTCTTATAAAATAAATATTTGTTATCAAAAAAATGTTTCATACATTTTCAAATCGTACTTATAAACTAATAATGCCATAAGATTTTTTTTGTTTGTAAATACCATATTTTTCACTATTCACAGAAAGTAAATCTTTTATGAAATATCCTAAAAATTCACCCTAATAAAATATTTAAATGATTATTTCAAAAATTATATTATTTTTCTCAAATAAAATTTATATAAATAGTAGATATTAATTATATTTTTTGTGCACAAAATGTAATAATAACCATTTTTGAAGCATAAAATAAATTTTATTTAAAATTGAGTACTTATTAATTATAAAATAATCCATAATTTTTTATTATTAAAAACCTTTATAAATATTTTTCATAAAGTGGTTATTACTATTCACACCTTCCATTTTATCCTATAGTTTATAATGGATTATTTTATCACGGTTCATTTTGACTCTTGGTTTTGTGTTGGGAAATCTATCAAATACTTTAAGATTATTTTTAATGAAATATATATAAATTCTAGTGGGGTTATGAAAAACATTCGACAATTTTTTTAAATAAAATATGGATCTAGAAGAAAAATATTCCTAACTGAAAAGAGAAGTAAAGTTAGTTTTCCTTAAAAAACATTTTTTTCAGTCTTTTAAATACATAAAGAATGGAAAATGAAAGAAAAACATGTAATATACAAAAATAAAAAAATAAAATAAAATCCATGTGATTTTGGAGAGATATATCATATATTATAACCTTTATAAATTTAACCATAAACAATCCCTGTAAAAATGAAATTATAATGTAAAACCCTTAATTCAAGTCTTTATTGATTTGTAAGCACTCTAAAATCTTTTATAAAAAATATAAATATATTATAATTCTATAAAATAATCCAATTCATAATTTCAATATCATATATGATCCACTTATAACATTTAAATACTCATTTGTTAGTATTTTTTTCTTAAAATTTTTATTTCTTGTAGAAATCTATTACATTTTTTATATATGTTTCAGTTCACCAGTTATAGTGCTTACACTTTGATCAATGTTATATAATATCTAGAATGTAAATAATGATATAAATATAATTTATATTCATTTTATATGTATTTATAAATATTAATATAAATAGGTAATGAAAAGTGAATTAAACGACTTCCTAGAGACGATAATATTTATTTATAGATGAGTGATGTTTCGACCATTTGATACATAGAAATAAAGAAATATAAATATTAATTAAAATTTATAGAATATATATTGAACATATATAAATATAATATACATACATTAAATCCATCATAATAAGAATCCATTAAATATGGTGGTAGAGAATGAATCATGTATCTATGTCGAAGTGGTAGTATACACAAAAGAATTAGCGATATTCTCATTTCCCATTTGATAGAGACTTAATGGGAAATAGTTGTACCATAATAAAAATAGACCAAAAGTTTAGGAGCCTGCCAAAACTGGTTCTAAGAAGATTTATTAACAAAAAATAGGAGAAGAGTCAGAAAAACAAGGGTTTTTTACAAAGCTGAGAGTGTATGAAACCACACATGTCTACCTCCACCATTGGGGCATAATAATTAGGGGCTGTGAAAGACCACATCTTATCTATAACCATAATTTCCTTCTTGGAAAAAACATACACCACCCGATTCACCTCCTTATAAATATGTGAGATTGTAAGATGTAAATGAGTTACATGATTGAAATAATCAACCCAGTCAGGTAACAATATCCAAGGCACATTACATGTTTGTGTTTCCAAGGTCTGAACTTCAAGTTGAGAGTCTGATTCAATCCAATGCAGGGTCCAAATATATTAGCCAGTATACCTGATCACTTGAATTATTTCCCATAGATTATCTTCATAGGAAACTCCAATACTAGTAAAATATCCCTTGATGAATCCAAAATAAGTGAAAAAACACCCCCACATCCTAATACCAATGGTTCACCAGAAATAGCTCCATCCACATTAACATCGATCCATGCGCTGATGGGGGGTATCCACTGAATATACTTGAATACCTGAGGTTTTCCTGACTGAACAATAACACCAAGTAACCAAAGGGTCTGTAAATTAGAAATAGTGTTATTCATTGTGCCTGTTTGAACTCTCGAGGCTGAAACCTCTTTATGGGTCGCCACAATTTCACACTGTATAGGGATGCACCTGTTGTCAAATAGCTAGGCATTCTGAGCAGACCATATGGCCTCAATAGTAGCTGTTGCCGACAAAAGTAGGAGATTTCCTATGTGTTCATTGCAATGTACCATCATCACAATAAAATCATAGTTTATTGATGAAATTATATTAATCTTGTTTTTATGGACACTACAAGATTATAAAATGTGGAAGAAGAAATAATACTGAAATATCTTAGTTATGATTTATACCTCTTCTTTGAGATACCTCCTTTGGTTTACACATTAATCTATGAAATATTGGTCTTAGGAGAAGACAAGAATGTTTGGATTGAAGTTAAATAATATAAGAATTTTTTTATTATGTATTTTCTGATCTATAATGCAAAAATTGTGTGAATAAAGGAGGAGAGGTTCCATTTTATAAGTGAGGGTAGGGACACACATGAAATTTCCTAAAACATTTCAACAATATAAGGAAACTTATATGAGAAAGTGTATAAAATTATACATGAATTAGAACATAAGATAAGTTATAGTTTAAATATATTAAAAAATAAAACTTTTACAAGTTTATGTGGTATTTCTATCGTTATCCCTTAATTTAACCCCCGATAAACCCATTTTACCCCTAACTATGACAATAAAATTTTACTTTTTTTACTATTCATCTTGGAAAAAAAGTATTTTTCCTCTATTAAATTATTTTAAATTTTATAATTAAAAATATGGAAACAAATTTAAATGATTAAATTCCTATAATTGTTGGAATTTAATTTTAAATAAGCACACATAATGCAATGAAAACCCATTTTTAGAAAAAATCATTTTAAACATAAAACTTAATTTACTTCAATTAATTGCATAAAAAAACCCTAAAATCAGTGTTAAAATATTATAATAAATATATAATATATAAATATTATTAAAAATATTAATCAATAGAGATTAATTTAATTTATTAAAATAAAAACACATTGTGAGTATACTATTTTTTTATAAAAATGTGTTTTAACCCTAATAATAAACATATAGAAAATTAAATTACAACATTTATTCGAATGTAATTAATTATATTATTTATAATTAAAGTATAATTTAATTACAAATTCATAACATAAGGTTATTTTTTAAATGGAAATAATTGATAGTTTTAAAAAAATAGGTTTTTTCATTATTCACTAAAAAAACATCTTTTGAAATAAATCTAAAAAATTCACCCTACTCTAGTATTAAAATGAAGATTTAAAAAATTATATTCATTAATTAAAATAAAATTTCTAGAAAAGGTATAAATTAATTAAAATTTCAATGCATAAAATCCAATAAAACCCATTTATTAAGAAAACATTTTTTTGAAGCATTAAATGACTTTCTAAAAATTTTTACTTATTAATTAGGAATTAATCATTAAATTTGAATTATTTTAAATGATTATACATATTTTTTATGATGATTTTTTACCATTCACACTTTTAAATTTAACATATAGGTTATAAAAATTACTATATCTGGATTCAATTAATCTTAGGGTTGTATGTAAATCACGCTATCAAATACTTCAAGTTTATTTAAAAGAGAAAAATATAAAATATTAGGGTGTTGAATTAAACACCCATTAAAACAAAATTTTAAATTGAATTTTTTTCTCTTTGATACAAAGAAATGAGGATATCTCCACTTCATTACATTATTGGATTCTTATGTAGCCTCCTAAAATTTCTAATTCCTCCTGTAACATACTGACATTACTCACTCTATAAAAAATAGCAAAACTGGTTCACAACATGACCCCAAGAATTCCCACATATTAAAAAGGATTACAAATAGTTGTGAGGGTCTAATGGTTGTACACTAGAGAGAATATAACCTCTAAATTAGTTAAAAAACAACATAGAAATAAAAATTACTAACAAAAGACAAGTGACAAATAAATAACCATACATGACCATGTAATTCCATAAATATAGGGTTATCATTATACAATTGGTAGATCATTAAAGAGAACCAGGCTGATAATAAAATAAAAAATTAAGTCTCTAACTCTGAAAGGAATATCAAGTATATGATCAAACGCTACTCCCCTACAAAGTCTTTCCCAATAGTACAACAACATGCATCAAAAGACAAGTCCTTTCATAGAGTCAAGATATCTATTCAGGTAAAAATTGGTAACCTGAATAGGGTGTGAGATAAACTTTGTATTCCACCACCAAGGAAATATAATGAATAATCGATCATGTGAATATAAAATTAAGTAGTGTGAAATTACAATAATAACACAATGTATAAACAAATATAATCAAGTTGAGACCAGGTTCCTTAAAGGACACCTGGATAATCATACCTGTTCAGCCTAAAAATCGGAACATGTTCAACCATATATATATATACATTAGCTACATTCACATAATAATAATACCATAATATTCTTATATTTTAAGTAAGGTATGTCATGAAAAATTATCTCAATATAAGATAAGGGATGTCATACCCAATGTGTAACTATTGAATAATGAGGGATTCCATACCCAATAATTACCAATAAAATCATAATGGAAACCCTGCAAAATTATTACTAATGAAAATATGAGGGACACCATGCCCAATAAATACGAATAATATGACGAGGGATTCCATGCCTAAAGGGTACTTGTAAAATCATAAGGGATTCCATGGAAAATATTTATCAATATAAGAATGAGGGATTCCATGCCCATTAATTACAAAAAATATCAGGGAGCACTATGTATAAATAATTTTAAGATAATAAAAATCACCAGGTCCATTAACTTCAATAATAATTAGGAACTCCATGTCTATACTTATTAATAATTTTTTAATCAAAATACTATATGAGCGCATCCATGGAATTCCATATCAGAATCCATGTGACGCTCGATGTAATAAAATGATAGGTGCATTGTATTTAAATAATAATCATAGTCTATGGAAAAAACCCATTCAAATTTAAAATTCAAACATTCCGTTAATGGTTTTTTTATAAGTTCCCAAAATGGTGAATGTGACAAGGAAATACCTTTCACACTTCAATAGTTTATTAAAACTACTCAAATATAAAGGACAACATAGTACACCACTAAAGGTGGTTCGATTTCATATTCAATCATATTAATAATTCATTAAAGGCTGAATAGGAATCCATGCCTATATGAAATTCATCATGATTTATTTAACTAAATGATTCCAAAAATCAACTCCCATTTTGGAATGAAGAAAGACACACCTAATTAGTGTTTTGGTCTAAAACAAGAAATGTACTATGAGGGAAAATAGTAGAACACACCCAATGGAATGTTCAAAGTTAAGGTCACATTCCTCCAACCATGTAAATGGGTCTCAAGGGTATTAAGGTCAAGTTATGGACATTTCATTTAATGTGTTTCAAAATTTAAGAGAAACACCCAGAGAATCTGATGTGCTGCATAGTGTAAATATTTAAGAAAATAATTAGACTTTATGATTAAATACATAGATCAATTATAACTTTCTTAGGAAGCTTTACTGATCCATCATCTGTCTTTTATTTGATCTATAAAGAGATAAATCATAAGAATAGACAAATTCACTAAATATAGGGCATATGATCTTGTATAAAAACAATATCCAATATGATAGGATAAATGAAGAACAAAATAGAGAATATTGATAGAATGATTGAGGGTTATAAAAAATGATTGATGTTGGTTGATTCTAAGCCAAAATAGAGCATATCTGAAGCAACCTAGATGAGGAGGAGAGAGGATCTTGATCAACGTATAATACATGGGTGAATTGGGAAAAGAAAGGGGGAAGAAAAGATAAAGTAGTTTGGGAAAAAATATTAATTTCCACCCCTTTAATGAGATTCATAGTTTATCCTCAAGGTTTGGCTAACTGTGCACTAACTGTGTGAGGAAACATTCCAAAATAGGGTACCCTTTGAATGACTAGTATAGAGATAGACATACTATATGATTCCTATAAAGATCACCTATATAATAACTTTGTAATCTCACACATGCTCATGTATCCTTGAGTTCATGGTTTGAAAAATCATTCAACACACCTAAGATACTTAAAATTTTGTGCGAATGGTTAGAAAAAATCACGTTCTTTCCTTGTGACAACCTTTTCCTCTCCAAAATATAGGCTTCTAGATAACGATGCTCTTGGAACCCATCCAAACACTCAGGAAATCCCTCAGATATTAAACCCCATAAAAACACTTATAAGTTCTACAAATATTTTAACTCCATTCCAAATATTAATTTTTAATTTATCCCATCCACTAAACCGAAAAACTCAAATTCCATTGAAATTTCAAAATGCTCCAAGAAACAAGATATTACACCACCAAATAACTTTTACTAGCTGAGTAGTCTTGTGTAATAAAACATTGTCTCTATGATCCTCTACTTGTTTTTCTTCATATGAAATATCATTACCTAGTGGCATAACCTATAAGTGGAATATATGTGAAGGATCATCTATGTCCTTCCTAAATAGAGACACATGGATCACATCATGAACTTGAGACAGGTTAATTGGTAGTTCCAAGATTTAAACTACACCCCCACTTGATAAAGAATCTCAAAAGGGACAATATATTTTCATCTCACATTTCGTTTATTCTGGAATCTCACAACCTTTTTCCATAGAGAAATTCACTGGAATACCTTCTCACCATCATCAATTTCTTAATCTCATCAATGATTTTAATTTTAACTCTTATGTTGAATATGAGATTCCATGATGTGATGATGAATGTATCCAACTTTACCTACCATTTTCTTATCAAACTAAGATCCCTATAGATTTTTTCTCTAGTTTCTTAACAACATGTTAGAGTTTTACACATACTTCAATAGAGGGATTTATAAGGATATATCTAAATGCTTGAGTGAAAGCTATGATTATAAGAGAATTTTACAAAAGGAAGTTGTTGATACTAGACACCTTTTAAATATATATAATAACATCTCAATATATCTTATAGGGTTTAATGGTTCTCTTAAACTATCTATCTATTTGAGGATGATAAAATGTATTGAAACACAACTCTGGATCCAGATCTTGGTGAAAAGTTCTCTAGAACATCAA
Organism: Viscum album; assembly: GCA_963277665.1. Taxonomy (NCBI): domain Eukaryota; kingdom Viridiplantae; phylum Streptophyta; class Magnoliopsida; order Santalales; family Viscaceae; genus Viscum; species Viscum album. The sequence goes on along the minus strand of OY728137.1, from coordinate 439,177,643 downwards.
GGTAATCCCAACATCTTGGTTAGATACTATAGAATGTGGAACTTCAAGAAACCTTACCACTTATTTAATGTATATCCAAGAAATATGATCAAGATATAAATCCTATTTGATAGAAATGAAGTGTGCTGAATTCATATGGTGATCAAGTACAACCAAAATATCATTATAAACTTTAAGCATTTTAGGGAGTCCGATGATAAAATACATGGTGATGTTTTCACATTTCCATTTTTGGTATGGGTAATGATTGAAATATCCACTTTGAATTCTATATTTCAGAATTAACTTGATAAAATATTAATCACTAAGATACATAATCTATAATATTCCACTTCTTGTTGCCCTGCTTGAAATACTCTTTTCAATATCTGTACATCATCAGAATTCCAGGATAAATAGAGGATAATGAGTTATGAGCTTCTTCGTGTAGACCATTATTAAATTTTATTATATAAGGGAAACATACCCTGTTTTAAACCTTATCATTCCAACACTATCATTATTGGACCCAATAACATTTCTCTCTTTACTATGTAGCTCATATTCCTTATGCTTCTCATTAATCTTCACATAGATGGAAATTTGAACACCCATTTGAGGAATATAATATTTCCCCTCTTTCATCAATATTTCAATGTTTATCCTTTGAAAGTACATAATTTTTTTTATCCTTTAATTCTCACCATAGGTAAGTTAGTATGATTCTCTCAACTAAAAGAATTATCCTCTTTGGTCACCTTCAATGGGTGGTAACATATTGAGTAGTTGTTATATTTAACTAACTCTAACAAAATTCTAAGGTGTATATTCAACAATTTTTGGGTGAATATATATTTTAAACTTCTATGATTATTATATATGTCGCACCTCTCTCTATAAAGATAACACATCCATGACTTTAATGAAAATATTACAACTAATAACTCAAAATCATGAATCATGTAATTTTTTTTCATGATTATATCATTAAGTATAATAACACATACAATCTCCTTGTCCGATGAATTACTATAAATCAAAAACTTTTCTCCACTACAGGGTAGTGTGAGCGTAGGTGCACTGACAAAACTTCTCTTTAGTTCCTTGTAATGTTATAAACATTCATCAGTAGAATAAAACTTGACTCCTTTTTGGGATCACTTGGTGAGTGTAACACCCTGATATTTTAAAATAATAACATTTTATTTGATAAATTATTTTACATGAAACAATGAGCTTCAAAACCCATAAAATATATATCTTTAAATTTAATCTCTTCGATCACTTGCAGAACATGCAAACCTGAGCATAAATGAACCGTAATATAGTATACCATTATAATATAGACATTAAATTGTTAGGAATGAATATTAATAACTAAATTATGAAAACTATGGTTATATTTATATTATAAATAAAATAAGAATCATTTAAAAAAAGAATTTTTTTCTAAAAAACAATATTTTTATAAAAAATTGTTAAGATATGATTTGCATACATAATTTAAAATTAATTATTACCACTTTTAAAAAATTTATTTTAAAAATAGAACTTCATTTTTGAAATAATAAAATCAAAATTATCTTAGGGTAATTTTTTTGGATATTTATGAAAGGTTTAATTTTTTATGAGTAGTGAAAAATAAAATATTTTATTGAAAATTTCTTTTTTTAAATAATTTACAAGGTTAAATTACATTTTAAATTGGATTTAATGTAAAATTATTTCAATTATGTTATAATTTAATGGATTTATGAAATTGGAATCAATTTTATATTTTAATTTGATATTATAACCTTTTATACTTATGGGAATTTCCTCTTTGGAAGCCCACTTTTTCTTCGCGTATGTAGGTATAATTTTAAATTATATTCTACTATTTACGTTAATTGAATTTTGAAAAATTGAATATATATTTGGAATCAACATAATTTATTTTATATAATATGGTAAAATTAATTGGGTACTTATTGATTATGAATTAATAAATACATTTTCATTATTTGAAACCTTTATATATATTTTTAATAATTTGTTTATTGATATTAATATTTTATAATTTAATGGATAAGTTATAATGTTATACATTAACACTTTTATTTAGAATTAATGTTTTGTGTAATGAATGATATAAAATAATTAATTTTATTTCAAAGGAAAAACATATTGAATATTGGGGGTTTAAAATCAACCAACCTTTAACGAATTTATCCCTTGAAATTATCTCACTTAAATAAAAATAAATGAGGATATATTTTCTTCATCACATCCTCAGATTCCTATAGAGATACCTAAAATATTTTATTCCTTCAAAGAACTATAAGTATAAGAGTAGTATTATTTAATAAAACTTTATATCTATGATCCAATATTATTACCAATTTCTCTTCATAAGAAAGGACATGCTCCGATGGTACAACCTCTGAGTTTAGTATATTTCATGGATCAGGTATGTACTTTCTATAAAGTGATATATGTAAAACATCATTAAATTGTTATAGTTTCATTGGATGTTCCATGAAATGAGCTACAATCACCACTCAATAAAGAATAATTAATGGTACTATATATCTATGGCCAAAATTTCCCTTCATCAAAAATATCATAACCTTTTTCCATGGATAAATTCACTTGAATACCTTCTTAACAACATCAAATTCAAGATCCCATTGATGATTGTGAGCCTTAATATTATATCAACTCTAATATGCCTTGATATTATATTGAATGGATTTAACCTTCTATTCTATTTATTTAATTAGCTCAGGTGCCAATAAATTTTTTTCACCAAATTCATACCAACAGGTCGAAGTTTTTTAGTTATTTTCATTTATACTTTATAATTATCTATCATAATGATCAAGTGAATGTTATTATTAAAAGATAATTCAACTAGAGGAGTATTTTTTCCCTAACCACCTTTGAAATATATATAAAAATATCTCAAAATATATTTATGGGTTTAAATTGTTCTCTTAGACTAGGAATATTTCTAAGGGTGATGGGTAGTACTGAATCACATCTCTGTTTCTCACTAGTACAAAAACATTTTTTAAAGTCGGTTTTTTTGCTTTTTAACGTCTATTTTTAGGCGACGTTATTGTGAGCGACGTTAAAAATATGATTTTTTACATCGGTTATTAAATAAGAAAAGTAAAAAATGGGGTTTTATGGTTTTTAATGTTGGTTCTTAAAAAATCTATGTGAAATATATTCTGGAAATGGCGTTAAAAAGAAATTATTTACGTCATTTTTTGAAAAAACTGATGTTTAAACACCATTTTTTTACATCATTTATTTAATAACAGTCGTCAAAAGTTATTTATGACGTTGGGTATTAAATAAAATACTTATAAAATGTTTTCCATGTTGTAGAAAATTTCCTAAGCTTTCATTTGACAGGTCATAGAGCTCAAACGAAGTTATGAATCAAAAGAAATGACCATTTGAATTTAGATATTTTTTTCGAGGAAAGATTGAATGATCCAACCATAGCTTCATCTTAGAATTAATTTTTGAATTTGTAGGGGGATTTTTTGTTTGACCATGATATAAAGAATTATACATCATTATAATAAATTAATTATCGTTAAATGGTATATCAATTAAGAAAATTACTCACATAAAATATAAAAGAGAAAATAATTACAAATACCAAGATGAGGTTGTAGAAATAAGAAATCATTGATTCAAGTGGAAGATCAAACAAGTTGATTTGGTGGAATGATTATTGTTGAATGAAATGATCGTAAAATGGTATATCAATTTAGAAAACAAATCATAAAAACCCTAAATCATGGATATGTGATTACACATACCTTGACGAGATCGTGGAAAGAAGAAATAAATCATTCATGTTGAAGATAAAAAGAGTTGGTTTAGGGGAATGATAATTGTTGAAATATTTGGTCGTTAAATTATGATATGTGTACAATGGAAACATATAATTGAGATTCTAAGAGAATTCATAGTATTAAAAATTTTAGGCGACAATTCAAAATTTCGATGTCGCGATGTAAAAAAATTGAAATTTCACGTTCTTGGGATTTTAAAATTATCTTTCACATCAATTTTATGATAACTGATGCAATAATATATTAATTTTTTCACTTATTTTTCACGTCAGTTATTATAAAACCGATGTGAAAAATCAATCTTCATCACTTTTTCATGTCAGTTATTATAAAACTGACGTGAAAAATATATTTTCATGATAATTTCACATCAGTTATTTAATAAACGACTTCTAAAAAGTTAAACAAATGTAGTTCATTTCTTAAGAATTAATTTGACAGGTCACAGAGCTCACACGTAGTTACAGATTAAAATTTATGGCCTTCAGAAGTTGATCATCTCTAAATGATGTCTTAGATAATGCCAACTTCTGAAGGCCATAACTTTTAATCCGTAACTCCGTTTGAGCTACATGAATTGTAAAATTAAAGATTGGAAAATGAAATACATTTTTGTAAACTTTTTTCACGTCATTTATAAAATAACCGACTTTAAGAATACCCTTTAACGTCGGTTATTAAATAACCGACGTGAAAAAGTCATGGAAATTGATTTTTCACGTCAGTTTTATAATAACCGATGTGAAAAATAAGTGAAAATTTTAATATATATTTATGGAAATGGATTTTTTATGTCGGTTATTAAATAACTGACATGGAAAAGTGATGTACATTGATTTTTCACATCCGTTATTATATAACCAACGTGAAAAATTAGATAAAATGGATTTTTCACATCGGTTCTTATATAACCGATGTGAAAAATCAGCGAAAATGTATTTTGACGTTGGTTATATAATTACCTATGTGAAAAATCAGTTTTCAGATATTTTCATGTCAGTTCTTAAAAGCAGACATGAAAAAGATTATGTAAAAATTTTTATTGTACTAGTGTCTAGAGCCCATTAAAAATTATTTAGAAAATAAAGGAAAACATTAGATATCAATAAAATAATATAGAATTTTTCACTCAATAAAACCTTAAAACATCCTTAATATATAACATATAAATATGATTAATAGGGAAATCTTCTTAGATAGAGTGAATTATACTGAAATTATAAGGCAATGAACTACCACCCAAATATCATTATGACCAATAGAGATTTTGAGGAGTCTGATAATGAAATTCATGGTGATGTTTTCTTATTGACATTTTGGTATGGGTAATTATTTTAACATCCCATTATAATTCTTTATTTTAGCCATAATAGGATGAAATACTAATTTCCCATATATATACTCTATAATATCTCTCTTCATGTTGTCCCATTGTAAACAATCTTTTAGATCACTATTAATCTTCATAGTTCTAGGATGAAAAGTGAATGATGAGCTATGAGCTTAATAAAACATATATTTCTTGAATTATTGTGTTTATGAGACACATAATCAGTTCCTTACCCTTGTCATTCAATCCCAATCAAGATTAATCATAAGAATATTTATCACATTCTTTTGTAGATCATCTTCCTTTAGCACCTCTTAAATCTTCATATGGATATATGGTTGAACACTCATTTGAGAAAAATACTATTTCTCTCATTTATTGAAGATTTCAAGGTCCATCCTTTGAAAATAAATATATTTTGGATCTCTTAAATCCTAAACAAAGATAAGTTAGTATGATTATTTTTACACAAATCATGAGCCACCTTATTTTCTTTCCTAAGGTGGTAATGCATTGACCAGTCATAATATTTAATGAACTCAAACTATCTTATCTAGTGTATATTCAACTCTTTTTGTGTCAATATATAATTTAAACTTTTATGATTAGTATATATATCAAAACTCTATTCATAAAGATAATACCTCTATCTCTTTAATCCAAAGATTACTGCTACTAAATCCAAATCATGAGTTGGGTATTTTTTCTAACGAACCTTCAATTAACTTGAGGTATAAGATATCACTATATAATTATGCATAAGAAAACAACCCATCCCTTTCCTTGATACATCATTTTGAATCACTGAAATTGCTACAGTATAGGTCAGTGTGAGAACAGGTGCACCAACAAACCATTTTTTCATTTCCATGAAATTTTCTATGCATTCTTCAGTCCAAAGTCATTTGACTCATTTCTAGGTTAACTTTTTGAGTAGATTATATTGTTTTGAAAAATACAATACAATGTTTGAATAATATTAATTTAATCCAATAAAACATTGGATCTCAGTCCTAGTGATAGGTCTGGGCCAATGTTAAAAAACTTCTTTCTTTGATAGATCCACTAATATTCCCTTTCTTGAGATTATATGACCCAAAAATGAAAATTTATATAGCCAAAATTCAAACTTATCTACTATAAATCATACCTATAGCTATAGATTTATATAATTATAAATTTTATATTTGGATAAATATTATATATAGCCACAATTTTAACTATCCATGGTGTTAGATTACCCTATATCCACGAATTTGATCAAAATTATAGAAAAAACCCCACAACTTCCCCTAAACTTCCCTTCCGTTACTCCCTAAAAACTCCACCATAACCCTTAATACCCTCAAAAATACTACTGAATCCCCCGACACTATCCCATATGGATCTCCACCTATAACCCTAAACACCATCGATGCTGATTCTTACTCCCTTACTGTCACCCCTAATTCCTGAGGTACTCTACAACCCTAACCCATTTTCATACTCTTCCACCTAATGTTGTTCTAAACCTTTTATCCAGACTCTTTCAGACTGCTGATGCCCATTTTTGGTGGTTCTCCCTACCAAACATTTATTTCCCCTGATTCACCCATGTGCATTCCACCAAACCATATATTTCCCTCAATCCTCTGAAAACCCTAATATAAAGTATGTTTCTTATATTTTTATATTTATTTTACAATTTATATTAACATTATTATAATTTACATTATTATAGTGTATAGATTATACAAATTTATTTTGTTTTTGTAAAATTAATGAAATCATTCATTGTAATTTTCTTGGAAATCTGAAGCCTTTGTATTTCAATGTTTTGAATGATAAAGTTATTTCTTTCAATAAATAGATTAATTTATAAGAAATTATAATTAGCACTTCAAACAAAATTATTCAATTTTAATTTATTATTTTTGATTACTTATAAGTTAACCAAAAACCTTTCCTTAACTTTATCAAGTTTATTTAATCTTTATATTTAGATTTCTTAAGTGAAAGCTTGTTTCTTTTCTTCTCATTATAATTTTTTCTTAAGTCTAATTAATCTTTGTTAACTGAAATTTCACTACTCTATCATGAAATGATTTATATGTTTCATCCATTATGTAATATACATGTTTAGGGATGGATCAATTCTCACATTTTTTCTTCTACAGTTTCATATGTATCTCACTTTATGAACATGATCTAGTGTTGAGTTTTATGATGGTATATCATTATTCCTGAAGTATATTAAATTTTGTGATAACATAACATATAAATTGTATTTCTTCTAGTTTCTTTATGTTTTTTATGCATGATTATACAATTATTTTTACAGGTCTAAAATCTATGTATTTATATCAATTTTCATTCTAAATTCATTAGAAAAAACTAAATTTCCATAGATTTATTTTATTTATGGAACAATCATAATTATAGTTAATTATTTGATAGTCAACTTAATAGAAAACACTATACAATGATTAGTGATCCATAAATTGATGATAAAAATATATATTTTTATTTGTTGTAAATATTTATATAGTTATAATATAGGTTTATAATTTATTATTGACCTTAAAAATGAGTTTTCAATTTTTTATGATAGTAAATATTCTTAGTGTCATGATAATTTCTTGAGAAATCATATTTATTCTCTAACCACTGGGTATCCTTTAATTTTTTATCCATCATATTTTTTTTATAAATTTTATAAATTATTTGTAATGAGATATGTTCTCTATATATTCTAATGTTAATTACTTTCCCTTATTTATTTTATAGTTTCTTAATTGTAGAATTAAATTTTAAAATTAAATACATTAATAATGCAATCGACATTGAAATATAATTCCACAAATGAATTGTATTAGAAGTTTCATTATGTCCTTGATATAAGTTAAACATAGTATGGTGAGTTTAAGGGATATATTTGCTACTGAAATGGCCATTTAAACATGTAGAAACTATTATTTAAGATGGATAAGCATGTCAAGCCTACTTTGGTGAGTTAAAGACAGGAATGAATGATTTATTTGTTTTCTAAGTCTATAATTAGTGGATTATACAAATCTTGGAATAGTATTTTAAGAGTATAAAGTGGTGAATAAACTTAAAAAAAGAACATTGAGTACTTGGGGCATTGGATATATGCTTGGGCTTACCAATGTGTAACATTGGTGTGATCTAATTATTTTTTATAAATTCTAGGACAAGTGATTAAGAGTAATAGAGTAAATATTTTATGGGGTAATCATTTCCAATATATAGTATACTAGAATTTGAGGTGATATTCCTTAAATAGGTTTGGTAAGGATTGAGTTACATGTTGAATTTATATGAAATGAAGATTGAAATGAAACCTTAAATGGTTAACTAGGAAGAATAATTAGGAAATGGTTTGATAATTAACCTTGAAACAAAAGATATGATATTAATACCTTGTTAGAGGTTACTTATAAGTATTGGCTTGAATAAATAATGATATTTAATAGATATAATGGATTTATATTTCTATATTTATTTGACATGCTATACAGGGGGAATAAAATGAAAACATGAGTTTTATTTGAAAATAAATGATGTATTATGTTTTTTAGTTATGTATTATATTTTTACAAATAAACATTTTTTCTCTATTTGATATATGAAAATAGTCACTTATAGGTGGATTATACTAGGTGGAGTTTTGAAATTCCATGGTACAACATAATTTTACCTAAAGGCAATTGGATTCTTTTGCAATTACACTATTATTTATATATTCACATACTAAATCCATGAGTTAATAAAGATTATTGTGATTTTTAATAAGTATTATGTTCTCATTCACTATACATAACACCTTGTGGGTATATATATTGAATGTATGATGTTTTAGGTAATATAAAGTGTCCTTTTAGATGGGTGTTGGTTTATAGTGTAGTTTTAAATCATAGTCTTTAATATTATATATTATTAAGAGGTATATTGTCCACACGTCACTACATTATCTCTTTCTATTTCGTTTTTTATGTTTCTCTATGAATGAATTACCTTTTAGTTTTTTGGACTACTTAATATTTGTGGGTGTATCAGTATATTATATCTAGAATTATTTATTGAAAGTGAGTGAATGATATAATTATGAAATAAATCTTATAAAAAAACAAGAGTTATGGGTTAATTTTTGTTATTTAATTCCTATAATAGGACTAGTGATACATGTTAATCATGATTTATGGAATGAATTTGAATACAAGATATTGTATAGAATTATTTAATATCAATTATTTTTAATTATCATTAAATAGTTAAAAATTATTTGATGATTCATTGAATGTATTTATAATAGTTATGAATATCATTTAAATGCTAAATTATTTTTTCAAGTCTTAGTTGTGACATTGTAATTAGTTTTCAGATCAATTTGTAATATAAATGATCATAATAAGTCCTTTTGAAAGTGTGATTAAATTTTAATGTCATGTTCACATGATATTCCCAATATTGATTATTTAATTTTGAGAGATTTGTGATCTATTCGTGTTTTTTCTTTAAAGGGAGGATTTTTTTTGTTTTTGTATAGGAAACCAATATATTTTTTGTTGGAAATCCAAAGATATATAGATGGGCCAGGAATGTGTCTATAAGTATATTTCCATGGGATTCACCTATGGCTATAAAAACTACTCCCATCAAAGAATATTGGTTATGGGTCTAGATAATAGCCATGGGCCAATACCATGGAAATAGATGTGTATATGGATCCATTAGGAGATAATATTAATATGGATTCATGAATAATGATTAGATAATGGAAGGTAGTTAGTAGAAGTGTGTCATGATATACTGTATGATTTCATATGGTTCTTTTTATTATTATTAGAAATGGTTAAATATTTTTTTCATAAAGACATAAAAAATATATAATTAGTGTTTTCTTATTTATCTATTTCCAATTACTGGACCAATATTAGTTATCAATAAATTCTTTGATAGTATTTTCCTAATTTATATCCATAAATGGATATTCATTATAGTTTGATGTTATGTTTCTAATCATGATCATTTTTTCTTATTTATATACCATTATTGATCATGATGAATGATGTCTACCACCAAATTAAATTTAATATTGGTAATATTATAGAGCATGTTCTTTATTTTGTGTTATTTTTTATACAACTAGAAGTAAATCTTGTAAAATTTTCTTGATCTTACTCCATATTGTATATTTAAAAATTAATTTTAAAGATGTTAATTGACACTTGAATAGGTATTTTATCACTAAAATGTAATTTAATTTATTTTTAATGTTAAAATTTTCTCATGATACTAGTTCTATTTAGTATCATTTATCAAATAATATTTTTGTTTCCATGTTTGGTGTCATCTTATTTATAATTCTTCTTTTTTCCCAGTTTTTTGATTTATAAATGAGAATTATATCATTCTTCTTTATGTATTTCTTTTAATCATGTTTCTGTATTATTATTTGGTATTTATTTGTTATTCATTATGCCAATTAATTGTTATATTTTTATATAATAGTTTATTCATGACATGATAGGTTCTTCTAAATTTTATTACAATCCTTTTTCCTTTCTTATTTACTTATGCATGGTTGAGCATGATATTTACTTTCTATTTTGTGTATCTTATAAATAAAATTTTTCTTACTTTTAATACATCATTTTATTTGTTTTATTATGCCTATGAAATGATATATTATATTTCATCACTTATAAAGGGTTATAGAAATCCAATTAATGTTATTTAGTGTTATCATTCCAGCAAAAGAAATAATTTGTTCATTATATATAAAATCCAATGCATTAATGTAAATAACACCTTTTTAATTATTTTTTATCTTTTATTAACTTCGTTACCATTTTTATGTTTTCTATTAATAAGGATTATTATACCCCAACCACTAATTTAGGTGCCGACGTCAATGTAGATATCTATTATCCTGATGATAATGATTATTTTGGTGTGTGGGGAGCTAATAATGATGATTCTGGTGGTGTGTGGGGTGTTCATAATGATGTTGGCATATCTATAATAGATTATTAGGGTCACAATGGTGTTAATGATTTTGATATTGAGGAAAAAAAATTTATTCTTTTTATATGAAATGAGTTTTATGATGTAGTTTTTATTATATTCTAGTGATATTGATATTGAATTTTTATATTTTTTATCTTGGAGATAGTTTAAATTCTAGTGTTAGAGTTTATTTTAGTGATATATTAAATTGAATTATGGTTATATATATTGTGTTTTGTTTATGTATTGTTTCTATTGGTAAATAGATCTATTCTAATAGGAGAATCCTATATTTTTTAATTCATAGATTAGAGAAATTGCCACAGGTTCAGAGGTGGCTGTAGGTTTATTTCCCTGGGTATTTCCCATGACTATAGATTTATTGCCCCAAAAGATCTACTATAGTGACTATATGATATTTCCCCTTGAAACACCATTGAAAACCAAACTACATCCATGGGTATTGCTTATGGATATAGTTTTTAGCCTTATTCCCTGAAAAATAGGATCCAAAATTCATATGATCAGGGATATTACTTATAGCCATGATTTTGGTTCCTATAGTTATAGTTTTCTCACATGGCTATTGTGAATTTTTTGGAAGTGCTTGGTAAGTTTTTCATATATATTTTATTTTCATATGATCTTTAGTAAAATCCTCTAGTTATTTGAGTCCTCTTTATTGATCTTGAAATATATTATAATATCATCTATAAATATTTCTAAAAATTGACCGTGGTGATCTCTAAGGAATATATTTCTAAAACTTATGATGACAATGGGGAAATTAGTAAGACCTAATCACACCACTATAAATTCATAGTGTTTATTCCTCAAATTTAAGGATGTATTGGGTATGTATTTAACTTTTCAAAAACAAAATATTGTATCTAGATGAAGGATTAATGATGGAAAATTATCAATCTCATCATAGTTGGTCAAAAAAAATAACCAATACAGGGTATGAGATACTTATTCTTGATCATAATATTGTTAAGTTACTGATAATAAATATAGATATAACTTGATTCATATTTCTTATTAATAAAATGAATAATTGAAACCCATGTTGATGGAATTTTCTAAATAAATCCCATAAAAAAAATTCTCTGAGAGTTTCTTCATCAATTTCTGTAACTCAAACAAGGACAGCCAATATGTAGTCTTTGAAATACGTGTATTGCCCGAAATTATTTCTATTAAAATACAACACCATGATTTAGAGTAATAAAAATAAAATATTCTAGAAATATATTGATTTTTTTACAATATGAATATCATTGATTTTTAGTTTCTCTATTACCAGTTGAGATAAATACCCCCTTTTAATTGGAATAGGTACCCATAAAATAGATGTAATTTCCATTAGAACTTCATGTTTGACCTCACACCTATATGACCGTAGTTTTATTTGAAATATTAGATGACATTTCATTAGTTTATCAATTTATATAAGATCTCTATAGATTGATCTTATCAATTCTCAAAATTTCAACAAATTTTACTAAAGGAAAGATAATAATATTTTCATAAGGAATATTTTTGTGAACTTCAACATGACATCACCAACTCTCAAGTATAGGATATATGTTAAATAATATTCATGATCCATTTAAGTGATTCAACTAACATATATTGATCCTTTTTCTAAGAGTTAACCCTTCTATTAGGTTATCAACTTATATAATTCTTAAGTTTACCACACATAAGAAATTGAATTATAAATTATACTTTTAGATGTGCTTTACTTCCTTCTATTGGACTCTTCATTTTTCCTCAAAAATTACTTTCTCTATACCCTTATTTTCCAAACATAAAACATAATCCCATTCATTTGATACATTTACCTAGGTAATTATTCCCATATTCTCAATATTTAGGAATATGAATTTTATGTCTTCCAAGGTCTTCATCAAATTAAATCTCATGAAACTCTATTTTTTCATATAAGGTGTTCTAGGAAACTCACCCATGTTTAGGTTTTTAATCATATATCTAGATATATGGTTAGGCATAATCACAAGGTTTCATATTCTATCTCCAATTTCATTTAATTTCCCATGGGGAAAATTATTTCAATTTCGACCATATTCATTGCTAGCACAGTTTCGTATTGTTTAATCCATTGAGTGAAAACAAAAAATATAGTATAAGAAACAATAATTATCATGAAAATCATTATTGGCACATTATTTAAAATAGATGAAACAATAGGGGTAAAATTTGTTATCCATGGTTATTATCTATTAAAATCCTTCATAATGGATCATAAATAAGATGCAAATTAACCCAATCATATCCTCTGAGAGTGTCTAGATAGAAGTGAAGTCTTAGGAATACTCATTATACATCAGCGATGATGGATTTAATACCAAATATTCACAATTTAGAGTTGTTACTCCTATTTGTGTCTGTTCTAGTGCCCCATCCACTTCATAGTATTCACACATGGAGGTATATTATAGGAAAACCACACTACTTTCTTTATTATAATGTAGGATGTTCTCCTATACTTTGGATTACCCTAAGTGTTCTCACAAAAGTTTTCACTTCCTAGTTTCCAAAAGGACTAAAACTTTCACTAATACCAACTATATTTACCCAAACATTACATAAAAAAATATTACATCATTTTTGGTGAACATTCATAACATATCATTATGATCCATTCCAGAACTATGATAGTTTATTGTCTTTGGAATCCAGGATACGTAAACTAATGGTGCATTAATGATAATTGTAATTTATCACTTGGTTTTTCAAAACTAGGACAATTCTTATAAATATTGTAATTAAAATCTTTCTTCATATATTAGGGAAAAGGAAGCATATGAGAGGGTGATGATAGATTCTCTGTATGGGTAAACTAGAGATATATCAATCAAATATCATAGGTAGACAGATCTGGAGAATTAGGGTATGACAACATGAAACTAACATTTGAAATTCATACCAAATAAATTATATATTAATGATTCATGAAACAAAGAATCATAGTCCCTAGGATAATAATCATCAAGTAATCAAAGAACATGATCCATGAGAGTGAAACATTGGCATAAGATAATTCCATAAAAGTGTGGCATAAAGGGTGACATAATAATAATCATTGAAATATTATGTCAAGTATACCCATATATACATTCATTACATGTTATTCATTTATAAACCACCATTTTACCTTATTTGGTCTTGGGATAACCTCTCATGTACCCTTTATTGGCATTGGGATAACCTCTCATGTACTCACTTTTGAGCTTGGGATAACCGCTTATTAACCACTCTTGGGGTTGGGATAATCTCCCTTCTACCCATTGAGATAAAAAATTAATATTTACCCAACACATTATAGGTATATGACATACCCACCAATCACATAATTGTAATCCATTCATATTTATGCCACAAGATCATGAAAACATTTATCATTTCAATATAGCCTACCCCATGGAAGAGAAAATGTGGGTTTTCAATATTTCATCATCATAATCATAAACCATCCATGGAAATGATAAATATTTTAAAATTGGAGGATATATCTATTAAATTATAAAAAACATCAAAGTTCGTTGTTATAGATGAAAGTACTTTCAAAATATCACAAAGACATTTCTTAAGGAAACCACACTTTTACTTTTGAAATCACTTATATAAAATGTACAAAATTTACAAAAATATACTGGTAAACATATTAATTGAATAAAACCAAGGAACCCTTTAATGTAAAATTAAAAAAAGATAAGTCATGATGGTGATAAAATCTCTTTATGCGATGTTTGTTAAAAAAAGACTCCTTTCTCATTTTTGGTAAAAATTAAAAAGTGCATCATTCGAAAAATGACATGAATATTCATTTTAATAATTTTTTTAGAAAATAAAATATGGTAAAAATGAATTTATATAGTAATTGGGGAATGGTTAAAATATAAATACCCAAAATTTTTATATATAAATATTACATCTTATTAGTGTTAAATTTATTAAATATCAATAAGATCCAAGTCAGAACTGTAAATATTTACCGTCATTAGAAACATTGGTACATAAAAAACTAATATATAAAATTTATAAATTATTTCCCATTAGTTTCTTCATAAATATAACAATTATTATTCACATCATATGTAAAATCTATCTTAATAACCAAGGGAAGGGAAACATAAGAAAGGGTGATTTAAGATTTTCTAGATGGGTAAACATAAAAGATATCAATAACTAATCCTAAGTGAGAATAAGATAAGAATAAGGGTATAATAACATAATCATGATCTAAAATAATCATACCCAATAATTCAAATATATTTAATCCTAAGACATGAAATATGGTTTTATTTTGAAAAAGGCATAAAAAATAATACATAAGAGTGTATAATCATCAATAAACATTCCTGAGATTTGAGAACATATCATAACAATAAAGAATAAGTGTTTTGAATTTACATAAGCATATAAAATCACTTCCTTAATCAAATATCCCTCTAGATACTATCATTGTGGGAAAATTACCATAATGGAAATACCAACCCAATCATTTCCAACATTCTCTTTGAAGTTACTTCTATCTTGTTAACTTTATCATCTCTTAAGTGTTTCTCAAATCCATCATCATTACCCAATAAATTTTAGGTATATAATGGATCCACCCATACTTGGTTTATAATATAACCACCCACATATTTTTCATTACATAACCACCCATCCTTGTTTTATAACAAAACCACCTATCTCATAATCATAATCCATCTATATATATGCCCCAAGATTATGAAAAAATTCATCATTACAACAAATATTAACCCATGTAAATTAAAATGGGTTTTATCAATATTTCATAATCATTAACCATATATTTAAATAATAAATATGGTAACATTTGATTATTTTCCAATAATGGATAAGAAATATCAGTGTATGAAAATAACTTTAAAATATCATCAGAATATTTCTTGAGAAAAATACCATTTTCATTTAGAAATAACTTATTCAAAATCAAAAAAACATTGCATGAAAATAACCAGGAAAAATATTAAAGTAATATACAAATAAAATGGTATTCATGATGGTGGGGATTTCCACTTATGGAATGTATGGTAAAATAAAAATTCAATTCAGATTATTCGTAAAAATTCAATAGCACCTCATTTAGAAAAAACAAGAATATTCTTTTTAAATTATTATAGAAATAAAAAAATGTGTAAAAAAGAATTTAATAAATCATTTTTTAAATTAAAAAGCATTATGTATTTTAATGTAGATATATACGTAGATTAAAAGATTCCTAACCAAAAAGGGAAATGCAGTTCGTTTTCCTCAAAAAATTTATTTCAAACATTTGAGTAATTAGAGAGGGAAAATGGAATGAAAATTTAATATCAATATATATATATAGTATAAGAAATTTTATATGATTTTGGATAGATATATAATATAATATAATCATTATTAATTTAAGAAAATCAAATCCTAATAAAAAGTGATTGTATTATAAAAACCCTTACCTCAAGTCCATATTAATTCATAAGCATAATAAAATCCTATATAATAAGTTTATATTTATTATAAATATATAATAAGATAATAATAATACCAATAATTTCCAACATGGTTTAATTTTAACATCTTACCACCCATTCATTAACAATATTTCACTATCCTAATCATTTTGGTTGTCAATCCCTTCATTTTCTCTATATGTTTTCGTTTTGTAGTTACAATACTTGAACTTTGACCATGGTTTCTAAAAATATAGATTTCTAATAAACATATAAATTTCATATAGATTAATTATGTACATATTTATATCTTTTCATATAAATAATTTTTTAAAAATGAATTATATTACTAGGCAGAGATGATAGTTCGTATGTACGCACGAGTGATGTTTCCATTTTTTGATAGCTGTGACTAAAAAAATGTAAATATTATTTAAAATTTACATAAATATTAATATATCAGAAATATTTTATATATAAATTAAATATAATACAATAACCAACAATATTTTTAAGTTAAGGAAAATGATTTTTTTATTAATGGAGGCGGCAGTCTTCCGAATGCCCGATTAACATTTTCATTTTTATTAATGGAGAAAGAGAGGCTTGTTAATACTTGTAATGTCATTATAATAAATTAAATTTGTAACATTGATAATTATTTTATCATTTAAATTTTTTGAAAAATAATTTTGTGAATAATAAAAATGCATAAGGAAATAGAAAAGGAAAGAGTGGTAAAGAACTTTTAACTCACTTCTTGGATTATCTAACTTTTGAATCAGATTAAATAGTTTATGGGTGGTATTTTGAGATGTATAGAACCCAATTAACATGTATTAGATTTTTAGTATATTATTGGGAAGTTATTGGGATGAAAATAATATGTTTTGGTATGATGGGAAATGGGGATAGGAGTTCCCCTTCAATAAGTGAAAATGAGTGACATTTTTGTAAATACCCAAAAATTTTCAATAATGGGAAGTCACTCCCAAAGAAAGTGACTCCACAATTGAAAATATAGAGTGAGTAAAATATAAAGTATATCCAAATATACACCTTTAAATTAGAAATATGTTTTAAAAATGTTTTACCCATTACCTCTAAGGTTACTCACTTTTACCATTATATTTTTTTAATACATTAGCATGTTTTTACCTAGGTAATTTTTCATTAAGAATATAAATTAAATGGTATTTAATATTAAATTTCAACCTTATGATTCAGAATTTAAACTCATTGTTTTTATTTATTTTATAAAAATGATATAATTTAATTTCAGAATACTAAATATACAATCTATTAAAAACAATTAGCATTTTTTAAATATGTGACTTAAATTTTTAAAAGTGAAATTTGAGTTCGTAAATTAAAACTAATATTTTTTAAATTTAATGTACTTATAAAAAAATATATTTATTCTAATAAAACTGTTTTATAAGTTTATCATTCATTATTATACAGTAATAATGTTATAAAGGCATGTTTAAATTTTAAAATTGTATTTTTCATTATTCCACAAAAAAATAAATCCTTTTAGAAAAATCATTAAAATTGAACCTAGGAATATATTAACAGGATGATTTAAAACATTATATTCATTTAATAAAATAAAATTTCTAAAAAATTTATAAAATAATTATTATGTTAGTGAGCAAAATTAAATAAAAACCATTTGTTATGAAAAAATATTTTTGAATCATAAAATGGGTTTATGGAAAATAGAGTCTTTATTTGATATGAATTAATGAATAAACTTGTATTATTAAAAAACTCTACAAATATTTTTCATAACACTATTATTAATATTCATACATACCAATTTATTGGATAGTATTTACGTGATTAATTTTCATTTTTTATTTAGACTCGAGGTTGCGTGTAAGGAAAGCTACCAAGTGATTCATGTTTATATCAAATGAAATATATATAAAAACTTGGGGTGTCACATTATACCCCCTGTAAAATGATTTTTTACATCAAAATTAGATATTTTTGATAAAAATAAATGTAGATATCTCAAATTCCTCACATATTCAGGTTCCTATGCTTCTTCTATAAATTTTTGATTCCTCTAAAGAACATTAACCTGGTAAATAGTCTTATTCCATAAAAATTCATGTTTATGATCCTAGATTTATATAGTTTTTTAATAATAAAAATCATTATATACTAGTGGTACAACCTATAATTTTAGTATATACAAAGGATATAATATATAATTCCTCAAAATAGATACATGAAACACATCATAAACTTTAGATAGGTTTGATTGAAGCACCAAATGATATGAAACCATACCAATACAATAAATAATGTCAAAAGAAAAAATATACCTAGGTTCTAGATTTATTTGATTTCTAAATCTCATAACCATATTCAACGGAGAAATTTATTGAAATACATTCTCACCAACCTCGAATTCCAAATATCATTGATGATTATTAGTATAACTCTTTTTTCGACTCTATACTACCTTGATGTGTCGTTGAATGGTTATAACCTTATATACCATTTACTCTACTAGATTAGTTACCAAATTGATTTATTTATCTAAATTCATCCTATAAAGTTGTAGTTATATGATTATTTCCACATATGCCTTCATATAGATCCATTTTAATACTCTAGATAAAGATATTATTGTAAGAAAACACAATTAGATAACATCGTCTATCACAAAAACCTTTGAAATAAAGGGAATAGGATCTCGACATATCTTATAGGATTTGAGTATTTCTATAAGAATAAAAATCTTTATGTGGATGATATGTAGTACTAACAAATAACTCTATATCTAGATATTTCTAAAGACTTCTCTAGAACGTCGTAGTAAATCTCACATCTCAATCAGATAAAATATAATGTGGTACTCTACACATCCTTAACACTTCTTTAATTTATATCTTGAAAAAATGACCAAGATTAAAATATTATCTAATTTTAATAAATTATTCTGACTTCATAATGAAATTTACTAGAACCAAAATATCATTATGTCTTTTAGATGTTTTGGGAAGTCTAATGGCAAAGTCCATGATGATGTTTTCCCATTTCCGTTGTAGTATAACTAATGGCAGTAACATCACCTTGGAATTATTTCACATAGCCTTAACTTATTGATTTATTAATCAATGAAGTACACAATTTTCCATATCATTCTTTATATTTTCTTATAATAAATAAACTTTTAGGTCTCCATGAATACTCTTACATTCAGTATGAACAGAGAGTGATGATCTATGAGCTTATTCTAATAGAATTAAATTTAGGTTTAGTATTGATAAGAAATGTATTCAGTTCTTGAACCTCATCATTACATCATAATCAAGGTTGAACTTAGGAATATTTATTATCATATTTTATTGATATACATCCTTATTTTATTACCCATTAATCATCACATAGATAGATGGTTCAACACTCATTTGATCAAGATATGATTTCTCACATTCCATCAATATTTCAAGGTGTATCCTTTAAAATTAAATAAATATTGTATCTTTTATGATTGTAATCATTGATAATATTACAGGATCCTTTCAACTAAAAGTTTTGACTACCTTTTTCAATTTTATAGGGTGGTAATATATTTGGAATTCATTAACTTTAATCAACTCCAACTGTATTATCTGGTACATATTTAACCATTTCTAGGTGAATGAATAATTTAATATTTTATCACAAGATTATAGGTCACAACTTTTTTTAAAAATATAACGCCTCTATATATTTAATGAAAGTATTTACACTGCTAACCTCAAATCACAAGTCCTGATATTTTACTCGTGAACTTTGAATTGGTTTGAGGAAAAAGCTATAACTATATCATTCTATATAATAAAACATCTCTACCCCTTATTTGATGCATCACTATAAATCATAAATCCTTCTCCACTATATGGTAGTGTGAGCATAGGTGCACTGACCAACCTTCTATTTAATTCCTTGAACTTTTTTTCGCATTCATTAATCTAATGGTAATTAACTCCCTTATGAGTTAACTTAGTGAGAATATTAGATACCTTTGATAAATTCACCTAATAGTTATGATAATATCCATCCAATCTAGGAAAATAATGAATATCCGTCATAGAATTTACTCTAGGATAATGTTAAATAACTTCTGTCTTTGATGGATCCATCTATATACCATTGCATGAGATTATATAACCTAAAAATGAAACATTATATAGCCAAAATTCAAACATGATAAAATTTTCATTCAAATAATGCTTAGGGTACTTAGTATAGTTCTCAAGTGATCTTCATGCTATTATTTATATTTGAATATATAAGAATATCATATATAAAGACTAAAAAACTAATCAATGTAATATCTTAATATTCAATTAATTAAATCCATTAATAAAGAATTGGAATTAGTATAAACAAAGAGAATCACTATAAATTCACAATGTCCATACCACATATGGAAGGATGTCTTAGGTATGTATTTACTTTTTACAATAAACTAATAGTATTCATATTGAAGATCAATCTTGGGAAAATATTTAGTTTCTAAAAATTTATCAAATAAATCATTAATATAGGGAATATGATACTTATTCTTGAATCTAATCTTGGTAAGACCCCGATAATTAATGTTGAGTCACATTGATCAATTTTTATTCTTTAAAAAAATAATAGGTGCACCCAATGGTGATGGTATTGGATTAATGAATATTTAATCAAATTATCCAGGAGTTTGTTCTTTAATTTTTGCAACTCAATTGGGGAAATTCTATATAGAGTCTTTGAAATATGTGAAGCAATGGGTATGAATTCTATTAAATAACCAAATTAATTATTCATATGTGGACTATAAATTTTTTTGTAAATACATAAAAAAATACTATATAATAGGTATATCATTGATATTGAGTTTCTCTATGAAAATCTATGATAAATACCTACTTTGAATAGAAATCAAGACTGGTATAATGGATGTAATATCCATTGTAAGTAAATATTTATCCTTTCACTGATAAAAAACCATGGGTTGGTTTAAATTATCAACTCTGGTATACCATTCACAAAGAATAAGACTTGGATTAAACCCTACTTGACACCCAAACTGATTCAGAACAAGTCTTAAAGGGTGTTCTTGATCCCCATAGGCTAGCGATAAACACTCGAGAATCATAGGAACTCCTTTGTAAATATATTTTTTGCAAAATTAGTGATACAAAATAGGAATAAAAGAACAAAAGAGTGAAAATAAATAAACAACATTAAAAATAATTCATAACTACCATGATCCAACTCATTTTTATATATGTGATAAACATCCATAAAAAAATTAAAACATTAATGAAAGCTAAAAACTAAACAAAACTATCTGAATAGAAAACTACTACAAACCAACCAACTTAAGCCTAGCCTGTAACCAACCCCATGCAAACTCTAATTTATCATCACCAACTTACTCACCCCGAAGCATCCATGAAGAATGAGAAGGATCTAAAAGGAAACACGAAACCTTAATTGTCGTAGGGATGATCTAAAAATCCTTGTAGTTCACTGCAACCTTTTAAAACTTTTCAATTCATTTAATAATGAAATTCATTAATTCTGTTTTTAAAATAATTCTCAAATTTAATATTTACATATATACAATGCATTTAAATTAAAACAATTCCATAATAATTTTTCAAAACAAATTTCCTTTTGTTCTCAAAACCAGACACACACGTTTTGAAAACAATTCCATCATCCAAATCCATTTCAAAATAACACACACCATTAAAATTTCTCTATAACAACTCACAATTGTTTTGTCTAAATGGAAATGGTTAATTTACAAAATTTAACTGTATTAATCCATCTTTAAACCCAAAACCTATTTTAAAATGCACCTCAATGTACTCACATAAGAGTATTTAGGAAACAATAATAGGGTTTCAAAAATATATTTTAAAAATCATTTTAAAAGGGAAAAACCCAAATCACATAGGTTAAGAACCACAAGAAGGCATGACATATATATCATAAGGCATAAAAATAAAAAATACGCAAGAAGGTTCCACATTGAATAAATAAGGGGAATTAATATAATCAAGCACTAGATAAATCTCCCCTCAAATAATAACTAATTAAGAAAAAAACGTGTCATGGTACTAACCAAAGGTCAATAATGTGCATATAATCTTACTGCAAATGGGTATAACCACCCAGACTAGCTATCAACATGCTCTAATTCCAAACCATCATCTAATTATCCCATAAAAGAATCATTAATGTGAAAACCTTTAGTAGACTTTATTCCTAGCATGACTATTGGGAAATTATTAGCGTGCGAACCAACTAGAGGAACAATCTAGATATCCCACTTAGTACACAACATCCCATAAACAATAAATAAAGTAATGTATAGTAAAAATAATCCAATTCTAACCATAAGTAATAACCATGACTAATCTAACCCAAAACACCCAATAATCAAAATCCCCATACAGATAACATAAACACCAGACATAACAATCATATTCCCAAATAAGTGGAGCAATAAGAATATCATAGTGATCACAAATTGAAAAAGGGTTTCATAAACATGGGGAAATAAAGGGGTGTCTCACATTCACCATTTTAAAATAAATGATCCAAGTAGGACTTTATCACTAAATAATGACTTTTTTTAAGCCCTTTCACATTTCATAAAGTAATTTCAAAATACTATTTGGAAAATGATAGAGATCTCCCAAACATTTAAAACATTTCAAATTCACCCTTATACAAGAGATTTATTCTCTAAAATTCTAAAACAATTCCAATTACCTTATATCCATCACACATTTCACAAAACACAACTTAAAATATTTCAAGATATCCAAATAAAACAACACTTTTTTGAAACACTTCTTATATAACCTTTAATAAGGGTTTTCCCCTTTTAAAACCAAAACAAGGCCAAATGGACCACCACTTTATGAAAAATGATATAAAAAAAGATTCCATAGAATTCTACAGAGGGTTAAACCACAAAAACATTTCAAATAACCATTTGGGATACATTAAAACCCCCCTATACCAATCATTTTGAGGTCCACGCCACAATTCAAAACTAAATCACCTTTAAAACCATTGTTTTCACTCATTAAAAATCAAAATGAGGTTAAAAAACATTTTGACTCATGAAAACTATTTCAAAAAGCTAAAATGAATTTCAAAATAATCTCACATAATAAAACATTACATTTTAAACAATTAATGTTAAAATTCAAATAAAAAACTAATTTTACAAGAATAAAACTCAATAAAATGGTTCTAAATCACAACATGGATAATATATATGATGTTTATTTCTTAAAAAAGTAATTTTTAAAGATAAATAAATATTGGAGTTTCAAAAGTAAAAAAATTAACAGTAACACTTACTTAAAAGAAGTGGAAACTTAGACAAACTCCCTCAGAAGATGTTGCCTTCAACAAAGACCACACCCACAAGACATGAAACAATGTTTAGAACCCCTAGAAACCAAAATACATGTCATTAATACCACTTGTAGAACTAAAATACAAAAACATGATAACTAGGGTTCAAGGGGGAAGAAAAATCCAAGATAAAAGAGGGAGATAAGGATGAAGGAGGGAAAATGAGAAATATATTACCTAAAATTCACTAGGAGAATAACATTGGAAGCTAATAACACATGGGGAGTAAGAAAATAGAACAAATTCAAATATTACTTGGTTTGTATGATACATGGGAAGAGAAATGGGGATGAAAACTCTGAAAAATTTAGAAGGGAAAACAGGGGGAACACTAAAACTAAACACCTAGACCACTATCATGTTTTAGATGCATGGCTAGGAAAACCATGCGCCAACCAAGTCTGTGCTAGTGTCTACAAAAAATATTAATCCACAAGGTCACTCATAAGAATATTCATGATTAAAAAAACCATTATCTTGACTTTAGAACCACCCAATACATGCAAAACCACATTTGGTGCCCATTTGGTTTGACAAACCATACAAAATCTATGAAAAAATAGCTATTAAAAACTATAGATCCACCCAAAAATTCTCCACACAATTGACCGAACTATTCACAAGTTATTCTTCACATATCAGACACAACGAGGATACACAATGTTTCTCTTAGGTGTCACAACCTATCCCCTGGGGCCCATGTCATGAATACCCCAATCCCACCTTCCATAAGCTAGGGGCTGGTGACAAGCACCGAATGCCGTATTCCCTAAAACGGGAAGGCGTTGCCTTTATAAACTAAAAACTCACACAAACCAAGCACACAATAAGATACAAGCACAAGGTAATCTTTATAGTAAACATGGTTTTTACAGAAAGTAAAGGGGCTAGAATACAAGCCCAACTAGAAAGTACAAGTAAAACTGGAAAATACAAGTAAAACAGAGAACAATTACTGTGAGCACCTACCAAGGATCCTACCTAACGGGTAGGTATAACTCTCAAATGGTCATATCTACAGTATGCCTCTTCTAAGGTTCACCACTATGTAGTCTCCATTCCTAGTACCCTCATCCTCAGTCAGTGCTGTCCGTTGTCTGCACAAGACACAACAAGGTGCGAACGTAGCCCGTACAAGGGTGAGTATAACAATACTCAGTGGGGACACTGAGACCCCAAATGGTCTCTCAAATCCAAAAAAGAAAACCAAAAATCATGGAAACAATATTCAACCCTACTTAGGTATATGCCCGAACATATACCTAAGTTATCAAGATATATTCATCTCACACAGGAGGAAAGAATACCACAAAGGTAACACCACGATGGTAAGAGTACCACACCCGTAACACTTTGAAGATATAGTACCACATAGGTACAATGTGAATATATAGTACTACACAGGTACACCATGTGGATATAAGACTCAGCTAACACAGGTATTAGTGAAGTATATAAGTACGAATGATTAGTCGTGAAGCTAGATCATCTTATTCTGTCAAGAGGCACTATAGCTAATTATATGGAGTTTGACCCACACAAGATCGATATGTACTAACCCCCACTATGACACACAGAGGATCTCACCTCATAAGATCAGTATGCACTGACCCACACATGATCGCTAAGAACTGACCAACACAGGTTCTGACCCACACGAGATTAGTATGTGCTGACCCACACCAGATTTGACCCACATAGGATCAGTATGCACCGACCCACACAGGATCGTTGAATGCTGACAAACATATGATCGATAGGTACTAACCCCCACAATGACCCACATAGGATCCGACCCACCAAAATTCAATAGGTAACTAACGTCTGTATTATCCATCTCCAACCTCCTCCTCACTGCCACTGGATTCCTCGCACTCGATGCTCTTAAGTTCTGTAGAAACTATCCCTTGAGGTATCGATTGTACCTTAACCTCCATGAAGTCTCAGAAAGAAGTATCCCAAAGGTCCTTCATGTCATAAGGGACCCAACACAATAGATGTCACATCAATTAGATGCCATGTCTAAAATTTATTAGCATTTCTGCTCTGAGGGCCCGGTTGGATTCTTGGTTCGATCTAACCTAGTCATACTACAACTTTATACAAAACTCAGGTGGAGTTTTTCAAAAGGACCATCTCGATCCAAGGATTCTGGTGCCATAGACGGTTCTTCAAACGGATGCCCAATTCTCAAGATACGGCCAAATGGAGAAACTGGGACCGGATGGGCCTGGGTCCGGTCCGACTCGATCAGACCGACCTGTCCTGGGCTGACCTGACCTAGTTCGGGTTGAGCTAGCCTGATTTGGGTCCGGCCCGGCTCAAAAAGGGTCCGGCCTGGCCCGACCCACTGGGTACGGCCTGACCCACGTTGTGCGTGACCAACTAGGCAGTGCGGTCCGCCCGAGTTGGTGCCAAAGGGGGAGCGGCCCCCTACCATTCGGAACAGCAATGGGAAGCACCTTAGGCACTGCCATGTCACCCGTTAGACCCAAGTGGGTCCCGCCGATCCACTACGTCCGACCTGTGCTCCGGCCGGTCTTCCTCCCAGCAGCGTGGTCACGCGCTACCACTCTATTGTGACCTGTCCGGTGCCGATCGCATTTTTCCCTCTACTGTGGCCAAGTGGCCATGACCTCCTACTCCGGTAGTGCAGACCTGCGCTGCTGCTCCGCCACACTGCCAGCCAGATGGCAACCGCCACCTTGCTTTGTAACGATGAAAACATTCATTAATGGAAATCCTTCTTGATCTAATTACATGTATTTTATGTAAAATGTTTACATAAAATGTCAACTTATTTGATTTTTTGTTAAGAATTGTGACTGTTGCTAACATATCCATTGAACAGTGAAAACATGATTAGCATAAATATAGGGCTTTAACAAATCCAATTTACTCAGACAAAGGAGTAGATGGCCTCAACCGGTAGACGTTCCCCATATGAAGTCCATTTTTAGAGCTCATAAAGGATGTGGCGTCATTGGGCTTCGCTCTTGACCAATCCCAAGCCAATCTTGAATATGTTAAGCTCGAGTGGGACCGCCTATGAGTGAAATGGAAGTTGATAGAGATTACCACCCGAGTAATGTTATCCGAGCCACCCCAAAAGTCTGTCATCATTGCACACCTTACTCTTTTGTCTTAGGCGGGTGTTATAAGGGTTTATGTAACAAGACCTTATCACTATGTTTATGTACATTATTTTTTTACATAATAAAGAATATTCTTCATTTTGTTATGGTTACCTTGTAAATAGTTTTTTAAAGCCTAAATAGTATTTTTAGTTAATTTTCAACTATGAAATCTATTTTAATAAATTAATGGATTTTTGAATTAAATAATATTTTAATAAAATATTATTATTGTTATTAAAATAATTTTTATTAAATATAAATGATCATATAATTTTATGAATGCAATTGTAATTTTTATAAAGGTTTGAAAGCCATTTTTGTCAAAACCCGTGAATTTTTGATAAATGTCTATTTTTATTTTAAAAGTGAAAATTGAAATATTCAGAAAATTATTTGTATTAAATAAATATTATTTATAGAATCAGGACATTGAAATTATCCAACGGTGAATTTTTCATAATTTTTTGAGAGAGTAAAATTTTTGGGTAAAAAATTAAATACCGTTTAAAAACATAATGTGTCTCATGACATCATAATGACCCAATAGTGATGTAATAAAATACTATAAGCTTTATGTTCTGTTAATATATTTTTTAACATTAAAATAATTTGGTTTTGGGTTTGTTTGACTTGTTTTACAAAGCATTAATAGACCCTTCAAGACTTATTAAGCATATTGTATTTTTAAATTGTTTTCCTTTGGAGTGTTACTCACCTCCACATAAGAAACCCCATTATTTTAAGAAGTTCGGACTTTGGAATTATAAAATATTGTTTTCCAATTACATTTTCCAAAACCCATGGTCAAAAACCATGGGCTGGTTTGTGGTTTTCATTAGTTTAATGTGAGGTGTCCCAAACCTAAATAATTAACAATTCCCTCTCATTTCCTATATAAACCCACCCAAGATCCAACTTCCTCCTCACTCAAAGCCTTTGGAGTTCATCAAAACTCTACCCTCCTCTCTCTAGAATCCTCCCAAGGTTCCCTAAACTCCCAAGAATCCTCTCTCAAGCCTCTCCCAAGCCTTTAGAAGAACACTTCCAAGTAAAGGTTTTTTCTTCCTTTCTCATTTTTGTCCAATTTTCATAATTTTGTTATGCCATTTTAATTTCAATTATGAATGTTGAGGTATGGTTTTACCCCTCTCTCATACTTACCTCTTTATGTTTTAATTATTATTTACCCCTTTCTCTCTCATTTAATTCTTCCCATGTACACCCGCTACTATGCCGAAATTCCGAAAGGAATTTCTCGCTCCTCTTTTACATTCAAGAAATTATTTTGTATCATGACACTAAATTCCATTAATTTTTTTGGACACATATCTATATGACCCATTACTGTCCATTTCATGTAAATATGATGATACACACCTTTATCTCTCATCAACCATTTTTATTAATTCTTACGCCACACCGTTATGCTGTCAAAATTACATCGATTTTCCAAGCCAATGTCATTGTATTCTGAATAACATGCCCATTTCTCTATCAAGGGTATTCAACTTTATGAACATTTACTTATTTATTATAAATTTTCATTTATTAATTCTACATTATTTTATCAGGGAATAAATGATTATATTTTATGAATCTATGTTATATAATCCATGTGGCACACTTATGCATGAAATAAAATGTTAAATAAGGGTGTGCCCTTATAGCTCTCCAATGCATTGGGTAAAGTATAATATCATGATACATCACGTGCAATGGGTGTTTACTCATGATAATTCAAGTTCAATGAGGTTTTACTCATGCATCAGGTTCAATGAGGATTTACTCATGCTCCATGTGCAATGATCCTTGGCTTATGCTAATTCCATGTTAAGTGTTGTTGCCACATTTCCATGTTGTGATTATCATGCCTTATCATGCATTTATGATTATTCTTCTCTTGTTCTATACTTATATGACTATTTTCTAACATTTATTGTATTCCTCATGTTATTCTATGATTATTCCCTTACTGGGCTTTATAACACACCCTTTTCTTATGCATGTCCTCAGGTTATCCCATGCAATGCTTAGTATGAGGGAATGTAGTGGTAATGTAAAGGAAGTTTTAAATAAAGACGTTGTATTTTGTGTTTTAAGATGTTATGTAATGATACTAAGCCCTAAAGACACTAGACCTCTTGATCTTATTTGTTGTATCAAGTGATGTTTATGTAATAAATTATGTTTAATTGTGTAATAAAAGATCAGGGATTTCATAGTTGGTATCAAAGGATTGGTTTAGTTATTTTTGGCATTAGGATTAGAAAACACTAGAAAATCCATATATACAAGACTAAGTATAATAAAAACATCCCTAAGTTTTGGTGAGTATTGAATAAGTAGTTTATCAAGCAAATACATCCATGTTTAGATACGAACAGGTAGAGGCAGCTCTGGCACATATGTATCCTTGGGGTAAAACCCAAAAACACCGCTTTGATCTAGACTCGAATGGGAAATGGTGCAAAACAACAGGCCTTGATACACTCTTGGTTATGACTCTCTTGAGGGATATGCTTTTGTAAATTCATAAGCGTAGTATGAACCATTATTAAGGGACAACAAAAATTCCTTAAGAATATATGTTAGAAAGTAGGTCATGGATAACATAAACTGAAGCCAATAGATTCATATGTTAAGGAAATAAAATTTATTTATAAGTCATTAGTTTTTTTTCTTGTATTACCCTTTATTTGTTACCCCTAACTATGCTTTCATTCCATCCAATGGCTGGTAATAGGAGGACTCGGACTAAAAACCGATGTGAAGATCAATGTGATGACTGTACTATCGAGATGCCCAATCCAATGGGAGTAGGAATCATGAAAATTGTCACACTATTATCTTGGATAACTCAAGAATTAAATAGAAACATGGGTCACGTGGAATGTTCAACCCCCCCTCCAAGAAAAAACAAGTCGTTATCGAGAGATTCATGAGAAAAAGGCCTCCTACTTTTAATAGATTATTCGATCCCTCAGTCGCTGAACAATAGATCAACTCCATTGAAAAGATCTTCTCCATCATTCAATGTTCTGAACCAGCCAAGGTTCTCCTGGATGGTTATTGTATAAAGGGTGAATCTGATCAATGGGGGTGTTGATCGAAAATACGAAGCCTGAGGAGGAGATCGATGTGTTGGAATGGAAGGATTTCTGGAAGATGTTTTTCAATAAACATTTTCTATGCACCCTCCAACTTTAGATTCAAAGGGACTTCCTTTCCCTAATGAAAAAAGATGAAGAATCTTTTGGATCGTACGAGGCAAACATCACAAGGCTTGAATGATATGCTTTTGGCTTTGTCGTTACCCCGGAATGGAAGGTTGACCGCTTCTTTGGTGGGATGAAACCTAGCCTGCGGAAAGCACTGTCAATCTATGACTTCGACAGTTGTGAGGAAATTGTATGATGTTCCCGCAATGTCAAAATGAGATCGTAGAATCTTAGAGGTATCATGGGGATATGAAGCGTAAGGTGGACTTCAATGTAGGTGGTCCGATGGATAAATCTAATGGTACTAAGAAGATCCAGCACCCCACTTTACAAGGTGCGAAAAGAAGCACCCTAAAAATTGCCTGAAGGGGATGAGGAAATGCTTTAGGTGTGGAAGAGAAGGGAACCTGGCTATTAACTGCCAATAAGAAAAACCTGTGGCTACAACAGAGGAGAGGAATGCTCCATTCAAACCTCAACGCATGGTTCATTGCTACAACTTTAAAGAACCCGCGAATCTTACAAATCAGTGCCCTAAGGCAAGGGTTTTCAGAGGAAACCAACAACCTCCAAGGTAGATAGGGTGAATTTTTTCCATCACTAATACTGAAAAGAACCCCGAAAATAAATTGGTGACATGTATTCTAGTTATTCATTCAATTATAGTGAACATAATTTTTGATTTAGGTTCTAAGAACTCTTTTATATCTCAAAATTTTAGTAGAACAATCTCAGCAACACACAAAATCATGGAAGTGAAGATGTTGGTGATTACGACAAATGGAGAAATCATTGAATCCCATGAATATAAATCCTCCCATATCAAAATCTAGGGATTAAAATTCCTGGTGAACCTCGTCATACTCCCACTAGTGGAATTTGATGCAACTATTGGCATGGATTGGATTTCCTTATATAGAGCCAACATAAATTGCTGTAAGAGGGAAATCACTCTCCATGTGGAGAATCAACCCTCGATTCTTTTCAAGTTCAATGAGGTAGATGAATCTTATTTAGATCCATCATCTCAAGCGTGGATATTACTGCACTATGAGCATGCGGGTCTGGATCATATTATTGAGTCTAAGGAGGCAACCATCCTTGAGGACATGCCTATTGTGAGGTAATTCGCTGAAGTGTTTCCCGAGGAATTGAATGGTCTCCCTCCTAGAAGAGATGTTGAATTATATATTGATCTTAGACCTGGGGTGTTGCCAATATCCAAGACTCCATATAGAATGGTTGTTGTGGAGATTGAGGAGCTGAAGAAACAACTACAAGAGAATCTGGATAAAGTGTTTATATGCCCAAGTGCTTCACCATGGGGTGCACCAGTCTTCTTCATCAAAAATAAATATGGGTCAATGCGCCTTTGCATCGATTATTGTGAGCTTAAAAAAATCACGATATAGAACAAGTATCCTCTCCCATGAATAAATGATTTGTTTGATCAGCTACATGGATCACAATACTTCTCCATGGTGGATTTGTGGTCGAGATATTATCAAGTAAGGGTTATGAAGGAAGATATCCCCCAGACTTCTTTTCATACAAGATACAGGCACTATGGATTCATAGTAATTCATTTAATACTCAATAATGGTCCATAAATCTTTATGGAATTGAGTAATAGTTCCTTTAGAGATTACCTCTACAAAATTGTGGTAGTCTTCATAGATTATATTCTAATATACTCCAAAACCAAGGAAGAATATGAGGAGTATCTCAGAACTGTACTAGAGACATTGGGGAAGGAGAATCTCTATGAAAAGTACATCAAGTGTGAGTTCTAGTTGAAGGAGGTCTCATTATTGGGCCATATCATCACAAGAAATGGGATATCTGTGGATCCCTCCAAAACAGATGAAATTGAGGGATGGCCAAGGCCAACATCAATAACAGATATCTGTAGCTTCTTGGGGTTAGCTGGATATTATCAACGATTTTTGAGAAATTTCTCACGATTATCCAACCCTATTACCAAGCTAACTTAGAAAGGAGTAAATTTTTCTTGGAGTGATGAATGTGAAGAAAGATTCAAGGAGTAGAAAAGGAGGCTTATCACTGTGCCTGTGCTCACTTTACCCACAAGTGGAGAACTTTTTGTGGAATTAAGTGATGCTTCGAAGAAGACCCTGAGATGTGTCTTGAGGCAAAATGACAAATTCAATGCCTATGATTCAAGGAAATTGAATGTTTATGAACATAAATATCCAACACATGAACTCGAGTTGGATGTAGTGATCTTCTCTTTGAAAATTTGGCAGCATTATTTATTTGGGGAGAAGTGTGAAATATATAAGGACCATAAAATCCTCCAGTATATATTCACACAGAAAGAGTTGAACATGTGCCAACGAAGATGGTTAGAGCTGATCAATGACTATGGCTGCTCAATCCATTACCACCTTAGGAAAGCGAACAAGGTGGTGTATTCCCTTAGTAGAAAGGACCCAGTAATTCTGTCATTAATGAGAATTGAAAAGGTTCTAATCTTCTTAGATTTGATGAAGATGAACATGGGAATAATAAAGAAGGTAACGTCATCAATCCTTTCAAAAATGATTGCTCAACCGTTACCTTTGGAAAGGTTAAAGGATGATCAAAAGGATGATGTGGGAATTTAAGAAAAAATGGAAGCTATAGGAAAAGGGAAATTCTTAGAGTTTAATGTTAATGGAGAAGGAATTGTGAGATTTGAGAAAAGACTATGTGTTCCATCAAGTCTGGATCTGAAGAAGGAACTTTTTTATGATGCACATAGTTCAAATTTCTCTATTCACCCATGAAACAAAAAGATGTAATGAGATCTTTGAGATCATTATTAGTGGGATGATATGAATAAAGAGATCATTGAATATACATCATGGTGTCTGGTGTGTCAGCAAGTGAAGGAAGAGAGGTAGAATTCTAAGGGGATGATGCAACCATTTCCCATACCAGAATGGAAATTGGAAAACATCACCATAGACATTGTCACTGGACTTCCGAAGACATCTAAAGGCAATAATGCAATCTGGGTTGTTTTGGATCGTCTTACAAAGTCTGCACACTTCATTCCTATTTAGGAGGATTTCTCATTAGATAAACTGGCACAGATATATATCAGGGAAGTGGTAAGGCAGCATGGAGTACCACTATCTATTCTGTCTGATCGAGATCCAATATTCACCTCTATGTTTTGGAAGAGTCTTCAACATGCTATGAATACTAAACTGTACTTTAGTACGACCTATCATCCTCAAACAGATGGCCAATCTGAGCAGACTATTTAAACACTTGAGGACATGTTGAGAGTGTGCTCAATAAACTTTAAAGGAGGATGAGATCAAAATATTCCTCTGGTAGAGTTATCTTATAATAACAATTTCCACTCGAGCATCCAAATTGCACCATATGAAGCCCTTTATGGGAAAAGGTGCAGAACACCAGCGTGTTGGGATGAGGTCAATGAGCGTAAGCTGCTTGGACCAGAAATTGTCGAAGAAATGGTGGAGAAGGTGAAAACCATTCAGCAACATATCAAAGAAGCCCCGAGTCGACAGAAGAGTTATGCAAATAACCGTCGATGATACATTGAGTTTAAATTTGGGGACATGGTATTTCTATTTATATCTCTGTTGAAGAAGGTCAAAATTTATGGAAAGAAAGTGAAATTAAGTCCAAGGTACATCAGCCCCTTCAAGATTCTTGATCGTGTCAGGGATGTGGCCTATAAACTAGAACTTCCACCTACAATGGACAAAGTTCATGATGTATTTCTTGTATCCCTCTTAAGGAAGTACATACCAGACCCTTCACATGTACTCTCTTCAGAGGTGCTACAATTAGAGGATGATCTTTCTTATGAGGAGAAACCAGTGAAGATCTTAGATCATAGAGAAAAATTTATACAAAAGAATACAATGGACCTCATCAAGGTGTTGTGGAGAAACCAAAAGTTTGAAGAAGTGACGTGGGAATCAGAGGAAATGATGAAGCAGAGTTACCCACATCTATTTTAGTATGGGAAAAAAATTTTCTAGGGAAAAAATTTTTATGGGGGGAGGATTGTAATGATTCAAACTTTCATTAATGTAAATCCATATTAATCTATTTAAATTTCTCTTTATGTAAAATGTTTATATAAAATGTCAACTTCTTTGGTTTTATGTTAAGAATTTTGATCGTTTCTAATATATCCATTGAAAAGTGATCACATGATTAGTATAAATATATGGATTTAACAATTCCAATTTACTCAGAAAAAGGATGTGATGGCCTCATCCAGTAGACATACCCCATACAAAGCTCTTTTGTCAGATCTCAGAAAGGAGGTGGTGTCATTGGGCTTTTCTCTTGACCAAGACTAAGCCGAGCTTGAATATGTTAAGCTCGAGCGAGACCGCCTACGAGAGAAATGGAATTTGATAGAGATTACCACCTGAGAAATGTTATTCAAGCCACCCCAAAAGTTTGTCACCATCGCACACCTTACTCTTTTGTCTTATGCGGGTGTTATATGGGGTTTTGTAACAAGACATTAGCACTATGTTTATGTACATTATTTTTGTATATAATAATGAATATACTTCATTTTATTATTGTTACCTTGTAAAAGTTTTTTTTGAAGCAAAAATAGTATTTTTAGTTAATGTTCAACTCAGAAATATATTTTGTTGAATTAATGGATTTTTGAATTAAATAATATTTTAATAAAATATTATTATTATTATTAAATTAATTTTTATTAAATATAAATGATCATATAATTTTATGAATGCAATTGTAATTTTTAAAAAGGTTTGAAATCCATTTTTCTCAAAACCCATGAATTTTTGATAAAAGTCTGTTTTTATTTTAAAAGTAAAAATTAAAATATTTATAAAAATATTTAGATAAAATAAATATTTTATCTAGAATCTGGACATCAAAATTACCCAACGACAAATTTTTCATAATTTTATGAGATAATCAAATTTTTGGGTAAAAAATTAAATACCGTTTAAATAAATAATGTGTCTCATGACATCATAAAGACCTAATAGTGAAGTAATAAAGTACTATAAGATTTATGTTCAGCCAATATATTTTTTACCATTAAAATAATGTGGTTTTGGGTTTTTTTTGACTTATATTGAAAAGCATTAATAGACCCTTCAAGACTTATTAAACATCTTGTCTTTTTAAATTGTTTTCCTTGGGAGTGTGACTCACCTCCACATAAGAAACCCCATTATTTTAAGAAGTTCGGACATTGTCCTTATAAAATATTGTTTTCTAAATCCCTTTTATAAAAACCATGGGCAAAAACCATGGGCTGGTTTGTGGTTTTGATTAGTTTAATGTGTGGTGTCCCAAACCTAAATAATAAACAATTCCCTCTTCTTTCTTATATAAACCCACCCGAGATCCCACTTCCTCCTCATTCAAAGCCTTTTGAGTTCATCCTAAATCTTCCCTACTCTCTCTAAAATACTCCCAAGGTGCCCCAAACTCCCAATAATCCTCTCTAAAGCCTCTCTCAAGCCTTTGAAAGCACACTTCCAAGTTAGGGTTTTTTCTTCCTTTCTCATTTTGTCCAATATTTATAATGTTGGTATGCCCTTTTAATTTCAATTATGATTGTTGGGGTATGGTTTCACACCTCCCCATACGTCCCTATTTATGTTTGAATTATTAGAGACCCTTTTCTCTCTCATTAAATGCCTCCCATGTACACCCGTTACTATGCCAAAATTCCGAAAGGAATTTCTCGCTCCTCTTTTACATTCAAGCAGTGCTTTTGTATCATGACTCTAAATTCCATTACAATTTTTGAGACATGTATCTATATTAACCCCTTACTGTCCATTTCATTTAAATTTTATGATACACCCCTTTCTCTCTTGTCAACCATTTTTATGAATTCTTACGTCACACCGTTACGCTGCTGGAATTGCACCGATTTTCCAAGACATATTCATTGTGTAGTGAATACCATACCAATTTCTCTATCAATGGTATTAACCTTTCTGCACATTTACTTATTGATTATAAGGTTTAGTGTATGATTTCCACATTCCTTTATCATGTAATAAATTATTATGTTTTATGAATTCAGGTTATATGATTCATGTGGCACACTTATGCATGAAATGAAATGTTTAAGAAGGGTGAACCCTTATAGCACTCCAATGCATTAGATAAATTATAGTATCATGATATGTCATGTGAAATGGGTGTTTAATCATACTAATTCAATTGCAACGAGGTTTTACTTGTGATTCATGTGCATTGAGGATTTACTGATGCTCTATGTTTAGGGTGACCTAGCTCATGTTAATTCCTTTTTAAGTGTTGTTGCCACATTTCCATGTTATGATTATCATGAATTATCATGACTTTAGGTTTATGCTTCTCTTGTGCTCTTTTGATATGGCTATTTTCTAAAATGTATTGTATTCCTCATGTTATTCCTTGATTATTCCCTTACTGTGCTTTATAGCTCACCCTTTTCTTATACATGTCCTCAGGTTATCCCATGAAATGCTAAGTACGAGGGAATGTAGTGGTCATGTAAAGGAATTTTTCAATAAAGATGTTGTATTTCATGTTATAAGATTTTATATAATGATACCAATCCCCAAAGACACTGGTCCTCTTGATCTTCTATGTTGTATCAAGTGATGTTTATGTAATAAATTATGTTTAATTTTGTAATAAAATATCAAGGTTTTCATATGCTACACCGCGATCGGTGGGTCGTGGCCTCCCGCTCAACCGACAGTGCGGACGCACGCCGCCCCACCTTCCTCACGGCCGGCCAGGTGCTAGCCGCTGCCTTCTTCCGCGAGCCATCAC
Source organism: Viscum album (assembly GCA_963277665.1). Classification (NCBI taxonomy): domain Eukaryota; kingdom Viridiplantae; phylum Streptophyta; class Magnoliopsida; order Santalales; family Viscaceae; genus Viscum; species Viscum album. Next base: position 439,140,365 of record OY728137.1, on the reverse strand, counting down.
AAGCTCATTCTAAGACTGAAAATTATGCCATTCGCATATTCAAAATCCACAGGTCCCGGGCTCTACATCCATATATTGCACTCAGAAAAACATTGTGCTTTCAGTGTCAATAAATATTTGAATTTGAAGAACGCATGGCGAACATGTGATGAACAAAAGATAAGAGGCAAGGTATATGAGTTGGGAGAAGGCAATGTTAATTTGGACATCGTCATTGTGAATCCAAAATATGAAGATTCAACAAAAAGAGAGTTAATAATAATTAAATTTTAAACCCCTTCATTATTGCTTATTGGAGACGTTGTGATGAAGAAGAAGAAATCAATGAAAGAGACATTGGTGTTTGTCACTCCCACAAGATGCTTCCAAATTCGGTTCCTTGTTCTTTACTCAGAAGTCGTTATTCATCAGAGGATATTTCTCCAAAGTTTCTCTGTTGCCAAACGTTTCTCCTGTGAGAGGTGTGGTGCCAAATTAATAAGTTAAGATTTAATATTGGCACATAATAGGGGAGGTCCAAAGAGTTAACAAGTTGATTCATTAATTTAGAATTAATGTTTCCTATTACTTAAAGTGGAAATTGGTTTCACCTTTTGTTTAACCAAGAATTTAATTCCCACCATTAAATGCCCGAACACCCTCGTGTGGTTCCCACCACAATGATTCAAATGGACTCAAAAAATTTAGAAAAAGATACTCACACGTTTACTGAACGTAGTCGAAAAAATTTCATAAATTCATTATGGGAACACTGAGCCTCCAAATCACTCACCAAAAATTTTCACGGACTCATAATATTCCTATATAATTAAAAAAAATTACATGGAAAAATTTGGGTCATTAAATTCTACCCATCTCAGGGCTTTGTGTCCCCAAAAGCCACAACACAAACTAGGGAAAAAAGTGTGGGTATTGAGCATGTATCTGAGCCTCCTGCTCCCATGTGCTCTCCTGAAAGTTCCCGTGCTGCTAGCATACGCGCAATAGAGGTATCGAACACCCACAAAGTACTCTCCCCTATTTATCATCAATCTCTAATAGCACCTCCAAAAACATCACCCCATTGTCAATGTCCAACTCGTCCCAGTCAATTACGTGCTAAGGATCATATACAGATCTCCTCAGCTGGGATACATGGAAAACATCATGCACCTGTGCAATTGGGGTGGAAGAGCTAAGTAGTAAGCCACCTCACCAAATTTTCTGAAGACCTAAAAGAGTCCGATGAACCTTAGAGATAACTTTCTTCCCAAAACAAATCTCTGCAAACCTTGTTGAGGTGAGACCAGTAGAAAGACATGGTCACCATCCCCAAACTCAAGAGGTCTGTGTCTCCAGTCAGCATAAGACTTATTCCTGCTCAGTGCAGTCTTTATCCCCTCCTAGATGATCTGCACCTTCTCCATGGTATCCCGTACCATCTCTGTTACCATGAGTGCTGACTCCCCTAGGTCAGTTTAGCAAAAGGGTGATCTACAAGGTTTCCCATACAACGTCTAAAATGGTACCATACCAATGGTGGAGTGATAAGTTTATTTGTATGTGAACTCCATGAAAAGAAGGTGATCCTCCCAACTACTACCAAAATCAAGGACTCAAGCACGTTGCATTTCCTCGAGGGTCTAAATTGTATGCTCTATCTGACCATCCGTCTGAGGATGGAAGGCAGTGCTCAACCAAAGATGCATTCTGAGTGCCTCCTTTATCCACATCCCCTCCTTCAACCGCATCCATAGCTAGGACGTAAAATGTGCATCACCATCAGAGACAATCGTATATGGAACTCCATGAAGCTGTAAAATATCTTGCACGTAGAGGAGTCCCGATCTCTCTACTGATCCCTCCTCTCTGATAGGTAGGAAGTGGGCCAACATCGTGAGTTGGTAAATGATCACCTAGATAGAATCATGAATCTTGGACTTGCGTGGAAGTCCTATCATGAAGTCCATGGAAATTCCATTCCACTTCCACTCTGACACCTCTAGTTGCTGAACTGAGCCTGCTAGAACCTAATGCTCTCCCTTCACATACTAATAAATGAGGCACTGAGAGACAAAATCTACTATAACATTAATCATTCTCGGCCACCAGTGATGACGCCGAAGGTCCTGGTATATCTTCAGCACTTTTGGATGTATCGATAGAGGGGATGTATGGAATCCCTCAACACTTACTTCCGTAGCATCAATGATACCATAGTGTGACCTCTGAAGAGGATGATGTGATCCCCACCTTCAAAAAATCCATCAGGTGCCTATCTGGTGGATATCTGAGTTAGTTGTGCCACACAGTAAGTGTCCCCAAGCTGTACCTCCCTGAATCGCTAAAGGAGTGGGAGAGTGACTATCAGAGACTAAAGATAAGCTACTCCATATCAATCCAAATAGGATATCTGCAAAGTGGCTAGCTGCTATGTTTCTTCACTCATGAACTATATACCAGATCTCCTACTGAGTGCATCTACTACTACGTTCCCATTCCTAGGAGTATAGACTATCATGAAGTCATAGTCCTTGAGGAACTCAAGCCAACATTGCTGTTTCAGGTTCAGGTCCTTCTGAGAGAATATATACTTAAGACTCTTGTGATCAAAGTAGACTATAAAATGTTATCCCATCACGTAGTGTCACCACATCTTCAATGTAAAGACCACTGCTGCTAACTCTAGGTCATTGGTATCATAGTTCTTCTCATGTTTTATCAGCCGTCAATAACCATATGTGATCACTGCTCACTCCTACATCAGGACACATCCAAGCCCGGTCACAAATGTGTCGTAGTAGACTATGTACCCAATGCCCTCTTCTGGTAGCCTCAAGATGGAGGCACTTGTCAGTCTCTGCCTCAGCTCTTGGAAACTCTAATGGAATATCTCCAACCACATGAATTGTTTCCCCTTTTCCCTCAACATTGATAAGGGTTCCATAACTCTGGAAAGGTCAGGCACAAACCTCCAGTAGTAACCAGCCAAACCCAGGAAACTCCGCACCTATGACATGCTCCAGGGTGGATACAAAGCAAGAACAAACTCAATATTCATTATATCCAGCACAAATATAGCCTCTGAGAAGATGTGTCCCAATAATTGAACCTCTTAGATCTAGAACTGGTACTTAGAGAGATTACTATAAATATAGTTCTCTCAGAGTGTGTCCAGAACTATCTGCAGATTATAGGCATGCTCCTCCTCTGTCACTGCGTATATCACGATTTCATCGATGAAGACTACCACAAAGAGATCAAGGTATGGCTAGAAGATCCTGTTCATGAGTCCCAAGAACACTTCTAGGGAGTTGGTCATGCTGAAAGGCATAACCAAGAAATCCTAATGGGCATATCAACATCTGAAGTCCATCCTCTGCACATCCTCTTCTTGTACTCTGAGCTGGTGATAGCCTGATCTGAGGTCTATCTTTGAAAACCACCGTGATCCATTAAACTGATCAAATAGATCATCAATAATAGGTAGTGGGTACTTTTTATTCACGATCACCTAGTTCAGGTGCTGATAGTCCACACAGAGAGTCAAACTCCCATCCGCTTTCTTGGTAAAAAAAAATTGGGGCTACCCAAGAGAAACACTAATCCTAATGAATCTCTTGCTCTGCAAGTCCTCTAGCTGTACCTAAAGCTCTCGAAGATCTGTGGGCGCCATCCGATATGCTGTTTTAGATATCGATGCTATCCCATGATACAAATATATGTGAAAGTCTACCTCTCTGTGAGGAGGTAGACCCAGAACATCATCAGGTAAAACAATAGCGTACTGGTCCACCACTGCAAGATAGCTCAAACTCTCAACATCAACTGCTCTGTGGGTAAGTCTAGCTAACTGATGTGTGATCGGATCCACCCTCCTCCTAGTTAGTCCATCCTATGATGCAAAGGTTCCATTATATCCAGTGAAGTAGAACCTGGTCCCATCTATGCGGAAACACCACACTTTGCGCCTAATATAGTCAATCTGAGCATGGACTGTGGATAACGAGTCCATACCCTAGATGACGTCGTATGGCCTCAGCGCTACTACTAGAAGATTCTAGATGAATCTATAAGCTCCTAAAGTAAGCTCACACTATCGGAACCAGTTCTTAATTGTTGAATTCTTTCCTGAAGTAGTCTGTAGCTGTAAGGATCGAGCCAACACCTCCACTGGTCTCTTCGAGCTCCGAATTTGGGTCATGGAAATAAAATAATGACTAGAACATGTGTCTATAATTACTGCATCTAAGGTGTAGTAGATATAGACCATACCTTGAATCATCTCCAGAGCACCATGGTCATTGGCCTAAAATGCCTAAATCTGATCTCATCCCAGTCCACCTACTCCCTCTGGTTGGGGTGGACCACCTGGTGGTTGTGGAGGTAGAATTTTGAATCGCCGCCCACCATCTGTTGTACGAACTACTCCTCTACCACATCCGCCTCCTACCTGTGGGCCTCCTCAATCAAATATTATATTTTACCTAGGTGGTCCTTCATCCGTCATCTAGTCATCTGTATGATGGGTCAGGCAGTGACAAGCCATGTGACCCTGCCCGCCACACGAGTAACACTAGTTTTTCGCCGATCCTACTCTGTCTCGAGAGCTTCACACCATCGACCATGTATCCTGCAGTCGTCCACCAGTAGGTCTAGTCCTCTGGGACCTATGCATCATTTTTCTGCTACCAGCTGCGGAAGACTCTCCTACGTGTCGTCCGGTGGTGGGTCTTGCTGTCGGTGTTCGCTCAGCTATGAAGATATCAACTAAGAGTGATCATTCTAACACCCCATCTGCATTGGGATGTAGAGAGAAACCATCGATGATCTAATATCCTATTTGAGCCTCTGCTCGAAGGTCTGAGCCCTAAAGAAAGGGTCCCGCACCATATCAGTGGATTAGAAGGATAAGTCGGTGATCCTCACTGAATACTAAGCCACGGTCATGCCACCCTGCTGCATGGAGGGAAAATCATGTATACGCATTGAGCATAGGGTCGTTGGGAAAAACTCTTCACTTAAAAGGTTCTAAAAGTCTGCCCAGATGAGAGTCACCATGTCATGAACCTAGAGCATCAAGCTACACCATCTTCCCACTACTGCCTGAAGAGGACTGGCGGTACAGATCACCATGAGATCAGCTGGTGTCCCAAACAGTTGAAAAACTTTAACCACGACCTCTAGTCAGCCCTCAGCCACCAGTGGATATATCTCACTCCAGAACCTCGGTGGCCTCTGGCGATGGAACTTGTGAAACGTGCTCAAGTGGCGTGCACCCTCTACTGCTAGGGCTATTGACATCAGGTACCCAATGGGTAGGGGTGATGCTAGTACACCACCAGATGGTACAACTACCATAAGGGGCCCCTGCACTTAAGTCTCATTGCTTCGTGGGATGTCCTCACATACTCTACCTGGAACCCAGGCCGACTATCTACGTGGAGGCATCCTGAAAAGAAATAGGTGCACCATGGTCATTGAGTCAATAACTAGTGAGCTGAATCAAAGAGACCACAAATAAAACTTTTCAAAAACACATACACAATCAGTGTTTTCAAGAGCTGAGTCAGAAATTAGAGGTCAGGGTCCTGGAGTATGGATATATCGGCCGTCGCTGAAACAATGGATTCAGAAAACTAAAAACCACACTCATAACACTTATCACTATTGCCTCATAGAAAAGATAATATTCCTAGTTTTTCCATAGAACCGAACTCCTCTAATACGAATTTGTCACGACCCGTCCCCCAGGGCCTGTGCCGTGACTACCCCAAGCCTGTCTTCCATAGGCCAGGGGCAGATGACAAGCACCAAAAGGCATATTCACTAAAATGTGAAGGCATTGCCTTTATAAACTGTAAATTTACACAAAAAAGCACATAGTAAGATAAAATCGCAAGGTAATCTATAAAGTAAATAGGGTGTGTACAGAAAATAAAGGGGCCAGAATACATGACCAATTGGAAAGTATAAGAAAAATTGGAAAATACCAGTAAAAATGAGAAAAGATCCTATGAACACTTTCCAAGGATCCAACCTGAAGGGTAGGTATAACTCTCAAACAATCATCTTTGTGGTATGCCTCGTCTAAGGCCCACCTCTGAGCACTCTCCAGTCCTGCTACCCTCATCGTCAGTCAGCGTTGTGCATCGTCTGCACAAGACACAATAAGGTGCGGGTGTAGCCCATGCACGAGTGAGTATAATAATACTTCGTTGGGACCCCGAGACCCCCGATGGTCTCTCAAGTCTAAAAATGAAAACCAAAAAGCATGATAACCAAAATCAACCCTACAAATGTATATGCGCATACATATACCTATGTTATCATGATATACTCATCTCACACAGGAGGGAAGATTACAACAAAGGTAACAATAAGAAGGTAGGAGTACCACATAAGTAATACTTCAAAGATATAGAACCACACAGGTACAACATGAAGATATAGTACCTCACATGTACACCATGGAGATATAAGACTCAGATCACACAAGAATTAGTGAAGTATAGAAGTAGAGATGATTATTCACAAAGCTAGATTTTCTTATTCTATCAACAGGCAATGATATTGATTATATGGAGTATGACCCAGATAAGATCGATATGTACTAACCCCCGCTATGACCCACGCATGCTCTGACCCACACATGATTGGTATGCGCTGACCCACATAGGGTTACTAAGCGCTGCACCACACAGGATCTGACCCACACAGGATCGGTATGTGCTGACCCACATAGGATCGCTGAGCACTAACCCACACAGGATCTGATCGAAACAGGATCAGAATCCGCTGAACCACACAGGATCATTGAGAGCTAACCCACACAGGATCTGACTCACAAAGGATCGGTATGCGTTGACCCAAACAAGATCGTTGAGCGCTGACCAACATCGGATCGATAGGTACTAACCACTGCAATGAACCACAGAGGATCTAAACCTTCCAGAGTTGATAGGTAACTAACCTTCATATTATCCATCTCCAACCTCCACCTCACTGCCAGCCATTAGATTCCTTGCACCCGGTGCACTCGAGTTCCGTAGAAGCTGTCCCTTGAGATATCGGTCATACCTCGATTGCCACAAAGTCCTAAATAGAAGTATCCCAAAGGTCCAAAACTTCCTTAGCAACCCTACATAATAGATGATGCATCAATCGAGCGCCCGATTTAAAAGTTATTAGCATTTCTGCTCTGAAGGCCCGGTTGGATTCGGGGTTCGATCCAACATGTTCATACTCCAACTTTATCCAAAACTAGTGGATTATATATAAAATACCATCTCGATCCAAGGATTTTAGTGCCACTAATGATTTGTCAAACAGACGCATGTTTCTCAAGATCCGGCCAATAAGGAAAAACTGGGTCTGGATGGGCCCGGGTCCGGTCTGACCTAGTTAGACACACCCAACCTGACACATCCTAGGCTGACCCGTCCTGGTTCAGGTCGACCCGACCCAATTCGGGTCTAGCCTGGTTGGCCTGGGCCATGGAGGGCCTGGCCCATTGGGCCGTTTTTTCGGTCCGATCTACGAAGAGGATGACCCGACCTGACCGGCTGGGCATGGCCTAACTCGTGCATGGTGCGGCCCGACCAGCTGGGTAGGGCCTGACCGGTGCTGGGTTTGGCCTGACCCACTGGGCGAGGCCCGACCCACACTGGATGGGGCCCGACTCGCTGGGCGTGGCCCGGTCCGCCCCACGTTGGGTGCGGCCCGAACCCTTGGGTGCAACCCATCCCGCGTTGGGTGTGACCCGGACCGCTGGGTGTGGCCCAACCCACCCTAGGCATGGCCCGCTGGGTAGTGCAGTCCGCCCTAGCTAGCGCTAAAGGGGGAGTGGCCCCCTTCCAATCAAAACAGCAAAGGGCAACGCCTTAGGAATTGCCATGACACCCGTGGGACCCGAGCGGGTCGCGCCGATCCTCTACGGTTGGCCGGTGCTCCGGACGGTCCTCCTCCCAGTGGCGTAGTCGCACACCGCTACTCCACTGTGGCCGGACGGGTGTCGGCTACCCTCCGGCCTCTGCTGCAGACTCTTGCTCCGGTGGCACGGACGCGCGCCGCTGCTCCGCCATGCGGCAGGCCGGATGCTGGTCACCGCCTTGCTCTACTGCGACCTCCAATTCAATCGATGACATAGACATGCACCACCCTACCTTCCTCGTGTCCGGCTGGGTGCCGGCCGCCGCCTTCTTCTGTGAGCCATCACGGCTTCGTTCCAAGCCCGAAAATTATGTCGTTCTTATATTCACAATACTTGGGTCAAGGGATCCACATCCATATATCGCACTCATCAAAACATAGTGTTTCTAGCATCATTAAATATTTGGTATTGAAGAACGCATGAAGAACACATGAAGAAAAAAGATAAGAGGCATGGTATATGTGATGGATGATGGCCATGTTAGTTTGGCCATTGTCATTGTGAATCCAAAATATAGAGAATCAAAAAAAGAGTTAATCATAATTCAATTTGAAACCCCTACCTTGTTGCTCATTGGAGATGTCGTGAGGAAGAAGATGAAGTAGATGAAAGGGATGTCAGCTTTCATCGCTCCTGTAAGACGATTTCGAAGTTGATTCCTCATTCTTCATTCAAAATTCGTTCTTCACTGGAGGATATTTCTCCAAATGTTCTCCCTTGTCAAACCTTTTTCCCACGAGAGGTATGGTGCCAAATTAATTAGTTAAGATTTAATATTGGCACATCAATGGGGAGATCCCAAAAGTTAACAAGTTGATTCATTAATTTAGAAATAATGAATCCTATAAATTAAAGAGGAAAGTGGTTTCACCTTTTGTGTAACTAGGAATTTAATTCCCAACATTAAATTCCCGACCACCATCATGTGGTGCCCACCTTCCGGATTAAAATGGAAGTTTTAAAAATAAAATAAAAATAATTATTTTATTTTATTATTTGTCTTACCCTCCCAAAAAAAGTCTGAAATCTAAAATTCACCCTCGACCAACTGTAGTTTATGTGAAGGTCTCCTTATGCGAATATCCAAATTGCGAGTTCAGCGGTGCCCTCAGATTTTAATTTCAAGGACCGGTTCAAAAGTTACAAAACACCGCTCACATGTTTACTAATGTACCTGCAAAAAAGTTCAGAAATTCATTTCGGGCACATCGGGCCTTAGAATCACATGCTCTAAATTTTTGAAGACTTGTAATATTCCCATATAATTAAAAAAAATTACAAGAAAAAATTCAGGTCTTTACACTAGGGGATGCATAGTTTTAACCATGAGAAACCCGTGCTGACAAACCATGCATTGTTAAAAATGAATTGAAAAGTCTCCTCATTAAGGGAGGCTACATGTTTCCATCTACCTATAATATTTCACCATTCATAGCTTGAAACCTAAAATATTTTCATATTCTGATCCATAAATCCATGAAAATGAAACCTATACCTCTACTTCTAAAAATAACACAAAGGGAAGAACTACATGACCCGTGGGTGTCATAAACTCTCAGATATTCCACTTTCTGCCCAAAAAACTCTTAGTTGAAACTAAATACAAAAGAAAATAGATGTTCCCAAGAGGAACTGACTAAATAAACCCTCAACACATCCCTACCTTAATTCCAATAACCATGATCCTTAAAATGATCAAACTAATCAACCATACGATATAAAACACATATAATAATTACCCAAATAAGAACCTAAAATACGAAACCCAATAAATCAGGGGTGACCTAAAATGGTATCCCCACCATTTAAATTCCTCCAAAATGGTCTCCCCAACATTTAGAGTACTTATAAAAAGGAGGAAAAATGAAAAAATATTGAGAAACTCATCCTTGAACAATGAACACCCATGAGTTAAATACACTCTTGACCACAAGAACTTCTAAGACTGATAGATGGAAGAACAACCACAAGAGGCCAAAAAAATGAAAAGAGAACTCACCTTGAGTCATGAAATAATAATACAACATATGTTCAAACACTGGGTCACCCTCACATGGTAAATTACACAAAATTCCCATGTCTACACATCCATTAGTATTCCACACTCTCTTTGTAAAACACACACCCTTGTAACCGAATTTTGCACCCAAATGCCTCTCTCAAGTCCATACAATGAGCACCCATAAGCTCAAAACAACACATAAATCAATGCCACAAAACACAAGTCAAAGCTCCCAAAACAAGAATACTACCACCCAAAGAGAGGATCCAAAAGAAACAACCATGACTCCCACCAAACTCAGATAAAATTAGTGAGCAAACCCAACAAAACACTCACAGGGAAAATTCCATTTCCACCATTCCATTTGAAGTCTAGGTGGGAACTTGAACCAAAGAAACGCTTTTCAACAATTCCATAGAACAATCTTAACAAAGACATTAACTAACTTGATTCATGTTATAAAAAAATCCACGTGATTACCTTATTAACTAGGAATCAAAGAAAAAAAAGACCTCAAATAAGGATTATAACATTCACACTAAAAGAAACTTTTCTTTTCAAAACCACTATTTTACAAATTAATTTTAAACCCAACATACACCAAGGTGTGAATTAAAAGGGAATCCCAACACAAAAATTAATACAAAACTACTGTTATGGAACATATACTTTGTCCTGAAAACGGGATGAAAAAAATTCCCTTCAAAATACCTTTCCACATTAAAAACATAGCACCTAAAATGCCTTTCAAAACCCAATTCTATTATTCAAAAAATATTAAGAAAATGTTTAAAAAACAAAAATTCCTTTTGAAACACCTTGTTTTTGAAATATTACAATGTAGTCCACCATTTTCATTAATTATTTTTATAAAATCATGCGAATTACCTGTTCTTATTATTTAAAAAACCTTGTTGGGAAATAAATGTTTTCAAAAAACAACATTATTTTACAAAATAAGGTTTTCAAATTGAAGAAAAATCAATGCACTACACAAGTATCCAAACAAGGATCACAAATACCACATTCAAAATGGTAAATAAAACACTCATCATTGCACATCCAATAAGTGAAAACCACTTCTGGAGTAATTTTTAATCAATAAGAGTCTAAAAAGGTTATTTGGGGAGAAATAGTGTTATGTATGCCTTGACTACCATGGTATGGGTGACTGGGTGTCAAAAATGAAACACACCTTGGAAGAAAAATAGACTCAACCAAATGTGAACTACATGGTATCCTAGGCCATGTGAGCTAACTATGAAACTTGAGTTCCTTTAGAACTTGAATCCAAACAGTGGTTCTCGAAATCACACAAAAATCAAAGGAGAGCAAAAAATTTCAGTCACATAAAAACCACCAGAAATGGAAAAAAGATCCTTGAATTCACAATTCAAAACCCTACAACCCATGAAATCATGGGGTTTAGAGTGAGAATGATCTAGTTAGACACTTCTCACCCTTACCTCTCAAGATCTAACAACCTTAATATTCATTTTATAAGGACATCCTAAAATAAAAATATCTACACAAGATTCTGATACTCTTACTAGGGAAACATAAACCTTTAAAAGGATTTTTAATAAACCAGATGATGTATAAATCCTATCCAACACTCGAACTCATTCACCACAAGGATCAAAAGGCATTCCTAATACCCCTAGGCTTGTAACAAGTTCCCGATCATCACTTTAAATCCTTTGGTATTGAGTTTTCCCAGATCCCCAATAAAATTGTTGAATAAAAAAAACAAAGAAGAAGAAATAAATAAACAATATTAAAAATAGCTCCTAACCAACTACCATGAAACATCCTAGTTGCATATACATGATCAATATCCATAAAAAATAGTAATAGTTAGTAAAGACAAAATAAGAACAAAACTGACCAAAAATAAAACTATTACAGAGAAACTAACTCAAGATGAGCTTGAAACAAAATCCCTAAAACCTCTAGCTGCTCACCACTTCCTACCAACCCCATATCGACCATGATAGACCAGAAAGATCCAACTGAGAACCAGTATCCGAAAATTTTGTAGGCATGAGCTATAAAACCTATTAGGTGTCCACTACCTTTCAAAACTTTGATTTCTTTTCATAAAAAATTAATTAATGATATTTTCAAAATAAGGATAAAAAGTGATCATTATATATATACAATTCAGGGAAATCAAAATGTTCTATAATGTACTTTCAAATTTTTTTCCCAATGTCTCCCAAAACCAAAAACACACATTTTTTTAAAAAATCCATCTTCCTAAGCCATTTCAAAACAACACTAAAAAATGAAATTTCTGAAAAAAACTCATACGAATTTTATTTAAATGAAAATAGTTACTTTAAAACATTTCACATGCTAAATCCATCTTTAAATGCAAAACCTTTTTCAAAATCCACCTTAATGTGCTCACATAAGAATTTTTTTTAAAATCAAAATAGTTTTTCCAAAACATATTTGAAAACTCATTTTCAAAGAATACAACCAAAGTCATTTGGGATAAGCACAACAATTAGGAACCACATATATATCACAAGGAAAATAAAAATGAAGTATACGATGGGAAGGTGATATATTGAAGAATATAGGGGTAATTAAACAATCATGCACTAGGTCAAACTCCCAAAAAACAACAACTCATCAAAAAAATGTATGTGTCATGGTTATACCCAAAAGGTCACTAATGTGCCCAGAATGTATCCATATATTGGAATAACCACCCAAACTTGATATCTACATGTGGTAAGTCCAGTCTATCATTCAATTAGCCCACACAATCCTCATTGCGATGAAAACCCAAACCCAACCCTTGTTCCTTGAATGACTGGTGGTCTAATAGAAGTGTGGGAACTAGGTAGAGGTCTAATAAAGATATCCCACTTAGTAGCATAGGTCCCACGAACAATAAAGAAAGTTAGGTATAGTGAAAAAAACTCAAGTGAATCCATAAGGAATAGCCATAACTACCCTCACACCCAACACCCAATTATGAAAATTTCTATATAGATAACATTCACACAAGGAATAACAAACATATTTCTATAAAAGGGGAGAAAAAAGCATTACATAATGTTAAAAAACCCAAAAAACGGGTACACATTGAAGGTAAAATCAAGGTGTATCTCACATTCACTATTTTAAAATTAAAACACCAAATTTGCCTTTAACACCAAAGCATGGATTGGATTGCTAAGACCTTCCAAAATTCATAAAATAATTTCCATACACCATAAGGAAAAATATTGAGATCTTATAAATATTTAATACATTTCAAAGTTATACCTACACAAAGGATATCTTTTTTGAAATTATAAAACATGGATAATTCCCTTTTTTCCATCACACTTTTGAAAAAACACAATTTAAAACATTTTAAGAGCTCTAAATAAAAAACCTGTTTCTTTTAAAATATGTTAAATCTACCCATAAACAAGGGGTATCCTCTTTTAAAACAAAAACAAGGATAATGGGACAACAATTTACCATAATACCAATTAAAAAAATACCTAATAACATTCCAAAAAGGGGTAAACCATAGAAATATTTTAAATCACCATTTGGAATATATTTAAACTCCCCTTTACAAGTCATTTTGATGTCCAATCCATGACTAAAAACCAAATTCCGTTTAAAAAATTTGTTTTCACTCATTGAAAACCAAAATTCGGTTAAAAACATTTCTCATCATGAAAAATATTTTAGAAATTCATATATAATTTCGCAAGAAGCATAGAATAATAAAAAATTTAATTTGAAATAATGAGAACATTAATTAACATATAAAACCAATTATTCAAATCATAAAACTTGACAAAATGGTTCTAAATGACCAAAAGTATGCTTTATATAATTATTATTTCATTAAAAGGGAACTTATAAAGTTAAATCAAGCTTAAAATTCTATAATGAAACAATTTCATAGTAAAACCTTCATAAAAAAAGTGGAAACCAACATGAACTACCTTAGTACATGTTTCCTTTATTATAGGAAATATCCACATATTAGAAATGATCCCTATGATCTATAAACACCACATTTTCTATTATTATAACTACTAAAAACAATTAAATTGAGAAACATAAAAACTAGGGTTCATGGGGGAATCCAAATCCAAGAGAAAAAAGGTAGGGAAGGAAGAAGGGTAGAAGAGGAGGAAGATCTCCCCTTAAACCCACTTGGAATACACCATTAGAAGCCTAGATCCCAAGGGGTGGAAGAAAATATAACTTCTCCCAAGCACACTAGTGTTGGTTGATGTAGGGGAAGATAAATGTAGATGAAACCCATTAAAACTCTAGAGGGGAAAAATGAGAAAAAATGAAAAATTAAACACATGGAAAACTCATATAGTTTGGCCACATGGTTAGAAAAATCATTCTCAAACCATGTTGGTGACACTACATCACAAGAACGTTAATCCACTAGGTCACTCATGAGTGGACACATGGTTAAAAAACCATACACATCACTTAAATACCACCTAGGACTCACATGATCTCTTGAGGTTCCCCATGCTGTTTGAAAAAACATGTGGAACACATGTAAATAAAATAGTTGAAACTACATATCAACCTACATGATTACCAAATAGTTTACCAAACCATGTGAAATTTGTGTGCCACACCTCCACCACACCTAGGATCCAACATATTTTCTCCTAGGGGCCACAAATTTTTGACTTAACTAAGAGAATCCCATACCGACTAACCGTGCACAGATAAAAATGAACTATAGAGGATCCTCAGGAAGGGAGGTCACATGATTTTCCTCCAATTGTGCACCTTAATCATGCACAATAGGAAACCTGAAAAATTTCAATGTTCCAAATTGGAACTCCCTAGAAATGAAACTCAAACATACAATTCTCCAAAGAAAATAGGAGGAATGATGATGTGACATGGGGGAATCAAACATTCCTTAACCATTAACATGATATTTATGTAAATAAATATAATATGTGGTCAAAATAATATCAAATTCAACTGGGGGGATAATAATAAGATCTTTAGGGAGAACATTCCAAAAAATGCCAATTGTAGACGAATCATAGACTGTAGATGTGACCATTATTACATTAATAGTTTTTACTACTATTTCTTAATCTAAAAATTATGGTGGTAATGTGACACCCTTAATAGATTGTTCAAATATAAGAGAGTGGGTAGAACTAGAATCAAATATGACATTAGAAGTTACAAAGTGGATGGTAAGTGTATATTTCACCACTTTGTTATCATACCCCTCATATATAATAATGATCTCATGATATTTCCCATTTTCTATATGAATATAATGTCTTTTATTTTAATCATTATCATTAACCCTAATATATATTAAATAGTTAGCATAATTACCGTACTCTTTACATTTGATACATTAGAGTGTGTGTGGCGCATTTTGTTGATATTATTCGTAATACCTTTAATGGACTATCCACTTCACATCCCTTCAGAATTATTTTACTCGATGTCTTTATTTTCCACACATAAGGAATTTTCTAGCCCCCTAAAATAAAATTTCTTCCATAAATATTTCAACACTTATGGAATAGAAGACAACTTTTTATCTTCCCTCTATGTTCTGGCTTATTTTAATTTCCTTCGAATTGCATCCTTCTTTTGTTATAAAAACCATGATATTGAAGGGTGATCCCAGTCTCAATTTTTAATATGTTATCACATCTAATGTTTTTTATAGAAAATCATGTATATTATGGATAAATACCTCCTAATAATTATTTTTATGCTATTGAATAATTGATCAATTTTAGTTTTTGGTTCAATGATAATACTATAACAATACTTCACATATCATGTAAAATTGGCCTCATAGGTACCAAAAGATTCATCATTATTATACTTTATCTCAAATAATTATATCTCCATGTTCATAATAATATCATAGGGAAAATAATTTTTGAAAAAGAATATCCTAAACAAATCCCACTCCATGGAGTAAATTTCTTCACATTGCCTCATATTATTGATAAGAGTACACTATTAATCAGATTCAACTTCTAAATGATAAGTAGTTAAATTAACATTTCCATGATATGAGCACTAGAGAAAATAAAATATATTTTTAGTGTTAATGATCCTTTTCTCATTGATTGGTGGATCAAAGGGCCGATTAATAAGACAAGGATGTTGTCTCATAATGAAATCAATAATGAATTGTTCCATCCTCTATTCATTTGGAAGCTCAGTATGTATCATGGATTGAAAAAGTTTCAGAAACATAGAAACAAGATTTTATATTCCATATCCCACAACATTTTATTACTTTGGAGAACAATAATTTCATTTTCTATCACATTTAGAATTAAAATGTTCACTTCTAGTTTCAAGAATTTATTAAAACTTAATATCATAGTATGAGAAACAATAATCATATTTTGAAGTCATATAATCATGAAAATAATTTATAGAATACCTAAATCATGACAAATTATTTCTAATCTGTGACACCTTAGGTTTAGTCTAGGATATCCATGGTTATTAAATATTTAAACACTTCATAAGGGTTCCTCAATAAAGTATGTGTTAACTGAAGAATATCCCCCAGGAGTGTATATCAAGGAGTAAAATCATGCCTCTTTGTCATGCACTAGGTCATGGTTGAGTTAATATCCAACACACCTTATTTTTGGTAATTACCCCATGGTATAACTATGTAAGATCATACATCAACTTGCTAGTATCGAGACATGGATGTATTTTATAGGAAAACTACACTTCTTTATTTACTAGAACATTGAATATTATCCTAATATTAGGATATTCATAAGTATTCTAAATAAAGTTTTCTCATCCTAGTTCCTAAAAAGCAAATAAACATTTCTGTGATGGAAATTATAGAAACCCATAATTTTCATACATAAATACTACATATTATTTGCATAATGTTCATTTTATATCAATATGTTGTACACTTGAACCATAAATATTTAGTGTATTTAAAAACATTAAAACATAAAAAACTAGTACATAGAAGTTCTACATGGTTTCCCATTATGTGTTTCTCAAATAACACCATTCTTAGATAGATGATACATAAAAACATTATTTATAACCCGAGGAAGGTAAACATAGTAATGGGTGGGCTTAGATTCTTCATAAGGGTAAACATAAAAGACATCAATCTATGAGGATAAGTGATAATAGCATAATAATACGAGTATGGTAATATTATCATGAATTAAAATAATCATACCCAATCCATCAATGATTTTTAATAAGGAAATATGTCATAAGGTTTTTTGAAAAAAAACAAGACATAGGATATAAGAGTGTAGAATCATCAACAATACTATCATGATCCATGATAGTATATCATAATAATAAATCATAATTTCGTGGCTTTCCCATAATGATATAAAATAAATCCCTTATTCAAGGTTCACACCCAATATTTTCATTGTGGAAAAATTCGGATATTGGAAATTCCTACATAATTATTTATAATATTCTCATAGGTGTAACTTCTATCATGTTATAACCATCATCTCTTGATATTTTCTCAACTCCATCATCATTACCATATTCATTGTAGTGATATAAAATACCCACCCATAATTAGTTTATAATCTAACCACACATCATTTTTCTATAACATAACCACCCATCTTTGGTTTATAGTGGAACCACTCATCACATAATAATAATTCATTCATATGTATGCCACTAGATCATGAAAACATTTATCACTACATCAAATCATAACCCATGGAAAAAAATAAAATTTTTATCAATATTTTATAATCATAAACCATAATTAAAAAAATGGTATAATTTGATCATATACCTCGTACAGCATAAGAAACACCAATGAATGAAAATACCTTTAAAATATCAGTAAAATATTTCTTGGGGAAATTAACATTTTTATTTTAAAATAACTCAAATAAAAATATTTATATTTAAAAAATATGATGAAATACGTTTTCTTTGAAAATAATTGAGGATTAATATAAAGTAATCATCAAATAAAATATTATTAATGATGGTGGGGAAATTTTTTCATGTAGTGTACCTTAAAACAAAAATTCGTTTCTCATTTTTAAAAAAAATTCAAAAGTAACTTGTTTGAAAAAATGATAAGAATATTCCTTTAAATTTTCTTTATATAAAGACATGAATTTTTAAAAATTAATTTAATAAATTAATTTATAATATTAAAAAAATACTTTAAAACATTTTAATGAAAATATGGACATAAAATAAAAGATTCCCAATCGATGAGAGAAATGTAGTATATTTTCTATAAAAAACTTATTTTAGACTTTTGAAGACTTAAAGAGGGGAAAATGAAAGAAAAACATGTAATACCCAAAAACCACTAGAGGAGAATAAAATAAAAAATATTTATTAAAGATAGATCTTATAATTTTATCATTATAAATTTTATCATATACATCACATAGGAAAAGTCATTGTAAAACAAAAACTCATACCACAAGTCTTTATTGCTTAAAAATAACTATATACTCATGTTTAATAAATTTAAATTTATTATAAATTTATACCAAAACTATTATCAATCCTATAATACCATATATGTATTACTTATAACATCTTATCACCCATTAATTAAAAATATTTCATTATCATCATCATTTCTGAAATAAATAGATTTGGTTTTCATGTATGTTTTAATTTAGAAGTTAAGGTCCTTTTAATTTTAACAATGTTCCTCTATATAAATTTTTTTAATCACATGATAAATATAAAATATATTAATTATACATTTATTTGTAACTTTTCACATAAATAAATGATGAAAAATTAATTACAGTACTACATGGACTCGGTAGTTCGTTCTTATGCGAGAGTGATGTTTCCATTTTTTGGTGAATCAGATGAAGGGAAGGTAAAAATTAATTGAAAATTATAAATAATTAATATATCATAAATATCATATATATAAACTAAATCTAACACAATAACCAACTATTTTTAGATGTGAAGGAAAATAATATGTTTATTCATCAATGCAGCAGTCTGCACAATGCAAAATTTACTTTTTTTAATAAAAAAAGAAAGGGTGGTTAATTCTTATAACATAATTATAATAAAATTTGTGTTTAATAATGGAACTGATGTTATCATTTTAATATTGTGAAATGAAATTTTATGAATAACTAAATACTATAAAGAAATAGAAAAAAGGAGGTTAAGAACTTATACCTCACTTCTTGAATTATCTCCTTTGGAAAGGGGATTAATCAATTGAGGGATGGTAATTTGAGAACACCAGAACACCATTAAGGTGTCTAGGAGTTTTCCTTAGATGATTTTGTAGATACTAGGCTAGAATTAAGAGGTTTTTGTGTGAGGGTAATTGAATATAGGTGTTTCACTTTTATAAATGAAAAGGATTGAAAATTTTGTAAATACCCCAAAGTTTTAAATAATGGGAAGTAAATCTCAAGTAAAGTGACTAAATAATTAAATAATAATAATAGATTGAATATGATATAGAGCCAATAAAACATCCACTATTTAAATAAAAACAAATTTTTATCATTTTAGGCCCTTTACCTCTAATCTCACCCACTTTTACTATTTTATTTTTACCATGATAACTAGTTTTTAAAAATGTAATTTATCATTTATGCTTGACAATAAAATGGTCCTTATAATATAATTTAGAACTAATTTTCCCAAATTTAAAATTATTTTTTATTAAATTTTTAAAAGTGATAAAAATTAATTTCCACATACTAAATGTATAATGTGAAGAAAACCTATTTTTCTATAAAATATAAATTAAATTCAAAAATGTAAAATATGGGTCTATAATTTTTTTTTAAATTATAAATAAACTTATAAAAAACATATTTTTTCAAAAAAAAAAGGGTGCAAAAATTTTAAATTCATACTTACATACCAATAATTTAACAAAATCATTTTTATTTCTAAAAAAAATCATTTTCACTAATCACTCAAAAAAATCATTTTAGAAAACACCTAAAAATTCATCATATGAAAATATTGAAAGTATGATTTAGAAATAGATATTATTTTCCAAAAATGAAATTTCAAAAAATGGTATATATTAATTATAACATCTTTGCACATAATTTAATAATAACCATTTTTGAAGAAAAAATATTTTTAAAATATAAAATAAATTTATTGAAAATTGTTTACTTACTTGTTATGAATTAATAAATACATTTATATTATTTAAAATACTAAATATTTTTTTCATTATGTTGTTACTATTATACATACATACCAATTTATGGGCTAGGTTATAAAGGATTACTTTATCATGGTTTATTTTGACCTGGGGTTTCTTGTAAGAAATTAAATCAAATACATCATGTTTATTTCAAATAAAAAATATTTAAAATCTTAGGGTGATGTATAAAAAATTCTAGAAATAATTTTAAATAAAATATACACTTTTAAGAAAAATATCCCTGACTGAAGAGAGAAATAAAGTCAGTTTTCCTTAAAAAAATTCTTTGTGTCTCTCGAGTACTTAAAGAGATAAAAATAAAGGAAAACATGTAATTTCCTGAAATAAATATAGGATAACAAAATGAATTTTATTTTGGAGAGATAAATAATATTATTCAATCATTGTAAATTAAATCATAAATAATCCTAGGAAAAAATTGATTGTCACATAAACCCCTTACCAGAAGTTTTTATTGCTTATTAAGTAATATAACCTCCTATATATTAAATTTAAATATATTATAATTCTATATAATAAACATCTTTATACATTTAATATAATATATTATCCACTTATAACATTTCAACACACATTAATTAATATTTTTTTCTTAAAATCCACATTTCCGGGTGATAACTATTTTGTTTTTGATATATGTTTTGTTTAATCAGTTATGGTCCTCGAAATTTGATAATTGGTGAATCATATACCTAAATTAAATCATGATATAAATATAATACATATTATATAAATACATATTTATAAAAATTCATATATATATATATATATATCTAGGATAAAAATTAATTACATCACTTTATAGAGACGATAATCCACAGGTACACACGAGGGATGTTTTAACTATTCTATAGATGAAATGAAATAAAGGTAAAAAATATTTCAAAATTTTTTAAAAAATAATAATATATATATATATATATAATAATTATAAATTAAATTCATCATAATAAACATCCATTGAAGATAGTGGTGGAAAATTAATCATATATCTATGTGGAATCAGTAGTCCACACATACGTACAATCGATAATTTCATTTCCCATTTAAAAGATAGGAAGTGGGAAATGAATGATCCATCATTATAATAACATATAATTATATTTAAGATATTATATTTATCATGAAGGTTTTGGATATAATTGGTTTACAGAATTTTAAAGAAGAAATAACATTGAAGGAGCTTGTTTAATTCTTATTCCTCTTCTTTGAGAGACCTCCTTTGGATTATAACTTAATCATTGAGATATTTATATTTTTATAAGAAAAGAAGACATAAGATGAAGGAAGGGATTACATAGTGGGTTTGGATTTGGTATTGTACAATTTATAAGGCTCAAATTTTCTGAATAATGGAGGAGAAGAGGTGCCCTTTTATAAGTGAGGGGAGGAACACACATGAAATATCTTTAAAAATTTCAATAATATAAGGTAAATTTCATGAGAAAGTAGCTCCAAAGGTTCATAAATTATAATTTATGAAATGATAAGGTTGAAATATATTTGACTAGAAATAATTAAACAAGTTTATCTGCCTTTCCTTCCCTTATCTATTAATTTAACAACCGATAATCCGGTTTTAACATTAACCATGGTCAACAAAATTTTACTACTAATTATTTAAAAAAATTAAATTAAATTAATTATGTTATTTTAATTATTATTATTCTAAATAAGTTATCGATTTTAAAAAATCCAATTTATATAAGTGGCATAATTCAATTTTACATAAACATGCATAGCGCAATGAAAACCCATTTATAGAAAAATACATTCTAATTTTAAAACTGAATTTACATCCATTAATTGACTTGTAAAAAACATAAAATCATTAATAAAAAATTTATTTATTATATAATATTTACATTTCATTAAAACCATTAATTAAAAAATACTATTTTAATTTGTTAAGACAATAACATACTACCTATATAAAAAACAGCTTTTAGAAAAATGTGTTTTAAGCCCAAAAAACAACTTACATGATATTAAATTAAAATATTGATTCCCATGTATTTAATTATATAATTTATAATCAATTTAAAATCATATTAATTTAATATAAAATTTTAAAAAATAATGGAACTTTTTAAATGAAATGGATTGACGGTTTTAGAAAACTAGTTATTTTCACTATTCACTAAGAAAATAAATCTTTTTAGAAAAATATTAAAATTTAACCTTAAGATAATATTGAAGTGATTACTTATAAAATTATAAATTTATTCAAATATAATTTCTAAAAATATTAAAAATTATTTATACTTTCTCTGTATAAAATTCAATAAAAACCATTTTTGAAGAAATCATATTTTAGAAGCATAAAATTTAATTTATTGAAAATTGTACACTCATTGATTATGAATTAATAAAAGAATTTTATTATTTTAAAATTTTATTAATAATTTTCATAATTTCTTTATTACTATTCATACCACCCAATATAATAGATTGGTTATAATGGTATACTATATCATGACTAATTTAAACTTAGGGTAGCATGTAAAAAAAGCTATCCAATACATCGGGTTTATATTAAAGTAAAAATATATAAAATATTTGGGTGATATATTGGGTGAGATAGAGAGATCAATATTTTTGAATAATGTAGAAGACGGTTTTCTATTTCATAAGTGATGGAAAGGACACACTATGAAATTATTAAAATTTCAAAATATATTTTATATCATAATCATTCCATATAGAACCAAGGAACCCCAAACTAGAATATAAGATTTTATATGGTTAAAAGAAACTAAACCAATCATATTTAGGAATGTTATTGAGATATTTTAATATTTATCTACTAGTTAAACCAATTCAAACCCATTTTACATTTAACTGTGATAACTTAACTTTTCTAACATGATAACTTAATTACATAACCAAAAAAAATGGGAAACTATATTGAAATTTGAAAATCCATATTCAAAATTTGGAATCAATTTTATCAAAGTCAATTTCTATAGGGTTCAAAAAATAATGTTTATAAATGAACAAAGAACGTAAGAATTTTTTTAAAAGAAAATACCTGATTAAAGCATAAAAATCATTTTACATTAACATCAAGAAATGTTTTTTTACTTTTTTTGGTTATTTAATAAAAAAGAATGGTTTTATTATTTTTGACCAATATAAAAGACTGAACCTTCTAGCCATCTCATTAAATTGAAATACCAAACAAATATTTTTAATTTTAATAAAATATAACTTATGTTCACAAAAGTCAAGCTTGGGTTCCGAAATTAAAAATATTTATTTTAAACTGATTATTTTACTCTATATTTTTTTTATAAAAAAGGTTTTATATTTTATTAATTTATTCTTAGATCATAATAACTTCATTAAAGTGATAGTATTTGAAAAATTGTTTTTTCCACTATTCACCAAAAATCAATCATTTTAGAAAATCCTAAAAAATTAATCTTAATCATATTATGAAATTTTGATTTAAAAAATGATATCTATTTTTAATAATATAATTTATAAAATTGGATGATTTTATTTGTAATATCCACACACAAAAAATGGAATAAAATCCAATTTTTTAAAAATGTATTTTTCTGAGCACAAAATGGCTTTATTCTAATTCTTTGAATAATAACCATGATTAAATAAGCATTAAATTATTTTAATGATTATAATGTCTAAATTTTTTATTAAAATCATTAATCAATAGTTATTAAATTAATTTATTATGATAAAGATAGATTTCATCTGTAAAAATAATTTTTAAGAAAAACATATCATTTAACCTTAATATGATTTTATTTTCTTTTATAACCAATTGATATCCAATGAATTATATTTATAATTGTTTTAATAATTTAATTTATATTATTCTAACATTCCAATATAAAAACTTGGTGATATCTATCAAATTAAATAATATTAGTTCACTAGTATATCACATTTCGTTTCAAACTGGTGTTTCATGTAAAACATTCTATCAAAGAATTTAAATTTATTTGAAGTGAAATATGTCATAAAATATTAGAATTTTACATTTTAACCCTTTATAAGAATTTCATCCATAATATTACTCCACTCCTATAAAAACAACTAATGATACTTCTACCTCTTCACATCCTCAGGTTCCCATGCAGCTTCTTCAAATTTAGAGATTCACTAAAACAATTTTACTAAGTGAGTGGTTTTATTTTGTAGAACCTTATGTCATTGATATATAATCTACCTTGGTTGTTCTTCATAATATATATCACTATCAAGTTTTATGAAGTATAAGTTTAGTAAATGTGAAGGATCAAGTTTTTACTTTCTCATGAGAGACACATGGAATACACTGTGAACTTGGCAGAGTTTTAGTGTAAGGACCTAGCTATAATCAAGATTCCTGATGTGATCAAGATTTAAAAGAGACTGATATTTATGGGACTCAACATTCCATTATTTCTGAAGATCATAACCCTTTTCCAAGGAGATATTTATAAGAATACCTTGTCACCAAATCTAAACTCTATATCCCATTAATAACTATTACCATAAGAATTCTATCGATTCTGAGCTTCCCGAATATATTGTTGAAGAGATCAAAATTTATCTACCATTTACCTATCTATCTTAGGACCCAATATATTTCATTCTATAAATTTATCCCAACACATTGGATTTATTTACTTCCTTTCACAGAGGGACTCATAAGGAGAAATCTAAATAATTGAGTCTATGATATTGCAAAAAAGAAAAATAAACCATAGAAAAGTGTTGATCCCAACATCCTTTGGAATCCATGGAATATTCTCTCAAAATATATTATAGGGTTTTAATGGTCCTCTTTTACTGAACATATGTATGATGATGATAAGAAATTTAAAATTTTAACTCTATATTCAAATTTTATAGAATAATTCTCTATAACATTATGGTAAACCATTGATCCAAATTTGATACAGTATAATGCGTTACTCTAAGAAACCTTAACAATTTATTAATGTAAATACTGGTAAGTTAATCAAGAGATAAATCTTCCATGATTTCAATAAAATGTGTTTATTTTATAAGGAGATTGAATACTACCCCAATAACATTATTCCCTTTAGATATTTTGGGGAGTCCAATGGTGAAATATTGGGTAATGTTTTCCCATTTCTATTATGTTATGGGTATTGGTTGTAACATCCTCTTATAATTTCGTCTCTCATCCTTAACTTTCTGATATACCATGCGTCAAGATACATACTTGGAAATATCACTTTTCAGGTTTTCCTATAAGAAATAATCTTTCAGATCTATTTAAATATTTTAACTTCAATGACGAATTGAGAATAATGAACTACGAACTTCATCCAACAGACCTTTCTTCAATTCTAGTATCAGCATGACAAAAAACTCATTCCCGACCCTTTTCATTCAATTACAATAAAGGTTGAACTCAAGAAAATTTATACCTTTTTTATTCTTTTCCACATCCTCCTTCTATGTATCTTTAATCCTGACATGAATGGATGATTGAATATTCATATGATAAAGATATGATATTTACCTTTTCCTCATGATTTCAATATCCATATTCTCATAATCTATACTTATTTGATCTCTTTAATTCCTCATTATGGAAAAGTATACATGGTCCTTCCGACAGAGAGTATTATCCCCTGTGTTCACCTTTCCATGGTTATAGTGCCTTGAGAAATCATATTTCTTAACCAACCCCAACTATATCCTTGGTTTCATATTAAATTATTTCTATGTGAATATATACTTCAATAATTAATTTTTTATATATGTATCATTTCCTTAACCATATATATAATTCCTCCATATCTCCAATGAAAAAAATTACTATTATCGGTTCCAAATCACAATTCTTGTAATTGTTTTCATGAATTATCAATTAGTGAGTAGCATATTCTATCACTATATCATTATTTATGTAAACACATCCTAGTGCCATTTTTAATGCATCACTATAGATTACAAACCCTTTTCCTCCACAAGGAAGAGTGAGTACAAGTGCACTAACCAAAATCCTCTATAAGTATTTTAACATTTGCACTCATTCGTCTACCCACATTAAATTTTTTCTCTTTCAATTAAAATTGTTATGTGAATTTGATATCCATGATAAAATTCTAACCAAGAATTGATAGCTTCCAGCTAGGACAAGAAAACTATGGATCTCGATTAATATGTTTGGGCTGTGAAATTTTTCAATAACACTCATCTTTGAAGGGAACACTAATATACCCTCGATTGAAATTATATGACCTAATATTGATAATTTTTGTTATCCAAAATTCACAATTTTTCAATTTAACATATAACTTCTCTTTCCTCAGGGTATTTAGTAAAAACCTAAAATTTTATTCATGCTATTCTTTTCTCTTCAAATATATAATAATATCAACTATAAAGACTACCCAAAACTAATCATGATAATTTATAAAAACTCTATTAATAAAATAAACAAACATAGTGGGGGAATTGGTAAGTCCAAATGGAATTACTATAAATTAATAATGACTATACCTCATATGCCAGTCTATATTGTATGTATAATCCTAATTTACCCTCAGATATTGATATCCATATCGTTGATCAATCTTGAAAAAAACAATAAAATACTATTAATTGATCAAATAGATCATCAATATGGGGTAGAGGATACTTGTTGTTAATATTTATTATATTTTGTTTCCAATAATAACTAAAAATATTAATTAAGCCATCTTTTTTTGAAAATTTCAATAGAACCACATGGTGAAGCACTTGGTTGAATGAATACCTTATATAGATGCTCATGGAGTTTCTTCTTCTATTTCTGTAACTCAATAATGGGTATTCTATATGGAACCTTTGAAAGATATTTAACACTAGGTATCAGTTTACTTGATAACAAAACTTCACTATTTAGGGGAATACATGGAAATTCCATTATGGATACATCATCATATTCCTGAAAAAGCTGAAAATGTTCAATGATGAGTTTCTTCATAACCAATTGAGATAAATATCCTTGTAAATAGGTAGTAAAACCAATATAATGAATTCAATTTCCCATAGAAGATCATATTCATCCTCACACCAAAATACAATCATAGGTTGATTCTAAATATCAAATGTGACTTCCGCTACTTGGAAATTGGTATAAAAATTATGAAAAGAAATACCATCCATTCCCAAATATCATAAAATTTAACAAGAGGGAGAATCAAAATATTTACAGGAAAAACATTATCATAAACATCTATTGAATAATAGGTTCACATAAAAAACAATAATAATTAGAGTAAACAATCATATGATTATGGAAATCATTCTTATAGTGTACTAAATTATGACACCTTCTCCCAACCCATGAAAATTTAAGTTCATCCCATATCACTATATTTTATCATCAATTTTCAAAGGAACTATCCTCTTAATCTTCATAATGGTTCATAAAGAAAATGTGAATAAACCCAAATTTTACCCCCTGAGAGTGTCTATCTAGGCTTAATTCTTAAGGACACCCATTGTACACTATTGAGAATCTAGTTAATACCAAATATTACCCTTTTAGAGTTGTTACCCCTAGGGTTATATGTACTATAATTGCATCCACTTTCTAGTACATAAAAATGGATACATTTTCAAGGTAAACCACACAATATCCACTTTATAAAAACATGAAGATGTTATCTATGGAGTAGAGATGGATTGTATAGGGACATTGAGGGGGGTAGGGGTGGGGTGAATGAATGTACCTAGGTATTGTTATTATTTTAATTAGAACCTTTTAACCTTGAACCTCTATCCTAATTAAGAGTAATTTTAATTATATTTTCTCTCATATATCACATACACATATAATACAGGTAATTAAAGAAACAATAACACACACATATTTTTATAAGGATCTGTCTTGATGTGAGAACCTACTCTTTGTCATGATAAATCTATAGTTATTTCATGTATTTTCTTATCACTATAATTTTTATTTGTTACAAACATCTAGAATTGTTACAAAATTTTTGGAAGGAAATAATAAATATTATGTTGTGAGTGGTATTATTTAAACATATACAACAAGTTCATCAATGAAGTAGTTTATATAGGTACCACTAATTAATCTATAGATTTTCAAAAAACTAATTAATAATATCTTTTATCAAAATCAAAATTTCACAACATCAAATTGAATAACATTATCTTCCTCAAATAATAGATATTTTATTGCTAATGTATTATTAAGGAAATTTCATGCTTATAGGTGTTTCTATATCAAATCACTATACGAATATCCAATGCTTGAAAAATGAAAGTTACTCCATAGTGGGTTATTCCTCAATTATCAAACGATATGGAAATAACTTTCTTATTCTAATTATTAGGTTCATGACCTCAATATTCATCATAATAATTATAATATTCTAATTCTATCACTACTCATTTAACTATCAAAATGATTTAATAAAAGGTATTAAAAATACTACAAGTTATATTATTCCTTTTCACAAAATAATCATGCAAATAATACTCAAAGTATTATTATCATTTCATGCATTTAAATTTCATGGTCATTATAAATTCTAGAAGATATATAATTTTTTTTCTTATTATAGTATGTTCTCTTTACCGATATTTTGGTTATATTCTCAAGTGCTTATAAATTTTTGTAAGTATGAATGTGCTAGAACATATTAATTCATTCACCCAAGTTGTATTTAAACACCAATTTTTTACTTCTTTTTTGAATAAAAAGAAAAATATTTATGAATTAACCAACATTAAATTGTTCTTCTTCATCTAAGTGATAAAAAAGAGATCACTCTTCTTAAACCTCACTATCTTCATTCAATTACTTAACAAAAATGGTATATGGAGGGTGCCTCTATTCACAAAATTATCTATTTTTTTAATTAAGTACTTTATTATTTGTGTAAGAGTTTATAGAGTCTTTAATTTATAAATAATTGAAGCTCACTAAACACCATTAAACTTTTTCATACATTTTTATTTGTGGATATTGATTTCCTAATATGAAAAATTAAAGCAGAAATATTTTATTCTGCAAATATAAAATAAATATTTGTTGAATATCTTGTCCTTTACATAATTAATGATCATGTGATCTCCTTTGGATGGATTTGGTATCCTATGGATTCATATAAGAGTCTTTATGATGATCCCCACATGGGAATGTAATAATATCATATAATCTTCATACTATTAAATACTCAAAATCTTTTATTCTTTAGGAATACATGAATAACCTTTTCATCTTCATTTGAATTCAAGTGAATATTATCTTCCTTATATTATCTCATGTATGCAAGATAGATACAGAATGAATTGATTTAGGAGATCGATAATATAAACATCCGTTCAGTTTAATTAGTGGAGATAGAAGAGATGATAAATATTAGTTTTGGATGGAATTCAGATGTATCAATTAGAAAAGACGTCCGAAAGCATTCGTAAACCATGAGTGGTCGAGGCTGAAAATGATATTCACTCAGTTGGATGTCTCTGATAAAATAGATCAGATGTCCCACAATTTATCCATAACTTTTAATGGTGGATTAGTAATGTGAACTACCTTGTATCCCATATAACAAATGTTTTCATCTAAACAAAACGTAGTGTGATATTTCATTCCTATTAAAATTTCAATATGGCACTAGGGTTGTCCCCCAGATCCACTATATACACTTCCATGGGGTGGGATGACTCGCTCACCCCCATGCATGCCACTACCCACCATACGTGCACCTTGATCTTCCTTTTCGAAGGTTATTATTTGTATGAACTCACCTCCTTCCACCATGGATTCCATGTTAGGATGGATATCCCTCATGGTTGATCCCCAACTCCTATATATGTTGGATTGAGCTATCCATCAAGGCTATTCATGGTTGGCCAATTTTTTAATAGAAATTCCAAATCAAATAATTGTTAAACACAAATAAAGCCCTCTAAAATACATAAAAATACTTATCAATAATACATCTTATGATAATAATATATTTACGTGGTATTTATACAATTTCAAAGCTTCTTAAAATTATTTTTCAAAGACAAAACCTCAAACAATTATTCAACGACCACCATAAATTAATTCCTTGGGTAAATCAAAATTTTCATGGACTTCTTCTCAATAAATTACCATGGAAAATTATAATTATTTTTTCAGAGACATTAATTTTTTTAATCCATAAATAATTATAAATTCTTCATGAAAATCAATATATGTATGGAGTTCCATATTCTCATGATGTTGTAAACAATATATACCTTATCACATGTCTTTGAAAATTAATAATAGTTAAAAATCATTAGTGTTCTAATGGAAAATTGTATTTCCAAATTTTAATTCAATTAATCAATAAAAATTATCTAGGAATCAGCATTATACCCAAATTATTTCCAATATGGATAATTATCTTTCATAATTATCAACGAATCTATACCAATTCTCCAAGAATAATCATCAGTCTAAAACTCTTTATATCATCCAATTTCCATGTTTAATCACTAATAATAGAGGGAATCATCATACATTAACATTGATTAATTATTATATATTGAAGAAAGTACAACCATACTCATCAACCATCAATATGGGATTTTCAATATCTCTATTTGGATTTTTTTCAACACCATTACCTTAAATAAAGTTTATATATCTTCTCCCTCTTATTGATAATAAATGAAAATTATTTTTTTGATAAACTTTTAATAAAAAGTATGATATCACATGTTTCCATAAAAATGAACCTTTAGTGAGCTAGAATTATGTCTAAGTGGGATTACTTATTGTATAAAATACGAGTTATTTCACTAAATCATCTATGTTTTCTACTAACTGATTAATTATGTGATACTATTTCTATATTTTTCATCCATGGGGAAGTACATCCAATTTTTTTTCAAGAAATATATATCCAATAGTTCAATTGATAAATAAATCATAAATTTCAATTGAAAAAATAATTTCTCCTAATTTTTATGATATTAATCATCTACCAACACTCCCCCTTTATGCATATATTTGATATATCCAAGACAAGGTTATGAATTATAGTCGGGGTACCTCAATTTTTTAATTTTTTAAAGATAACATAAAATTATATATATTTATGGATTATGATTTTACAACATGTAATTTATGTTCCCCCATTAATGTGGTGCACTCTCTTCATTTTATAGTATGGATAATTTAATCAGACAGTCTTCAAAATGTTCGGGTTAAGGATCCACCATAGTGGAAAAATTCATGTTTTTATCAGATCATGAATAACGATTCAAAATTATGGTCTTCCAATGTGTTAATTTAGTTATCCTCTTTATAATGAAATTTTCCTTTAGTTCCATAAAATGTATGAACACAAATATTACACAAAAAATAAGGGAATAAAAAATAGGTATTAATATCTTAAAAAAAGAACAACAAGGGTGATAAATTTCTCTCAACCGAAAGACTCTTTTCCCAATAGAAATAAATTGTCTAGTACTCTTTTTGTTTGTGTATTATTTGTGATTTTGATATTTATTATTCATCATTGGATCTATATTTTTTCATATCCGTTCTATTTTGATTATCTTTCTTCATATTTTCTAACAGTACAGTAGCTGCCCTATTGATTTTTATATCTTTAACATATTTTATTATATAGGTTGATGAGTCAGGAAATTTATTGCATTATATTTATTTTCCATTCAACTTAGACACAATTTATGAGAGACACTTTGTTTTTCATTTTTTGATAACAAATCATAAAATTCTAGTTTTTTTTCATGTTGAAAAACCCATTTTCCATTTTCTTTTCTTTAGCTGATGCTTCATCTTTAAGTTTTTACATTTATCTATCTTATTAAACATGATCATGACAAATAATTAAGCATTGTTTCTTAATATATTCTTATTTTTATCTTCCACATTTATTCTTCAATGTTTTTGAGTTGCAATTATATGTTAAATTATTAAAATCTTCTCTAGGAATGTCTTAAATCAATCATATCGTCTTGTTTCGCTCTTAGATTGATTATTTTATTAATTTTATCTTGCTTCTTTTCATTTTAATTTCCATGATTTTTTAGTGTCCTGGTATGAAATTTATCTCTAAATTAGAATAATATATTCTTGGATAATATGAAATTCTTGGGATCCATCTTGTCAATCCTCTTAGGAGTGATTTGTTCAATTCTCTATATTTGTTAAGAACCTCTATTTACCTTTTTATATGACAAGGTGAATTATTATCCATTATTTATGACCTAATTCTATATGATTTGTGTCCCTCTATTTATATTAGCATAAGATATGTACATGGCTTGTGCATATAAGTACTCTTCTTCTATGTCACCATATATGTTAAAGTACACACATAAATCTTCAAGCCATTAAAATCTATTTCAAGCATACAAATTCATTCTCTTATAAGGAATCTACTTTTATTTAGAAATGTTATTAATTTATTAACCTCTAAAACCCATGAATTTATACCATATATTGTTTTAATGCATTTTTATATTATTATAACAAACAACTTCTTGATGTGAAAAAATCCTATAACAACAACAATATTAAACAAATCTTTTTATTTTTCTTATAAAACCAATTTGACTAGATTTGGTATCTTACAATTTCCATATTTGTATTTTTTAGAACATAATTTTGTTCTCATTTATATTGATCCTTCTAGTATTCACCCATAGAGTTTTTTAGATTCATTAAAATTTTTATCTACCCATATCTTCCTATATTTTAGATGTGAACCTGCACTAGTAGATGAAATAACATTAGTGAAATTATAATTAACTAAGTTATGAGTTACCTTCTTCTATGAGCATATAGAAGGTTGATCAAGAGATGATTTTGATCTCTTCATGAGACAAATATGAGTCTATTTATATAATTAGTTTCATAAATAGTATGTTTAAAAACATCCTTTTTGGGGCTTGACTCTCTTAAAATACTTTTGTGAAAAAATTATTTTTCTATGTATTTTGGGATGTTTTGACATGTGTCTCCTTCAAATTTATCAATATAACTTTTGGTTCAAAAAATTTCAACCTAAGGTAGATGTTCTCATTTTGAAATGATTTTATCCTCCCTTTCCATTCACTTTTAATTTTACTAATATGATATTCATGTTGTCTACTACTTAATTCAAATAGTTGTCAAGGTATTTGATTCTTATGGATTTAATATCCAATTGGTCTTCCTTTAAACTGATTTTAGCATAATGTGATTCTACTAGAGCATAGATATTTTTAATATAATATTCTTGAAACATAGTGTTTTCTACAATTGAAATGTCAAAATCTTTTTTCCTTTCAAGTATTTTATTCAATCTAATCATATTTAACATTCATGGAAACATTAAATTATGTTTCGAGTTATTGAATTACTTCATCAAAAACATTCTTACCCACAATTATCTCATTAAAATGGCATTATATTTCTTATTTAATTAACAAATTCTTCTCATTACAAATAGTCACAAATTCTTCCATTTCTCCAATGAGGTATGTGAGAGAATTTATCCTTTTTAATTTATTAACAAGTCCACACTCTATCTTATTAGTTTTCTCTTTAATATATAATTTTCATCAAGATTCTACAAAAAAACAAAGTATATACCCAACCACTTCAATAAGAACATTCTAAATATATCATTCAAATTGAGAGTATAAGTTTTCAACTATTTTGATAGAATCATCTACTTTATACTCTCCTAATCTCTATATAGTTAATGAATATGATGATTTTCAACTAATTTGATATAAGTGCACTGATCCTTCTCTTATCTCTTTACGATTTTTCTCAATCGCATTGCTTCCCACTTATTTTTTTAGTGTCTTAGTAGAGACCTTCATGTCTTATTTTACAGTAGTAGAGACTAATCCTTCCTATTGAGGTACTTCAAAATTAACATCAAATATAAACTTTATATCCACCATATAAAAATATATTTAAACCAATCAGAGGTAGACCTACCCTATGATTCGAATTATTGTGCCTAGATGGATCAAGAAGGAACACTAAGAGGTGGGTATGGAGATGGGGGTGAATAAGTACTCCCGACCTTTTACTAAGTTTTTATTTATCTTCAATTGCCCCGTATTACTCTTAAACATATCCGCTAGTTAACATGAATGGATCTAATATGGACACTCAACTAACACATACACTTGTAATGTAGATACTAAAAACAATAGTAGAAAACAAATATTTTTAGAAGATTCAGTATCGATGTGATATCCTACTATTTATCATGATAAACCTATGGTCAATTTTAAAAATATATTATCACTATAATTTATAGTGATTATAAACACCATGAATTGGTGCACAATGTTTGGTAGGAAATAATAAATCTTCTTGACTGATTAGTGTTCTTTATATTGTTACCACCAATTCTTCAATGAAATTATTCATACAACCACCAATAGTTCTTGAACATATTTTTAAAAAACTAATGAATAAGAACTTTTATTCACCTATGGATTTCATCACATAAAATAGAATAAGATATTATTCATTAAATAATGAATATTTGATATCCAAAGTAATGTTAAGGAAATTAATTGCTTTCTAGTCCTACTGTATCAACTCAGTATCAGAATAATCAATACTTATCAAATATAAATTACTGCACCCATCCTTCTTTCTCAATTCTCTAATTCTTTGGAAATAATTTTATCCTTCAAATGATTAATTTAATAGCCTCAATATTTTTCAAAATAAGTAGAAGAAATTACTTCTAATATAACTCAATAAAATATTATAATTATAAACTAAAAGGTATTAAAAAAACTATAAGTTGTCTTTTTCTATTTAGCTAAATATCCATTAATATAATACTCACTATATTTTAATCATCTCATGCATGTAAATTTCTTGATATTCATAAACCCTAGAACATATATAATTTTATTCATATTTTTGTATGTTCTCTTTACCAATGAATTATTTATCTTCTCAAGTGCTCATTCAGTTTTGTATACAAGCATGTTCTAGAAAATTTTAATACATGAAACCATATTGTATGAATATAATAAAGTTAAATTTTTCTTCAAATCATATGAAATATATTTATGCATGCACCCAAATTCAATTATTCTTTTTTCCAGAAGTTATAAACATGATATCTCTCTTCTTAAGGATGGGGACGAAGCCTCATTGTTTTTATTATTAAATAAAAGGAAAGACCTCTTTTTTCTAGGTAAAGGGAGACCCCATTACATAGCCTGAAGGACCATTGGGCATGTATATAATTTCATGGCCCATAGGCCAAAAGTTTTGGCATAAGGAAAATTCTGTGAATAGTACTGTTATAGTACCCCCTACTACAGTACCCACACAGTACCGACCACTGCTATAGTGTCCACTGCCACTATTGGTCCCACCATTTCTACTGTGCCTCCACTGCTATAGTACCACTACAATACCATTACAGTCTGTGCCCAATGGAGTTTTAACCCCTCATTTTTCATGTAGAATTACAGGGTTCTTACCACTAAGAAAAACCTTAACTAAATGATATCTCTCTTCTTAAAGTTCACTATCTTCTTCCAAAAACTTCATGAAAATAATATATATGGGCGAGTCTTCTCATTCACGTATATATTATCTTCATGGATAAAGTTTTCTTGATGTGATATTACATAGAGTTTATGATTTTTGAATGTATGAATCTTACTGAATACCACTATATCTTTGCATAATTTTTTAATGCATGGATTCCAGTTTTTTCACATGATAGTGTCAAGAATGAATATATTATTTACCAAATATATAAGAAAGAATCATGGGATATTTTATCCATTTCATAAATAATTCACATTTAATCTTCTTCACATGGATAGGGTATCTCATAGATTCTCTCCTAATAAAGCATGTTTTATAGTGATCAGTATGAATGAAAATTTTGAGCTTCTCAAAACCATTAGCCAAAACTATTTCCTCAAATCTAGGTCTTAGTATTTACACACTTAAATAATGACATTAAATATGTGATTCATGTGACATTAATACCCCTTAGAGTAATTCCATATAAATTAATTTTTAATGCTCAAAGATATCAACATTTATATTTGTTGAATATAGGTTATGTTATATTTTTTTATGTGGTGATGAGTTTTAAGAATTATTTTCATAAGAATAATCATGATGATCTTCACACATACATGTGATAATATCACAAGTCTTCATTTTTATAAATACTAAAACTTTTCCATATACTACTGATGAAAAAATAGCTTCTGGAAAATCATTTTCATTTAGAAAAATATCATGTTATTCAGATTATCTCATGAATGCAAGATGGATATTATATGCATGGATCTATGTGATTAATCAAATCAACTTACATTTGGTTTGATCAGTGGAGATGGAAAGGATTTTAAATATCAGGGTTCAGTAGACATTAGATTTATAAAATAGTGAACAAATCATGGTATATATAGAAACATCAGGTGGATGAGGTTGAAAATGATATATCCTTGATCATAAGGCTCAAATAAAATAGATAAAAAATTCTAGTTTTATTTATAAATATTAAATGTAGATGGATAGTGTGCACTACCTTATATCCCACATCAAAAAGGAATTCATCTATGCGTTGAATAATAAGAAATTTTATTCCTGCTGATAGTGTGATCCATCACCAGGGTCGGCACACAGATATAATGTATATACTTGTATGGGGAGGCTGACCTGATCTTTCCCCATGTGTACCACCGTGAACCCTATGAGCCTTATGGGCCCCCTTTCCACACATTCCTATCAATTGTAACTCAACCCCTGCCACCATGACTCCCATGATAGGATGCCTCTCCCATATGTTTGATCCCCAACTCTTATATATGTTGGAGTGAGATGCCATTCATGGTAATCCATGGTTGGACAATTTTATAATAGAAATAATAACTAAAATACTTGTTAAACACATGGGAAACCTTCTCAGTTATTTAAAAATAATTATCAAATATTCACCATGTTAAAATAATATTGGTCAATTGTCTTTATAATATCTAAAAGTTTCTTTAAATTATTTTTCCAAGGTAAACCTAAAATAATTCTTAAAATTTCATCATGAAATATTTCCTCATGTAAATCAACATTTACCTGGAATTCTTCCCACTAAATCATCATGTAAAAATAAAATTATTTTTAATAGACTTTAATTCATTTTGTCCATAAGAAATGGAAAATTCGTGATGAAAATGAATATTTTCCTAGCATTCCAACTTATCAAAATTTAGTAAACAATTTGTTTTTTAGAACATGTATTTAAACATTAAGAATAGTTTAATTATCACTATATTTATCAAGGAGAATTAACATTCCAAATCCTTATCTAATTAGTCTATAAAAATTCTCCAAACATCATCACAATCATAAAATTCTTTCAAACATGGATAATTACCTTTCCAAATTTTCAATTAATCCATAAAAATTATCTAATCTTCATCATCAACCTAAAATTCATTTCATCTTTCTATTTCCATGATTAATCACTAATCACCTTGGGAATCATCATACATTGAATTTGATTCCATATAATATATTGACAGAAAGTACAACCATACTAATCAACCATCCCCATGGGAATTTCATTATCTTATAATGAAACTTATTATGAGGATTTTCACCAATTTTATATAATCCTAATTTCAAAAAATAATTAAACCTTTATCTATACCAACAATAGAGACAACAGAATAACATTCAGAAATATTGAATCATTTTATACGAATATTCAATATACATAAAAATTATACAATCTGTAAATCTATAATGGTTTAATGTGTTTAGAGACTAGTAATATAAACAACTTGTTTCTTGAATGATCTTCAACATCTCTCAAAAAGTTATTCTACAATTATACTTTTTTTATTCATACACTAATTAAAAATGTTATTCACAGTCTAGGGAAAATGGAAACATAATAAATTGTGAACTAAGATGCACAGTAAGGGTAAACCTGGGAGATATCAATTTATGATCATATTCAAGCATAAGATAATCAAAATCATGTGAGATATTGATAATAACTTACAGAGTTCATACACAATATGTCATTACAAATATAATGATTCATGGAAAAATATTTATTATTTAAAAAAAACAAGTCATAAGATTGAGGAGTAATCATTAATCAGTCCTGAACTTTGGGAGCATATCATAAGCACACGAACATGCCATTTTAATTGTCTGAAATAAGAATATAAAATCATTATAATATATATTGGGAATCATAATTTAATCATACAATCTCCAAAATAGGATAATTCAAAAATTATCATAGGTGTAACATATATCTTGTTAATTTCATCCTCTCTTAAGTGTTTTTTATTCCATCTCTTAATAGTTTCTTAAGTCCTTCATCATTACCCAATGAATTAGTTGGATATAATAGAATTACCCATCTATGGTTTATAATATAACCACTCTTCCTTGGTTTATTGCAGAATCACCCTTCCTTGGTTTATAATGCAATGAACCATCCATAGTTTATAATGCCACCACCTATGTAACATCTCAGGTAAATATATAATATTAAATTTTCATATTTATTAATATGTGTGAATTATATATTAATTTTAGTTTTAAGGGTTTCCTTTATTTTATGGCATACCTGGCATGCAAGAATGCATTTCTCTGAAATTTCATGTGGCATACAAGGATGAGTCATATTGAAAATAATAATAATAATAATATATTATTATTATTTTTAAATAGTAATTTATGCCTAGGAGTTGTATATGAGGGAATGAATAGAACTAACTATATTAGGATTAAACTGGTTTCATAAATGTATTTATATTTATCCAATAAAATTTAGAGGCTTAATATGAGAATGAATCCAATTTTAAGTATAAATACTCTAATATATTTGAAAGGTAGTTTTACCACCTTCTAATGGAGAACCCTTTTTAAATGTAGTTTTTGTTACTTTCATATATTCAATTTTTTAGAATAAGATTATTCTTTATCTGTGGTACAACAAAATTTACTCTGGATTAAATTTTGTTATTTTTCTGATAAAGTTTATATTTTAATGAATAGTTAAAAATACTGCATTTTAAGTCAAAACTACCTTTTCATCTAATTTATTTATATAGTTAGGTTGTCACTTTAATTTAAATTAAAGTTTTATTAGATTAAATTTTTATCATTTAATCCAATTTTGCTCAGAGAAAGTAATTTCCCTTTGAAATTGGACATAAAAAAATGTTAATCATTTGGTAGTTTTTATTTATTAAAAACACGCATTTTGGTTTTGACAATAGGAATTAATTTTAAATTAATTTATGAAATTTTTCTGTTTGGAATATTGAAAAAGTTATTCTATTTTGTAATTTGGATATCCAAATTGTGTAAATAAGTACATTTTATTTTTAGATATTATGAATCGTAACTTAAATAATTATTTTATTTACAATGGTTAAAGGGTAAATCTTGTAAGTAATGGTCAAAAATAATATTATAATATTATAAAACTACCCTAAAACGCATCCTAATACTATAGGAGATATATTTTGGACTATGGGCATCCTTGGGTCGATTTGGGGACCCCATAGAGCCATTTGGATGTGAAAATGACATTTTATAAGAAATGATTTAATGTATGGAAAAAATGTAACATAAACATGTATCTTTTAGTAAAAAAAATTATATGGGGATATATAAGTGATAATTTGGACTATAAATAGTAAATTAGAAATATAACATGATTTCCTACGTCATGATATTTTATTTATAATTTTTATACATAAACTAAATAAATTTATTTATGACACAATGATGATGTAGTGATTACCTAATTAATGAATGATTTAAATAAATGAAATTATAAAAATTAAGATATATCTATTTTTAAATTTATTATCCCATACATGAATTTTTGGGATGATTATGACTTTTTATCTTTGAATTAATTTGTGTTTTTCTAAATAATAAAGTTTTTATGGATTTTAAATAAAATTCATGATATGAATAGTATAACAATTAACATAAATGTGTTTTTAAAACAAATACTATTTTATTAAATGATATATCCAAGATTCGGAAAAATGAATTATATAATATTTTACATGTCATTAATAAAACATTTGAGGTTCGACTAGCATTTTATGATACCTATATTAACCATATAGTGTGAATAATCAAGAAGATAAGGAAAGAGTTAAATTTGATGAATAAGTGTTAATGCTAAACGATAAGGTTATATTTGAAACCAAAACTTGTCTAAATCCTATTAGTTGAGAGTATTTAAAACAATAATCATATTATCTTTGAATTAAATTAGTTTTTTACCTTTTCAAATATAAACTCAATTTATAATATAATAATATTTCAAGACAATCCTAAAGTTTCCCTCCTCCCATTTATAAAAGGCCACCACCTCTAACCAGTTACTCACACCTCTAATGACACTTGGATCACACAAAACTTACTATAATAAGCTCCCTATATTCTTACCTTAATCATATTATCCTTACCTTGGTAATAAGGCAATTTAACAAAACCATTTATCTTAAATCAAAAGGAGTTACCCGATTTTAGGTATTGTCTTCTCTCAAGATTATCTCTTTTATTTCCCTAATACAACCCCATAAAATATCATTATTCCATTATTTTATAAAAAAACTAGTATCTTAAATATACTATAATGTTTTTATGATTTTTATTCTAATTACACTTACTCACACCTCCATCTAAGGGATACAAACATACTATTTCTGTGTATCGTGAACTACTGCCTCAAAAAACAATGATTGTTCGATTTTCCCCTACCACCTCTCATGGTGTCTATAATGATGGAACTATATTTCCATAAGATATATATTATATTTTTTTCTTTATGATATTTTAATTTTTATTTAAAAAACAACTTTATGTTTTTCATGAGGTGTAAATACGATAATTTCATTCGAGGAAGTGTTGACTACCGCCCCCTCAAAGTGATGTGAATCATTCATGCCATACATGGAACATATAAAGAATGAAGTTAATGAACTTATCTAACATATATATTATATAATATTATAATGGAATTATGATATACCTATTTTCATTTAGTTTTCATTTCATTAATATGACAAATAAATGAAAGTAACATTCTTGCGTATGTATAACTTACCATCTCCATGAACGGTAAATTTCATTTATCTCCAAATGTTATTGACTATTATAAACACATATATAATACATATATATTATATATATTATATTTAAATCATTAATATTATTCTGAAGATAATGTAATTTCGACCAGATGGACAATTTGTAATAATATCAAGTTCATTTTTGTCTCAAGTATTGAATATAGACAAAACGTCCCATATGAACATAAATAATTATGTAATTTTTATATCCAGATAATATGTGATATAAAAGGAATAATAAACATGAAAAAGGTTCAGAATAAAGTATAAATTAACTTAATGTTATTATTCAGGAAATTAAAAATGAGTGAATTCAGACATGAGGTAAAGGAGTTCATATCAATCTCCTTTCATTGAGGCATGTTTTGATAATATATAACTTTTTATTTTACACAGTGTATAATAAACCCCATTTAATTTTAATATCATTCAAAGGGAATCTTATATCTATGAAACGTTTTACTAAATAATAAAAGGAATGTTTATAATGTTTGTGGCGACAGTGACCTCTCCACCCCCATAATCATTATTTGATATCTGGCTTCCTCTATAAGATTTAATGTTTTTAAAAGGAAACTAAACCCTTTATTTCCATTTTGGGTGTTTTGTTATTGAAAATGGTTTTCAAAATGGATTTATTATTTCAATATATTGAAATGATTTCTTGAGATTTGAAATGAAATGTTATTAGTGAAATATTAATATTTTCAATATTTTATGTGTTGTGATTATATAATGGTACTTGGACATTTGACAGGTGATTATGTGATAAGCCAATGATATGTGGTTACATGATAAACCAAATGACGGGTGGTTTTGCAATAAAACAAGGATGAGTGGTTACGTTATAACCTCCAATGAATTGGTTATGGAGGTAGGTTGTATGGCTATTCCATTTAGTGATATGTTTGGAGGTCGACAATATGGTTATTCCATTTAAGTATGTTTATGTCCCAAGTTACCATTATATGCTATATGATACTTTTTATGGAATTTATAGTAAAATTTTGGTTACAAAAAAGGGTAAGGGATGAGATTATTTTTAGGGAAGTGTTTTTGATACTTCTTTAAGGTGAAAAGTATTAATTTATGATAAAGTAGTTATGGTTTACATGTTTTTTTTGAAAGACTAATAGTTTTCCATCTTTATGTATCTCTTACTAAGATTTTTATGTTATCCTATGTTACAATTTTTTTACATGAATTAAATATGAATAGGGTCTAGGATGGGATCATAGAAAAGTCATGTTGTTTAAAACATGGAACTAAACATGTTACTTTTTAAATATTTTTTGTTTTATGAAAAAAATATAGTGATTATAAGTGTCTACATATAATATTCAAGATGTTTTGTATAAGTTATGACCTAATTCTATAATGCTCTAAACCTTTATAGATCCTCAATGTGAATTATTAACTTAATTCATGATTATTTAATGTTTTGGCTAGGGCATTACAGTTGGTATGAGAGATCAATTTAGATAACATTTGAATTTAGAATTATGTTAATAGAATATCCATAAATGATTTTTACATTATGGTAAAATTGAAATGATATAGTATTTGAAGATCACCATTTTTCTTCATCTAAGATATGTTTGTTCAGAATGGCTTTCTGTAGAGGAAACATGACATCTATGTTGGGAAGGAATATAGAGGATAATAACCATCCAAATCATTGTCCTAAGATAGTTGGAATCAAAATTGAATAGTTTGTTGTAGTGATGACTCACTTGACTCCAGAGATAAATGGTGGTGGTGTTCATGGACAAAATCTACCATACAAACCACAGAGAAACATATCTATTGTGGAGCACTTCATGAGGAAGCATCCCCCATCATTTAGAAGATCATCTACCCTCGTGCAAGTTGAAGAGTGGATTAAAGCACTAGAAAATATTTTTGATGTCATGGGGTTTACATACAATTAAAAGGTTATTCTTGGTATTTACCATTTTAAAGGAGAATCTGATATGAGGTGGTCGATGTTTAAAAATATTAGGGATAGTGAGGAGCTTGATTCTCTTGGTTGGGCTGAATTCAAAGGTATATTTCCTGAGAAATATTTTCCTAAGGCCGATCAACTTAGGATGGAAAAATAATTATTGGAATTGAGGTAGGAGGATGACTCAGTTGCTGCTTATGAAGCATGTTCACTCGACTGGAAAGCTATGCTCCAAATTTCATCTGAGATCTTGATAGTGAGATAAATTAGTTTTACTAAGAATTTAATCCATGATATTAAAAGGAATTAGTATCTTGTGAATTCAAAAGCTATGTGAAACATGTTATATGTGCTTAGAAAGGAGAAATAGTCTTTTCAAATGATAAGGTGTTCCATGATAGCAATCAAAAGAAGAGGTCCAGTTGGAAGGAAAAAGGAAAGTATTCACCAAAGAAGTGAGGAGGTATGAAAATTAAATTTCCATCTTGTGAGAAGTGTGGTAAAAAGAATCTGGGAGAATGTCTCTAAAAATATTGAATGTTCTTATGGTGTGGTAAGACTGTTAATGTTGCTCATTAATATAAGGAAGATGATAACTTAGGAAATTAAAATCTAGTGGTAATATGTTTTAGTTAAAATGAGTTTAAGCATTATGCCAATGTGGGTCCAAATTTGATTACCTAGTGTAGAAACCAGACAGATCAAATGTAGAAGGGTGTGGTGAAATCATTTCCTACTACTACGGTTGATGTGGGACTATCAAATGAATTGGTATTAGGTACTTTTTTTTTCAGATTATGTCAATGTGTTGTTTGATTTAGGATATACACATTTTTTCATATTTGAGAATTTTTTTTGTTAAACATTGAATTCCATCTCAAGAAATGAATTCAGAAATTATGGTAAAAATACCAAGGGGAAATGTGGAGGGAAAATGAAACTATGAGAATTTTATTATCCTTATATTTGGAAAGGGATTTCCTAGAAAACTTGTTGTTTTGACTCTAGTATAATTTGATGTTATTTTTTTGAATGCATTGGCTTTCTGTTTACTATGGTAAGATTGAATATATATCTAAATAGGTTTTTTTAGAAAGGATTTAAATTTCTATACAAGATTTAATCCTTACAACTAATAACATATTTGTAAGCTAGTAAAACAATAAAATATGTAAATGAATGTTACCTTGCACATATTTCTAAAAACAACAGAACTATTCCGATTAATGATGTGGAAATAGTAAATGAGTATCTTGATGATTTTCCTAATAAGTTTCCTGGTAATATACCTGATCAGGAAGTTGAATTTACTATTTACTTAGTTCCTAATGCTAATCCAGTTTCAAAAACCTCTTATAAAATGAATCAAATTGAACTTTTAGATTTAAATAAATAATTTTAAGTGTTGTTATATAAATTTTTCATTTGACCTAGCACATCACTATGGGGTGATCTGGTATTGTTTATTAAGATGAAAGATGGTTCAATGAGACTTTCTATTGATTATAGAGCCTTGAATAATATAAATGTTAAGAAAAAGTTTCCTTTACCTCATATTGATGATTTTTTTTTCAGCTCCAGGGAGATTGGTATTTTTCAAATATTGACTTGAGGTTAGAGTAGTATCAGTTGAAAGTAAAGAAAGAAAACATTCCACAGATCGTGTTTTGTACATGATATGGCCTTTATGATTTTTAGTTATGCCTTTTGGGTTATCCAATACACCTGCT
This sequence comes from Viscum album, assembly GCA_963277665.1. Lineage (NCBI taxonomy): Eukaryota > Viridiplantae > Streptophyta > Magnoliopsida > Santalales > Viscaceae > Viscum > Viscum album. Next base: position 439,095,446 of record OY728137.1, on the reverse strand, counting down.
CTATTCATGAATCTTATGAACAAAATTTTCCAAGAGTTCTCAGATGAGTTTGTGGTTGTGTGTATTGATGGAATTTTGGAATATTCCAAAAGTAAATAAGAACATTAAATTCATGTAATGGTTATCTTGAAAACCTTAAAGGAAAATAAATTTTATGGGAAATTCAGAAAGTGTGAGTTTTGGTTACAGAAAATTTCATTCCTTGGTCATATTGTTTCTAAATATGGCATAACTATTGACCCTTTCAAAACAAAAGATGTTGAAGAGTGGGAAATGCCTACCAATATCATAGAGATTCATAGTTTTCATGGGTTGGCATGCTATTACTGAATGTTTTTTGAGAATTTTGAATGTTTATCTAGCTCACTAACTAAGTTAACTTGGAAAGGTGTTAAATTTATCTGGACCAAATAATGTGAGGATGTTTTTCAGATATTTAAAAAAATAATGGTGAATGATCTAGTTTTGGCCTTGCCTTGTAGAAATAATGAATTTTTTATCTATAGTGATGCTTTGTTGAATGGAATTGGGTATGTCCTAATGTATAATGATCAAGTAATTGCTTATGCATCGTGTCAGTTAAAAACTCCTGAGTTAAATTACCCAACAGATGATTTGGAATTATCTTCTTTTGTTTTTGCATTAAAAATTTAGAGGGATGAGTTGTATGGAGTAAAGTGTTAAATATATACTGATCAAAAAAGTATAAAGTATATATTCACTCAAAAAGAATTGATCATGAGATATAGGAGATGGCTAGAATTAATCAAGGATTGCGATTTCATAATTCATTACCATATAAGAAAATAAAATAAAGGGGATGATGATTTTAGTCAAAAAAGTAATTCTACATTAACCATGTTACATTTGGAACAAGATACATTGATTAATTATTTGATGAACTTTGGTATAGATGTTATTGTTATATGGGATCTCTATGGTTTGTTTCAGGTGTCTGTGAAATCATCACTATCAGACAGAATTAAGAAAGCACAGAAGGAAGATAGTGAGTTGCAGAAATAGTTATAATTGGTTCAGAAGGGTATGTTTACTGAATTTAACATTGATAAAGATTGTGTTTTGAGATTTGCGAAGAGATTATGTGTGCCTTGTGATTTATAGTTGAAAAAGAGTTGTTATGTGAAGCTCATAGTTCTCTATTTTTAGATCATCCTGGTAGCACTAAATGTAAAGAGATATTTAGGAGTATTACTAGTGGGATGTAATGAAAAGATATATTGCTAACTTTATAGGTAAGTATTTGACTTGTCAATTGGTTAAAGTAGGGTGATAGTTACCAAAAGGGATGCTTTAGACTTTACCGGTTCTAGAGTGGAAATTGGAATATATATCCATGGGATTTGTTGTAGGATTAACAAATAAATCTCCAGGTAATAATGAAATATAGGTTATTATTGATTGATGTACTAAATATTCACATTTACATCCTATTCAAGACACTTTGTCTCTAGATCAACTTTTTCAGTTGTATGTTAAATAGATAGTTAGGTTGCATGGAGTTCCCCTCTCAATTGTTTCGGATTGTGATGTGAGGTTCATTGGACTCTATGAAATCTTGAAGAATGTTGGATCAATAGCCTACAGATTATCTTTACCCCCAAGTTTATCCCAGGTACACAATGTTTTTCATGTTTTAAAGTTGGGAAAGTGTATGCCAGATCCATCTCATGTTTGGTGTCCAAAGGTAGTTCTATTGGAAGAGAATCTCTCTTATGAGGAATAACTCATCCAGATTCTTGACTAAAGAGAGAAAGTGTTTCAAAATAAAGAAATTAATCATGTTTAGGTTTTGTGGGAAAACCACATGGATGAAGTGGAAACATGGGAATCTAAAAATTCTATGTGGGATAAATACCCTTACTTTTGTTATATGTATATAAAATTGTGAGGATGCAATTTCTAAAAGCGGCGAAGGATGTAACATCCCATATAAATAAAGCATATGAAATTTTAATATTTATTAATATTTGTGAATTAAATATTAATTTTACCTTAATGGGTTTGTTATGCTTGATTGTGTACCTGAAACGCAACAATGGGTTTCTCCAAAATCTTATGTTGAACACAAGGATGAGTCATAATAATAATAATAATAATATATTATTATTATTATTATTATTATTCAATAGTAGTTAATTCCAAGCCATTGTATTTGATGGAATGAACAAAAATAATCATAATATGATTAAATTTATTTGAAAAATGTTTTTAATTTTATCCAATAAAATTTTGAGAATCAAAATTGGAATGAATTAAATTTTAAGCATAAATACTTTAACATTTTTAAATGGTAGTGTTACCGGCTTTGGATAGAGAAATCTTTTTAAACCTAGTTTTTTTTCAATTTTATATGTTATATTTTACAAAAATAAACTTCTTATTTTGAATTCCGGAATAAAAATTTAGTTTGTAAGAAATTATGGTATTTTTCTGATAAAGTTCATTTTTAATAAATAGTGAAAAATACTACATTTTAATTCAAAACTTCCTTTTCGTCTAATTTATTTATATAGTTAGGTTTTCTTTTTTAATTTTTATAAAGTGTAATTAGATTATATTTTTATCATTTAATCCAATTTTTATCATTGTAAGTAATTTCACTTTGAAATTGGATATAAATAGATATCAATCTTTTGGTAGTTTTTATTTCCTAAAAAATATTTTCTGGTTTTGACAATGGGAATTAATTTTAAATTAATGTCTAAAATTTTTGTGTTTGGAATTTGTAACAATGGAATCCATATTTTCAATCATGAGTTATAAATTGTGTAAATATGTACCTTTTATTTTTAGACATTATGAATAGTAATTTCAGTAATTATTTTATTTACCATTGTTAAAGGGTAAATTTGGTAAATAAGGGTAAACAAATAATATTATAATAATATAAAACTACCCTAAGACATGTCATAATTGTACTGGATGATATATTTCAGGCCAGGGTCATCCTTGGGTCGATTTTGGGACCCCATTGAGCTACTTGGATGTGAAAATAACATTTTATAAAATTAATTTTAAAATAAAGAAAAATGTAACATAGACATATATCTTTTAGAAAAACAATTGTTATATGGAGTTATATAAGTGATATTTTTTACAATAAATAGTCATAATAAATCTAACAGGATTTCATACATCATGGTATTTTATTTATAATTTTTAGACATTAAATAAATAAATTTATTTATGACACAATGATGATATAGTGATTACCATATTAATGAATGATTTAATTAAATGAGATTAAAAATACTAAAATAAATTTATTTTGAATCTTTTTATGCCAGAAACAAAATTTAAAGATGATTATGACTTGTTATATTTGAATAAATGAATTTTTTTTGAATAAATAAAGTTGTTATGGACTCTTAATAAAATTCATGGTATGAATAGTATAACAATTGACACAAATGAGTTTTAAAAAAAATACCATTTTACTAAATGATATATCTAAAATTCGGAATAATTACTTTGATAATGTTGTAAATTTCATTAATTATCCCTTATTGGATACACTGACATTTTATGGACACTATATTAACCATATAGTATGAATATACAAGAAGACATGGAAAGAGTTAAATTTGTAAACTAAGGGTTAAAGTTAAATGCAAAGTTAAATGTGAAACCAAAAACTGTCTAAAACATATTGGTTGAAAGGATTTAGAAAAATCATCATTTTATATTCTAATTAGATGAGTTTGGACCTTTTTAAATCTAAATTCAGTTTATAAAAAAATAATCTTTCAAGACATTATGAAAGTACCCCTCCTTCCTCTTATAAAAGGCTACAAACTCTAACCCCTTACCCACACCTCTCAAGCCCATTGGCTAATCCAAAATATACTCTAATAATCTCAAAATATGTTCACCTTACTCCTAGAAGCCTTAACATGGGTAGAAGGAAATTCAAGAAATCCTTTTAGCTTAAATCAGAAGGAGTTACCTGATTTGAGGTAATGTCTTATCTCAAGATTCTCAGTTTTATTTACCTTATCCAACCACATAAACTATATTTATTTAAATATTTTATAGAAAATTCAGAAAATTAAATATTATATGATGTTTTTATGGTAATTATTCTAACTATACTTACACACACCTCCATTTAATGGATACAAACATACTATTTCTGTGTACGATGAACTACTGCCTCACGAAACGATGATTGTTCGATTTTCCCCTACCACCTATCATGGGGGTCATTATGATGGAACTGTATTTATATATGATATATATGATATTTATTTTTTATTTATGATACTGTAATTTTTATTTTAAAATAATACCTCTATTCTTTTCATGATGTGTAAATACAATAATTTTATTTGAGGAAGTGTAGAATACCACCCCCTCAAAGTGATATGACTCATTCATGCTATACATGGAATATATAAAGGATAGAGTTAATGAAATTATGTATCATATATATCATAATATATTATAATGGAATTATAATATACTTATGTATCATTTAGTTTTCATTTAATTAATATGACAAATAAATGAATGTAGTGTTCAAGCATACGTACAACTTACTGTCTCCATGAACAACACATTTCATTTTTTATCTCCAAATGTTACGAACTATTATTAATGAATATATATTGGATATATATGATATATATATGATATTTAAATCATTAATTCTATTTTGGAGATAATAGAATTTTGACCGCATGGAAAATTTGTAATTATAATAGGTTTATTTTTTACTCAAGTACCGAATATCGACAAAATGTCTTATATGAACATAAATAATTATGTAATTTTTATAATGAGGTAATAAGTGATATAAAATGAATATAAAACTTTTAAATGGTTCTAAATCAAGTATAAATTATCTTATATTTATTATTTAGAATTTTATAGAACGAATGAGTCAATTAAGACATGAGGAATGGGACTTCGTCCCAATCTCCATTCATTGAGGAATGTTTTGATAATATTAACCTCCTTATTTTACACGGTGTATAATAAAAACCTTTAAATTTTACTCTCATTCAAAGGGAATCTTTAGTCTATAAATCTTTTTACTCAATTACAAAATGATTTTTTTTACATTTGTGGTGATAATGAACTCCCCACCGCCGTAATAATTATTTCATATTTGGATTCTTCTATAAGCCGTAATGTTTTTAAAAGGTAAATAAATCCAATATTCCATTTTTGGGTGTTTTTGTGTTGCAATTTTTTTTGAAATGGATTTTTTATATCAATGTCTTGAAATTATTTCTTGTGATTGCAAATGAAATGTTATTAGTGAAATGTCGATATTTTCAATATTTTATGTATTGTGATTGTATAATGGTACTTGGAAATTTTATGGGTAGTTACATGATAAATTAATGATGGGTGGTTACATGATAAAACAAATTATTGGTGGTTCTATTATAAACCAAGGACTGGTGGTTATGTTATAACCTCTAAGGCATTGGGTATGGAAGTCGGCCGTATGGAAATTCCATTTTGTGATATGTGTGGAAGTCAACCATATGGTTATTCAATTTAAGTATGTTTATGTCCCAAGTTACCTTTATATACTATATATTTATTTCTATAGGCATTATGGTCATATTTTTCTTAAAAAAATGGTAAGTAATGAGCTTATTTTTAGTGATTTTTTTGATACTTCTTTAAGATGAAAAGTATTAATTTATGATAAATTATTAATGATTTACATGTTGTTTCTAAAAACTAAAATTTTTTCTTATTTATGTTTCCCTTAATGATATTTTCAGGCTCATCCCATGTTTTGGAATGTTTTTAGTAGGACACAAATATGAATAGGGTCAAGTATGGGATCAAGGAAAAGTCATGTTGTTTAAAACATGGAACTAAACATGTTACTTTTTAAAGAGTTTTTGTTTTATGAAAAAAATAGATAGTGAGTAGATGTGTCTAATTTTAATATTCAAGATGTTATGTATAAGTTATGACCTAATTCAATAATTATCTAAATATAAAAATATCCTCAATGTGAATTATTAACTTAATTCAAGATTATGAAATGTTCAAGGTCGGGGCCTTACAACCTATCACATAATAAGACCATACATATGTGTGCCAAAATATTATAAAACATTCATCATATCATTATAGCATAACTCATGGAAAATAAATAGGTCTCATAAACATTTAATAATAATAGTAATAAACCATATAGGGAAGTAATCATTATGGTATCATTGGATAATATCCCCAATAAATAATAAGTAACATCAATGGCTATTATCATAGATAAAAAATCCCTTTAAAAGATCACTGGAATATTTCATGTGGAAAATACCATTTTTTTATATCAATTATTTTAAGTCTAAAAATATAAAAATATATTAGTGAATATATTTTCATTTAAAATAAAAATAAAAACTTATAAATTAATCTTCATATAATTTAGTGGTCATGATGACATCAAATACCACTCATTCCTTAATTGATAGAGACAAATACTCTGTTCACACTTTCAAAAAAAGTACCTCATTTATAAAATCATAAGATGATTCTTTTGAAACATTTTTATAAAAATTAAATAATGGGTAAAGATGAATTTAAAAAATTATTGGAGTATAATTTAAATATTTTGGAATTTTTTTTAGAAAACATGGATATGAAGGAGAATATTCCTTACAAAATGAGGAGAAATAAGGTTATCATTTATTAAAAACATTTACCTGACTATTTTGAGTACTAAAGGGAGTAAAATGGTACTAAAACAAAAATATTAAAAAAATAAACCTAGGATAAGAAAATATTAGCGGTTTAACATATAATGATAGTATAATTTACCTCAATGGAAATTCAAGAATTAATAATCTTGATAAAAATGAGATTGAATAATAAATCCCTTACATGAAGTCCCATCTTTCTTCACACAAGTTCAAACATCCTGTGTAATAAATATGGGTTTATTATACATATATTAAAGAAAAATTTTAACAAATAACTTATTTTTTTTAATTCCTTCACAATTTCCAATTTTCCCTCTATTAACAACTGTTTCATTAAAATGAACTTTTGGGTGAAAAATAGATCATTTTCTATGCATGATTTGGTTCGATGGTTCATTTATTTTCACCTTATTCATTGTTTCATCCTCTCTAGATTATTATACATGGAATAATTATTATATATATTCATTATATATAATTTTATAACCATTCATATAAAGAGGTTATGAAAAATTAACTACATCCCTTCTTGGAGATAATAATCTGTACGTAGGCACATGTGTTGTTTTCATTTTTTAATGGATATAATGGAAGAAATATTTATTATAGATCACATTTATAGCATCAAAATTGTATCAGTAATATAATATATATTAAATAATTCAATAATTTTTACTATCCATGTAACATGTTAATGAAAAAAAATCACATTTCTTCGTGGAGGTGATAGCTCACACATACGCACCGACATTGTCATAATTTTAAAGCATATTAGAATGTATGTGTCACAACCCAAACCACTAGGACACTGCTTGGCCTGACAGTAGGCAGTGTGTGACTCCCCACAATTTACTATAATAGTATATTTTCTAGAGACTAGTGTTGATGAGGTATATAGTAGAAATGGGAGGCCTTATCCTAAATTACTAGTACACATGGACAGAACAATCTCTATGAAAAATTTCAGAGGTATAATGAATGACTGAACCATATGGAGTATAATCATGCATCTGACAAACTCAGTGAAATAAATCAAAATATAACTATGGAATAAAATTATTTAAAATGGGAAAAATAAATTCCCATCCAGAATTGAGGTCCTAACTTGGAAATAACTTGAAAAAGGAGAAATCTGAAAAGATCTGAACTCATGATCTATGTGGTCAACCACCGAATGTGGTCACTATATCAAAGTAATTATATTCACCACCAAAGTCCCTATTGATATTCCTACCACATTTCTATGAAATGACACATGTGGGGAAATCCAACATAGGGGTTCATATATAAACACCCTATAAGATTCCCTAAAATCCATTAAGGTTGAAAAAGAAATACCAGCAGTCCATCAATTAGCATGACACATAAGTATGAGGGAAATAGAAAGACAACATCATATATTCACATAAGAAACTGAAGTGATATATAATGTGGATATCTATCTCCATATCCTAGATAAGTATGATAAGTCAAACAATAGTTCCCAAAGTTCTACCTTTGGTTCTAAGTACCACAAGAAATTGCACAAGAAAAATCTACGTGGATGGCCCACACCTCAAAACTACACTCCACAACATATGGATCACTATCTACAATAGAGGGAATGCTCTCTGCATAAGCTTAAATAAGTTGGGGGGGACTATATATATATAGGATATATTTCATTTATAGGATGGGGGGGGGGGGGGGTTTACCGACCCCATAGATAGTGGACCTGTACCCTCTATAACACGGGGGGTGCCAACTCTACCAAAAAAATAGTATAGGGGACCGAGTACCCAATGCGATAGGGGGTATAGACCCCAACATCTCTATGATGGTCAAACCCAATAACTACCATTTACTAATAATAACTATGAAAAGTGTCGCACTTCAAACACATCACTTTGTATCTTGTATATCCAAATAAAGGATACCATCATGTCCTATGAGGAATACAACTTAGTATAGGATACTCTTAGGCCCAAATTCGAGTCCCAAAAGAGGAGACATAGAAGGTATAAGTCACATACAAATGTACGTGGCATGTATAAGGTATATATGATGTGTATTTGCTGCCCTGGGATTGGTTGTGTACTTTGGACCCTGACCATTTACGTCAGCCTATGACCATGTACATTGGCCATGCCCATGTACCTAGTTGTGACTATGTTATTTAGCCATTCCTGTGTACTAGGCTCTGTCTATGCTAGTGTACTTCTGGGGTACACTCCAAGTCTCTATCACCGGGTCACACGATGTGTACGGGTCATACATGGTGTGTGATATTTTACTCTTCACAAGTCCTTAGCCATGATAGCCAGAGGGACTACATGAAATCTGTTCCCTATAACTACTTGGGGGTGTAGTCACGATTTTCATAGGTAGTAAATACATCCTTCATGAAGTTTTCAAATACCTGATTTCTATTTCATTCATTGTAGCATGACCCACATGAAATGGAAAAATTCAAGGGGGAAGGTATATGATGTTATACTCATGAAAACCAATATTTGTAAATAAGAACACTGATTACCTAACCAGTTATCTATTGTGTAATAATCCACTATTCAATGTTTTAATTCTCAAATAAATCACATTAATCCAACATACTACTTCAATCCATCAATGAAACATGGGTCAAAAATCATCCCTACATCTGTCATGAATCTGAGGGTATGCCTAGGCTTGAACCCACCCCAAAAATGTCAAAGTGGTGGCCCTGTCATCCAACGATGAAGACCATTAATAATTATGAAAGTAAAAGAACTATAAAAAAGTGATAAAAATCATTTTTTGGTGTGATACTTTCTAATGGTTTCATAATTTTACACATGGGATAGTTTAAAGGCCCAAAAGATGAAAACAAATAGGTTCAAGAACAAAACTTAAAATCAAGAAAATGAAATGAATGAAAATTACTAGAAGTAAAAAAGAAGATTTGAATCAAATATTTAATAATTATTAAAATTGAATAAATCAATGAAATAATGTACCTTTTCTTTGGTTTGGATCAATAATTGTTTAGGAAATCATTCACCATTGATGAAAAAGAAGATCTTTCCATGTTTTTCACCTTCCTAATGATCCTCATTGACCGTTCATCGCTGATCCATGTTCTTGAGTATCAAATATCAATGTTGTCCTCATAATCATATCTAATATCTTAATATCATGTGGAAAACCCAATATATTTTCCATAATAGGTTGTTAATGGATTGGGGATAATATTTTGGAAATAAAAAAATAATAATTTATTTTACGTATCTCACCACTAATGGATAAATCCCATGGAACATCCAATGATGAAAACTGTTATGTCATGCCTAGGTTAAACCAAGAGGTCTAGAATCAACCACGGTCTTATATTTCTCATCTAATATACCAATAAATGGGAAATCCATTTATCCTCAATGAATAAATAGACATGATTTAATATGTATTAATATTTTTAATATATTAATTATGGGGTCCTGAAACAACCAAATTAATATGATGTATCCATATAAAATCAATATATATATATATAGAAATATAAAAAAGATAAAACAATAAAAGATATATTCATTACATTTTCCCCAACTTCTATTATTTTCACCCCCAAAAGTACAAACTAAACAAAGTGGTTGGGGTATTGTTCTCACATTTGGCTCTCGCGCTCCCAGGGGCTCTCCTACAAACTACCATGATAAAAAAACGCAAACCAAGGGAATAATACATCCATATAGGATAATATCCTATATATCCTTGATCCCCACAAGGTAATCCCTAAAGGTGGATTTTTCATTGAAATTCATATTGACCATGTTAATGTTTTGTGATAGCTCGTGTATGAATCTCTTCAGCTGTGACACATGGAAGAAATCATGCACATTTTCTAGCTATGGGGGAAAATACAGGAGGTAAGAAACATTTTAAACCCTTTATAGGATATTTAATATCCTAATTAACCATGTGGTTATCTTTCCTTGATGACCAAATCTTCATATTCCTCATCATGGAGAGACTCTTAGGAAAACATGGTATCCCTAGTCAAACTATAGAGGCCTATTATTCAAGTCTATGTAATATTTTTGTTGGTACTGGACTTTCCTCATATTCTTATAGATCACTTAAACATTCTCCATCATTTCCCATACCAGTTCGGACCCAACACTAGGTGTCTCAGAAATCTCAGTCCATCATAAGGGAGAACTATTGGGACTCACATAAAATTTCTCAAAATGTTCTATATTTACATTGGAGTGATAGATATTATTATAAGAAAAATATACCAATGTAAAGTGATCTTACTATTCTTATCCAAAGTCTAACACATATGACCTCAACATATCCTCTAAAACCTGGATGGTATGACTAGTATATCAATCTTTATAGGGGTGGAAAGCTGTAATAATCCATAACTAGGTCCCAAAGGCCTAATTCAAGCCACTGTATAACTATTATTTAAATTGAAAATCCTGATTAGAGAAAATAATCATGGGTAACCCATGATTCTAGATGATATCCTAAATGTAAAACTACCCCAAACCCTTGAACGAACTCTACTTTTGATTGGAAATAAAGTGTGCTGATATGGTAAGTCATTCAATAATCACCCATATAAAATATTGAAATATCACTATCCATGGAATCCCATTAACAATATTCGTAAATATTACACCCCATTTCCATTTTAGGGTCTCTATAGGTTGTTTCAAACCTGATGAAACATGATGCTTAGCTTTCACCTACAAATATGTGAGGCATCAAGAAAAAAACTCGACAAAACGACACCTCATACTAGAAAAAAACATATTATCAATTGTCCTTATAAATATTTTACACACCTATATGTTTAGATAAAGAGACATATTAAACAACCTTAACACCTCCTCGTGAAAAGTGATTGGAACCACTTTCCATCCCTATAAAAGGTTGAAATGCAGCCCTCCTTTAGAAAATTAATATGGTGCATATCTTAGGTATATATTGTCTTATAAAACCTCATTGTAAAAATCTACCAACTAATACACTATCATATGATGAAGATGTTGTGAAATCACTACCATCAAATAAAGATAAGTTTCAAACCGTTCACCCACCAGGGTCAACTATAGCAAAGAGAACTACTCTGACACCTCATCTACCAGGTGAGAATGGAACTTCTTGATAAGGGAGTCTACCACCATGTTTAGCTTCAAAGAAGTATAGACTAACTAAAAGTAATATTTTTTTTAGGAACTCTGAACAAAAACTATGTATTTTGTTAAGATGTATCATGTTAAAGATGTACTTGATATTAAGGTGCTATGAGTAGACAATGAAATGCTCACCTAGAATATAGTGCCTCTATATAGGCAAATACTACCACTAAAAAATCAAAGTCACTATCCATGTAGTTCTTCTCATGGTATCTCAACTAACTTTACCTCTAAAAAATATCTACCTAACTATTCTTCAACACATAACCGAACCAAGATCAAAAGGGATCAAAAAAATAGTACGCACTCAACACCATCCTATAGTAGTTTTGATATAGGAGAATTGGTTAACCAAAGCCCTAACTACTAGAAGGCTCCCTGATAGTATCATATCCTGGTAAAAAACATCCCTTTTCAAGTAATGGAGGTAAAAGGGCCACCAATATTAGAAAATTACACAATGAAACTCCGGTAGTACCTTTATAGACCCCAGAAACTCCACACTGTTGACATAACCTTTTATGGATCCCTAAAAATCACTACAAAAATATTTTTTGAATACACATCTACACCAAATTCAAAGATAAAATTCCCCCAAAAGTGAACCTCATGTATCCAAAACTAAAATATCAAGAGATTACTATAGATATGGTGCTCCCATAGTAGGTAAAGGACCATACTCAAATTATCTACTTCCTCTTCCTCATGTACAGAGTAGACAAGAATGTCATCGATGAAGACTACTGTGAATTGGTCTTGTATGGATGAAATACCTGGTTCATAAGATCCATGAACATTGTGGGGGAATTAGACACACCTAGAGGTGTCACTAGGAACTCATAATTTCTCTATGGAAATAAAAATTTCATCTTCTAGATATCATGATGGGGAACCCTCAATTGATGGTATTCAGACGTGAGATCAATCTTTGAAGAACAACTCACACAATTAAAATGGTTGAAGATGTTATCAATCCTTAGAATGGGGTAATTTTTCTTTACTATCACTTGATTGAGGATATGATAGTTAATGTGATGACTCAGACTCCATTGTTACATTTTCCCAAACAACACTAGATCCACCCAAGGGGACACACTGGGTCTAATAAAACCTTTCTCTAAAAGGTGTTCCAAACACACCCGCAGCTTTCAGAGCTCGTAAGGGGACATGAATTATGAAAAAAATATATTGGTGTAGTCTGAGGGTGAACGTAAATGAAGAAGTATATCTCTCACCATAGTGGTAATCCCAAAACAAATTCAGGAAAGACATACATATGATATACCACTACTTCCAGAATCTATATGTCTTAAGAGCTCACTACACTAAGGGACAAACTCACTAAATGATGGATGATTGGTTATTGATTCCTACTTTTGAGGCCGACTGACTCAACTATAAGATCCTTCTCACCCATTAAGGGTAATACTTTCTAATCAAAATAAAGAAATATTACACTCTTGTGATGATAGTCTATCTGATCACACATTGCAGAAAACTAGTCCATACCCGAAATGATGTCATAGGGCCTCATTATGATGACCAAGATGTACCATGAGAAAAATTTCTCCACATGAAAAAGAAGAAAATTACCTCAACATATAAATTAAGGAAGTCATACACCACACCTCAAAACTATCCAAATTTGGAGGCATAAAATCACCTACATTGTTTTAAGTCACATCCTAAAAGAACATATCTTGATGGGGGAATAATATCTCTTACTTGAATGATCAAATACATATTATATAGCACCAACAAATGGATCTATCAATGACCCATATTTACCTGTAGGACCTTAGATATTAAAGCCAGCATCCATAGCACATTAGTTGGGGATTTCAAGATCTGTGTGACTACACCTGTCACAAGAATAACATCACCCCTATCATGGCTATCTGGATCCTCTACATGAACCCTACACTACAGATCCATTTGTTTTATTCTTTTCATGAAGATGTCTCCTATGTTGAGACATATAATACCATTGCGTTCTAGAAGCTACATAAGAATTATCCCAATGATGTGCACTGTCATCTCCCACCACCCAATGGAACTCTTCAAATAAGATCTCTATCAACAAGGAGCACTATTAAGGTCAAAAAAATGGGATTGAAAAAAGATTCCACAATATCATATATGTACCTATGAAGTCCCTATTGAAACTCCCAAGCCTATAAGAATCTATCTCAAACCATATCAAGGGAGTAACTTGTGAGGTTAGTAAACCACACAGTGTACTTGGAAACTATTATATCTCATTACTTATGCTCGAGAAGCTCTATAATTCACACAAATATCAATATAGAAGGGAAATAATCACCATGAATCAAATTTGAGACGTTTAAAAATGAGATAATTTCCTCACCATGGGTATGAGAGATCAGACACCCCCAGATCCTTGCTTATTTCTAAAGAATACTAGTTGTGAGTGAGACCATCATATTTTCCGGGGTCTAAACAAGTCTGAATTCTTGCACAACCACCTTGATCCAATTATCCATTTTTCAAGGGTTTGGATAAATTCATAACCGTATAGATATATATTTTTTGAATTCACATAGTGTGATAATACTACATGCACCATTTTACTATACCATAGAAACTATTGGTATCTTAAAAACACTTTGATCATCCACCCAACCTACTGATGGTGGAACTATACACTCCTCAATAGGTGGTATCACTACTCTATTCCCACAAGGAAGAAACACCTCATGAGTGGGTAAGTAAACCGAGGTCTCATCACTCAATTGATCATCATCAAGATCCTTTAAAGATATCATAACAATTTGTCATCACAGATACATCCTAAAGCCTTCAAGATATAACACAATTAAATTATCATATCAAGGGAGAAGAATCAAGATAGACATGAAATTAAAATGAATCAATACTATATGATGATGTTACCATTAGATTCTATAGAACTAATGACTTAGTATTCCTAGTCAAAAAACATGTAGTCATAGTCTAGGAATATAGATACATCAGCTATAACACCATCACTGGGTTCCCTAGCCCATGATCTTCACTCAAGACACTTTGATACAATTTCTCTATGTTCCCATCCAATCCTCAGCATGGTTCTAACTCTAAACATAGATAAGAGGAGGAACCAAATTTGATACCACTCTTTCATAACCCAACCCACGATGACCCCACATGGGCGGGTGGTAGGCTATGCATGACCCCTGATCTCTCCCCCAATAAGTTATGGGCTATCGACTGGAATTGAGAAGGAATATAACAAAAATGTGAGGCCTCAAAATAATGTACCTGTATGCACACACATAACTTCCTCCTTGAGAGCACACATATGTATAATAAACAATTGAAATATCTTGAATATTTATGGTAACAAAACATAAGAAATACACCAATGGTCATCTATGTAATATAAATATTCAAAAGGGTAAAAATTTAAACCCAACTAGAAATGAGGTTCAAACATAAAAACAACTGAAAAAAGGGGAAATATGAAGAGATCCTAACACATGATATCTATAGACAACCCTTCAATGTAATCAATATATCAAAGTACTACCATTCTCCTCCAAAATATACATTGATATTTCTTTCTTCAATATAGGAAATGACACATTCAAGAAAATCCAATGCATCAGTGTGTATATACATACCCAATAGGACATCATGAAAACCCGAAGGGGAGAAATGAAAATAGTAGCTGGAATTCAATCAGCTCAATACAAAAATAGAAGGTTAAAGGAAACACAAAATAATATATAGTCATAAGAAACTGAAGACATAGATAAAGGATATCTCCATATCCATTGCCCGACTAAGAATGATGAGCTAGCCAAAAATTCTAAAAGGTTCACCTATAGTGCCTAGAACTATGAGTAGCCGTACAATAAAGATATATATGGAGGGTCTACACCTCACAACTATTTTCCACAATAACGGGGGAACTATCTCCAGTAGATGACCCACTACCCACTAGAGATCAAATAAAGGGCGTACTCATCCAAAAATAGGGAGGCATGCCCTTTAGAGTATGGTGGGGGTACTGACTATCCCCATGTAAAGAGTATGGGGTACCCATGAACTATTGTGATAGGTTTAATGACACTATAGATAGAGGAAATTCTCCCTATTTAGTATGAGGGTACTTACTCTACATGTAAAAAGTGTATGGGTGACCTGTTCCCTAATTAAATAGAGGGTACTGACTGTGACATGTCTTTGAAGATCAAACACAATCACTGACATTGTTGAAGCTTCATTTGGAGAAGTATCAAACTGAAAACACCTCTTTATATATCTCATATGGAAAAAAAATCACCATTGCATCCCAGGTGGGAAAAAACCTCAGATAGGCTACTCATAGGCCCAAATACTTGTCCTGAATAAAGGTATATGAAAGGTTGAAGACTCATCGAAAAGTAAACAATGTATATAAAGCATACACAACATGTGTCTATTGGCTTGGGCCTAATCATATACATTTTTCCAAGCCAGTGTATGTTTTCCCATGCCCATGTACTCTAGCTATGACCATGTTCTAAACCATGTCCCTTCCCATGAACTCTTTCTGTGAATTTTGAGCCAAAAAAACTAGTTCACACAACATGTATGGGTCATACACGGAGTGTGATATTTATCTCTACCTGAAACCCTAGCTGCAATAGCCAGGGGGACTACACAACATGTGTTCACCAAAACAACACCACTTGTAGTTGGGATTTTCATTAGTAGTAAATCCTTTTGTCAAAAGGTTTTTAGATCCATGATTTTTTATACCTTCCTCACCAATTTACCTATTGGAAATGATCAAATTCGGTGGGTGGGAGTTGGGGGGTAAGGTATTTAATCTTTTCTTACTATACTCTGATATTATGAAATTAGAAATTCGATTATCTGACCGATAATCCATCTCATCATCCAACACTATTCAAGGTTATGATATGGTGATATATTATCCCAATACCACATAATACCTAAATCTGTCAAAAAAATTATCACGAGTCATCTACACATTCACCATGAATTTGGGTGTTCGATCGCACTCGAACCCACCTAGTAAATGTAGAATCACTAATGACATGGTCCAATGATGAAGAACACTATGAACGTTTGAGGAAAAGAAAAATAACAAATAGATAATTGTTATTATTCATTGGGATCCCATTTAATGATTAAATATGTGAATATAAGAGAAAATTATATGTAGTATAAGATGTAAACAAATAGGTTCAATTCAACTATATATAATTAGGCACATTAAAAGAATTAAAATCACCAGAAGTAAAACTATATATAAATCTATGATTGATGAATTATTAAAATGGTGGAAATCCATGAAATAACATGATCTAGCTATCGTTTAGATTCATTATTGGAAAATAACCTATTTGATGGTAATAAAAAATAATATCTCACTGAAGTTTTCTTCTAAATCATGATCCTCAATGATCGTTCATTGTTGATCAAAATTCTTGAGTCACAAATTCTAAAGCTCTCCTCCTCCACCAATCTAATCTCCTAGGGTTATGAGGATAACCCTAAAGATTTTTTATAATGGGGTATTAATACTAAGGGGATTAAGTTATAGAATTTAATAAAAATAAATAATGAAAGAAATAATTTTTTTACATAATGTATCACCAATGACCACTTCTCATACTTCCAATGTTGACCAACTTTATATCATGTCTGGGGAAAACCCCTCATTACAAAATCAACCACTATATAGTATTTCCCATTTGAGGTCCCAATCAATGTGAAAACCATTTATCCCCAGTGAAGCACAATCATTCTTGAATATATATAAATATTGTTAATATATTAATTTTGGGGTCCCAAAAAGCCGGAATTTCTATTCCGACTAGTTCGAAAATCCATAGATATATACAGAAATATCAAAAATAGAAAATTAAAAAAATAGGAGTCACTAATGTGAGAAGGTAGATAAGATATTATTAATATGGAATCATAATAATTTAATAAATATCCTATATAAAAATTAAATATATCACAATAACCAACCATGAAAGATGATCACGGAACAAGGAATCAATCGCTATGTGGAGGAGATATTCCACACATACACATGGGTGATATATTATTTTTCAAATTTATGGATACAAGGTGATAAATGGTTTTACCAAAGTCCTAATCACATATAAGTATATTTATGATACTATATTCACAATTATTTGATTGGTATAATTGATTTATGGGAATTATATGAAGAAATAAACATTGAAAGAGTCCGGTAAGATAATTACCTCTTCTTTGAGAGAATTAATTTGGATTACAATTTAAGAATTATGAGGATTGTATTAGGGTTGAAAAATATCTATGATTAACAGAAGGAATCTAGTAAGGTATTAGTGTAGGTATTTTTTAATATTGTTTTCTCAAACTTTGTGAATAATGTATGAGATGATGTTCCCTTTTATAAGTGAAGGGAAAAAGAAAAACATGGAATTACATAAAAGATTTAAATATAATATATATATTAATCAGGTAAATTGGAATAATGGTTCCCAAAATGAAAATATAATATGTTATAGGGTTGAAAAAAAATAAAAAAACATCACATTTAGAATATTTTTGGATGTATTTTAATCATTATCTCTTAGTTAAACAAATTTAAACCCATTTTCAATTTAACCATGATAACTTAATATTTTACTATGAAAAATTAATTATATGAAAAAAATAAAAAAAATACATATAAAAAATTTGTACATTATGAATCAAAAATTTTAATCCATTTTATCAAATTCAATTTTTTTAGAATTTATATTCATTATAAGAAACAAAATGCATGAAAAATAGTTTTTAGGAAAATACCCACATTGAGCGTAAATATCATTTTACCATAAAATCATTTATAAAGATGGTTCATAATTATTTTGGTTATTTAATAAAAAAAGACCATTTTTAAATTATTTTAGGAAGAAAAAACCCATCGTAACCTTCCAACCAGACAATTAAACTAGAAGATAAAAAAATAGTTTTTAATTTGAATAAAATATAACCAATGCTAAAAAAAATCAGGATTTAGTTCCAAAATTAAATATATGGGTTTAAAATAATTATTTTAATCAGTAAAAATATATATTCAAAGTTAAATATTTTTAAATTTAATAATTCATGCTTATATTATAATAATGTCATAAAAGTCACATTATTTGAAAATATGGAATTTCCCACTATTCACTCAAAATTCAACATTTCAAGATATATTCAAAAATTAATCCTAAAACTATTATGAAATGATAATTTAAAAATTATGAATATTTTTTTAAATATAATTTATAAAGTTGGTGTAAATTAATTATAATATTCCCACTATAAATTCAATAAAAAACATTTTGATGAAAATGTATTTTGAGGTATCAAATGACATTATTTTCATTCCATGTATAATAACCACACTTTAATGAATGTTTTTATATTTTATTGAATATATTATATTTCATTTTCATTATAATCAATAATAAATTATTTTTAATTTAATTTAATAAGTCAAACACACATTGTGTGTATAAAAATTGTTTTTCAGAAATACCTTCCTTTTAATCTTCATATCCTTTTATTTTATTTTATAACCAACTCATAGATAATGGAATAATTTTATAAATTTGTAAAAAATAAATTCTCATAATTTATTTGGTCTTATTCATATACTCTAATCCTATGGATATGGGAAAACTGTTATATTAAATAATAATAATATTTCAATAGTACATCATGGTTCGTTTAAGCCCAGTGTTGTGCGTAAATAAAGATATCATAAAAATTTATTTTATTTAATGTTGAATTTGTCCATAATTATTGGAGTTTTACAAAATTAATTATGAATTGATAAATAAATTAACAAAAATAATGATGTTATTTCATAAAATTATTTGATGACCACATACCTAAGATTGTAAGCAACTAATCATAGTGTTGAAGAAACTTGACTTTAAAAATCTTAATTTTTTAATATTTGAAATGAATAAAAAATAATTTTGGTTAAATAATGTATTATTAATAATTAGTATTTAACTTTAATTATGGTTTTCAAGATTGAGATATTGTCTTTATTAGTGATATATGGGTGTCTTATGTTATGATAATGATAAATCATTATAAGGATAGGTATTTAAACTTAGTATGGATTTGTATCAAATTAGTAGCTATTTTATGATTTTATATTATTAACCACCCACATATGTAAAAAACCAAATATATACTTTTCTTTTTTAGTGTAAATTTTAATTTTTATTTGGATGAGGGGATGGATTTGGAACCAGTGTTTGAAATTGAATTATGGGAGTTTTAATACCATGAATAGGTGTTTATGGATGTGGAATCAAGCTCAAGGGATTATGGAACTACCGAGATATGGTCTAGGTGGATAAGATATAGGGTGTATATATCCTATAGGAATAGACTATCCATGATATTTCCATTTTTATAACTAGTAGGCCAGATTGTAGGTTGGATGGATATAGTAGGACACCGGTTATTCGGTGGCCAGTACCAACCAGTCGATGAGTTTTTAATAGATGAAATTATTTTTTTTCCAAATGAGTTTTTATTGGGATGGAATCTCCACTCTGTATTCATTTGGTGCACCATCCAAGAGGGAATCAAACCAATTTCACCTCAAGGGGTGGTCCTTTAGGTATTTTTTCAGTGATTTATGTTGAGTATCAACCTTCGATGACCTACTCTTATCCTCTCCTCTAATCTGATCTCATTTCCTTTTCACTAGATAGGGAATTAAAATAAGATTTCACTAGAGGATGTTGATATCATTCAATAATCATAGGGATTTCATTATGGAGACCTATTGTTAATCATACATGGATATTACATCTTTCAGATGTGTATTAAATAAATTACACAACCACATGGACAATAACCACAATATTTAATTCCTTTGGAGATGAGGTACAAAATCTTCTAAATGGTGAAAGATATTCAATATCTCCCATAAAGATATTACTTTTCAGTACTCTTCAAAAACAAACACTAATTAAAACCATTTTTCCTAACATGGGGAAAGGAAGCATAAGAAAGGGTTATATCAAATTATCAGTAAGGGTAAACTTGGAAGATAAGTAATAACCTCTTGATCAAAAGGGTATGATAACATTAGAATAACATTGGAAAACCATTCCATACATATCCAAGATCATGATCATGAATAATGAAATAAATATTGTTCATTCATAATATTTTAATCATATGTAAATTAAATAACACGAGTCATTAGAGCATAACATTGACATAATACATCAAATTTTTGACATACACAAAAGCATATATAATCATTTTCATATTGGTAAAGTCTCACTTTAAATACATTATAGTATAAAAATTCCACTTCTATATCGAGTTTACTCCTCGTTTTAGCCCTATCTAATGAACCATGTTCAGTCCATATTCCAACCCTCTCTTACTGTACTAGGTTCACTCCTCATTTGAGTCATTTCTATCTGTTGAGATATATAAATCTTTACCAAATTCACTATATGGAGATATAGGTCCCACCTATATCATAATGAAAACCAAATTTATGTGTGATAGAAGATAATAAACATTCATTATATCATAACTCAAGAAATTAAATGGGTATCATAACAATTGAATCATATCTTAACCTCTGGAAAAGAGACATCTTTCATAATCATTTCATCATAGAATAACCTGTGAAAATAATGGAGTTTTATAACAATTTCATCATGGTGTAACACATGGAAGAGATATGGGTTTCATAAACATCATGTAATAAAAATGAAAACCATTTTTAGTAATGATATGAAACGTATCCTTGGATCATATGTAACTCCCAATGATTTTGTGAAATATATTTTTTCTAAATCAATTAAATCTTTTCAATATAGTGCATTTCACGCAACACTGAGTATGGCTTGTGTTATATGAAATCACTAAGTTTGGATTGAATTACACATAACAAAATGTTAATATTACAATACAAAAAACACTTAGATTATCTTTTTATACTTGAAACACTATTTTGTTCATGTACTGCTCACATTTCCATATACCTTTGACATCCTGCATTACACGTAAGGCCGAGTTTTACCGAAATAAAATATATTATTAATATTATTACTAAAATATTATTATAGTTATAACCTAGCCATTGGAATGGTTTATAAGAAAAATATTAACTAAATTATTAAAATATGATTTACCCATTTATATAAATTGAATCCTTTGGATATTAATTAGTAATAAATGAAAGTAAGAACTAATTGAAAATAAATAAGTAGATTTTCTAAGAGATCTATTTTTCTATGTAAATTTTTTTTATATAAATACATTAAACGAACAAATTTTGATGATTTTTTAAATAAAATATATATATTATATATTTGATCAATATTTTTGACACTCATCCAATAGATTTTATAGGTATAAGATATGAATAAATCCAATTTTTTGAATAAAAATATGTATTTTTTTAAAAGGTAATTTTATAACCTTTTAATAGTACACCTATATTAAATATGAATTTTGAAAATTATATAATTTTTTTTGGAAAAATAAAATTAATTTCAGAAATCATAATATAAAAATTTACTTTGGGAAATTTTGTAATATTTTTTAGAGAAGTTTCAATTTATTATGAATAGTGGAAAAGATTGAATTTTAATTCAAAATTGCATTTTCATATAAATTATTTATATATTTAAATTATATTTTATTTTTTATAGTATAATTAGTTCAATTATATATTAATAAATCCAAAATATATCATTGAAATCAATTTCACATTAAAATTTTATATGAAAACATCAAAACGTTCTGAACATTTTCTCTTTAAAAACTCATTATTTCATCTCGTCTGAGTGATTAATTTTAAATTAATTTAACCTACTTATATGTTTTTAATTTTCAAAAATGGATTAATTATTTGTAATAAGAATAAATTATAATGTAAAATTAGTTAAAATTTGTTTTTTACCTAAAATATTTGTGAAATTAGTTAAAATTAATTACAACGATTAAGGTAAAAACAAGTTTACTTTGTGGTTAAGCTTTAAATCAAGTGCAAAAATAACCTAAAAACATGTAAAAACTACATTTTATGGCCATATTTTTTTCATATAATACCTTTTATTTTAAATTTAATATTATTCAAGGAAAATGATGTAAAGGATACCTCTCAATAATGTTTACTCCTTATATTTACAAGAATACTAGTCCTCCTAAAATATAAAAGGATACTCACCCCCTTACTTATTAACACATAGCAAGACATATTTCTCATAAAAAACCTTAAAAATAATCTCCCAACATTCCTCCTCTCAAATTACTATCCTCACTTTGGAAAAAAGATAACCAAGGAAGCCCTTTTGTTCAAACCAGATGGAGTTACTTGATGAAGAGGAAACACTCTTCAACAAACACTTTGGTTTTATTTATCTATCTACCCCTTTGATTATTATTATATCAAGATTATATAATTACCTTATTATAAAACAATATTCTAATATTTTGTTATTATAAGGTCATTTTCTACACTCACAGACACTTCCAACAAATGGGATACACAGTCATCGTTCATGTGTATAGAGGACCACCGCCTCAAAAAGCAATGTTCTTTATTGTTCCCTTACCAACTTTCAAGGTTTGGAATAATGATAGAAATATTTTTTATATGGTATATATAATATTTCTTTTGTATTTTTACTTCTATAATTATTATATAACAAATACCTTCATGCTTTCGATTTTGTGGGAATACGATAACTTTGTTTGGGGGCGTGCGGACTACAGCCTCTTCAAAGCTATCTGATTTAGTCACACTTTACATAGAATTTATTAGGGATGAGTTTAGTAAATTTATATGATATATATGAAATAAAAATTCCTCTATAATGATAATATACATATATATACATATATTTCCTTTACTAACATTTTTTCCATATGATAAGAAAATGGAAACAATGTTTATATGTACGTACGACTAACCATCTCTATGAACGATGTATTTTATTTCATATTTATATATTTTATAGAATATTATAAATAATCATATAATGAATATATATGATATTTATATCATGTTTTATATTCTATAAATAAGTTAATCATGGTCTAATTAAAAAGATCAATGAATAACATGTCAAAACATTTATGAGAAAGAAAGACAATATTAACTGAACGATGACAATAACAACGAATTGTCAACAAAAGAGTAATATAAAGTCATAATAAAATAAGATATGGTAAAATATATAATAATATGGTTCTTTTTTAGGTTTATAATGTACTTAGATTTTTTATTCAGGAGGTTTGAATGTGTATGAACAAAGTAAAAACATAAGTTAAGGGATTTCTCATCTCAGTTTTATTTCAATCTTATATATTCTATATCCACAAATTATTATTTCTGTGTGGTGTGTATAATGAACTATGAAATTTTATACCATTAATTTAATTTATTTCATAATTTTAAAATTTTCAATGGATGTTATTCCTTTACATATCTCCTGATTCAAAAGCTACTCAAGTAGCAAGGGGAATTCTAGTCTCGCTTTTATTTCTACAAGACTTGTGTTATATTCAACACTAATTTATTTTTTGTGGTGTATATAATTCCAATGATTGTATTATATTATTATTATAATTAAATTTATGGGTATTTAAATATCCATTTTATTTTCTTTCTTTTATGTGGTTTACTATTCAAAATTTATCGAATCTGGTAAGTAATGTTTTCTCAATTTTAATTCTTTAAGACACATGTTATGTTATGAATCTATATTATTTTATAAGGGTTATATAACTTTATTTCATATTTTTATCATGGATATATTTATTTTCATGATATAATAATATTTATGTAATTTTATTCACTCATGGGGATTATGATTCAATATTACTAATGTGGTAAGTGATTATTTATACAATATCATTATTATTTGAGATTTTTTACAATTATACTTACATTGATGAAATTTTAAGATCCACATCTCAATAACACTCATGAATTTTATTATCCTTTGGTTATTAATTATATACACATATATTGGTACCATTTGTTTCACTCTTCAGGACTTAAAAATATTGAGAAAGTGTTTTTAAGAAATTATGACTTTATTTCTATCATCTGTTGAAAATCTGTTTTACTTAAAAACCATGATTTATAAAAATATTTTAAAGAAATATTCTTAAATGATATTTTAATAAAATGTTCATATAAAACATTTTAATTTTTTTATGTTTTAAAAATGTTTTTAAAATGGTTTTGAAATATTTATTTATATGTTCTCAATCTTATTTTCAATGAAAAGGGTTTTCAAAATGTTTTTCATTTTAAAAAAGCATTATTTTCAAAGTGGAAATCTTATTTTCCAAAAGAAATGGTTTAAATAATTTTTAATTTTTAATTCATAAGTTTTAAATTTGGTTTCTAAATAAAAGGATTTTTGAAAATGTTTTAGGTCTTAAAAATTATTATTTTGAAAGTAAGGTTATTTTCATTAAGAACTATTCCAAGTGATTTTTCAAAATACTTCTCCAACTAAGATGACATACTTTTCAATAGTTTATGATTTACAAGGGATATTATCCAAGGATGCCATTCATATTATTTCATTGAATGTTTTATGTTTTTATGGAATGATTTTTATAAAACTCATTTTATTCCACGAGTTATACAACAATAAATGCTTATGAATCTAGATAACTTTTACAAGTTATTATAGGATGAAATAATTAAGAAACTTATTTATTTTCTATATGTAATAATATTATTAAATGTTTATTATTCCTATTTCATTTCATTTTTTATGATATGATGTTTATGAAACCCATCTCTTTTAATGGGTCATGATATGTTGAATATTTTATTATCTTATGGAACATGTATATATTATTTCATTATATGATGGTTGGTAACTACTTATACCTATAATAAATGGGGTAATGATAAATAGAATATGAACTAAAAGGTCACATAGGTTGTTTTCCAATCCTGAAAAAAAAGAGATTATATGGGTTGTTTCCCATTCCTGAAAAAAGAGGGTACATGGGTAGTTTCCCAAGCCCAAAAAATAAGGTACATGGGTTGTAGACCAAGACCAAAAAAGGGATCACATAAGTTATTTAATGAGAATAAAAACAATAGAGTAAATAGGTTATAGTCTAAAACAAAAAATAAAAGGGTACATAGGTTGTTAGCCCAAGAACAAAGCAGATACATAGGCGATTATCCCAAGCCTAACATATTATAAAGGTCATGGTGGGTAGCCTTGACATAATATTTTCTAAGATTATGTTTACGCCAAAAGTATATATGTTTTTACTATGTTATTTTATCATGGATCATGGTATTTATTACCATATTTATCATGTATTATGTTCTCTGAATATTTATACCATGATGAATGTGTATTAACTTTGATATGCAGCGTATGATATTCCAATGTTATGATAATGTTATTATATCCATATGTTCATTATTACCTATATGATTTATTTACCCTTACTAAGCATATAAGATCTCCAATACTTATATTTTTTCCCTAGGTTATAAAGAAAGGTTTTAGATAGGTGCACTAAAGGGGAAGATCTTTATGGAAAATGTTTCAAATCTATTAGCAAACTAGAAGAATGTGTTCCAAGTTTCCAAAGACAATAAACTATTGTGGTCCTTAGGAATGAACTTTTATAATGTAATTAAATTCATATAAAATTATGTATTATCCATGTATGCTAATATTGGGTCACTATAGTTGGTACCAATGAAAATATTTAGTCATCATTTAGAATTTAGGATGTGAAAACGTTTGTGATATCCCTAGGGATATTTCTAAGGATTGTTTTATGGATTTATATAAGGATAAGTATAAGGATGATTTAAAGTATAGGATAATTTCCTAGAATTTTGGTAAAGGATATAGAGATTGGTTTACTATAAATACATCCATGTCTAAAGACTAAAAGTGGTTGTGGCGCTGGCACAAATGTACATAGGGGTAACAGCCTCAAAAATACTATATTGAGCTATGATCGATTAGGAACAGGTGGACGACAACAAACCTTTCTACACACCAAGTTTGGAACACATAGGGAATTTACATTGGGAATTCAAAAAATCTTTATGATCCATTATTATGGATTTAAATCGAAGATGAATATGTGTAACTTAGATTAATTATAAGGTGCTACAAATATAAAATAAGGTGTCATGATTTAAACACCCTATATGTAATTATTTATTATTATGTGGTTTTCCACTATAAAAAGTGTTTATCGTGCTATGATTTATAGTTTTAGTTAATTGTTAGAACAAAAAGGAACTATGTTAATGCTTAATGTAATAGAAAATGTAATGATTATATTCCCGAGACATTGAACATTATGCGAGTGGAAATTAAGAACATTTTTTCTATGCTAAAACAATTTTCCCAAACAATGAATCATGTTGAATATGAAAATGATCAAAGTAGGTAACAATGTTCTAATGATTCCTTCATGAGAAAACACCCATACTATTTTAATGGATCCAATAATCCACTAGTTTCTATGAAATTGATCAATACCATCAAAAAGATATTTTTTTCTTTAAATTTTGATTCCTGAAAAATAATTTTGACTATTTATAGTTGAAAGGGGAAGTAGATCAGTGGTTGAACCTTATTAAGAACATTAGGGAATAAGAAGAAATTGAATCTATGGAGTTGGAAGATTTTAAGGGGATATTTATTAGTAAATAATTATATATTATTCTATGAACAAAGATGGAGAAGGAATTCATAGAGCTTAAACATATGGATGGTGAATATTTTGGAACCTATGAAGCAAATTTTACAAGACTTGTGAGGTACTTCTCAGGTATTATCATTAAAAAAGAAAGTAATGTTAAATGATTCTTCAATGGATTAAAACCAAATCTTCGAAGAGAGTTATCCATAATAGACTTAAGATGTTGTGAAGATATTTTTTTATGCACAATTAAATTGAAAATGGATGTTGATGTATTGTATCAACCTAAAGGTTTTGATTAGAAGAGAAAATTGGAATTTGGAGGAAAATATTAGAACCATCTAGATAATAATATAATATATCCTTTATGTTCAATGTGTGGGAAGAAACAAAGAGGTTATTTTTATAATGGGACTAGTATATTTTGTAAGTGTGTAAAGGATAGACATAGAGTGGATAAATGTCAAAGTTATTGGAAAATTTTATCTAATGAAGTGAATAATTTTAATTATTCACATAATTCACCTTCCACACATCAGTGTTTAATTTTTTTGGGTTTGGTCATTTTTCTAAAAAGTGAGAATATCCAAGGGTTAATAATGGTGACCAATGCAAAAACCTCTGATGACAAAGGACAATGGGAAATCAAATGAAATAAAAATGGATGAAGTGAATCATGATAATTAGGGAAATATATAGTAGGGAATTTCATGTGGGAGTTTTTAAAAATAAGATCAATTAAAATATAAATGTTCATCTTATTTAAGAATATGATATTATTCTAATAATTGATTATCTCTATCAACATGAATCCAAGATTAATGAAATCACATTGAAATTATAGAATTTCAGGGATGAACCCAAGCATTTAGTAGATTTTTGTAAGATAAGAGCCTATTTATGGAATAAATGGAGAATTATATTTTGAATGATTTCATGTTTTAAATAAGGATTTATGGAATTTCATGATATTATTATTTTTCAAGAGAATACATGATGAATATTTTCAAATGTTTGGTATGTGATAATCAAGAGTTAATATATGGAATATGTGGGATCAATGTTTGCATATTGTTGAGAAATTTATTGTCCTCCATTCTAAATTTTAGTGTTTTAATCATTCAGAAGGGTTAAAAGGTTTAACATTAAAATAGGGGTTTAAGTAAAAATTTAGATGATATTTTAAAGATAAAATTATTCTCTCACAATATGAAGATTTTTTCATATTTGATAATTTATACAAACTATTTTACTGTGATGTCAACTAAAGACAAATAAAATGACTTATCATTCTATTTATGGATCTCATAATCTGTTAGTGCTTCAAGAATATAAAATTCACCTTCATTCCCTAGAGTAATAGATGAAGTGAGAATTGTTTATGTAAAAAACAATGGGTGACACTGTTCTTATAGAAGGGAATGAGATAATGTAATTATATCATCTCATAAAATTATTAAACATTAGGAAAAAGTTCATGAGATAAAAAGTTGTCCTCTTATCATCATTTTTTATAATATCAATGACTTTTTAAATACACTTTATTTTATGGATTTGTGATCATTAACTTCATTCTATCTATGTTCTTTATAACTCTCCATTAGAACGTGATAGTTAGATTTCTCTTAAATATCTATGTTTTCACTTTCCACCTATGTTTTCCTCTTTGGAAACCTAATTAAGAGTTAGTTTTGGAAACTGTTATGGTTCCAACTTTCCATTTTAAATGAAATTTTAGTATTCATTTTTATGATGTGTGTTTCTACGAAAGAAAATTTCAAAAATTGGACCTTTGATAAACCATATGAATTTCTAGGGAGAAATTCTTTTTCATTGGGTAGAATGTAACACCCCACTATTCTGTGATATATATATATTTTTTCCAATTATTTTAATCATTTCAATATTCTACATTTCACACAATACTAAATATAACTTGTGTTATATGAAAACACTACATTTGACTGGAATTTTACTCAACACAAAGTTAATCTTGCACTACCTACAACACATAAATTAGATTGTGGTACATAGAAAACTATGTTTGGATTGTGTCACCCACAATTTCAAGATCCATTAATGGATTTCATTACATACAAGTCCGAGCTTTACCTAAGAACAATATATTATTATTGTTACCAAAATATTATTAGAGTTACCATCTATATATTGTAATATAAGTTACAAATATGATTATTTAAATTGTAAAAATATTATTTAAAAATTCATATAAAATGAATACATTGGTTACTAATTTTTTAGAAATTATATTAATGATTATTTGAAAATAAAGATATTCATTTTCTAAGAAAAATATTTTTTATGTACAAACACAATTTCATTTTAATAAATTAAACAAAAAACATTTGATGAATGATTTAAATAAAATTTATATATTATATATTCAGTAAAATTTTCTTTTAAACTCATTGAGATTATTTTATAGGTATATGATCAGAATGAATCTAATTTTATGAATAAAAAATGTATTTTTATAAAAGGTCATTTTTCCACCTTTTAATGGTGAACATCTTTTAAATATGAAAGTTTAAAATTACATTATTTTTATTTGAAAAAATAAACATCTTTTTTATATAAAAATATCAAAATTTACTTTCAATGAATATTTGGTATTTTGTGGATAAGTTTCAGTTTTTGATGCATAGTGAAAAACACTGAATTGTAATTGAAAATTTATTTTTCATCTAAATAATTTATAGAGTTAAATTAAAATTTAAATTGGTTTTAATGTATAACAAGTTCAGATAAAAATAAATTATTCTAATTGAGGCCATTTACATCAATTTCACATTAAAATTTCATATGAAAACATAGAAAACTTGTGAACATTTTCACTTTTAAAACAAGTTCTTTCTTCCCATATGTGGGATTAATTTTAAATTAATTTCTTCCAATTTAAAGTTTATAATTTATAAAAATTGAATTCATATTTTGAATAATAAAAATATATAATTTATAAAATGTAAAAATGAGTTATTTACCAAAATTATTAGTGAAAGTAGTTAAAATTAACCATAATGATTAAGGTATAAATGTGTTTACTTAGGGATTAAACTTTATCTTTAGTGACAAAATAAACTAGACAAATGTAAAAAATCCATTTTATGTAAATATTTAGACTATATATTTCATTATATATAAAATTGACCATTATTGGAAGAAAATGATGTATGGTAGACCTCTCAATAGTATTTACCCTTTTATATTTACAAGAATGTCATTCCTCCATTATAAAAGTGAACTCAACCCCTCACTTCATTAAATATCTAAATCTACTTGGATAATAAAAAACATGACCAGAAAATATCCCAAAATCCCTCATGTCATCCTGTAATATTATATTTTTTCATAAATCCAACCAAGGTGGATCTTTTGTGCAAATAAAAAGTATTTAACCAAAGAATAGGAAATGTTCTTCATTGAGAAATTTTGTATTATTTCATTCTCCACCCATTAAATTATTATTATATCAAGATTATATAATAAACTCAATATCATAAATATGATGAGATGTTTTTATAATAACATTATGATCTATAATATCACAGACATCCATCAAATGCAATACGAATTCATCATTCATGTGTACGGTGAACTACTACCGTACGAACCGATGTCATTTTTTCTTCCATTGCCACCTTTTAAGGTTGGTAATAATGAGTTAATTGATATTTCATATGATATATATGATATTTATGAGGTATTTATTCTTATTAAAATATTATATAACACATACCTTCACGATTTCCATTTTTCGGGAATATGTTAACTTCATTTGTGGACGTGTGGACTACCACATCCTTAAAGAAATGTGGTTCATTTACATTTTACATGAAATGTATTAAGGATGGGTTCAATAGAAATATATTAGATATATGAAATAATAAATCTAATATAATTATAAATGCATATATTACATTTATCATTCAATATGATTAGAAAATAGAAATAATGTTCATGCGTACGTACGACCTACTATGTCTATAAGTGGTGTAATTTATTTCATATTTCTATATTTTTTCAATTATTATATATAATTATATACTAAATATATAACATATATATATCTGGTTTTAAATTATAGAAATATTTAAATCATTCTCTAAGTAAAAAGATCAAGAATAACATGTCAAAACATATACAAAAAACAATGGAGATATTACCTGAAACATAACATTAACATGAAATTATTAATAAAAAAAATTAAAGTTATAATAAAATAATATATGGTAAGATATAGAATAATATGGTTCTATTTTATATTTATTACAAACTTATATTTATTATATAGAAGTTTTTAATGTTTATGAATAAAGTAAAGTTTTAAGGTAAGAGATTTCTCGTCTCACTTTTATTTCTTTGAGATATATACTATATCCACCAATTAATATTTTTTTATGGTGTGTATAATTCCTTATGAAATGTTATATAATGAATTTAATTTATTTAGTTATATTAAATGTTTCAATTTATGTTTTTATTTCACATATCTCACGATTAAAAAGTTACACAAGTAGTAAGGGAATTTCTTGTTTAACTTTTATTTCTATGAGACTTATTTCATATTCACTGATCGTTTATTTTATAGGGTGTATATAACACCCAAGAATTTATTCTATTTTTATTTTCCTAAAATTTATAGTTATTTAATATCCATTTTATGATCCTTCTTTTATGTGGTTTATGGTTCAAAAGATACCAAATTGGTAAAGTAATTTTTTTTTTCAATTTTTCATCTATGAGTTACATGTTATATTATACATCTATGTTCTATTACGTGGAGTATGTAATACCATTTTAAATATTTTATCCTAAATATCCTTAATTTTATATGATATATTAATCTTCACATAATGTTATTCTCTCGTGGGAATTATGATTCAATTTTACAGAAGTGGTAAGAGTTTATTGCTACAATCTCATCATTTATCGAGATTGTTTAGGATTATGCTTCCATTGATCAAATACTATGATCCATATCTCAATAAATCTCATGAGTTTTTAATATTATTGTTATTAAATATATATCCACGTATTTTTACCATTTTTACACTCATTGGTACTTAATAATATTAAGAAATAGTTTATAAGGAAATATTACTTTATTTAACTCTTCAGTTAGAAATCAGTTTTATTCAAAAACCATGCTTTCTAAAAATATTTTCAAACATGTTTTTAAATGTTATATTAAGATAATTTTTATGAAAAAGGAATTAAAAAATTAATTATATTTTAAAAAGTGTTGAAAATTGTTCTTAAAGATTTATTTATAAATTATCAAAGTTATTTTCAAGAAAGTGGTTTTCAAAATATTTTATGTTTCAAAAAGAATTTATTTCAAAGAGGAAATGATATTTTCCTGAAGAAGTTGCTTAAATGATTTTTAAATATTACATAATATATTTTCATTTTTTAAAAAATAAAAGTATTTTGAAAATATTATATTTCTTAAAAATAGTGATTTTTGATGAAACATTATTTTATTTAATAACTGTTCTGAGTGATCTTTCAAAATCATTATCCATATAAGATGAAATACTTTGATATAATTTATTCTTTACTAGGGATATTATCCAAATATTCCATTAATATTATTTCTCTGAATGGTTTATATATTGATGAACTGATGTTTATGAACCCCGTTTCTCTTCTACATGTTATACAATGATAAATGATTATGAAAGATGCTTATATTTACAGGTTATTCTTGGATGAATTTATTATGAAACCTATATCTTTTCTATAGGTTTTAATATGAAGAAGTTTTTATGATACCCATTTCATTTCATGGTTTATGATATTACTTTTATGAAACCCATATCTTTTTATGGTCATGATATAATGAATGTTTTATTATCTTATCGAACATTTTTATATGATTTATTTATATGAAGGGTGGTACCAATATCTCCATCAAATAAATTTTTGTAATGATAAATGGTACATGATCTAAAAGGTTACATGGGTATTAGGCCAATTTCTAAAACAAAATGGTACATTTGTTGTTTCCCAAATAGGAAAACAAGATGGAACATGGGATATATCCCAAGAATAAAAACTAGAGGGTACATCAGTTGTAGCACATGACTGAAAGAAGGGGGTAAACGGGTTTTAAACCAATCCAAAAAATAAGAGGGTACATGAGTTGTATCCCATGTTTAAAAGAAGGGTACATGGGTTGTTAGATCAATATCAAATCCAGTAAACGAGTGATTAAACCTAACCTAACATGTTTTTGGAGGTATTGGTAGGCATCCTTGGAGTAATATTTTTCATACTGATGTATAGAACACAAATGTATGTTTTATTCCTATGTTATTATGTCATGGATCATGGTATTTATTACCATATGATTCATGTCTTATATTTTCAAAATATTTATACCATGACTCTTGTGTATGAACTTTGATATGTTGGGCATGATATTTCAATGTTTTTTTCATGTCCTCAAACCCTTAAGTTAATGTCATGATTATCTCCATTATTTGTCCTTACAAAAAATCATTGATGGCCCTTTAATATATTTTATTTCCCCATGTTATGAAGAGATGTTTTATGTAGGACTATGAATGGGGAAGATCATTATGGGATATGTTAAATATCTTTCACCAAACTAGAAGAATGAGTTCCATGTTTCCAAAGACACTAAACTATTATGGTCCTTGGGCATTGAATTTTTTAATATAATATATATCCAAAAAAAATTAAATTATATCCATGTATTTTAATCCAAGGTCACTATATCATATACTCAGTAAGGTATAGGTAACACGAACTGATGTCTTCTTAAATGAAAAATAATTTTTAAAGATCATATAAAACATTTCTTGAGAAAAATATGGTTTCCTTTAAAAAAATTACTTTTTAATGATAAATTTTTTTTAACACCTTTTAATTTTATGATAACCTTGAAAATATAAAATGCAATATTTAAAATTCATTTTAAACATTTTTTTAGAAAATAGCAGTCACACTCTTAATTGATATTTTAAAAGCATAAAACATTTTCAAAATAATTTACTATTGAACTAATTTATCTAAAATCTCAATATTTCTAAAATATTATGGAAAACAATTTCATTGAAAAAACTCTATTGAGGAGTCTTGATAGTGGGAAACACTATTTGTTCAATCCATTTTATAAGCAAATATTCTTTTCACATTTTTGGTAAAAGACAAAAGAGAATTGGTTTTATAAAACTAAATGATGATTCAATTTAATTTATTTTTAAAATATTAAAAATGGTAAATATTTATTATCATAATCACTTAAATAATTTTAAAAACATTTCTTTATACAATTTTAGAGAACATTCTTTTTAATGAAAACATATTTTTGTCCAAAATGAATTTTTTCATAATAACATTCATTTTTGAAATATGGAGTATATAAAGTGAAGAAAGTGAATTAGAAACTTGAATTATCATTACATTACAATAGGATAAGTAAATACATGGAAATTATTGAGAAATGCATCATAATATTTTCACATTGGGGACTTATTCATGAACAATCCCGATAAATGATGATATTGGAAAATAAAATCTTTACCACATTGGTCACATTAAATCATAATAACCATGAAGGAATAAAAAATTAAACATAAATTATAATATTGATGAAAATTTTGATGATATTAAATTTAAATGGTTATTTATTCAAACCTAATGAAATAATATAGTTTTATAACATAACGTACGTCTCAAACAAAGAAAAATTGAGAGAAAAATATTTTACTACATTGGTAAATATTGAACCATAAACCCGATGAAAAAAACCATAAATGGAAAAATTAATCATTATTAAATTTTTTATATTCATGATATATAATTTTATTGGGTAGTATATAAACCTCACAAAATAAATAAGTGATGAGTATGATATAAGCCCCTAAAAAAATAAAAGTTAGACTAGAAATCAACATACATTAAGTCTTGACTTACATAGTTCACGTTAAAATTTCATGTTTAATCAATATTTTATTATTATAAATATATTATAGACCCATATATATATAAATATTACACCACATATTATTTTATTATGTTATTTTATTACCTATTTATTAACAAATTCATGTTAAATTCATGTTCAGGTAATAACTGTATTGTTTTTCTTATATATTTTGACATGTTATTTTTGGTATAATTATATCAATCCTGATTTAATCATTTATATACTGTATAAAATGATATAAATATCATATATATCCTATAATGTGTATTTATAGTAATCTATAAAATTTAGTGATAGGAATTGAAGTACATCATTCATGGAGATGGTAAGCCATACGAACACATGAATGCTGTTTCTATTTTATTATCAGATTGAAAGAAAGAAAAATAAATTATATATATATATATATTATTATAGAATAATATTTATGTTATATATATCACATAATTTTATTAAAATCATCCATAATACATTCCATGTAATGCATGAACAAATCACATTGCTTCGTGAGGTGGTAGTCCACTGTACACGTGGGCACCATTTTCGTATTACCAAAAAATAGAAAGAATAAATTTATGTGTGATATTATATTTACATAATCGTGATAAAATTATAAATATCATATATATACTATATAATATGAAAATACATCATTATTCCTAACCTTTATAGGTGGTATTGGGAAAACGAATGACATCTGTTCATGAGATGGTAGTCTGCCAAACACATGAACAATGATTTTGTAACCCATTTTATTGAAGTGTATGAGGTTTTGGATCATAAAATTAACATAAAAATAATAAATATACTTAATATAATGAAGTTATTATATCATCATGTTATAATAATAATTTAATGTTATGAAGAATGAAAAAAATAGAAAACTCGTTGAAGATATTTAACTCTTTTTTAGGTATCCTCCTTATGTTTTCACTGAAGAATATAAAAGATGGATTTAAATCCAAAAAAATGATTATAGGATTAGGTTATTTATGTTTGGAAGTGACTTTATTAGTTGTTTTGTGACCCAAATGGCTTGAGATGTGTGATACATTTGGCAGAGTGAGTGACCTTTTGTAATTGACTTTGAGAAAGATTCATGTAAATTCTCGATGGTATTTATTATTGGTAGGAAATTATTACCTAAAGTGGCTAAAAATATTATATTTAAATGTTTTTAGATGATATGGTTGATAATTACCTCCAAAAGACATTAAAACACATGTTTTAAACACTTTTTATCCTTTACTTCCAAGTATCCATATTTTTACCATTTTGTTTTTTCATTATAGTATCTAGTTTTCTAAAATAGAAAATTTATCCTTAAAGAATAAATTAAAGTGATAATTATTAAATAATTTGGGAACAATTATTCTAGATAGGATATAAAATTTATAATGTTTAAACACCTTGTGTTTTGGAAATTAATTTTAACAAAAGCAGATGTAACGCGTAAAAACACTGCTTTAACCGTAACTGCGCTAATTGAGTTTTTATTATTTATGGGTCAATATATTCATCATAAATGGTAAATTATCCCATTTATGGTTCATATTTTATATTTATTACCATTTAAAAATATGGTGGAAGAATATAGGTTTTTAAGTAATTTTAAATCATTTAATAAAATATCATTCATTTTAAAATAATATAAATATCAATTTTTGCATTATTTATTTATTTTTAATTTCCAAAATATAAATAAAAATATGGAATTAAAATATTTTTTTGTTAGAATCTCAGTGACATGTTATATTAATATAAAAAAACAATTTAATACAATAGTTCATTCAATTTACTTCATATTCAATATTTTGGAATCATTTAATTTGGTTAAATATTAACTAAATAATCACTACATTGGAATTTATTAAGCATTTTATGACACTAATTCATCCTTAAAAATTTAATATTAACTGTTACGATAGATAAAAATCCTTTATTATTCAAAATAATATATATAAATGAATTTTTTTTATTTTTTTCTATATTCCAAATTATTATAAAACCTTCTTTTTTGTAACACATACGAGAAAATAAAACTGGTCTGGGGACCCAACCCCATGACCACCTCCCCAAACACCTGACCCCTGCAAATGCCTCCCAAAATAATTGTATATATCAATGTTAATAAATGTATCTTATTTGTCTTTTTCTTTACAAAACATATTATATGGGTCATATTCTAAGGAATGTGGCAATTAATTTATATATTTCAAATATTTTGATTTAAAAAGTCTAAATAATCTCATTAAAGAAAATTAGGATAATATTTTAGGTCATTATCACTCTTATCATTCAATTTTAACCCCTAGTAAGCTTATTTTTATTTTAGTTGTGGTGATTAATTTTTATTACATTCATTAATCATTATAGTAAAAAATTAATTTGAAATAATTAGATAATATAAATTATTATGATTCCAAATATGAAATACATTTTTCAAATTTCCATTCACTTAAGTTGTATAATTTTATTTAAGAAAATAATCCTATAGATGTGATGATAATGTAGATTTTAAAAGAAAAAAAGTTCAAAAGTTTGAAATGTTATTATATCAAAATTCAATATAAAATTGATAAAAAAGACCTAAATTGGATTTATGGATATAAAATTAAATAATTTAAAATTAAAACCATTTCAAAATATAATTTATCCTTATAAAGAAAAAAATGTAAGGGCAGTTTTCAAATAAATTCATTATTTTTCACTATTCTTGAAAAAATGAAACTTTTTCGAAAAATACCAATAATTCACCCATTTATGGTTTTAATAATTGAATATCAAAAATTATTTTTATTTTATCAAATTTATTTACTAAAATTGGAATATTTATTTTTCAAATAAGTGAACCATAAATAAGAAACAAATTTTTTTGTTTAGAAAATATAGTTTTAGAGGTAAAATTGGATTCATTCCTATCTCTTTTGTAAAAAACAAATGATATGAATGTTAGAAATTTTATTGAATACCTAATATATAAATTTCATTAAAATAAATAACCAAAAGTAATATTTTATTTGTTGATAAAAAACACACTTTTGCGTATAAAATAGTTTATCAAAAAGGATTTCCGTTTATTTTCAAATGGGTTTTATTTTTATTAATAAATAATTAGTCACCAAATAATTAATTATATAAATATGATTAAACCATATTTTTTATAATTTAGTTAATCCTATTCATACCTTCCATTCCAATGGCTAGTTGGTAATTATAATATTAAACAATAATATTTAACTAGTATGACCTATTTAGTTTTAACATTCTATAGCCTATAATGCAAGATAAAGTTTTAATAGTTTGTTACACAAGAAAAAATTAGTATTGCATGAAGAAGAAGATAAAATAGGTTTTTCATGGAAGATAAAATATCAAAATATTAAATATATATTAAAAAAATTGTATAATCTCATGGTGTTACATTCTACTCACATTAAAATGAATTTCACCCTAAAAACATGCCTCAATCATCAATGGTTTATCTTTTGAAAATTCCTTTATAGAAACACAAATTATAAAAATGAATCATAAATAATCATTTAATAATGTAATGTTGGAAACATAATGGTTACCCAAAGTAACTTATAACTTGGTTTCTACATAAGAGAACATAGTTGGGAAGTGAAAACATAGGCATGGAAGAAAGACTAACACCCAAATACTAAATTTGAGTGACATAGAACATTTATCATAAAAAAGTGTGTGATCTAAAGAAGGTTAATGAACAAAAAAACAAAAACCATATATGCCTGAAAATTTCATTAATATCATAAAAAATGATGATAATAGGACAACATTTTATAACAATATCCGTTTCCTAATATTGGATAATTTTTCATGAGAATTTATATTAATTTTATTTAAGTCCATCTCATAAGAACAACCTCACCATGTGGTTGTGCCTTGATCAATTTCCACTCCATCTCTTACACCGAAAAATGAAATTTTCACATTTTAATCATTAAATAAAATCCATATAATAATGATGGGTCATTCCTTCTATATCTAGTTATTATCAAAACAAAAATCTTAGCACTAGTTATGCATAAATATTCATATGATGATTTTTTCCATTAATTTATAAAACCATATCTAACATTTGACACAAACCATTCCATAAATGGTAAAACTTATAACCCTTCAAAAAAACAAAACTTACAAATAATGTTACTAAATTTCTCAAAATCACAATAACATTGATCCACCAAACATCATAAAGTATATCTTGATTTTCACATACCAAACATGTGAATACCTTTATCATACATTATCTTGAAACATTGTAATAACCTGAATTACCATAAAACCTTATTGAAAAAATATATGATTCTCTATTCCATCAATAAACAAAATTTTTTCCGAGATATTTCTTAAATCCAAAAAATAAAGTAAAATCCATCGATGATAACATATAATGCTACTGTCAAAAACTCCTCTATCAGTTTTGAGGTCATAAATACTATCCAATTTACTTTATCCATATATATCAACTATTTATCTAAACTAAACACCATTTTATGATCCTTAAGAACATGTTATGGGCCATCTTACTTTAATAATAAAATATAACCATGATATTAAATCACTTTTATAAGTTATTAATACCATTCAACATATTATTTAAAATCCTCAACAAAAAACATATACTGAATAAGCATTTTACATTTCATAATTCACGTAATACAATATTTGAATTACAATACATAAGCACTCTATTCATCCAAATTCATTATCAAACCATTATCTAGAATTCATGATATTATTTCTTAATTACCATTTTCTTTTACATTGCATATGTAATGTCATTATTATAAGAAATACATCATTTACACATATAGGCTTTCTGATTGTCTTCATGATATTTACACTTGGGACATAAATTTTCATAATTCCCATGATTTCCATATCTAATTAATCCAAATGTTATTGATGTATTAGGGATAAAATTATTCACATCCATTGCATTAATAAAATTTTCATTTTAACTTTTCATTTACTTGATTTGGGTCCTTCTTTTCCAAAGTCCAAACTTCTGCTTGTTCTACTAAGATATTTACATGGGTTGTTGTTACGACATTCATGACACAAAGGAAAATAAATCTTATATCCTCTATGGTCTCTACCACCCAATCATTAAGTGAACTCTTTCCTTATCTTCTTTACTAAGGTCCAAATTTGGTTAAGGTACATCTAGTTAATCATGTTTTTTGAAAATTTACTATGCATAATCACAACATTCATTACCCCAGTCGCCATCCCATTTGAGAGCTCATTATAAAGTCATACATCACATTCAATGTTATACCAATTACTTATAGTTATTTCCATTGACTAATATCCAAATCATAGTGTGAGAAACACTAATGATAGTGGAAAACCACATATTCATGAAAAATAACTTATAGGATGTGTAAATAATGAAATTATATCCCTTAACTTTTGAAACATTATGTTTATCCTAGGTCATTCATATCCATATTCTATTTAAATATTTCATGATGGTTTGTAAAGTGTTTTTGAATTTCTAAAGCATATCCATGAGGAGTGTCAAACTAGGTGTGCATCATGGCCTTTTTCCTTTCACTAGTTCCTGATCGAGTCTATCTCAATATATCATTTTTGGGGGGTTTACCTCTATGTACATATATTCCAGAGCTACATCTACTTGTAGTGTCCAGACGAGGATGTAATTTCTCTAAAAACATTCACTCTATCCTTTACCAAAATTCCAATACATTTTATTATACATTAAATCATCTTTAGACTTATCCTTAGAAACATACCTAGATATGTCCTTAGAAATATCCCCAGATATATTAATAATTTTTTTCTAATTATAGTTTAAGATTTTAACAAAAACCTTCCATTAGTACAAACTATATTAACCAAATCTTAAACATACAAAGATATTACATCTTTTAGATGAATATTTAATACATGACACAAAAAATTCCCCTATAACATATTAATTATGATCCATTTGTGACTAGGTAAATAAAATTATAACTTCGTAAAAGAACTGAAACATATCCCATAAATATCTTCCAATTTACTACTAATCAAAAACAAACCCTACTTAAAACCTTTCTTCATAAACCAGTGATAGGAAATAAAATAAAGGGCGAGCTCACATGCTTAGTAAGGGTAAAAAAGGAACATACGTAATCATGACATGATCATAAGAGTATGATAATATGAATATAACGTTGGAAAACCATAACCTACATATAAATAATCATAAAATTAAATAAAGGAATAATGTTTGGTGGTTCATAAGGCATAAATCATAAAGAAATAATAAAACCTGAGTCATGTGAGTACTACATTGGCATAATACAAGGAATTTTTGGCATATACATAAGTATAGAAAATAATTTCCAAATTGTTCAAGGATCACTGAACATTTCACCATAGAATAAAAAGTCATTTACTATAAGAAGCTTACTCGTCATTCCATACTTGTCTTATTGAACCAAGTTCAATCTTTATTCCATACCGATCTTACAACACTTGGATCACTCCCCTTTCTAACCCCGTATATCTCAGGAGATATATAAATCATTACCCAATGCATTGGAAAGAGATGTAGTCCCTAACCATCTCATAATGTAAAACATATTTATGTGTGACAAAAGAACATGAACATATATCATTTCATGATCCTTGAAATTAAATGGGTATCATAAGAATTTTATTATATCATACCTCATGAAAAGAGACAAGTCACATAGACATTTCAACTTATAATAACTCAAAAAAAGATGTAGGTTTCATAAGAATTTCCTCATCTTATAACATGTGGATGAGAAATCAGTTTTATAAACTCCCTGAAATCAAAATATAAACAATTTAGATAATGAATATTAATGTTATCTTTGGATCATATCCTCAAAAAGGCATTGGTAACACCAAAAAATGTCATCTAATTTTGAAAATAATTTTGAAATATCATTTATAACATTTCTCAAGGAAAATAACATTTCATATTTGAAAATTTATTTTTCAGAATAAAACATTGTGAAAAAAATTTCTTTGAAAATAAAAATGAAAAATATTAATGCAATGAATAAAAATAATTTTAAATATTTGTTTTTGAAAATTTAATTTCCACATTGAAAAGATTTTTTAGAAACCTAAAACACTTTAAAAATTTTAAAATTTTGATGTAATTTATTTAAAATATAAAAATTTATCAAATATTAAGGAAAATATTTTCTTGGAAAATTAATTTTAAAAATTTTAAGTGAATCCTAAGGATGTTGAGTGGTATTGATAGTTGGAAATACTTTTCTTATCATGCATGTAAAAAACAAAGATACTTTTCACATTTTTAGTAAAATACAAATGAGATTTTTTTTTGAAAATTTTCAGAGTGAGACTTTTATTTTATTAAAAAAATTCATACATTGTAAAAATTTCATTTAAAAATCATTTTAAAAATGATAAAAACATTTTTGAAAACAAGGTTTCAGAAGAAAATTGATATTCCCCCAAGAAATAATTTTTCCGAAAACCATTCCTTTTTGAACTATTGAGTATATAAAGTAAATAATGTAAAGGAGAAACATGTATTTTAATTATGTAACCATATTATTATAATATTAATGAGAATTATTTAGATCTGGATCATAATATTTCAATATTGAATACTTATCTGTGAAAAATCCCTATAAATGATGAGATTGTAACACAAATAATTAACACATTGATAAAATTGAATCATTATACCCATGAATTAATAACAGAAAATGAAACTTAAAATAAAATAAGGATTAATAAATTCATATTATTATATGTCAATGGGTATGTATTAACGACTCTTTAATGAATATATTTTAATAACATAATTTACATCTCACAAAAGGCGAATTGGGAAAAAAATCCATTTCTTCTTTATAAACTCTTAAACTATAAACCCCATGAATGAATAAAATAATTGGAAAATTTAATAATAATTAAATGAGGTATATTTATGATATATAATTTCATATTTTTGTGTATACAATACACATATAAAATTAGTTATGAATATGTTATAAGTCTCTCAGAAATAAAAGTGATACTAGAAATCCACTTATATTAAGTTTTGAATACTGTCACACCAATTAAAACATAATTAATAATAAATATAAGTTTATTATCAATTTTTTAAATAAAAAAATATAATACCATATATTATTTTTTATTTTCTTTTATTACTGATTTATTAAAAATTTCCTGTTAGAGTCTTTATTATCGTAATAACCATTT
Source organism: Viscum album (assembly GCA_963277665.1). Taxonomy (NCBI): domain Eukaryota; kingdom Viridiplantae; phylum Streptophyta; class Magnoliopsida; order Santalales; family Viscaceae; genus Viscum; species Viscum album. Next base: position 439,051,647 of record OY728137.1, on the reverse strand, counting down.
TTTCGTGTATGTTTTGACTTGTTTTTATCCTCTCAATTTGATCATAATTTAAAAATATCCAAAATTTTAACCATGTTATAAATATAATATAAATAAATTATATACATATTTATAGTAATGTATAAAATTTATTGAATGGAAATGAAGTACATTGTTCATAGAGATAGTGGGTCGTACTTATACTTGAATGATGTTTACATTTTCTTATCATATTTAAACAAATAAAAGTAAATTATATATATGTATATTATAATTAAAGTAAATTTTTTAATTCATATGATATATATATTTTTATTAACCCCATCATTAATACATTCAGTGTAATGTTTTAATAAATCACATCACTTTATGAGGTGGCAGTTCGCCATACACATGAGTTACATTATGGTATTCCCACAAAATTAAATTCCTGAATGGACGTGTGATATAATAATTATTAAAATCATATATATTATATAAATTATATATAAACTAGTAATCAATAATTCTTTAAAACCTTTAAAGGGGGTTATCAAAAAATGAACGACATCAGTTTGCGAGGTGGTAGTCCACTGCACACACGAATGATTTTTTCATAACCCATTTGATGGAAGTGTGTGAGGTTTTAGATTTTAACAATAACATAACAAAATATATGTATATATAATATTATGATTTTATTACATAGTCATAGTATAATAATAATTGAAGGGGGTGGACAATGAAAAAAAATAGAAGCACTCAATGATAATCATTACCTCATCTTTTGGTATCCTCCTTAGGTTTGATCTAAAGATTTTAAATGATGTATTTATACCAAAAATAAGGGTTCTAGGGTGATGTGAGGGAATTATGGATGTGATTTGGAAATTTATTGGTTGATAAAAATGTCTTAACATGTTTGAAGAAGTGGGGAGAGTGATTTCCCTTTTATAGTTAAGGAGGAGTTGCATTCATGTTAATACTCAAAGGTATTAACTATTAGGAGGTGAAATATATCTCAAGTGGCTAAAAATATGATAATTAAAGGTTTTGAGGGATTATATCATTGATAAATACCAATAATAGACATTGAAATAGTTTTTTTTAAACATTTTTTTCAATAACATCAATGTATCCATATATTTACCATTTTGATTTTTCACTATGGTAAATAGTTTTAAAACCTATGTAATTTATTTCCTTAATAAAATATTATAGTGGTACTTATTAGATAATTTGGAACCATTTTTATAAATTTTTTATCTAATTTATAAAATTTATATCAAATGTGTGTTGTATATTAATTTTAACATAAGTGTATATAACACGCAAAAACATCGGTTTAACGTTAATTTGGATAATAGAGTTTTTGCTATTTAGGTGTCAATATTTTCACTATAAAAGGTAAATTGGTCCATTAATAGACTATATTTGATATTTATTATCATTTAAAAATAAAGTGTCCAAGGTTATTATTTTTAATAATTTTAAATCATTTAATAAAACGTTATTTTTTATAAAATTACATTATTTTATATTTTGAAATTATTTTCTTAATTTGAATTTAAAAAATATCAAAAAAATGGTGGACACAGAATATATTAAGTTAAAATATGTAAAACATGATATATTCATTTAAAAAATTAATCGTAGAAAATAATTCATTCAATTAACTACACTTTTAATATTTTTAGTATCATTTGTTTTGGTTAAATATTAACTAAATAGTTAACACAATGGTGTTTCTTATTCATTTTTAGTTACCAATAAATATATAAATATTAAATATAAAATATTATGATAACAAGAAATAATTTTTACTTAAATAAAATATGTATAATGGAACCAATTTTATTTTCACATATCCTAAATCAATATTGATTTTAAAAGTAAGAAAAGTATTAATTTTTATCTTTTTCATTACATAACATATTATAAGGGTCATATTGAATGTAAACTGGAAATTAATTTCCATATATAATATAATTATATGTCAAAATTAAAAATAAACTCATTAAATAAAATTTATATAATATTTTATTTCATTTTCACTCTTATCATTCTAGTTTGACCCCATGTAAATGAATTTTTACTTTAACCGCGACAATTAATTTTCACTACATTCACTATTCATTTGGGTCAAATATTTATTTAAAATAATTTGATAATATAAAATATTTTTATTCAAAATATAGAATCCATTTTTCTAAACTCCATTCACTGAATTGGAAGAATTTAATTTTAAAAAATAATCCCATAGATGCGATGAGAGGTGGGGTTTTAAAGAGAAAAATTTCTGAGGCTTGATTTTTTTACATCCAAATGCAATATGAAATTGATTCAAATAACATAAATTGGAAAATTAGATATATAATTAATTATGTTACATTTAATACATTTGAAATTATAATTTAACTTGATAAATAAGTTAAACATAAATGCAGTTTTTAATTATAATTCTGTATTATTCACTATTCATCAAAAATGAATCATTTTTGGTAAATCCATAAAATTAACCTACAGGTAATTTAGATGCTCCAATATAATTTTTTTTATTTTATCAAATCAATTTTCTAAAAGTGTAAAAATTTATTTTCAAAATAGGTTCACAATTAAGAGGTGAAAAAATTTCTGAGGCTTGATTTTTTTACATCCAAATGCAATATGAAATTGATTCAAACGAAATAAATTGGAAAATTGGATATATAATTAATTATGTTACATTTAATACATTTGAAATTATAATTTAACTTGATAAATAAGTTAAACATAAATGCATTTTTTAATTAAAATTCTGTATTTTTCACTATTCATCAAAAATGAAACATTTTAGGTAAATCCATAAAATTAACCTACAGGTAATTTAGATGCTCCAATATAATTTTTTTTATTTTATCAAATGAATTTTCTAAAAGTGTAAAAATTTATTTTTAAAATAGGTTCACAATTAAGAGGTGAAAAAATTTCTTTTTAGAAAATATAGTTTTTAAGCATAAAATTAGAATTATTTCCATATATTATATAGAAAATATATGAGAGGCATGTTAAAAAATTTAATTAATATATAATATATAAATTTCATTAAAATCATTAACAAAATTTCATTTGTTTAATTTATTAATATAAAAAACACTTGTGTGCATTAAATAGATTCTTGAAGAGTATTTCCTTTTTTTTCAAAAGAGTTTAATTTTCATTACTAAAAAATTGGTCACCAAATAATTCATTATCTAAACATTTATGAACCATATTTTTATAATTTATCTAATACTATTCATACACACTATTCCAATGGCTATTTGGTAACTGTTATAATTAATAATATTATGTAAATATTATTCATTCTTGGTTTAAACTAGGTGTTATGTGTAATGCAAGATAAATTTTAAAATATGTGTTACACAATCCTAACATAGTATTGTATTAAATGTAATAAAAAACTTCAATGTTTCATTAGATGTGAAATTTCAAAATATTAAATATATATTAAGAAAAATTCCCAAAATCCCAAGGTGTTATATCCACACTACTGGCATTAAGTAGACCTTGTAATGATGTGTACCTATCACCACTCATCGATTTATTAAAGTAATATGTCCAATTTTTTCTTTTATTAAAGAAAACTAAATTAAATTAATTATGTAATTGTATAATGTGGAAATTATCCTTTATAATCAAGGTGACAAATGAAATATCTAGAACATTATAAATGATTTCCTTCATTATGATAATGTTTTTGGAAAAGCGATTAGTTAGAAAAAGTCTTTATACATTGGAAATAATATTAATGTAGCTAGAAAAGTGGACATCATTAATGAGATGTGAATTAGGGAAGGTTTATTTCTTTCAACTTATGTTGGCGTTCCCATGTTTTTTTTGGAAAACCACATGTTAGCTATTTTTCTCACATTGTGAGCTAAATTAGAAATAAACTAGATTCCTAGAAAGGTAAGATGCATTAAGTTGTAGGAACTGTAAGTATTGTGAAAAGAATGATTGTTTCAATTTTTTTAATTGTTAATGGTTTATAATTGTCCATAGCCGCTCATAAAAAATAACAATACATATATAATTTTTTTCTAGAGTGGATTCATCATTTTAAAAAGTCTTTTGACTATCTAAGAGAAATAGTGTTGTCAAATAGTTGATTATAGGGGGCCTAGTATTAAAAATATTTTAATTTTATTCAATATTTTCATTATTTATTTATGGGGAGGATCATTAATGAGAAGTGTGAGGTGATTGATTTTATGAGATAAGGTTTCTTAAATAGATTCAATATTTGGAATCTTAACTATATTGACTATTCCATTTGGTATACTCTTAAGGCCTTGTTTTCCAATATTAAAATGGATTTTCAACAAAATTTCAACTTCATGTATTCTCACATTTTTTAGATAACTGGACACGTAAGACACATCTTAATGTTCAAAACTCTTCTATTTATTCACTAGACACAAATGTGTCGATAAAATAACAAATGGAGGTTTCTTTGTACTCTCTTCTTATTGAAATCAAATATGTTTTTTGGAATTACACCTTTGTTAATAGATATTATTATTTAGTTTCTAAACTTTCCTATAATTAGAGGATTTCCTTAACGTTTTTCTATCAAATATAAATATATTAATAGAAAAATAACCGCGCTTAGAGATTGAGCAGATTCCATATACTTCCTTCCATATTTACTTTTGTACGGTGGGTAATGCATTAAAAACTTCATATTTATGATTTATTAAACCTTATTGGAATTATTTTATGCACTAGAGATGTCCTATTCCACAAGAATAAGAATGTTATTGATCATGTATTTCTCAATTGTGTAATTAATCCTCTCATTTGGACTGTAATAACCAATTTTTTTGATGTCAACCTACACTATACATTACGTACTAGAGACAATATTTATACTAGCATCAAGCTACCAATCTTCTATAATATGGTGAAATAATTTTTAGTATCTATCTTTGAACATATTCATTTATGATAGACCATATGTAACATGGATATACCTAAGAACACGCCTTTCTACATTCAATCGGTCTTTATTAGAAATATGGAAGCAGTGAAAATTTAAAATGGAATAAAAAATAGTTTATGTGATAATTATATACATGATTTCACTATGCTAAAATGTTTTTTCAAGAAAGGTAATTATCAGCCCCCTTTTAGTGAACTTGATGTTATTTGTATATGTTTATTTTTGGGCTGTAGAAAATGTAACATCGATGGAGCCTCAAGTGGAAATATTGGAACATATGGATATGATTCCGAGTATATAAATCATTATGTTGATGCAATGAGATGCCTAAATTGTCCTTGTGTAACTACTTCAACTCTTGATGTGAAGATACTTTTAATTATCAATGTAGTTGAAATATCAATCCAGCTTGGTTGGTTTAGTTTTTTTCTTGAATGTGAATCCACCAGCTTTGTGTTGGATATTAAAAATATCACCATTTATATCTCATAGAGGCCTCCTGTATGGGGGAGTAATTTCAAGGACTCCATTCATCCATGAATTACATAATAAATCATGAACATTCTGATGTGAATTTCATGTATTATGGTATTGTAAACAAAGGGAAAACTACTTTTTAGTTAACCATACTCAATGATGTTTCTGATGAGATTTATTCATTTTTGAAAAGGGAATATTTTAAACATCCTTATTTTAGACTTGTGTAATATGTTTTGCCCAATAAAGTAGGATTTTGAATTTGGAAAATCTCTCATTATCTTTAAAAAATGTAAGTAATTGATTCATATGGTTATGTATTTGTGTTGGGTTGGATACTGGATTTTTCTATGGACCTCTTATAGTTGGTTGGTCTTGAATTTAGTCTAACATCGTTGTATCATGAGTCATCTAAAATTATTATTAATTAAGAATAATTTTATTTATTTAATAATTAATTTTATAATTAATTTTTATGGATAGTGTGGATGGGGATAAGGTCTCATGTAGGTTTTTAGTCGGTTAGTGAACTAAGAAAATATATATTGGACATTTTGAGGTTTAGAGAGCCTAGGAAAAAGCTATCAAGACATGTTTTAAAAAGGGTAATGACTTCATATTGAGGTAAGTGGTCCTTTATAATTACATTAATGTTTATGTACATTTTATGTGATAGGTTGTGTTTGGTATCCTCATCATAGGATATTGACCATTAGATTGAACAAGTTGTCTTATTAATTTAATGTGTTTCCTAATGGAAATATAAATTGAATTATTTTTATTAATTAAACTATTTATTTAACTAAATTAAATTATAAGGGATGAGATTCACAGAGTTACATGGACACTAAAGTCCTTTTACAGTAACTTGATATCTCAAACACTGATGGATGAGCCCCTAGTTATAGATTTTTTCCCTGATAAACAAACCCTTGAGGGGTGTAACTAGAATATTGGATGGATTAAGACTTATGGCCTTTATAAGACTTAAGGGACCTTGGTATAGGTACCTTTAGACACTCCCTTGGTAATGGAGGTGGTTTATTAGTTATTCATGGTTGTCATAGGACCTGGTAGACTTTATGTTAGAGGATTTTGATATCCCCTATGGGGTATGGTGTCATATGACTCTAGTTGGACTTTGTGAGACTTTATAGAATAGTGATATCCCTTCTATCCCTTGATCAAAATTAATTGACCAAATATGTGAGAAGTAAATTTGGCCATCTATTGAATTAATTCATTACGTATTGAACTTCTGCAGCTAATATGGTCATACTTGTAGTGATGTATAACTAAGGGTGAAGATCAAATTAAGGTCCCAGAGTAGGGTACAATTGAGATGATATGAAGGAATATACCCAATGTTGGGAGCCAATGTTCTGTGTGGTCCTTTGGAACCCAAGAGTTTGAGGATTGTGATGATGTGTTCCTATTCATATCTCAATGGTGGGAGTTCTATTTGATAATACACAACTCTGATGTGATCAATAATCTTAATGGTGTTGTTGTACCCTCTCCCTTTTCACGTTTGTATTTAAAAAAAATTTCCATTGCAAAATTTCATTGGGTGGTGGGCGGGGGAGAATGTAACAACCCAATATTTTATTAATGGAATTTACATTGTTATAATTATGTCGTATATTGTAATTTAGTATAAAGTACATGCATCACATGATGCCACCATTTTTTTATTATATTAAATATAACCTTACATTTAGAAAAAAAATCGATATAATAATCGAAAATATTAAAATGGAATAAAAAATAGAAAATAATATAACTAAAATAAGAAAATTTAGATCTTCTCAATCAACCAAAATAACTACAATGATGAAAAAAGATGTAGAAATGAGGAAAACTATTAGTAATATAATATTCATATTAAAAATAAAAATATACAAAACCTTTAGAAAAAATATAATATAATTAATAATTAATGATGTATGATGTATTTATAAGAAGTGGGGAACCCATATGACCATTAAAAAAAATATTTTTTAAAAGTTAGTGCTTCGGTCAAAGACCGAGGCACAATTTATTGAGGATAGAAAAAAAGGTTACAAGAGTCGAAAGGATGGAAGTTTCCTACAATCATTGTCATAAAGCTAAAAAAGATCAAGAGGGAGTGCATCAGTCCACGTCATATCCTGATTAACTCCCATGTTTGCAAGTGCATTAGTAACTTTGTTAGCTTCTCTAAAAACATGTATGTCGATAAGATTGAACTGTAGAAGAGTGTCGAGGCACTTCATCCAGCGAGTAGTGAGAGTCCAGGCAAGGTGAGTCATCCCCTTCCAGATTGCTTGAATGACGGTGGTCAAGTCACCTTCAATCCAAATCTTCCTCCATCCTTTTTGGAGGGCATAGTTGACAGCGTGGATCACACCCATAATTTCAGCTTACAATGAAGAGACAGTGCCACAGCCAGTGAAAAAACATCCATGTAATATACTAAGATGGCCTCTGAAGATCGCTCCATAACCGGCAGGGCCTGGGTTTCCCTTGGAGGCACCATCAACGTTCACCTTGATCGATCCAGGAAGCGGAGCCTGCCAGCATACTTCAAAGGTGTGTCTGGGTTGCTTGAAGATGCCTTCAATTTGAAGTCTCCGAAGGATCTCGAAGTCTCTAATAGTATTATTGCATTGAGCCTTTTGGATAGAGGTAGCCTCACACGTCGCAAGGAGGATACAGGCTTTACCTACATTAAGATTTGATGAAGATTTATTATGAATCATATTGTTTCTATCATACCAGATGACATGAGGAAGCTCAACAATGGTAGAGAGGAAAAAATTCTCCATTTATTGTGATTCCTCTTACTGTACACATCATATTAATTGAGATCCAATTGTATCATAAAGAATCCATCTGCCGCCAAATAAGTCAAGAGTATAATTTCAAAGAGCAAAAGCTGTATCACAATACAGAAAGAGATGATTCGCATCTTCCCTGTGTTGGTTGCAGAAGCGACATTTTGAGCATAGCTGAATACAAATAGATTGTATAAAAACTTCAGTAGGAATTCTATAATGTTCAATTCTCCAAATATGTGTAAATCTTGAGGGTTTAATCTATAGTTTGTTAAAATGGACCAACCATTCAATGTTGGAGTCAGTGTTTATGAAATTATGCTCATAGTAACTTTTTGAGTCCAGGATTCCATTATTAGCAGGTTCCCAGATAAGGAAATCATCAGTAATGGAGAAAGTATAACTATCAATGACATGCATAATGTTATCAGGGATATCATTGTTGTGAGAGTGAATAACATATTTAATGGTACGATTGGTGTTTTAAATAGTTTCATTAGAAGATATCATAGAGATTAGGGGTGTTCCAGTCCAATTATCAAGCCATAAATTCATGGAAGAATTAGATTTGACCATCCATCAAGGGTTCTTCAAAATGTTGAAGTATGTGTATTTGATAGAGGGCCAGATCGAAGAGGTGATGTAATTTAATTTACCCTTTTTAAGTTTGTGAAGAAATCTATTTTTAAAGAAATCCAAAGCATCCGAGTTGGTATGAATTATCCTCCAAGTGAATTTATCTTGGAGCACATCATTAAAGAGTCTGAGATTTTTAATTCCAAGACCACCTTTTTCTAAGGGCTTACAGTAGGTGTCCCAAGGGATGGTAACAAGTTTTCTTTCAAGAATACTTCCAGTACATACAAAATTTTTAATATAGGAATTGAACTTTTTAAGAGTCTTAAAAGGCCATTTATAAATCATCAGTGAGTAAACCATTTTAGAGACAATGGTAGATTTAACAAGATAGATTCTGCCAGCCATGGAGACGGATTTTCCTTTCCAGGTGGAGAGTTGTTTAATAATTTGATCAACAATATCGGTAAAATAAAGGGATTTTGACATTCCCCTGAAGATAGGAACAGCAAGGTAGTTGAATGGGAGGGATCCCTCTTTAATTCCTAATTTATTGGTGATGGAGACCTTTCTGTGAGTGGAGAAATTTTTACCAAAAAAGATAGAGGATTTATTCTAGCAGATCGCTTGACCTGAGACCTCCTCATAGTGAGACAGAGCAGTTTTTAAAACCTGAATATTCCTTTTGTCACCATTAAGGAAAAGAATAATGTCATCGGCATAAAGAAGATGGGTGGGGATATTCGTGTCCCTAGAAGCCTGGATGGGCTTGAGTTTACTTTTCTCGACTAGTCGAGTAAGTAATCTACTGAGGTAGTCTTCCGCAATAACAAATAGAATGGATGAAAGAGGATATCTTTGTATGACGCCTTTATAGAATTTAAAATACCCCTTGGGGGATCCATTAATAAAGATGGAAATAAAAGTAGAGTTAAATAATGTTTTTATTCTCAAAATAAATGTATCATTGAAGACAAAGCTTTGCAGAACATTGAAAATGAAACTCTAGGCAATGGTGTCAAAGGATTTTCTAATGTCGAGTTTAATGGCAATATTTCCACCTCTTGCATTCCTATTAAGAATATTAGTGCATTCTAAAGCAAGGAAAATGCAGTATTGTATGTATCTTCCCTTTATAAAACCAAATTGGTTCCAAGAAACAAATTTGTTGCATATAGGGGCAAGCCGATTAGCGAGAATCTTGGTTATGATTTTATAGAGAGTATTAATAAGGGCAATGGGTCTAAACAGATGGATCTTTGAAGCATTCTCCACTTTAGGAGTTAAGGTAAGGAATTGATAATTCAGACCATGAGGATATGACCATTAAAAATATAACCATTGGAAAAGTAATCAGACCATTAGAATTATAACATGACTGTTGGATTAATAATTTGAACTTTAAGAATAGTAACATGACTATTAAAATAATATTCCAAACCTTGGAAGTTTAAAATAATATTTAGTTAACTTATAAAATAAAAACATGGCATATTTATATCATGATAGAAGTATATAAATGTTTTAAAAATTATAAAATAAATTTTAGATTTTTTTTAAAAAATATGACTTATTTGAATTTTTATAAAAAATATCACAATTTAGAAAAAAATTTATTTTCTTAAAATGGGTTAATAAATTAATATTATGGTTTACTCTAATGATAATATAATGTTATGATACCTTAATTAATTTTTCAGTGGGCGAGAAAAATAATCATAATATTAAAAAGTGTATTTTTCAAATAAATGAGTATTTTATTTAAAAATTATTATTTTTTCATATATAAAAAATCATTTTCATAAAATTTATTTAAATTCTTAAATAAAATTATTGAAAAAAATTTAGCATGATTTTTTTGTTATTTTTTAAAATAGTTTAATTTTTGGTGGAATGTGTAATATGGTAAAATAATGTATATATAATTATATGCAAAATGCAGGAATTTTAGAGTCATTGATGATACAAAAACCCACAAGTTCTAACTGAAAATAACTGATTAATATATATGGTCACAATAATGGATACTATTAGTATTCTTGAGACAAAATAATAAACTAATAAAGATACTTTTCAAAAACACCACTCTCCCCCCTTATAAATACCACCATCACCAACCCTTCTCTCTACAAAACATTTAATAATCATAAATATCCAAATTTCTACCCAATTAGCTTACCAAAACTATAATAAAGTCTTAATACTTTTGGTATCAACCAAAAACCATTCTATGGAGCCTTAAAGGGTATCCTAAATAATAACAATCCAAGGGAGAGGTAAACTCTAAACTAAATTACTTTTAATTTTATTCTTCTTTTACGACCCCCATTTGTTATCCATACAAATAAAAATAGTAACATAAATATATTAAATATTGGTATACTCTCTTATTATGGTGAAATAAACCTATTACAACCTCCCTTATTTATGTTCAAAAATGAAAATATTTTTCACAATATGGATGGTTCACCACCACTATGAAAAACATATTTTATTTTTCTACACCACCTTAAATGCTGTTTATTGAGAAAAAATATAATTTTTAATTATGGTTATAATAAGTATATTACAACATATTTCAATATATTTAATGTTTTAATAATTATTTAATTAAATTAAATGAATCTAGTTCCTGACAGTTGGTAAAACTGTGTAAATGAACCAATTTCATAACATTAAAATTATTGTTAAAAGAGTAATCCCTATGTAAAAAAACATTTGGGTATTTGAGAGAATTTAAATATCTGGAAGTACATGAATACAATTTAATTTCACTTATTAATTTTTAATCCCATTTCAAATGAACTTCAATAATTATCCACAAGTGATCCATCCTCGAAATCCTGAAACTAATGCCCCTCAAACAATAAAATTGAACCTTATATCTAATTAAAATGGAAATTAATGAACATAATATAATTATATTAAATTAAATATATATTTAAAATATTATTAATTAAGTAATTAATGAATATAATTTTAGTATTCATAATTTTATGTTCCTTTGTAGAATGATTCTAGCCCCTAAGGAAAGAAATCTCTCTGAACCACCCCATTTTCATTGGGTTATACATTCTCCATATTTACCTCAATTTATATATATATTATTATAATTTAATTATTCTATATTATGTATATATGATGCACACATATATTTTTATTGTAATTAAAATCCAAATAAAGGGGATATAAATGTTTTAAAAGATCATTTTTTAATTTATTTCAAAAATCAGATTAAATGGAACTACTCTATTTTATTTTCCTCATTTATTATACCACTAATGTGACTCCCCAAAAAACTAAAGTAAGAACCTTGTGTTATATAGAATGTATGGAATTCTATAGTAAGAATGTATTGAAATATAATATCCATATACTTTATAATATAGTTACTATTTAAAATATATTGTATATATTTCAACACACGCAACACTTAGTTAGCATGCATTATAAGAAAGAGAGACCTTCTTCGATGGCTTCTGCTATACTCAATACCAAGTCTTATCGAGAAATAATTTGTCATCAAAACGTTATAAGTTAATATAATAAGATATAAACTCACATTTATGTATAGTATTAACTAAATTATTGAAATATATTGTTTACACAACTATATAATTGGTTACAAATAAATTACAAATGAATATAAGAACCAACTGAATATTAAATGGATATTTTTATAGAAAACTATTTTTTTCTCACAATGCTATATTACCCTAATATATTAAATTAATTAATATTTGTGTGTTATATTAGTGTAATAAAATTGTTTCATATTTAATCAATTAATTTTTGATATTCATCCAATAGATTTGATAAGCCTAAGATTAGAGCAAACCAAATATTTCACAAAAAAATCTATATTTTTATGATGGTTTTTTTACCTCCTTTTAATGGAGAACATATTTGAAATATTAATTTTTAAAAAATTATAAATTTAATTTGATAAAGTAAAATGTATTTTTCAATTAATAAGGTAAAAATTAACATAGTATCAATTTTTGGAATATTTCTAAGAAATATTATTTTTTAATGAAGAGTGATAATACTCCGTTTTAGTTAAAAACATCATTATTGATTAAATAATTATTAATAATAAATTATATTAAAATTTTGTTTTAAAGTAAAATTTAATCAATTATACACCTATTAATTCAGTATAGTTCATTAGAAAAAATTTAAATTTTATATTGAATATAAAATAATAACAATCTTTTGAACATTTTTCTACTAAAACCAGTTAATCTGTCTTTCTGCGAGATTAGAATTAATCCAAATTTTACCACATCCATGATTTAAATTTTAAAAATAAAAAATAAACCATATTAATCAACATAGTATTTTTTTTATGATAAGATAAAATTATTTTTTGACAAAAATGATTAGTGAAAGTGATTAAAATTAATTACAGTGATTAAAGTGAGATTAAGCTTAAAATAAAATAAAACCCAATTTTTAAGGGCCCAAATGACCTATACACTTGTTGAAAACTCATTGAATGAAAATATTTAGGACATTAACATTTCGTTAAGGAGTTCTGGTGGTTTAGTATAACTTTTTTTGGGTAATAACATATGTACACCTAACTTCTTTTCAAGAATACCATGTTTGTAATTTTCCATCCCTATGAAAGGCCACCACATCTACCCATTCCTCAGACCTATCAAGACACTTAAGTTCGGACATGATCTAAAACAATGGACTTCTAAAATTTCTCCCCTTGACCGATAATTATCCCTTTGGGAAAAATACCTTCCATGGATTCCTTTTGGTTCAAACTATAAGTAGTTACCTGATTAAGAGGTAACATCTTCTCTCAAGATTTTTAGTTTCATTTCCATTATCCACCATGATAAAATCTATTTTGTCTATTATTGTAAAAAATTAACTTAAATATAATTGGATTATTTTATTCTAAGGGTTCATCCTACACTTACACACACCTTCTTCTAATGGAAGAAAACATACTATTTCGGTGTACGATGAATTACTTCCTCATAAAACAATGATTGTTCAATTATCTTTTATTACCTTTCATTGTAGCCATTATGATAGAAAATATATTTATTTATGTTATGAATGTTATTTATATGGTTTTATTATTATTTAATTTTTATATTTAATATACCTTTATGCTTTCCATGTTGTGTAAAAGTGAAAAGTTCACTTCAGGATGTGTGGACTACCTACCCCTCAAAGAGACGTGATTCGTTCACATGATTCATAGAATGTATAAATGAATGTTTATAATTAAACATATTTTACATGAAAAAAATAAATAATATATTAATTACATTGTTAGATTTTTTGAAATTTATATATATCATCTCTTTTATTACCCTTTCACTCACATTAAAAGAGATAACATCGTTTCTGGACATGTGGACTACCGCCACCTCAACACAATGAGATTACTTTTTTGTCACATAATTATATATATAAGTATATGGGAATAAATAATAAGGTATTTATTATATAATTTTCATCCAGGAAATATTTCAGTTAATTATCTTCTTTCTACAACAATCATTTAAAATTGGAATGTTACTCATGCATACGTCCGGCCTACCGTCTCCATGATTGTAACATTAATTACTTTTTCATAACCATATTTAATGATTGATTTTAAAAGTATAATTGATGTATAAATATGATAATTATTTAAGGGTTAATATTCTTTAGATGTTATAAAAAGACCCCTTTGGCCATATTTGACCAACAAATTTTTTTTGACACATAAGCCAAAAGTGTTCAAAACACCCGATGTAAACTTAATTGATTAAGCAGTTGTAAATAATGGTAATAATTGTAGAAAAGTAATTATAAACATGAAATAGGTTCTTAATAAAGTATAAAATAAACATAAATTTAGTATACATGATGTTAAAGGACATTCAGTTGAAAGAAAACACAATGTATGGAATTCTTGTATCACTTTCTTTCCATGAGGCATACTTTTTTGTTGTGAGAATAATTTATTATATATATATGTGGTAAATACTTATAAATTGACATATAATAATATTAAACCTATTATATTTATGGTATTTATATGTTTCATTGGATGATGATTACTTTTGGGTCTTTCGGTTCATATGTAATGGATCTCGTCTCAATTTCATTACAATGAGGCACATTATGTTGTTAAACACCTAGTTTATTTTATATGATGTATTACCTAAAAGTATATATAATTAATTAATTTTAATTATTATTATTTAATACTTTAATTTTTTATTATTATTTCATAAGATTTTGGATTTAAAAATGTTTCAATATGGTACGAGACACTTTGGAATGTTTGAAGGTTATTTTCCTCAAGACTAATCATAATGATCTTTCAATGGCATTTACATTAGAGAAAATTATATAACCATTGTTAAATAATAAATTTCATTATTATATTGTTAATTATGACCATTTTCAATTATTAGTACCATTTTTACACTCTTTGGTACACAAAGTGTTCTAAAAAATGTTTTTAGGAAAACTCGACTTTATTTCTCTCTTTAGTAAGTGAACCTATTTTATTCTAAAAAACATGTTTTATTAAAATGTTTTCAAAAATTATTTTAAAATGATTTGGTAAAGTCACTTAAATTTTTTTTCTTTTACCAATATCTTAGAAGGAATCTTCTTGTCATTTTCCAAATTAGGAATTTTCTAACCTTTTCCATATAAAAGGAATATTCTTTTTACCTCATATGACATGTAAAAATTTATACTCTTTAATTTATTTGTAGCCTCCTTATAAAATTATAAAAGTTTATTTTTAATAATTTTCTTAAAGGTGGTTTAAATGAAAAATTGTAAAACCCCAAGATAACATAGTACATTATTTCTTCAAAGTAATGCAATAACATACACTACACGCAACATAGAGTTCAAGCGCATCACGACTTACCAAACTAGCCGTTAAAAAGCAGTTATTTATAGTATTAACAAAATTTTGAACATTATATAATTCTATAATCCATATTATGAGTTTCTTAGACATAATTTATGAACAAATTCATTTTTTTCATATAGAAGAATTATTTTTCAAAAAATGCAATTTTACCTTCTTTTAATAGAGAACCCTTTTTAAGTCCAATATTTGAAACTTTTATATATTAATTTTGACAAAATAAACTTCTTCTTCAAAATCGGGACATAATAATTTAGTTTCAATAAATTTTTGGTGTTTTTCTGATAACTTTCATATTTGGGGGAATAGTGAAAAATACTATATTTTAACTCAAAATAACTATTTTGATCAAAATAATTTATATTTTTGAATTATAAGTTTTAATGTTTTCGAAGTAAAATTAGATTACATTTTTACCCTTTAATCTAATGTTGGTCATTGGATTTAATTTCACATTGAAATAATACATAAACAAGTGTCAATATTTTGATAGAAATTGTTTCTTAAAAACACGCAATTTGTTTTGACAATAAGAATTAATTTTAAATTAATAAATGTATATTATATGTTTTGAATTTGATAAAATTGAATTCATTTTTTGATTCGGAATATTGAAATTATCCTAGGGTGAATTTTTTGTATTTTTCTAAAAATGTTCCATTTTTGATGAATAGTGAAAAAACACTAAGTTATCATTTAAAATCAAATTTTTTTTAAATGTTTATTTATTTTAATTAAAATTATTTTAGGTCAAAATAGATACATAATATCTATATAATTTCAATTAAATTCATTGGATTCAGTTTAGAATAATTCTAGACATATAAAAGTTTTTATTGAACTTTTCACCGTCTATTACCCATCTCCAAGGAGAATTTCTAAATTCACATAAAACATAATTGTATTGCTTCTATGAGTTGAATTTTGAAAATCCGAGAGACAAAGTTAATATCAAGAGTAAAATTTTTGGATCAAAATAACGATGTAGATGCTCAATATACAAGTGGGGGTGAATTGTACACTTTAAAAAATTTCCATAAACAAGGAAAGATCTAAGTATAACAAAGTTAAACTAAGAAAATTCACAACACCTATAAAACCAATTAAAATATTGGGTCAAAGTATGAAATTACAAACTTCTAGCTCAATACACTTGCTTAAATCCGGAAAGTGATTCCAAAAAATTGGTTCCAGAAATATGGATCTGGAAATTGAAGCTTAACAAATGTTTAAAAAATGAGATTCTACCTTAAAGCGTATAGAATATAAATTAATCAGAGTACAAGTGTATGGAAATATAAGAATGTTATACTTTCCTTACAATACAAAAGTGCAGTGGAAAAACAAGTAGTAAAACTACAAGTAACAAACAATAATATTTTTAACCCAAAGAGAAGGATATCCAACAACCATGGATAAAGGTTCCTTGATTTATACTTTCAAGAAAGTTTGTTTTACCCACACCCGGGTAATCCCAAGATATGAAGATCAGTGTCTCTTTCTTGATATACCCAAAATCCCTCAAATTCAAGGTAGTTGGAACCTCTGTCTTCCTCAGCAAGGAATCCCTCAAAGTCAAGGTGTTGGAACCTCTGTCTTCCTATCCACAGAAGCCCTCGATTGTAATCATGAACAATCGGAGTCTCACGAAGCAAGTGTACACAAGGAAAAGTTTGAAAAAGTTTTTCAAACTTTCTTCATGAATCCTGAGAGTTGATAATAGCCTCTCTCTCTAGAAATCACTTCAACAGCATATAAGCACAGATGTCAAAGTTATATCTTCTTTTCAAATGAGCTCCTATTTATAGGCGAAGCTCCAACGGTCAGCTCCTTCCTCCAACGGTCATATTTCTACTTGAATTTCAGAGGGACCTATATATGTGTCACTTAACCAAAAGTTAGTTAGAAACAGAATATACGACATCCCTTTATAACAAAACATGTGTTACTAAATGCACGACATCATTTTATAATGAAATAAGTGTAAGCATAAGCAAAAATGAAATTTGGAATTTATGAAAATAAAAGTTTGGAGTCTAACCAAAATGGAATTCAGAGTCTATAATAAAAAGATATTCAGATTCTACCTTGTAGGAATTCGGAACCTGAATTCTGTATAAATCCAGAATCTGGTTTCATCATAATTGGGAACTAGAACATACGAAGTTCGGAGTCAGAGTTCATGGGAATTCGGAGTCCTAACTCATAAGATTTCAGAGTCTGAAATCAGAGAACCTGGAGTCAGAACATAGATAAGTTCCTAATCAGAATTCGAAGTTGAACTACATGAGAGTTTGTATCCATAATTTGGAATGGAACTTCATTAGAGTTTGTATCCAAAATACGGAGTGAATCTTTATTACAGTTGAAATCCAGAATTCGGAGTGGAACTTCACTACAGTTTATATCCAGAATTTGAAGTTGATCTTCATTAAAGTTCATATCTAGAATTCAGAGTGGAACTTCATTATAGTTCATGTCCAGAATTCGGATTGGAACTTCATTACAGTTCATATCCAGAATTCGGAGTGGGACTTCATTACAGTTCATATCCAGAATTCGGATCCTAAAACAGAATGCTTCATATCTAAGTATTATATGATTCCGAGTTTTTTGATATGAATCCAATTTTTATACTTAAGAAAAATATTCATATGTATAAGGAAATCTATGTTAGTGTTTATTTTCTTAAGGAAAGAAATTTTCCTTAGAAAAGTAAAATATAGTTTTGCTTAAGTATAAGGAGTTTGTGATTTTCAAAACAAGAAGGAATGGAAAAAGTCATAAGGAATAGATTATTGACATAACAATCTCCCCCTTTTTGGAAATCACAAATGACATTACGAAATAGAATATAAGTACTTTGAAAAATTTTATTTGACTTTGAAATTAAAACCTATCTCCCTTTGTTCATGAATGATAATGAATACAACTAACTCCCCCTTAGGCCTTGAAACTCTAAGGATTGTATTTTGAATTTCCAGAATAAAGTTTTCATTATCATGGGAATGAAAAACCTCGTAATAAGAAACTCCCCCTTACATTATGGATATCTTCACTTAGAAATTTTTCCTTCTCCATTTTAAATTTTTCCTTCTCCCCTTTTAAGTAGTACTTTTCCTTCTCCCCCTTTGTGATTTTCAAAAAGAATTTAAGGGAATAGAAAAGAAATATGGTACCTGAAACATTAGTATATCACTACAAAAGATACAACTAACCAAAAATTTCATTATAGTAAAAAACAATTTTAAAAGGAAAGAAAAATGCAACAAAAGATCGGATTGAGTTCATTTGTCTTCCTTCTCCTTTGGAATTATCATTTTCAAGAGAGTTTTCAGCTTCATCAAATATTTGTGATCCTCCTCAGCTTGCCTCTCCAATGCTTTTATCCTTTCATCTTGAGCTTTCAGAACCTCTTTTTGAGCCTTCATGTCCTCTTCTTGCATCTTCACTAACTCATCTTTCTTTACATGTTTTTCTTGAAGATCAATCCAGAGATCTCTATACCTTTTAAAATTTTGAGCAAGAGAGTTTACCTTATCATTCAAGTCCTTAACTTCTTGATTCTGAGAACGTTTCTCAATGATTATCTCATCCTGAAGATTCTTAATCTTGTTATCCTCAGTTTTAAAGGAATCTTTAACATCTTTCTGAAAATGATCCATATCATCCATGTCTTATTCAAATTTGTTAGACTAGAAAGTGATTTTGCTGCAAGATTTTATGTGAACATCATATTTTATAATGAAATTTATATGATCAGCGTCAATCTTCACACACTTATCCATCACCATAGATAAGGATTATTAACTTCTGATTTAAGCTATGTTGCAGCATCTGACATCTGGAGTCTATAGTGGGAAATATCGGAATGGTGTCAACCAATTTTTTCAAAGATTCAACAATAAAGTCATGACCCTATTCTGATGACTCCGAATCGGATAACTTTCTTAGGGATTGTTTTTCTTATGTTTCAACCAGCTTCCTTCTAGAGGAACCACCAACCTCTTTTTTTCTAATGATATCTTTTATTGGTGTATCCATGAGCACTTTCTTAACTTTATCATTTTTTGGAATGGGTTGATCATCTAGAGATTCTTCCTCACTCTCTGATAGTTGAAAAATCTTGTCTTCATCTATTTTCTCCTTTTCTACTCCTTCCTCAAGAAAATTATTCCCATTGGATTCTTCTTCAGATAAAACATTTTCCTTCTCTTCGTCTTCCTTATCGTCATCCTTCCTACCTTCTTTCTCAACTCCCTTTCCTGGAGTGACAAATTTTGCAAATTCATCCTTTTCTTGATAATCCTCAACTTGTTTAATTAGGTCATCTAGATCAGCACTTCCTTCTTCTTCTTATTCTTCTTCTTATTCTTCTACTGCAATTTCTTCTTCACTGGATTCTTTCTCTATTTATTCTTCAACAAACTCTTTCTCTTTAGACTTTTCCGAAGTGAAGTACCTCTTCTCCCAGGAGTCTCTGGTAATGGTTGGACATCAAAGGTTTCTGGAATGGGAATCTTCTTAGAGGCAACTTCAGTATCTCTCAACAAAGATTGTACAAGCTCAGATTCATACATATTTTTCTTCATCTTCTTCTCTTTTTCTTGCCTCTCTAACTCATCATAATCTTTCTCTTTTAAGGCCTTAGCCTCAGTAGGGTCCAATCTGAACTGTGAATCCCCTTATTTCCTTTTCGTTTTGTCTTCTCTCCACTTAGCAGCTACCTCATCTGGATATGCTTTTTGTTTCTCCGGCTTGGGTGGTGCGGATTTGGTTTCCTTAGATTTGGGGGTCTTGTCTTCAGCAACCACTTCCTTAATGTTTCTATTATTAGTGACTTTCTTCACTGGCTAATTTTTTTCCATGTTTTCCAGAATGATTTCATCCTCTTCTTCTGGAAAACTATAAAACTCTCCTATTTCTTTAGAAAAATCAATATTCATTCTTTTTAGCATGTCATCACTGACAAGCATAAGATTTCAATTCTGAACTTTAGACTTACATGAAATCTTGAAAGAATCTAAGCACCGAACTCATCATTGATTGTAAGGCAGGGTACATGATGACATGAGCTCTTAAGTTTCCTTCCTTGATATTCTTGGTCATTACAAGGACGTGCCTCATCAGATTGATTTTTCTTAGATTCACCAATATGTCTAAGAAATATATGTCACTTTTCATCATGGTATCTTTATCACCCTTTCTCGAAACCAAGAAACCTTGTACCCAAAGATGAAGAATCTGATTATTATGAGATAGGTGAGCAATCTTTTCTATCTTGACATCAGCAAGTCCAATACATTGTAATGTCTTAACCTTAAAAAAAATACCTTGAGCATCCGACAGTTTGTGTGAACAAAATTTAGCTTCTCCTTCGTATTCTAGCCCCACCAAGATTACCACCTTGGTGCAAGTAAGTTTTTAAGTCTTACCATATGACATTGAAGAAAAATTTTCTCTTCCCTCTTCCTCATAAAAGCTCTATGATTCATAGAATTCTACAAGAAACTCTGGATTGACAACATCTTGATTACTTGTCTTGGATACAAATGCACCTTCCCAACCATTCAGCTTGATGTTCTAGGAGATGATAGAATCATACATGTAAAATTTCAGATGGACCATTATTTATCTATACACATGCAATTTTGAAATTGTCTTTGTGGTGGACATATATTGGGAAGTAGCTTCAACAAGAATTTGGAATGGAGGAGCTCTGAAGGATTCAGAACGTCCTTGACAAAGATCAGAACAGCCTTAAGAAGAGAGGCAGGGCTTTGAGACCCGAAAGCTTTAAAAAAATGATGTGGGATGACTCTCGGGGGTCCCTTTTATATACGCGTTGAAGCGGTGGTTCAACTTCCATGATTGATCGAACTATTGAGATTCATTGATATTTGATCTGACGGTTGAGAAACAAGCCTCAAGGAAAAACTTGACTCCAATCTTTTGAGGTTTTTAAGAAAAAAATTGCATCTAAGAAAACTAGAATCCGAGAAATTTTAAAACACATAAGAAAACAGCAGCAAGTAAAATATGATTACAAGAACTTGAGTAAGGAAATCATACCTTTCGGATTAGCTAGGAATATTGTTCTTAATAGGTTACATTCTTCTTGATGAAAATTTGACTACGAAAATATTTCAAAGAAAAACATAATGTTGAATAGACTTTGAGTACCAAAACTCTAGTATGAAAAGTATGAGTACGAAAATACCAGTACGAAAAGTTTCATTACGAAAGTTCCAATTCCGAAAATTTTCATTACAAAAATTTTAGTTTCGAAAACTTCATTATGAAAATTTCAGTTCCGAAAACATCATTATGCAAATTTATAGTTCTGAAAACTTCATTACAAAAATTTTAGTTACAAAATTTGAAAAACTGACTATGAAAATTTTGATTATGCTAACAAGAAAATGTACTCCCTCTATGAAAAGGAGTTTATTACTATAAGGAGAATTGTTGAACAGGAAGTTAATAAAGAAATATTACTTTACAGTTATCATTCCTAACATCTGTTTAATGTATTAAAATCTATCAGAGGGTAAAGATTTTGTGAAAATGTCAGCAAGTTGATCTTGCGTTCTGATAAATTGAAGAATAATATCTCCTTTAAGTGTGTGATCCCTAAAAAAGTGATACCTAATATCTATGTGCTTTGAATGAGAGTGATGTGCAAGGTTTTTACTAAGGGAAATGGCACTTGTGTTATCACACAAAATTTGAGTCTTAGTAAAACTCAAGCCATAATCTATGAGTCTGTGTTGCATCCACAACACTTGGGCACACCAACTTCTAGCTGCTACATATTCAACTTTAGTAGTGGAGAGTGATATTGAGTGTTTCTTCTTGCAGGACCAAGAAACTAATGAATCTCCTAAGAAATGACAAGTTCTAGATGTACTTTTTCTATCCATTCTACATCCACCAAAGTCAGCATCTGAAAATCTTTTTAAAACAAAATCATTCCCAGAAGTATAAAATAATCCTAGATCCATGGTTCCCTTTAAGTAGCGAAAAATTATTTTCAATGCCTTTAAATGAGATTCCTTAGGATTTTATTGATATCTGGCACATAAGAATACTAAAAACATTAATTCTGGACGACTAGCTGTCAAGTTCAGTAGGCTTCATGTCATACCTCTAAAAGATGTTTGATCTACTGGTTTCCCAGCATCATCATGATAATGTGTGTTTGAGGTACCAATAGGAGTACTTTTACTCTTAATGTTGTCATACCCATAATTTTTAAGAAGATATTTAATATACTTATGTTGGGATATATAGATTCCTTATGGGTTTTAAGAAATTTGAAAACCATGTAAAAATGTTAACTCACCCATCATACTCATTTCAAACTCATATAAAACACTAAACTAAAATTATTATCAGGAATGTAATAATATTTTTCTAGTTTAAAATAACTAGAATATGTAATATTATGTCTAAGTACTTGAAGTTGGTATCAAATAATGATTTAGATAACTATAGAAGTTTCGATGTTATTTAAACATAATTACAATTCATATATAACAAAAATGGATTGCTTGGTAGGAAGAGTTAAATTTATATTAGAAAAATTCATTGAGTTTTAGACAACATGGATAATGATATCTTATTGTTTATCTTACTATAAAAATGGTATATTATGATTTTATTAATATTATCAAACTAACACTTTTGGTTTTAGTTAATTGATGGATCCATTAGGCACTAAAGTAATAATGGATTTAAAGGAAAATGAAGTGGTTAAATGAATGATCAACCAAATGAAAAGAGAGATATAATGAGAACTCTTGTGGTTATTATAAACTTTCTATTATGAATATTTATTAAAAAGTTTAAATTTGGTGAGTTTCATAATGTATAAAATATGAGAGTTATGAATCCGTATAAAATTTCAGGTGATAATTCTAATAATGTTAAATATATTAAATGACCTATGTGTCATGAATTTCAAAAGAAAAAAATTATAAAATTTCTTAAATAGATGGGAATATGTTTTATTTTTCATAAATGAGGCCATAATGAAATAAAATGTTAATGAAAAAGGAAGAATTCAATTATCTCTACAATGGGGAAGGAAGTTATTCCAGAGATTCATATTTATTATTTTAAATATAGAGAGTATTGAAATTATAATAATTGATATCCTTGGAATACGGATCACCAATGGGATTAGTAGGATGGTATATATAATAATTTAGTATTACCTAATTCTATTAAAATTAAAGATTATGAAACTATAAAAGATATATAAAAGGTACGAATTATTTCTTTGCTCATGTTTTGACATTATTGAATTGTTGTAAATGATTCATATTTTTGTTTATGGGAAATAATTATCGTGCAATAAGATGGAAACCCATTGTTATTGGATTAATAATAAGTCTTAATAATTAAGATGTCTATAAATAAGAGATTCAAGTGTTATAGTAGATTTAAGAAAGATTAAATGTTTAAATTTATTAATACAATTTTGAAGATGGGTGAACTTTGGGAGAATTTTATTGAGATTAAGTTATATTTTACACTTAGTTTTATCATATGAAAATTTTATTTGATGAATAATTATATTTTCATTTTGTAGAAATTATTTTAAAATAATGGACAACATTTAGTTTTTATATTTATTAAACACATGGATATAATTTATATCTTCGATAATATGAATAAAGTATAAAGGAATAATATGAAAATATATGGTTAATAGTTTAATAAGGAAGATAAATAAAGGATATGTTTATGTATTGAGTTTTCAAATTTAGGATATAGTGGTATTTTATAAACATTATGGGATGCATGGAATGGAAAAGGATTTTTTGATGTAGTTTTTTGTTTTCCTAAATATGGAAACATCTGTTAGATGAAATAAATAACTTTGAAATGTGGTAAAAAGGTGATAATTTTTAAGGAACATGTAACCCTAAATTTTATTATATAAAAAAATTTATATGGGAAAAAATTCCTTTATAATTGGTAGAAATAATTTTAAAGGAATTGGATTTTTTTGGTTTATATGATCTCATAATCTGAAGAAATTATGGGTTCATACTATTTGGTATAAAAAATAAAATTAATGAGATAAACACAGGGTTAAAATATATTAAGGTAATTTTTGAGGATGTTTTTTATATTTCTATAATTTTATAATGATTATATTAATATAGTTTAAGAAAAAGGATAACCCACAAGATGGTTGATAACCCATCATGTACAAAACGACCATGAGGATCGATCCAACAACCGAAGGCTGAGAAGGGTACATCACCTACGACTGAACTACATGATTTCCTAGTTAGTTTATATTTTTTATTATTAAAATATCAAATTGATAAAGTTTGAGTTCATTTTTGAAACATAGTTTTATTATATTGATAACCATGGGAATAAAAAAATTTGGAAATAAAGTGATTAATTTTATTTTAGTAGATCTTCACTATTTTAGGAATATTATATGATTAAGGAAAATAGAATATTAGGGAATTTTATTCAAGTAATAAAGGATGATTTATCCTTTAGAAAAATATATTTTTTAGTGATTTAGGTTATTTATGTAAATGACTAGTGTATCTCAAATATTATGTGAATAAAAAATTTACATTTTTGTATGAGACTTTAAGTGGAGTTGACATTATTTGAAGACGAATATTAAATTTATCTAAGAAGACTATGTGATCAAATCCTTTCAATTTTTGGGTTTCAAATATTAGTCTAGAATATTTTTCCGAATGTTAAGGATAGTTATTTATTGTGTGATCTATGATAAACATCAGGTATTAATTTTGAATTTTAGAGATTAAAGTATTTTTTCTTGATATAAAGGTTAATTGTTGGAATATTATATATTGTACCAATTTTTTTGGTTTTTGTTAATTCATAGAGAAATGATGAATATATTGTTATACTTATATAGAATTTATGATCCTTAAAGGTTTATTTTGATGTGGAAGGTATGAAAATTCATCTTGAATACTATTCGACTAGAGAAAATATGAGATTTTGGTGTAAATTGATTAGGAATGAAATTAAAATTGTCACATAAGTATGTTTAATAATTTTCATAGTCCTTGTAGTAAAATAATTTCATAACAATAAGAGAATAATATTGAAATAAAAACACTATTTGTTTACATTTCGTACCATGAAATTAATGGGCTTTTAACCCATAAAAAACTTATGGTTTTGTGATGGTTAATTTTTTAATGACCATGTCATATATCACTCTCTATAAGAACATGATAGTTTATTTTCTCTTCCATATCCTTGTTTTCCTACATGTAAACATAGTATGAGTTATCTGAGGAGACCTTTGTACTTTTATTTCCCTTTATTCAAAGGGATGCTTAATTGAACCTCATTACGATGTGTGATTTAAACAAAGGTATTTCTAAAAGTAAAACCCCTTGTTTTTTGAATGAAAGTTTAAATTAAAAGGATTGAATTTATTAAATGGGGTATAATGTAATATCCTGCTATTTTAATAAGGAAGAACTATGTTAAATATCATACAATATACACCGCATGGATCTTAAACAAATGATCAAATATTATTATTTAAATGTGAATGTTATCACCTAGATATTAGAATGGATGGAATGAATGTGAATAACAAAATCATGATTTTTTAAACATGTTTACCAAATGAATTCATTGATTACTAATTAATTATAATTGTAAATAAAAATTGAATGAATATAAAGGATTGATTTTTATTAAAAAACACTTCTATAAAAATATGGATCTTTACCATAATAAATTTAATTAATCACTATTAGGGAAAGATATTAACAAAATTTAAATGTTATATATGCAATAAAATGTTTTAAAATTAGTATAATAAGTTTTACTGGCATAATAGAAGAATGAATTCAATTTTAAGTATAAAAATACATATTTTTCTAAATGGAAAATTTTAAACCTTCTAATCGAGAACCTATTTTAAATCAAAAATTTTAAACATATATAATAATTATATGAAAAAAAAAATTATTTTTGAAATTGTAATATCAAAATTATCCTATGATTAATTTTTGCCATTTTTTTAATAAGTTTCATTTTTGATTAATAGTGGAAAATAATTCATTTTAATTGAAAACTCTTTTTCATCAAAATAATATATATAGTAAAATTATATTTAAAATTGGTTTAAAAGTATAATTAGTTCAATTATAAATCAATAAAACCAATTTAGATAATTGTAATTAATTTCAAACCAAAATTGAATACAAAAATCATTTTAATCTTTTAAACTTTTAACGTTAAAAAATCTTCTTTTAATTGTGTCAACAAGATTATTTTAAATATAATTTTTCCAATTATTTGAATTGATTTTTTTTAAAAACATTACACATTTTATACCAAATGGTGAAAATTATTTAGTGAGTCAATTTTAATTTTTAGGAATAAATAATTAACCATGGAAAAAAATAATTTTCCAAAGTATAGGTAAAAAAATGAAACGCGTTAAAGTTAAAAGAGAAAAGGCTTATAATACCTAAAAAATAAAAACTTTTTTGTTTGGGTGAGGTATTTGTAGAAACTAAAAAGCCTATATAATTTTAATTATCATCAAAAGACAAGGAAATTGATACCACCTCAATGTGGTTGGCTTTAAATATTAAATTATAATTATTTAAATCAGTTAAACCCAGCTCTCCTAAAGTATAAATGCCACTTATGACCATCCCATTTTGACTAAAAATCATTGAAGCTCTTAAAAATATTTGTTAAATACTCTAATAATAACTCTACCAATATACTTGTTCTGATGATATTCCTAATTTACCATATCCAAATTCCTCAAGGGTCTCTCAAGGAGGTGATATTCAAGATGTAATTTTCTCAAACTACCTCTCATTATTTATTTTCTTATTCTTTTCTCTCCACACATACTTCATCCATCAAAAAATTATGACTCAATTATAATCTAGGTACTATAGTTTTATGTTTTTATTGTAATATCTCATATCTATTTCACTTCTCATCTCCCCTTATTCAATGAAATGAAAATATTGTCCAAATTATGTCAGTTTACCATCTCTCAGAATAATGTTTTTTGTTTTTCATTACCACCTTAATGGATCATCAAAATAGTGTTTTTCTTGTTAAATTAGATTTAAATAGTTATATTATAACCTATTTAATGTTCTATAAATAATATACAAAATTATTATTAAATAACATGAAACTAATTTATGAGGTTTGGAAAGACCACCAAAATATGCAAAACATTTATTATTAACGTTTTATCTAATGAATCATCCTCATTTAAACAAATTAAAATGAGATATAAAAAATTATTACTTATGTAAGTCCATTAATACTATTTAATTATAATTTTTTAGTTTCAATACCATTTTACATGAAAATCCATAATTATACACAAATAAACCGATCATGAAACCCAGAAATAAACGCACCATAAACCATGAAAAAATGATATGTTATTACTGAATGGGTTATAATATATTACAAAATCATCACATAATGTATTAGAAATGTGAATATATTTTACTAATATGTTAATATAATTCATTTAAACCATTATAAAATAGTTTTGATAACTTTTGAAAACACTCAAATATTGGTAAATGAATTTTTAACCATGTTTCCATTTTTTGGGTTAAACTTATTATTATTCATTATTTCATGATAATATTATGTCTTAATTGAATTTTTAATATATTTTGTGTTTTTACACTTTTTAATATTGATTTTAAGTTAATATAAAAATTCAATTCATTTTATTAATGCTCACATTATTTATATCATATTTATAAGGGACAATATTTTAAAAATCATGTTTTAATGTTCCTTTTTCAAAAATTATGTTTTTATTACATATATGGAATGAATGTAATTTCACCATTTCATGAAAGATTTTTCTTTTTAATATTACTTTAAAAGTTTAAAATTTTATTTTCAAAAAAAATCTTTCATTTATGAGTAAGCAGAATTATAAAAAAATGAAAAGTGATTTCAAAATGAAAATATTATTTCCCTAAAAAATGTTTATTTAATTCATAATTTTTCTGTTAGGATTATGTTTCTATTTTTGGGAATTTTTTATAATAATGAGTGCTTCCATATTAAACCTTGGTTGGGTGAACCTGTTATAGATCTTCAATTAATTGGGTTATGGGATTGAGTTAACAACTTAGGTTTTTTCTACCAGAATATATGAATAATGTTGTAGTGATTATTGCCAATGTAACTATTATTCTTACTCACTATGTAACCAGAAGATCTATATATTTATAAGGGTGATATAGATTTTTTACAATGTTACATTCCTATATTTTAGACTATTGAAAATTATTTTTACATGAAAATCAATTTATTTTCAAAAGGTAAGTTGTTTTTTTTAAAAGATGATTCGTTTTTTCGAATAAAAATCTATATTTTTATGATAATGATTTTGTAGAATTTCATTGGACTAATGATTTACATTTTCTATTTACATCACTTATATTTCAAATTCATCCCATGTTTTTAATTTTTTCCCTGGTGTTAAGGGAGAATAGATACATGGATGAGATCGAGAGGAAAATTGTGAAGATTAAGAATGAAAATAATCCAAGTCTTATTTTAAAAAGTATTCTTTTTTTGGAAAACAAATTTATATTTTAAAAGAGGATAATTTTTAATAATTTATTTTTTATGTGGAATTTATGAACTAATTCTATAAAACACTAAACTAAACGGATTATTAGGAATGTAATAACATGTTTTGTAGTTTCAAATCACTAGAATATGTAATATTTAAGGCCGAGTCATAACATAAGGGCCAAGAATATAGTTTTAAAATTGAAAGTTCCTTATAAATGGAAAATATATGATATTATTGGCCATTAAATAACAGAAATTTAATAAATATTTGGGTTTAGATGTTTTTATGAATATATAAATCATTACACGCATTAAATACCCTTTAAAGTCATTTTATGTTTTAATATTATAGTTTGACCTTAAAAATATATAGATAACTTTTGAATTAAATTTTTAATAAATAAATAATAATTTATTGATCATTTTTATCCCTAAAAAACAAAATACCATAACTCATCCCAAAACATTCTCTCTTTATATTTTGGAACCATTTATTTTGAGTTTTCACTTACTTGAACGTACGTTGCATCAACATTATGTAAGTGTTTTGTTTAATTATAATCTCATATAATATTAATAATACACTGATATAATAAATATAATTTATTATAAAAAAATATTATCTTAAAAAAACCTTTATAATTCTATTTATTACTATTTATATCCTGATATCATTTTTATTATAATAATTTTTACTTTTATTACCATGTGAATGAACTGGGTAAGAATTTGGATTATAAACTTTTAATATAATGTTAAAAGTCGTGAATATATGTATAAATCATTTATTTATCCATAATTTTAATTTTATTCTCAAAAATATAATTATCCTTTACTAAAATTATCTTAAATGTATAAATTTGAGTTTTTCAATACTGTTTGAGAATAGCATTGACCCCAATTTTTTTCATATTTATCTGAACATAAATCTTAATTTATATTAATTGAATAATATTTAGATGATATTTAGAGTATCTTATTATGTAATAGATTTCCTAATAGTTTAATTAATTTTACATATGTTTCCATGATTTTGAGTAACATTTTCTATCGATGTATGTTTCATAAATATTTACATCATATTTATAGCATGATGGTTTTAAAAAATATGCAGTATTCATAAAAGTTGTATTTTTAAACTATTCCCCAAATAATAAACTCATTTTAAAAAATAAAACAAATTCACTGTTTCGATGGGTTGATTCAAAAAAGAACTCCAATTTATCAAATTCAAAATTTAAATTTATAAAATTGAACTTTTAAATAAAACCATATAGTACATGAGGAATAAATTTATTTACAATAAAATCCCTTCTTTCATTAATGTAAATAAAATATTAGTTTTTTACCATAATAAATGTAATTTTATAATTAAAAATCCCTATAATTAACATGAATTTACAATTGTATCATATAATTATATAATTATTTAAATATATTAAAATAATAAATTATTTTATGAAAATATATTTAACCTTTAATTATAAATTTACTTATAACATAAAACTAACATATTAATTCTATATACATAACAGAAATGAAAGTGATCATATATTAATTTGAAAATTAATATTTCTTAAATTAATATACATCCATATCATTAATATTAATACAATATAATCAAAATTAAATCAAATTACATAATCATATATTTTATTTTGATTTTTATGATCTCAAAATGACCACCCCCAACAACTATATTTTTTAAAGAATACCCAAAATGGTTATATTTCCCCAATAAATAACTATATATTATGACCCCATAGACCTAGAATCTTTGATCCGGTGCTAATAAACATATTAGTTACATATCAGGTTTCAAATCCACAGATGATACCAAAACAAAACCTTCAATTATTACAATATCACTAAAAAAATATTGGCTCAAATAAATACCCAAGAACATTTATGTTAAGTGTTTTAACAATTCAAGAAATAAATTTTACTAAAAAACATATCTTTACCATAAAATTGATAAGGTTACCACTATACTAAGTGTGCCTTATTATTATGTGGATCTTAAAAATCTGTCAAACCATTATCTACACAAGCGTTTCTCTTAGACATAGCATGTATAATACTTTTCTTTAAAACCTGAAAAATTGAAAATTTTGAACAGTAAGCTCTAATAATCAGATATGGGAAGCACATATTGAAATATATATGGTAATAAAGAAGGCATAAATAATTTTATAGTAATAAATAAATTTAATAATTCTATATAACTAATTGTATGTGTTTAAAAAAACCATGGATGACATAATAATATAAATTATTATATTTATAATAAGAAACTAATACAATGGTGATATAATGGATATTTTAGGTCATCATTATCTATAATACAAGACCTAAATATATTACTATAATGTACTCAGGCTAAGTCATCAGGATCTTACCAGAAAGTCCTTATTCCAATTCATCTTAATTAAATGGGCAGGGAAAACACCAAAATTCCCAATCTAGTTTGTCTCATGAGACTTTTCAAGGAATCAAGAGGTTATATTACATTGAACCCACCCATAATGTAATTAATTCCAATGAATTAACTAAATAAAGAAAATTAATATCAATATAATAAACAATAAACTCTCTATAGTATAAAATAAAAATCCATATTGGGATAATAAAATTACTAGACGACAATGATTTTCGTATCTAATAAACAAAATAACATGATCATAATCCATCCAATGTACAAATGCTGATGTTATTATTTATCCATATCCCAAGTAAAACATAGGAAATTTTAAGGATTTTTACATAGGTATGAAAACCTTCATAAGAAATACACTTTGAAGGGAATCACATAAGTAGTGATCAATAATTAGATTCCATTATATAGTGAGATTAATCCTCCAAAATAAAAACACTAAAATATAATTGAGATTGAAATTTATGAAATAATAATCCATTTGAAATTATATTTTTAGAGATGAAGTTAGAAAATGGAAGAAAAATCCTTGAATGATATTTCCAAATATATCATTACATTTTATTAATTAGAATGAAGGTATGAGTCAGTTTCAAAAATAATTTTCATTTAGGTACATAATTTTTTTCCAAAAAATATTTATAAAAAATTCACAATGATGTAAAATAAAAAAGAAAAAAATTTTAGGAAAAAAAATTTGTAGTTGATGAAAAAACTTATGAACATAGAAGAAAAAAATAATATAATATTTTAAAATTCCATTATCTGAACCCATATAGTAATAATAATAAAATTAAATTTTTAAATTAGGTAAAGATAAATATGAAGATCACATTAGATAATGATTTTTTTTTTAAAATCATAAGGGAAACCATTTTTTGAAAGAATGAACATGGAAATGGAAATAAAAATCTTATTAAAGAGGATACAGATTATTCCCAACAACACTAATATTTTGTAAAGAAATAAATCCATTAAAGAAGAATTATTGATTTAGAGATCCTTTAAAAAATAGTTCATGAGAATGAAATATAAATCAAAATAATGTAATTTTTTAAATAATTTAATTCAATTATTAGGTATAATGTTACAACATATAGGAATAAAGTTCAAGAAGAATGATTAAAAATTAAAAAAAGTAAATTAATTTAGAAAAACCATTATGGATTTTGTAACACTAGAATAATAAGCCTCTAAAACGGAAAACTTCAAATATATCTTTAAATACTATTAATTTCATGAAATTATTGATTAATTTTATCCATAATGAATTTTATACAAAAAAACAAGTGGTTAATATGTATAGTGTCTCAAATAAAGAAAATTGAGATAAGAAACCCTTACATTAACTCCAAAGTTCCATGACATAGATTTAGCCTATAGTATAATTAACATAAGAATTTGAATAATTAATTTTAATTTCTTATTTATATCTATTTCCTTTCACACATGTTAATTATAATCATTCATTATCCATTCATTATCTGGTTATTGTGTATTTTTATTACTAAGTGTTATTATCCTTGATTGCTTCATAATGTCATTGTCAATCCTCATTCTTTGATATAATTTCGTTATCAATAAATTATTTAATTTAATTTAATATATGTTCCACGATGAATTATAATTTTATAATTTCATTCCATGAGCGTTTTAGTTATGATTTTTGAAAATGAAATTAATTATGTGATTGTATGGTTTAATTTACCAATATCTATGGTTTACTTTATAATGATCATTAATTTTTTTTCACCCATACAGTTTATTTTAAAAGTTATAATATAATTATTATAATTGAATTAAAAAAAATTATTTATATAACCAGACATGAAGGTGGAGATGAAAAACAAAACATGTCATCTATGGAGGTGGTAGTCTGTACGTAATGAGGGCTCCATTTTCACATTTGATTAGATGTTATTTTAAATAAAATGCCCCATTTATTTTTTCAAAGATACAATAATATCTTTAATATCATATTTATTTATTCAATAAATTTTTATAATCATCCATGAATGTCAATGATGAAAGAAGACATCATTCATATAGGTGATAGTCCACAGTTAAACATGCAATTTTATAATGGATAAAAATAAATGAAGGTAGATAATGATTTTTTATTTTAAGAATAATAAATATATCATAAATATAATATTTATTCATTAAATAAGCTTTTATAACTCTTATTTTATAGTTTTTATTAAAAAATAAATACTTCACCCATGAAGATGGTAGTCCCCATGTACTCAGAAGAGGCATTTTCATTTTTCAAATGGTTGTGATGAAGATGAAAAAAGTAATACGTAGTACTCTTTGTTTTCAGTGGGGATTCAGTTAAAGTGGATCTCATAGAGACATCTATTTTATTTAAATTATCCTTCATTATATTACATTCAATCGACACTTATGGGAGTCTGAATTGTTCTTGGTCAACAGAAAGCTATAGACAAGATACCACCTTTTGAATATTGGACAAATAATCCTCATAAGTAAGGTGTCTTTTACTTGATTCCATTTATTATAATTTTCTTATTTAATTTCATAATTGTTTTACTTATATTTATACCCACCAATTAAATGGTTATGTTACAATATAAAATATTTTAAATATAACATGGTTCACTTTCGTACAAGGTCTTGTGTAAAAAAATCCAGAATAATCTTAATGTATTATAATTTTTGTGGTGTTACATTATATCACCTTAAATAAATTGAGTCCTAAAAATTATAATTGTAAATCACTAATTAAAATAGATAAGGCTTTACATTAATATTCCATGAGTTTTGATATAATATATAATGAAAATTAAACCTTATTAAAATTGGTAATAAGGGTAATCCTATATTATGACTGAGTTTTTAGACCCATATAAATAAGGTAATATCCATAGATAGCTCATATCTGACCTTGCATGAATAGATGATCATATATTGATTTAGGTTATAAAATTTTACATTGTTTTTTTGGAAATTAATTGTGATACATTGTGAATATATCCAATAAAATTCAAAAATTTCACAAAATTCAATTAAATAAAGAATAATAAGTTTTACCTGAAGCATATTTACAAAAAATTCGATATTGTAGATAGTAATCATATAACTAGATGTTTTTATGAAATAATTTAACATGAAATCTCTAGGGTGGTGATTTAGATGCTCTTAGAAAGAATCTAAGATAGAATAGTGTGGGTAGAATCAAAAGCTAATAAGTCATCCAAAAATATCTCGTAGAGGGTATGTGTTCCTTAATTATCATGTTCCACTTAAGTAATAGTTATTTCATAGAACTTATATTTTCTCCTAGTTTTAGGGATTTTCCAATAATGTAGAAAATCCTTGAATTTAAAAAATTTAATTCTCAGTAGTATCTTAGGAAGAATATGATTTTTCTCCATCATGTTTGTAGAACACATCATCTTTCATCTATGAATAGCTAACCAATGACTAATTTTACCACATATTAAATTACTTCTAGTTTCTTTGAGATACTGCATTGGATTATTCATCCCACATTCCTAACATGTAGGAAATTAAAACTTGATTAATTCATTTTATTTATCTGATATCCTCCCATATAACATCATTTTCTCTTATGTTGGGTGTTTGTAAATTAAACTTGTTTCAAATGGTTAATTATATAATTAGATATTTGTTTAGTCAGAACCACATTTTTTTCTCACTTATACTCTTATCATATCTAGTCATTAATTTGGACAGCCCCTATATAATCTAGAGAACACATTGTTAACTCATTTCCTATAAGATTGGGTCATTTATTCAAATAAACAAATTTTGAGGGATGAGAAAAATTAAATTTATAAATTTATAAAATGGACAACTATAAAAATATAATAATTAACTTCTAAATGACATGAATTACCTAAATTATGAATCATTAAGTTTCAATATAGGTTATCCAGGGTTATTTTATAATAGGTTATCTAACCTAAATTTTTGTACGTTAAATCACCAAATTCCATTTAAACTCCACATAACAGTTTATAATGAGTATGAGAATCACCAAAGCATATCCCATGGGAGTTCTAAACCTGGTGCACTACTAGGAAAACTTTCTATGCACCGAGTGAAGAATTAGTTAATACTCAAATGTCATTTTTCAAGGATATTACTCAAAGTTTCATATATTTTAGAGCCTCTATCCACTTGTTTCTATCCACATATGGATTTCATTACTAGGAAAAAACAAATTCTAGAAATTAACAAAATTTTAGTTTGTTTTCCTATATTTAGATTTATCCATAGGGTTTCTAATAATGTATTCTAGACCTTATTTCTAATAAAAATTTAATATAGATCTTTCTTAACATATCTTAATATCAAGATTCACAAAAACCTATGATCACATAATTTAACTTAACTCTTATCTACATAACATATAAAATTACATGCCAATAAATATATACCTTAATCATGAAGACTCCTAACATACATTTATATTTTTATAAAATTAATTTAATTTACATGGATTCAAATCATATACCAACCCTAATAGATATAAATTGATCAGGTACCCTTTCATACCTAAAAAGTTACATAAGACCTACTTTGATACCAACTATTATGCCACATAACCACACTATAAGATTTTTTTTCTAAGAATCATATTCATTACATATCATAATTTAAATCAACTGAAGAAACCAAAACTTAACCTACTATTATTTAAATATCTCTTACATATATTTAGTCACTTACATGCCATAGTACTTCACGGTTTAGATTATTATAGATTTAGTGAAAAAAAATTACTGTCAAAACTCATATCTTTTTCAACTAATGGTATTTTTCCCTCTATACTAATATTTCAATAATTAAATTGTAACCTCAACATCTCTAATTAAATTCTACTCACATCCCACTTTAATAAAAAAACCTTACAGAATAATTTTCTTCATAACTTGCAGAAAAGGAAACATATAAGTGTAAAATCGAATTCTTATTTATGGGTAGTGTATAAAAAATACATCTTGTAATAGACAAGGCCTGAATAAAATGACAGGAATTAATAAATTGAATAAGGCCATATAACTTATTAGATGACCCTTAAATTAATCCATAGATTCTATAAACACATAGATAACCACATGTATAACAATAACTGAATTTTCAGTGATAGAATTCATAATGCATGAAATTTTAATACTTGAGAAAATCCTTTATAATATTAACACCAAGTCTACATGCTAATAAATTATGATATATCAAGGCCTCATGGAAAAGAATATTAATTAAATTTTTAAGTTATACACCAAATTATAAATGTATATTGTCTCGTGATATCTACTGATTCATAATGGGGATTTATCACTATGGGAACTTACTATCACTTAATTTAGTTGAATTCATTCACTATATAAGAGAAATGAATATCATT
Source organism: Viscum album (assembly GCA_963277665.1). Lineage (NCBI taxonomy): Eukaryota > Viridiplantae > Streptophyta > Magnoliopsida > Santalales > Viscaceae > Viscum > Viscum album. The sequence continues at coordinate 439,014,480 of OY728137.1, read as the reverse complement.
GAAATACATAATCAACTTTCCATATTTATCATTTCACTTCTAAAATGGAATTATAAATATACTAGATCGTAATACTTTCCACACTTAATAAAATGATGTTCATGATCATAATCCATTTAGAAAAAATATGTGTGGTATTATTAATTAATATCCTAATAAAAATATTATTACTTTTAAGGATATTGACATAGATGAAAAAAACTTCATAAGATGTAAATATTTAATGGTATCATAAAATTAAGGATCAAGAGTTCGCTTATTTGATACCACTATTATAATCACACCAAAGAAAAATATTAAAAGGGAATTTAGAAGGTAAATCATGAAATAATACTCAATATGAGATAGTAGTTTTGGAGATGAAGTGGTTAAATGGAAGAAAAATCCCAGAATGATATTTTATAATAAATCTAAACAATTTATTAGAAATAATTAAGGTAAGATTCACTTTCAAAAATAGTTTTCCATTAGGTTATTGGATTTTTTTCAAAAATTATTTAGAAAGAAGTTACAGTAATTTAACCTTAAAATGAAATAATTTTTAGTTTAAAAAATAATGAGTGTAATATAAAAGATATGATGTTGAAGGGAACATAACTTTTAACATATGAAAATTCCTTTACTTGAATCAGACATCATAAAATGGATAATGAAATTTCATTTTCAAAAGAGGTAAAAGGATATATGAATATAACATTAGATAATTTTTGTTTAGATTTTAAAATAACAATGTAAATTATCATTAAAATAAAGAACATGTACATCAAAGAGAAACATCTATTATTGAGGATATATATTATACTCAGAAACATCGCATTTTTATGAAGAACAAAACTCATCAAAGGGGAATAATTGATATAATAATAATTCAAAAATTTGTTCTTGATAAGTAATTATAAATCCATATAAATAAAATTGAATGTATAATGTAATTCAATAATAAGGTAGAATGTTCCCAACATATAAGAATAAAATTCAAGAAGAATGAACATAACCCAATGATTAGATATTAAGTTAGAAAAACACTTATTGTTTTAGTAAAACTTGAATAAGAATCCATCTAAAAAGATAACATGAGCTGGATTTGAAAATCCATAGAATTTCATGAAAATTATGATTCAATTAATTAATAATTCTATATATACACCATAAAAAATTAAAAAGTGATAAATTTATAAGATTTATAAAATAAAGAAATCTGGTTTAGGAAACCCTTACATTAACACTCATATTCCATTAATGTACATTAAAATACTGTATAAAAAATTATTAATAACTAATTTAAAAACCATTTTAATATATATTTCATTTTCTAAATGTTAATTATAATCATTCATTATACATTCATTTCATATTTATTGTATATTTTAATCATCAGGTGTTGGAATCCTTGATTGATTCTAACATGTTTTATAGTCTCTATGTAGATCCACATCATTTGATATATGTTTATTATTTGTTTATTATTTAATGAAAAATAATATGGGTTATATGTAAATCCCTAAACACATGCTTCCAGATTTAGTACAAAAAATGCTATGTATTTTTATTATAAAAAATACAACTAAAAAAATACACAAATCATTTTACATTCCCAGAACTTTTCCTATGTTGGTTTTGGTGAATTATACAATAGACAAAAAAATCTGATTTTTATTAAAATTTATTCAATTTAATTCATAAGTACTTCCTACTTATGCGAAACAAATACAAATTTGAATTCGAAAAAGCTATGAAAAATAATTAAAAACATTGGGTGGGCATAATTTCCCAATATGGGGTTTTACAATCATTTGAAAATAATTTTCTTTGAATGCTATAATTATTTTTGTATATCTTTTTGCAAATAAATCATTTGATAAAATAAATATATAGAAAATGTTTTTGAAATATTAAAACATTTTCTAAATATCTTTAAATAGTCTCTGTTAATTTTAAAAGCATATATTTTCAAAATAATAATACTTTTGAAAAAAATATTTCGATTTACCCATTTTTAAAATAATAAATTTTATGGATTATTTATGATACATATAAGGAAATAAGAAAAACCATTTCTCCACTTAGACGTAACACAAGTAAGATAATCCCCCCTTGAGGGTATGAGTTCACTCCCCATACCACAACATATAATTCGATAGTCTTGTGCCATAATTTAAAAAATCATTTTAAAATTTCCTTCCTTTAACACTCATAAACCAAAGATATATTTAAAAAATATAAATAAATTATTTTTATAGAAGAGAATAAAATTACAAATTTCATTACATTAGACAATATTATTTCAAATAATTTATAAAAATAACTAGGACAAATACATACTTATAAAGAAATTCTATTTTTTAAAGACATAAATACATCTTCATAATGAATTAAATAAATACTTGAATTAATGTGCATGTAATGTAGAAAATATTTTTGATAATGAAACATCTGATGTTATTAATGAAATTTTTGGATCGATTAAAACAATTTAAATATAAAATGAAAACATTTATTTGAAACTATTATAAATATAAACCATGCATAAAATGATAAATTCAATTTACATAAAATAATAACAATAACATTAAAAATTTAATAAAATAAAAACCCCATTTAATTTTTAATTTAAATTATAAAAAAGGATTTTTTGTTATTGATTTTCAATATTGATTGAAATAAAATTTGAAAATATAATTACCAACACAAAACTATAGAATGATTTTATAAAACTAATTCCCTTAAAATAGATTAAAATAAATCATAATATATATGCACAAACACACACATATAAATTTGTAAAAACAACTCATACCTTACCTTAATTATTTAGAAGAACCACTTTTAGGTTCTCGTTCTTCAAATAAAAATTATTGGGACTAGATTTTTCTATTCTCTACCTCTCTCTCTAACCAAATTTAGTGCACCATTTTTTTGAATCATGCAAACCATGTGGTGTGATATATATATATATGTATATAATGTTTTCAAATGACTTATATAACAATATAATTAGTGATAAGAGTGTTACTTTCCGGTTTTATTTTCATATAATAATTTAGCTATTACTTTTTTATATCCTTCTTTATGATATATTTTCCCCAAATCATTCTATATCTTATTCCTACTAGTATTATTTTATTTTGTATGGAGTAATAATTTTATTACTCATATTTAATTAGTCTATCTTTTATATTGCATCTCATGTAAGTGTTTTATTTTCATAAAAAACGTCTTTTTCCTCATTTATAATTTTTATTCAATTCATTAACTCTATGTTTATTTCCTTACACGACACAAACATATTTTATTTGTATATATTAAAATTATTCCTAAATTCTTGGCATTGGGATATCAATAATGTGGGGATACCACTATGGTTTTCACCACCTAGGGATTAGATCCCCATTTAAATTTTTTATTATTATTCTATTTGTTTTAGAGTTTTTCTTATTTCATGTTTAATCATTTTTTTTCATTTTTTTCCTCTTTATTTTTTTTAAAAAGATCATATATCCCTTTTTTATAATAATAATTATCCGAATTTATTTATTCATAATCTCCAAATTTATAAAACAATTTATAATCAACATTCTAAAAAATAATAATACTCATATCACAGTATAATATATTCATAAAAGTTTATAAGTTTTATAAAAGATTAAATTTTATGTATTTGTAATATTATATTACCATAAATTATTATTATCATTTATATAATTTCTTTAATATCTTTTATTATTTTTTTAAAAAAAATTAAGATTATCATAATATAATTATATTAAAATATAATGAATTTTATTTATTTAAAATAATTATTAAAGATTATTTAGTGTCCTAAATTTTAATTATATATATATTTACATATCTATTATTCCTTATATATGTATGTTATATTTTAAAATAAAATTATTAAATAATCATTTTAATTTTAAAATTATTTTTTTTATTAAAATATTATCTTTCTCTAAAAATTATCAAATTAATATATTTATTTAAAACTATTTTTCAAAACAAAAGAACACTATAAAGATTATTTGTTTTTTGAGTATTATTTTGAAATGAAATCTTATTTAATATGATATGAAAACTATAAATTTGTTATAAAATCATAATTGATGAAATATCCTTATTTTTAATAAAGGTATTATTTTTTAATAATTCAAATTAATATCATTTATTAGAAATATTATATAATTTTAAATATTGAAATTAACTAATAATAAAATTTCATTTTAATTAATTAAAACACTTAATTTCAATAATTATTTTCCTAAATGATTTAATTTAAAATTATAAAAACAATTCATTTAATAAGTAATTAATATTTTTTTAGGATATTCATTTTTTACCTGCATAAAAGAGTTGACCCTAAAAATTAGTTTTTCAAAATAAAAAAAAACTAAATTTCTATCTTCAGAGTTAAGAAAACTAGAATTGTTAAACTTCTATACTCTACTGCATTGGTTTTCCATGAACGAAAACATATAATCTCCCAAGTTATGTAGAAATTATCTAAGATTAAAATTATAGAGCTGTGAACTAGAGCATCCAGATTCAATACTAAAATTGATCTATATTTTTTTTAAAAGAGATAGCTAAAAAATAAAAAACATTTTACATTCCAGGATATTTTTGAGTCTATGTTTTGGAGAATTATACCTAAAAATTAAAAAACATCAAAGTTGTATAAATTATTTTTCAATTTACATTAATCCTATTTACTACTTATATCCAAACAGTAGTTAAACTTATAATAAACATATGAATACTAATTTAGAACATATGGGGAGCACAATTTCCCAATAAAATCATTTGTAAATATTTTTATTTGATTTTAATGTTTTAAAATCATTTGGAAATACTTTACTTTGAAAAATATAAATCTATTTGGAAAATTTTATCAAATAAATATTTTGATAGAATCAGTACATAGAAAATGTTTTTCAAATATTAAAACATTTTCTAAATATTATTAAATAGTTCATATTACTTTGAAAACCATATATTTTAAAAATAATTATCCTTTCAGAATACTTATTTGGATTTCCCCATTTTAAAAATAATAAATTTATTGATTCTTTGTGAAACATAGAAAGACAAAAGAAACACTGTGTGGCCACATAGCCATATCACATGTAAGACATCATCTCATTTAGGTCTTGGGTTCACTCCCCATAATGCATCATACAATTTGAGATTCTAGTGGAATAATTTTGGAAAACATTTTAAATGGTCTTACTTTTCACACTCATAACCCAAAAACATTTGAAAAAAATAAACATAAATTATTTTCATTAAGTAAATAATATTAGAAATTTATTTACATAGAAAAATATTATTTTTAATGTTTTTTAAATATAACTAGGGTAAACCCATACCTATAATGAATTTCTCTTATCTGAATAAAATAAATACAGTTGATTAAATAACTAATAAAATTATTGAATTATTGTGCATGGAATTTGGACAATATTTTAGATGATTGTCATATATATTATTGTGAATGAAATTCAGGGATAAGTAAAAAAATCACACATAAAATGATAAATTTTATTTAAAACTATTCTTACTAAAATTCGCCCAAAATATTATGACTTCTATTTGCATAAAATAATAACTATAACAAATAAATTTTAATAAAATAAAATAACTATTTGAGTTTTTAATTTAGACAGCATTAAAACAAGGTTTTGTTTTTCCTTTTCATTATAGAAAAAAATAAATTTTGAAAAGATATTTTTCAATATAAGAATAAAAATTGATTTTATAAATCTAATTTTTTTATGTGGGATTAAGAGAAATAATAATACACACACACAAATATTATTTTAAAACAAATTATCCTTGTAAAACCCCATCCTGGGTGCCACATACCGGTTCCCCAAACCAGTCGGTCATAAGGCTTCAAGCACGCTTCCTCGTATACCAGAAGCTCCCGACTAGAATAGAGGGTATAATGTTGATCATGTGGAGACTATACCATTTTTTGTTTTAGATAAAATAACCATTGAAATAATAAATTAATAATAGAAATTTTATAACTTAACCATTATATATCAACATCATAAGGTGACCCAAAACAAGAAAAAAAATATCAAAACTAAATAGTAGATGTTCCATGAAAAAATACAAGCCAAGTGTCAATGTAAATAATACAAAATAATTACACTAAAAACTCCAAAGAGGTTCAAAAACATCCTCTAGTTTCCACATCATTTCTCCTTCACACATCATCCTTCTAATGCATTCCGTTTTCCATTATCCTATCCTCCAAACATTAAATCTATTCATATACCAGTCATGTAAAATTAGTAGGGTGGGAGTAAAACTCAATAGTCCACCACCAATGAAATCAAAAAAATCTATTCAGTAATAGTGTATATAGTTTTATAAAGGTTCAAATATAGTTAATAAAGTAAATAATTTACATTTATTCAGATTTACATTATTTAACCTCATAGACCCCCAGTTTTGTGAGGACACCAGAACCTCAATACCATCTTTGGCCCTCATCAGATTCTGAAATATTTTACATTATCAATTCAAAATTCATTTAATAAATAGATTTCTATTATCTATTTTATTTTAATTTCATTACTACAGCCAATTAGAACTGTAGTCCAATTCCAATCTTTTGGATATAGAACACTATGTCTAGCACCTTGTTTATCAATCTTACATGTATATATATCATGGGAATAGAATTCCATGTCTAGCCTGCCAATTATCAATAATACAGATACATAATAGGAATAGAATGTCATTTCTTATACCCCAATTCTCAATCATGAACATATCTCATTGGCACAAATCATCATGTCTTATACATTGGAGTATATTTTCATGTCTACCACCTGGTTTGTCAACAAAAAATATATATCATTGGTGTTTATAGTCATTGTAATGGCCTAGACCCCTCGGGTACATTCCTTTGCCGAAATCTGGTGTTTGAGCTGTTCTGGGAGGTTATAGTGAGTTATCCCCAACCATTTTTCCAATTTCCAAACTATTTCATGAAATGTTGTCATGAAACAGTGCCTCTTCCTTTTCCAAATTTCCAAACTATTTCATGAAATAGTGTCATGAAATGGTGTCACTTCCTCTTCCAAATTCTAAACCGTTTAATGAAATAGTTTCATGAAATGGTGTCACATATATTTCCAAATTTCCAAACTATTTCTTGAAATGGAGGCACAAAATAATGTCACATCCTTTGATAAATTTGAAAACTATTTCATGGAATAGTGTCATGAAATGGTGTCACTTTTCAAAATTTCCAAACTGTTTCATGAAATTGTGTCATGAAATGGTGTCACTTCCTTTTTTAAATTTCCAAACTATTTCTGGAAACAGTTTCATGAAATCTTGTAACTTAATTTTCCAAATATACAATCTATTTCATGAAATAGTGTCATAGAAATGACTACATTGAAATGGTGGCACAAAATTTTTTGAACAAAAACATTGTCATAAATAATGTTTCCAAAACAATGTCATTATCTTTTTCAAATTTTCAAATATTTCTTGATTTAAAATAGTTTGTCCCGTTTGACATTCACTTTGTTGTAAAATTCACTAAAAGATTTGTTTTAAGAGATTTGAGGATGATTAAAATCCCATAACACCTATTTTAAATTTTCATAATAGTCGTGAATATTGTACTCAGTCAAAAAACATGATTTTTGACAGATCTGATCTTAATAGAAAATCTAGCATATCTTAAATAGCTGCTATGTTAAATTTTCTAAAGGTCCAATATATATTCCTCCCTTTTACTTCCTTATTGTTCCCTAGTGTGAGATGCTTGAACCTTTACTTCCTTCCCCTAGGATTCCTATGTATTTCTGAATCATTGGATCATTTCTCTCCTAGAGTATCTTCCTGCTACATATGGACCCCCAATTTTGTGCAACAAGGTAGTGTCGATCCATATTCGATATAAGGTATGTTCTACCACTGTTATTCTAGTTTTCTCTCATCCTGTTCCTCCTCTCCATGTTATGGAATGTGATCTCTATTTTTCTAATGGTGTTTTCATGGGTGTTGGTGGTGTGGTTGTGTATCTTCCTCCTCGGGTTGATGCAGTCTTTAAAGAGAGGTGGTTATGATATGTTGTGTTGGCCATTCTCATGCAAAGAGCATCTGAAACCTTTTGAGGTAGGGGATTCATAAATTCTGAATTATTTTTTGTGAAAATGTATTGTTATCATGTTTTGGCCCATTAGATCATAATGAAATTAACATAATATATATTTGAGCCGGATAAATGAATTAGTATCAATTGTATCTTATTGCCTCTTGTTTTTTCTAGATAGTGTGATATATATGCACGAATTTTTAGCATATCTTTCTCGATTGAAATTTGTATATAATTTAAATATGGGATTTATTTTAAATTGTTTGTAGAAAGATAAAGAGGAATGTTTTTGAATCTGGATGTGGCTATGGTAAACTATTGATAATCGAATGGATGAAGTTATGCATGTTTAAATGAATCAGGTAATCCAAGATGGACAAAATAACCGGTTGTTTGATAAAAGATAATTCCATAAAGGGTTCTAAGTTACCTTCTTGCTTTTAGAGGCCAATTTACTTATGATTGGAGCCATGAGTGCTCATTTTGTGTGAAGGATAGATGCTTTTCATGGTGCCGAGAGCCGAGTTTCTTATTGGTTGTCTTCCTATTACTTGTGTTGTGGTGTGAGACTTAGAGGCTTTTTTGGTATGTGGTGTAGGGAGTACCTGAGGTTGGGATAGTAGATGACACCTAGAGTGGAGAGATGCATTAGATTATGAATTTGGGCATCGAAGAGGACACCTGAGATGTTAAAACTGGTTGGTTATTAATATTGGATGCTAATGGAATATTTTTGGTTGTTTATCTTCTTCAGTTTCCCCAATACATAAAGAATCTAGTCTTGGATATCCTCCTTCCAAAAGAGAAAAATACGCGTGGTGTATTCTATTTACATTTTGTGTTAAGATTCTCAAGGATGGATGGGTCTATGCTCCTAAGATAGGTGGAAAAGGCTTGATGAGTAGTCAATCTAGTCACATTGTTGAGCCCCTTTTGCTTGGTAGCATAGTTTTGATTTTCTAGAATTCTTGGAATTATGGGAAAGTAATAATGTTGTTAATAAATGATTGAATAAATGATGTTATCCCATATGGGGTTGAATCTTGCTAGGATGAAATAAATTGGTAATATTTCTAAGAATATGTAGAATTTTTTGGCTTATTTGTTTTAGGGCATGGAGCTTGGTATGAAGCTAATGAAAGTTAATTTTGAATGAATAATAGTTAATTAAAGGTTACAAAATTAATTATGTATAGTGAAACAGATGAAAAGGGATATGTAACATTATATCACTATTTATATGGTTATATTCTTATAGGATATCTTGTCTTATCCGTGGGAGGCAGGAGTCCGAGAGACATTGGATACAGTTGACTTTATGACTATGTTTGTTCATATATTGTGGTTGTGATATGTAGTATTTTTTGTTCATTTTGTATGTATATACGCTACTCTTCCTTTTTAGTTAGGGTAAATGACACCCTAAGGATTTGGAGCCCTAGTGGGTGTTTTATCCATCATTCTGGTGGGAGGATGGATGGCAGCCACCCCATTTGGCCCTGCTCTCTTCTCTTGATAGTTACATGAGATGGTAGGCATGTCTTTTAGTTTCCTCCATATATGTGTATAAAGGTCTGTAATGTCTTGTGGTTATTCACACATATATATTATAGATGTAGTTTCCTATTTAATAATATAGGTGTAAATTGTATTGGCTGTGATGGATTAAGGATCCTTACTAGGCGCATAGGCTGTAATCACTTGAGGTATAATGCTTGCAATATGATACACATTATTAGAGCTATGGTGGATCCTAGAAACAACCAAGTAAGTTTGGTTATCTGGATGTAGTGATGTTGTTGAAAAAGGTGCATGTTGTGGTACTACACCCAGGTGTCAGCGAGCAAGCCTTTTGGAGAGAGATTCCTAGGACATGCGACATTGGGGAAAAGAGGAAAACTAGTGGGGAAGTGGTAGGAGGGTATGCTTAATGTTATTTATCATATTATATACTCTTGTATTCAGTACATTGTGAGAGTATCCATGGTGAGGATGGAAACATAATATAACTTTTTAGGCGGTGAGATAGTCTCACTTGTTGTTCACTATGCTTTTTCATGATTTCATTACATTTTCATGAGAGGCTCTAGGGAGGATCCAACTGAGAATAATGTTTTACTCAACATACATATATAAAACTATTTTTTTCTTCAGTGCACCTACAACAGGTTGAAGATTAGGCTAATTACTATTAGCTTGGGGTTTACAGGAGCTGTTTGAGATTCGTGGTTTCCATCATTTTACTTTATTTTGGTACTTGCAGTTTTCCCTTTTATTTGTACTAGTTCTTAAATGAAATTAAATATATGTACTTGGGATTCTTGTGTAGTGTAGTATGAGTCATATTTGGTTGGTTTCTATCTTATCTATCACTTTCGTATGTGTTCTCTTAGAGGGTAATTCCTCCCATTTGTGTGTATGTTATACCTTCAGTGATAGTCGACATCCCAGGGCCTACTTTAGGTGGGACTCGGGTGTCACTGTCTCCCTTATCACATCTCTGGACAATGAGGGTACACTTTTTGGGGAGGGGTTCCTGATATTGTGGTATTAGAGATATGGTTGAGGTATTAGAGAGAGTTTGGAGTTAGGGACTAGTTAGGGTGCATGGTTTGGTAGGGAAACAATGTCAGTCAGGTTTAGAAAGTGATTTAAACACTATAGAATAGTAGAGACACAATTATTTAGGGCCCCCTATTATCTAATGCGTGGAACTTTGTGTTGATTATTCCTACTAGATGAGGTGACACAGGTTACAGCGTAGAGACTGAGGAAAAGATCACACATCAATCTTCTTTTCATCTATGTTTGAATGGGTAGACCTCGGGATAATTTATCCTAATATGAATAAAATAGAACAAGGAATTAATTTTGAGTCTTAAATTTTATAGGTTTAGTATCACTAACTATTTTTTTATTTTTCAGGTATGGTTCCACGTCAACATCCACATCAGTTTCATGTAGATGATGTCTAGCAGGCTGTGCCAGTAGATTGTCGCAGAGTGAAGGTTGATGAAAATGGCACTCAGAGGAGGATACTTTGAGAGTTTCAGTGATATATTCTATATAAGTATGTTGGATGTATTTTAGATTAAGTCACATAAGACTGGTTGGAGGAGGTTGAGATATATTTTAGCTCAATCTGTGTTTAGAAAGAGAACTGGGTATCATTGGTTGTGATGATGCTATGTGGGGTAGTGAAGCAATGATGATTCTTGTTCCTCAGAGATCATGTGGAGTCAGAAATATCCTGGGAGGAGTTCTGATAAAAGTTTATATTTGTATTTCATTCTTCATCATCAAAGGTTTCAGTCTCCAGGAGTTTTTTACACATCTATAGGAATGATCTATTGGGAAATATTTTGGAATTCATTTCAAGAACATTTTAAAATATGCTTCATATGTGTTTCTAGATAAGGAGGCAAGGGTAAAAACTTTTGAGAAGGATTTGTGTCCATTGATCTAGTGCCATGTCACCCCCTTTTTGTGGAAGACATATCGTGAGGTTTTGGTGGGTGTAGGGGTCATCAAGAGAATGTTTTATAGAACCATAGATTTAGGAGAGAGGATTCTTCAAGATTCCTCAGAAAGTAGAGATGTGGTCTGGGGTTCCTAGTTTGCAGGGAAGAAGATTTTCCATTGAACCAGGGGTATGTCCCATCAGTCAGTATCTCATTTCTCTAGGGGAAGAAATTCTCAGGCCTATGACAAGGGATTAAGTGCTTGTTTTTCTTGTGGCAGGCGAGGTCATCATTAGAGAGAGCACCTAACCTTTTATAGAAGTCAACATGTACTGGGCCATCAAAATAAGGTTCCTCCATTATGGATGTTCAATCCAATGTAGCAGCAACAGGTTGAACTATCATTGGGTCAGCATAGAGTCGATGTAAAAGGGATAAGGTAGCCTATGGATACTCTCTATCCTCTCAGATCATAGCACAACTACGGTGGTGGTCGTCGTCAGGGTCAGAGAGGTCGTGGATCATGTTATGGTCGACTTTATGCTTTTTCATTTCTAGCTGTAGGGGAGAATGATTTCATTTGAGGTACCCTTATATTGTTTTCTAGTTGATTGTATGCCTTGTTGGACTTAGGATCCATGGACTCCTTCATATCACCTACCATTTTCCATGTTTTGGGACTTGAGGTAGAGAGGCTTCTAGAGGCCTTGGTGTTGACTACGCTTGTTGGAGGTCAATCTAATTTTTTTGAAATATATACAGACAGTGATCTAGTTCTGCGAAGCACCCCTCATGGGGAGGTTTCCTATGTTTACTGATACAACCATATGATGTTATACTCAACACGTATTGGTTGTATTCATTGTAGGATATTATAGATTGCTTTCGGAGGTAGGTTGTGTTCTTCAATGTCGATGGAGAGGTAGTAGTTTTTGTTGGTGTGTGAGACCATCAGATAGGTAAGAGGTATGTTCCTTATTTTTCATCCTTAATGGATGAGATGATGTTGATCTATTAAAAGTTTTAGCTATTGGAATGTCCCAGTGATGTGGAAGAATAACTTGATGTCTTTATGGAAGAGGATGTAGTATTACCCCCTTGATTGTAGATCAATTTGGGAACAAGTTACAACTATTAGTTTGTCCTATCTCGATGTCTCCATAGAGGATAGATCCTTCTGAGTTGTGACAACTACTTATACAGCTCAATGGTCTATTGTAGTGCGGTTTTTATCGGCTGACAGTGTCACCATCTGGTGCAATAATTTTGTTCGTAATGAAGGCTTATGGAAGTTTGTGGCTATGTGTCAATTATCATCACTTGAAAAAAGTGATAGTGAAGAACTACTATACTCTTTTATAGATTGATGATTGTTTTTCAACTAGATGAAGGATTGAAGTTAGTTCTCGATGATTGACTTGCAGCAAGGGTATAATTATTTGTGATTCAAGGATGAAGTTATCTTGAAGAATTATTTCTGTTTTCATCCTGAACATTATGATTTCTTAGTGATGTTGTTTGGTGTAAATAATTCCCTAGCTATGTTCATGGGTATATGAACTATGTGTTCAATAAGTTCATGGACAAGATTTAGGTGGTTTTTATTGATGTCATCCTTGTGTACTTATTGTCTGAGAAGGATCATGAAGAGCTTCTACATGACATTTTTGGAGTTCTTCAACGAGAACAGCTATTTTGGAAGTTGTAAAAGTGGGAGTTTTGGGCTCAAGAAATTAATTTATTAGGGAATGTTGTGTCCCAGCAGGGAGTAGTTGTGGATCCAGCGAATATAGAAGTAGTTGTGTCTTGGGAATCCCCCATTATTGTGGCATAGGTTTAATGTTTACTTCGTATCACAGGCTATTACAAGAAGTTTTTGGCTGATTTCTCTCGGGTTGTGACTCCTCTAACAGTGTTGACTAGGATGGATCAGGTGTTCGTGTCCACTGATCAATGTCATTCAGCTTCTGAGTACCTGAAAGAGAAGTTTGTCATTTCTCTGGTTCTATGTATACCAAGAGATGGACTTCAATTTGATGTTTTCTGTGATGATTCGCATGTTGGTCTTGGCTTTGTTCTGATTCTGTAGTGATCAGTCATTTCTTATGGGTCTCACCAGTTTCTTTAACATGAAAATAACTATTCCACCCATGATCTAGAGCTGACAGTAGTGGTGTTCACTCTCATGTTGTGGAGACATTTCCTCATCGGAAAGTTCTTTGTGGTTTTCACTGATCATAAGATCATGAGGTATTCTTTCTCCCAGCATGACTTTAATTGCAGTAGTGTCAGTGTATGGAGTTATTATATTATTACGACTTCAACATTTTTTATTCACCTGGTAAAGAGTATTTTTTAGCTGATGCATTCATGAGGAATTCACTTTGTGAACTAGTGCATGAATTAGTGATTCCTAGAGGGTGATGGAAGATCATTCAATGTTGCATCTGAATATGGGATAAGTTGGGGGCAGAGGTTGTATTTTTGAGAAAAAGGTGCAGTCATATCCTATGCAGTAGGTAGAATATTCCATGTTGGGGGATCTGGAGGTTGTGGTCTGGAGAGACCGAGTTGTTTATGGTGAATCCCTTGATGGTTGGTCTGAGGTTGAACCACACTGAGTGTTATTTTAGGGAAGATTTTTTCTCCTTTGGTGACATGTGGTTTGGTTGTCATAGAGTTATATGGTTCACCCTTAGTGGTAAATCATGGCGTGATGAAAATGTAGCATCACTTGAGGCGTCAGTTTTGGTGGCCCGGGTTGAGGCTTATGGTTGCAGAGTCTGCGCCTTGATGTTTGGTCTGATAGAAGGTGAAGGTTGAGCACCGTGTTCTCAGTTGTTTTCTCCAACCATTGGATTTTCCTTAGTAGAAGTGAGAGGAAATCTCAATGGACGTTTTTAATGGTTTACGTCGATCTTGGGGTGGATATGACTCTATATTGGAGGTATTGGATTTCGTGACAAAATCATCCCCCTTCATAGAAATATAAGGGTTTAGCTCAGTGGAGGTTTTTTTGAGGATGTATATGGGGGAGGTGGGGAGACTCCATGGAGTCCTGAGGATGATCATTTCTGATTATGACCAATGTTATACCTCAATGTTGTTTAACGGTCTCTATAATCTTTTTTGTTCATAGCTATACCTTAGTATTGATTTTCATCCACAGACGGAAAGTCAAACCGAAAAGACTATCCAGAGTCTTGATGACATGTTTCTCTCTTGCTTCATAGATTTTGGAGGTTCGTGGATGAGAAACTTACCCGTGGTAGAGTTCACATAGAAAAATAGTTTTCACTAAACCATTTGTATGGCGCCATTTGAAGCCATGTATGATCGACCATTCCATTCTCTGTTGTGCTGGATTGGGGTAATGGTGTCTACAATTCATGGGTCATAATTGGTATATAATACGATATAGATGGTTCAGTTTATCCATGAGAGGATGAAGGCATCACAAGATCGTCAGAAGTCCTATGCAGATCATAGGAGGAGACCTATGGAATTTGATATTGGGGATCACATGTTTCTGAAGGTGACTCCCTATCATAGGAAATGAAGCTTTGGTCATGGTAGTAATATTTATCCCCACTTTATTAGGCCTTTCAAGGTTTTAGATCATGTTGGAGATGTGGCATATCAAGTAGCACTTCCCCCGTAGATGAGCCAGATACATGATGTCTTTCCTATGTGAATGCTTCTCCATTATCTTCATGATGGATCTCACATCATCGATTCAGGTGAGATTGATGTCGACAATGATGCAACCTTCATGAAGAGACATGTAGATATACCATACCATAAGGAGAAGGTGTTACATGGGCATTCAATTCCCTTGGTTCGTGTCTTTTGGTGACACAGTGGCATGGAGAAGAATGTATGGGAACATGAGTCATAGATATGCACTAAGAACCCTAATATACTATATTTTTATCCTCTCCTCTATAACGATGTCTATATGTGGTGGTCAACCTTTCATTTTTATGAGATGGATTATTTTTTTTTCATTTTGTGGATTGATATCTTCTGAGAGGTATCTCCTCTTAGAGAGTGTTTTGGATCTAGTTTTGGTTTTTGTGCTATTTTTGTTTGCATTACTTTTTGAATTTTTTGAGCTCCTTTGGTGATAAGAACATTGAGAGGTATCTCTAAGTGTGGTTGTTTGAACACCTTTTTTTCCTATCTAGGTTGGGTTTTGATTCTCGAGGATGATAATTTTTTGATAGGTATCTAATGTAATGAAAAAGACCTCTCTAGTCCATTCATTTAATGAAATCTAGTTTTTTAGATGTTCTGGGAGGTCATGGTGACTTATCTCCAACACTTTTCCAAACATTCAAACTATTTCATGAAACATTGTCCTGAAATGATGTCACATCCATTTCTTAATTTCTATAATATTTCATTATGTGGTTTGTCGAAATGTTTCTACATCCGTTTCCAAATTTCTAAACTATTTCATGAAATGGTGTCACAAAACAGTGTCACTTCCTTTTCCAAATTTTGAAATTGTTTCAAGAAATAGTGTCATGAAATAGTGTGATTCCATTTCAAATTTCTAAACTATTTCATGAAACAGTGTCATGAAATGGTTTCACTTACATTGAAAAATTTCCGAACTGTTTAATGAAAGGGTGTCACATAATGGTGTCACTTCCTTTTCCAAATTTCCAAACGATTTCCTGAAATAGAGTCCCAAAATGGTGTCACTTTGTTTTATAATTTCCATACTATTTCATAAAAAGGTGTCAAAAAATTGTTTCACATCATTTTCCAAATTTCTAAACTGGTTCATGACATAGTTGTACAAAAACTATGGCATAGAAACAACCCCATAGAAATGGTGTCATGAATAACGTTTCTTGAACTATGTCATTTCCTCTGTCAAATTTTAATATTTTTTTATATTTCCTTCAATTTAACCTATTTGAAATTACCTTTGATGTAAATGAATTAAAATACATTATTTATGGGATTTAATGAGGATTAAAATAACATAACTGATATATTAATATTTCCAAATATTCAGGAAGCCTGTACTTGGTCAAAGCGCATGATGTTTGACAGACCTGATCTTAATGAAAAAATCTAGCATATCTTAATCCACTCTTCCATTAATATTCAAAAGGGATATGATATCTTCCTCCCTAGTTATTTCCTATTGATACATAGTGAGATATGATCGAAACATTCCTTCCTTCCTGTGTGAGTCATGTGTAGTGATGAAGCCTTGGACCGTTTCTTCCCTAGAGTTTCCTCCTGTGGTATGGGCACCCCCTATTTTGGTGCAACTTGGAAGTATCAACGCATATTAAATATAATGTATGTTCTACCATTATTCTTCTGGGATCCTCTCATTCAATTCCTCCTTGCAATTTTATGGCATGTTTCTCCATGTTTCAAATGGATTTTTCCTGGTTGTTGGTTAGTGTGGTGGTTTCTTTGTGTCCTTGGGTGGATACAGCCTTCTAGAAGAGGTGATCATGATCTTTTGTGTTGGTTGTTCCCGTGGAAATAATGTCTGAAACCTTTTGATGGAGGGTATTCATGGATTATTATTTATTTTACTTGCAACTTATTATTAATCATTTTTTCGACAGCTAGATCATAATGGCATTGACAAAAGAAATATTTGAACTGGATAAATTAATTGGTATCGATCGTATTTCATTACCTCTTGTTTTTGCTTGACAATTTTAAATCTATGATTTCATTATTGAGAATGCAGTTATTGATGAAAATTGTAATAGAAATTAAATCTAAGATTAATTTTAAATTAATTCGATAATGATAAAGAGGCATGTTTTGGAATATGGTTGTTGCTGTGGTAAACTGTTGATAATCGAATGGATGCAATTATGCCTATTTAAATGAACTGGATAATTAAATATGGATTAAATAACTAGTAGTTTGATAAAATATAATTCATGGAAGGGTTTTGAATTACCCTCTTTATTATAAATTCCAAGATCCTTATTCTTGCAGTTTTGAGTGCTCATTGTGTGTGAAGGCAAGAAGCCTTGCTTGGGGATGAAAGCCTAGTTGCTTATTGACTATTTCCCTACTACTTGTCTTGTGGTGTGAGCCTAGGATGGATGAGCCTTGAAAGCTATTCGGGTATGTGGGGTAGGAAGGCCCAAGGGTTATGGTAGTAGTTGATAACTACAGTGGTGATATGCATTGGTTTATACATGTGGGCGTTGGGGAGGGCACTAGAGATGATGACATAGGGTGGTTATGGATGTTAGATTCTTGTTGTATCTTGTGGGTTGTTCATCTTATTCACTTTACCCACTTCATAAGATAGATAGTCTTTCTTACCCACCTTCTAAAGGAGGCAAAGTCATGTAGGGTATGCTACATTATTTCCCTGTATAGATTCTTGAGGATGGATGGGTATATGTTCCTACTATAGGTGGAAAAGGCTTGACAAGTAGTCTGTATACTCACTGTATTGAGCACATTGTGTTTCGTAGCTTAGTTTTTCTTTTCTAGAATACCTAGAATTATGGGAAAGTTATAATTCTATTAAAAATTATCAAATAAATGATGTTAACCAATGAGGTTGGAGATTTCTAGGATGCAATGATAAGGTAAAATTTCTAAGAAGCTATCGACTTGGTTTGGTTATGCCTAGAGGGCTTCGAAATTGGTGTGATGCAAATGAAATGTAATGTGAAATTAATAGTTGTTAATTAATGGTTAAATAATAAATTAAGTAAACTAAAACTGATAAAAAGTGATATTTATCATAATATCACTCTTTAAATGGTTATATGATGAAAGGATATCTAGTCTTAGTAGTGGAAAACGGGAGTTCGAGAGATGTTAGCTGCCATTGTCCTTAATACTAGGTCTTTTCCATAGTGTGTTTGTGAGAAGTTGTATTTTCTATACCTTTTATATTTCTATATGCTACTCTACCTTGTCGGTTAGTGAAACTGACTCCCCAGGGATTCTGAGCAATTAGGTCGGGGGTGTTCTTCTTTGCATTCTAGTGGGAGGATGGATGGGTGAATACCTTCTTTGGACCCACTCTCTTCTAATGATAGTTACTTATACTGGTAGGCACAATGGTTAGTTTCCCCCATATATATGTGTAGAGGGATTCAATGCCTTGTGATATATTATGTATATAGTTTCTTATGGACCACTATATGGTTAACATGTATATGATGTGATGGATTGAGGATCCTTACTTAGTGTATGGGCTATAATGGCTTGGTGAATAACGCCTAACGTATGATACACATTATGTGAGATGTGGTGCCTCCCAAAAACTACCTAGTTACTTTGGTTACAAGAATGTATTGGTGGTGTTGCATGAGTTTCATTCTATGGAGGTACACCTATGTGTCTATGAGAAATCCATTAGGAGAGAGATTCATAGGACGTGTGACATTGGGAAAAGTAGTAAACTAGTATGGAAGTGGTAGTGGGGTACCCTATATATTATTTATTATAATATATATTCTTGTATGTGATACTTGGTGAGAGTATCCATGGTGAGTCTAGGAACATAGTATTCTAGTTTATGTAGTGAGTTAGTTTCACTTTTTGTTCACTGTTCTTTATCACGATTTTGTTACTTTTTCATGAGAGGATCCTATTGAGTATACTATTAGACTCACCCTATGTATATACAACTATTTTTTTCAGGTCACTCAGAACTAGTTAGAGATCAGGGTGGTCACAACTTGCTTGGGGTCTAAAGAAGTTTGTTGGGCTCTGTGGTTGCTGTTGTTTTACTTTCTTTTGGTACATGTAGTTTTCCCTTTCTTTTATATTAGTTCTTTCATGACATTACATAAATATACTTGGGTTTCTATTATAGTGTAGTCTGAGTTTGTGTCGGTTTGTTTCTATATCATCTCTATCTTTCACATGTGTTCTCTTAGAGGGAAACACCTCCAATTTGTGTGTCTAATATACCCTTGGCACTAGTAGCCATCCCAGGACCTATGGGGGGTGGGACGTGGGTGTCACTATCTCCCTTCTCATATTGCTTTCCCAAGAGGGGTACATTTTGTGGGGAGGTGGTTCTGAAAGTCTTGACTAGCTTCCCATTTATCAACCCTGCATATATATCCTTGGTGTAAATTGTCATAACTAGTACCGCATTTATCAATCCTTCACACATGACATAATATAACACATCATCACATGTATCACAATATAACCTGTTTTCACATTTAAATTCCCATGTAACCATTCAAAATTTCATAATTAATTTAACAATTAATTATTCGCATAACTTTCATTACTAGTTACACAATTAGATAATCACATCAAACTCGTCAATTAATTCTATAATTAATTGATCGAAACAATTTCCATAAAAAATTCAGAAATTAATTAATTAGGTCAATCTCATTAACTAATTCATCAATTAATTAATCACAAAAAATTAATAATATAGTTCAATAATTAATTAATCACATCAACACCATTAGTTAATTAAAAAGTTAAATAATCACATCACATCCATTAGATTATTAAAAAATAACTAATCATATCAGTAACATTAATTAATTAGAAAATTAAATAATCACATCAACAACATTAATTAATTCCATAATTAATTAATCATAATAGAGAAATTAATTAATTCAAAAATTAATTTACCCTATAAATTCATTTAGTTAATTCATAAATTAACCAACAACATTACTAAAATTAATTTATTCCAAAATAAATTAATTATGTTAATACCATTTATAAATTAAACAATTAATTAATCACATTTATCCTTTTAATTAATTCACCAATTAATTAATCATAATAATTGATTTCAATACTCCCTATTTTAATTATACATTTAGTTATTCCCAATTCACAATTCCAATATCAAAATAATCAATTCAATAATTAATTATTCCAATTTTATCAAGTCAATATCCCAACAATCCACATTAATTAATTTACCAATTAATTAATTAAATTCATCAAATTACACCACCACAATAATCCCTATTAGTTAATTCACCAATTAATTAATAAAACTCATTCAATTGAATTAACCCTACAATCCCCATTAATTAATTCACTAATTAATTAGTCCAAATAAAAAATCAAAATAATAACTCCATTAATTAATTCACCAATTAAATAATCCAAATCATTTCCACCAATTAATTCTACAATTAATTAATATCATTAAGTCCTATAAATTAATTCACCAATTAATTATTCATGTCAACACCATTAATTAATCCCAAAATTAATTAATCTAACTCAATCCTTTCAATTTATCCAACAAATAATTATTTACATCCATTCCATTTATTAATCACATAATTAATTATTCATATTTGATCCTCTAAATCAAATCACCAGTTAACTGTCCATATCAACCAGATTAATTAATTAAATTAATTAAACTCATTAATATCAATATTTAATTCAATAATTAAATAAACAAATTACTCCCATTAATCAATTCATCAATTAATTAATCAAATTCATTCCATTATTTATTTCAATAAATAAATTGCCACATTACCCCATTAATTAAGTCATTAATCAATTAATCACAACCTAAATAATAAAATAACCCCAACTAATTCATCAATTAATTGTTTAATCTCAATCAGTTCAATATCCCCAATTTAATGATTCAATTAATCATTTAAACTCAATATTATTACTAATTTAATAATTATTTTATCACATAAATATAATTAATTAATTATCTAATTAATTAAACAAACCAAACACATTACATAATTTTCAATTAATTATTCTATATCCAAAAACTCGAGATACTTTAATTAATTCACCAATTTATTATCTAATTCAATCCCAGCATCCAAAAGTTAATTCAATAATTAATTACCTCATTCAATAATATAATTTTTTGTTAACTAAATCAACAATTAATTACCGAAAAATCATTAATCTCAGTTTCCTTGTAATTATTTTATCAATTAATTATTCATGATCTAAAATCCCAATATCCCAATTTCACATTTCCATTAATTAACTAATTCAAAAAATTAAAACAATTTATCCTGAACTAAATTTCTAAAAATAGAATAGCAATTATACATATATATAAACATAATTCCAATCAAGGAAATGAGAATTTAATTTTATACCACCTACCTATATTCATTAATAAACGATCACCAAACAGAAATCCCCAAAAATTTTGCAACACTACAATATAGAAAAAAATACATATCTAAGACCCTAAATCAATATTAACCAAAACAATATATCATAATTATATATCTTTATCCACAATCCTAGATTTAGATTATCCAAATATAGATCTAGATCCACCAATATAATTAGGGATGGAAGGATGATGAATGAGAATGAAAAGAGATAAGATCCACCTACCATGAGAGGATTTTATCTCCGATCTGGGATTTGATTTGTGAGGAATGGTGGTTTTATGGACTTGGAATCCATTTAGGAAGCTATAAAATAGTTAAAAATAATAATAGTATGAGTTTGGGTCTAAGGAAGGAAGTTTTAGGGCATTGGATGGATTTAAAAATAATTTTTAGTCCATTAAAAATATTGCTCATGATTTCCTAGGTAGGGGCACATAGTTTTTCTCTAACTGTGCCCTAAGAATTCACTTATTATTTTAGGGGTGCATGGTTTCTCCTTTTATGGTAAACAGTTTGGAAAACCAAGAAACAGCTATGTAACTCTCCTTTATCTAGGGTTGCATGGTTTTTCTTTTTTGGGGAATGTAGTTTTCTCTAATTGTGCACCAATTGTGCGCTACACACAATCCTTCAATTTATCTCAATAACCACCAAGCAAACCCTATGAGAAAAACCAATAGAAAGGAACTTAAATAAAGAAAATATAGTACCCAAATTCAATCTAAGGTGGACTCTATAAGAGGTTAGTATCATATAATCTTCCTACTTTATAACAACTATTCCTTATGCTATACTCCCAAGCATCCATAGAATTCTTAGTCAAAATGATTGGGCCACTATGCCCTATAATCAACTTCTTTTTCCCATGTTTTCTCCTGAACTCATCCATGTTTCCAAAATAAATGAACTATCAACATAATATTTTCTACTAAACTTTCTCAATGTGATCTAACACACATATCATATTTTCCTCAAATAACACATCCTATCTCAATATCAACTTCATCAATATACCAGATGCATTTCCCAACTCCACATTGGTGCCTAGCATTTCCACAAAAAACTTCTTAGAAAGGATGTACATCCATCACCTCCAAGGCCCACTCATCCTTTTTTTTGAGGAATTTATACATGAACCTTACATGTTCTTTATTCGTATTAAAATTCCACCAATTACAACTCATGTTCTTGTTCTATGAACATACTACTGACATATCGCTCTCCACCTTTAGAGCATCGTTAACCCCTCTTGTTAAGTATTTCAACCACAACATTAATCATCGATCTCTCTTCCATCATGAGAAACTCATATATAAACCATATATAGAGTACCTTCCACCATAAAGCTCAATATATACCACTTAATAAGTGAACTTTCTAAGGGCCCCCACATACAACCAAAACAAATTCAGGCAGCTAGGTGTAAAGCCATTGCTTTTTTAGCATACTTGGGATGATGTCACAGTAAGGGACATGTTAATGACTAATTAAAAGTACAATAAGAAGTCACCACTAAACACCACAATAATTACTCCATCACCAATGTTTCCTACCTATATGGAAAAAATTAATCTTTCAAAAGTCTTACGCTTCCTTGCCCAACAAAATCTCACCACATGATCCAAAACCAGATAGTCTCGTACACAACCTACATAATAGTTCATAAACTAGGGAAATCTCACCTCCCAAAATACCCAAATAAAGTGAAAAATAAAAAAAATTATTCTCAATTCAAAAATGTAAATCAGTTGAAAATAGGGATTTACAAAAACCATAACAAGTTAGTCCACATTTTTCCTGCTACACTGTCAAAACCAAGGAAATATTACTACCCTTAACTATCTTATGACTAGGCCCTAGTTATTATGGGTATACTCATTATAATTGATCAAGATTTTCATTAGGAATAAATTTTTTCTAATATTTCATCATATTGAAATCATTTTCAATTTCATGTTAGGCACCATTTTCAGTTCAATCTCATAATCAAGGAAAAAATAGTTCATGTTGAACAACTTACTCACTACCCTTTTTACACTGCATTCCTAAAATGATGAATGTCACAATAACAATGAGTGCCTAGAATGATGCATGACAACTCAATTATTATTCCATACTATGGAATGAGTCAATTCTCAATAAATATCAGAAACAAAAATCACATCACACAACAAGTATGTCACCCAAGATGAAATAATATTCAACTGTAATAACAATAATTCTCACCCTGGGTACTTGGGTTCTTCCCCATACATAGGTCAGATATACCCTTATATCATCTCATAACCAAGGCCTGACATATTCTCCTATTTACCATTCCCAAAAAGTAATATTAAAGAAGCAGAATGAAAAATAGAATCTAATACCATTTGGTATCATCCTGGCCTAGGTTCCGCATACTGGTGTCCGGAAACCCTTTGATAAATGACCATAAGAATGACTCCCGATATGCTAGAGCCTACCGATAGGAAATGAGGGTCTAATGTCGATCATTGGGAGACTATAGCCTATTTTTTCTGTATCAGAGTATTAAACTATCAGATATAATAAATCTATAACAGAAATGGTATAACATAACCAGGATAATATCAGAATCACAAGGTGCCCAAAATAAAAAAAGACAATATCAAAACTGAAAGATATATGTGACACACTAAAGTATGTTCCAAGTGTCATTATGAAAACCCAAAATAAATACACTGACAACTCCCAATAGGGTCTTGAAAAACGGTAAATTTCCCTCATCCATTCTCTATCCCAACTTAGCCTTCTAACATGGGGCCTTTTCCATTATCATATCCTACAAACGTGTAATCTATTTGAGTACCGACTAGGCAGCCTAATTAGGGTGTGAGTACAACTCAGTAGGCCACAACCAACAACTTCTAAAAATATATAGTCATTTCCAGTGTATGTAGTTGTATATAGAATAAAATAGAAATAATAAAGTAGAAAATTTACATTCATTCAATTATCTTTTATTTGACCACATAAACCCTTAGGTTCTGGAGAACACCTAAACCTCACTAATTACTTTGGACCCTGCCAGAATTTGAACCATTTAATATTATCAATTCACAATTCAATTAAAAAATGGGATTTCATTTTCCATTTCATTTCAATTTCATTACTAAAGAAAATTGCAACCATAGTCTAATTCTAATAATTTGGATTTAGAATTCCATGTCTAGAATGTTGTTTATAAGTCATTCATATATATCATGGGAATATAATGTCATTTATTTCATCCTAATTCTAAATCATGAATACATCCCATGTGCATAAAATGACATGTATAGTATGAAAATTCTCAATCATGCACATATATCATTGGCGTAGATCATCATATCTAACACCCCATTCATCAACAATGCATATACCATTGGCGTAGATCATCTGT
Organism: Viscum album; assembly: GCA_963277665.1. Classification (NCBI taxonomy): domain Eukaryota; kingdom Viridiplantae; phylum Streptophyta; class Magnoliopsida; order Santalales; family Viscaceae; genus Viscum; species Viscum album. Next base: position 438,989,376 of record OY728137.1, on the reverse strand, counting down.
TCTAGATCCCCATTTATCAACCATGCATATGTATCATTGGTATATATCATCATGTCTTGCACCCCATTTATCAACAATGCATATATATCTTTCATTAGCATAGATCGTAATGTCTAGAAACGTATTTATCAATCATTCACACATAACATAATATATAACATTATAACATTTACCTCAATATCACTTTTTTCACATTTTAATACCATGTTATCATTCACCATGTCATAATAAATACAATAATTAATTAACCACATAACTTCGATTACTAATTCCACATTTAGTAAATCACACCAAACTTATCAACTAACTATTCAATTAAATGAACACAAAATTTAATTAATTAATAAAACAATTAATTAATCACATCAGTCACATTAATTAATTCAAAAATTAATTAATCATAGCAATGTCATTAATTACATCAAAAATTAACTTATCTTGTCAAAAAAAAGCTAATGAAACAATTAACTAATCACATCACTTCTATTAGTTTACTCAAAAAATAAACTAATCAAATCAATAAAATTATTTAATTTGATAATTAATCAGTCACATCAATAACATTAATTTATTATCCAATTCATTAATCATGTCAATAACATTAATTAATTTAACAATTAATTAATTTCATCACCTACATTAATTAATTCTATAATTAACTAATCTTATTAATAATATTAAATAATCAAACAATTAATTAATCTCTTTAATTACATTAATTAATTCAATAATTAATTAATCACATTTATCTTACTTATTAATCACTAATTAATTAATCAAAATAAATTATTTCAATACTCCATTAATTAATTAATCAATTAATTATTCCCAATTCACAATCACAATATCACAATAATTAATTCATAAACTAATTATTCCAATTTTATCAATTTAATATCCAAAAATCCACATTATTTAATATACCAATTAATTATTCCAATTAATTCAATTTAACCACCACCAAAATCCCCATTAATCAATAAAACAATTAATTAATCTAACTCATTAAATTTCATTAACACAACAATGCCTATTAATTAATTCAACAATTAATTAATCCAACTAAAAAATGAAAACATTACATCCATTACTTAATTCACTAATTAATTCATCCAAATAATTCCACTAATTAATTCTATAATTAATTAATAACATTCAATACATTCAATTAATTGACCAATTAATTCTTCACATTAAATCGATCAATTAATTCCATAGTTAATTAATCTAACTCAATCCCCTCAATTAGTTAAAAAATTAATTATTCACATCCATTCCATTAATTAATTACATAATTAATCAATAACATTCGATCCCATAAAATAATTCACCATTTAATTGTCCACGTAAATCTTATTAATCAATTCTATGAATTTATCTCATTAATCTCATTATATAATTTATCAATTAATTAATCACATTACTCCCACTAATTAATTCATCAATTCATTAATCAAATTCATTCCATTATTTAATTGAAAAATTATATGTTAACATTAATTCATTAATTAATTCAACAATTAATTAATCCCAACCTAAAAAATTCAATAAACCTAGTTAATTCATAAATTAATTGTTCCATATCAATTAGTTCAATATCAACAATTAATTCATCAATTAATTATTCCATCTCAATCATATTACAAATTTAATAATTAGTTTATCACATCAATCTGCAAAATTAAATCCCAAATTAATTAATCAATCCGAACCCATTAATTAATTTTCCAATTAATTAAACATTTTCCACAAACTAAATATATTATAATTAATTCAATAATTAATTATCTTATTCAATCAAAATATCCCATAATTAATTCAGCAATTAACTATATCATTCCAAAATATAGTGTTTTGATAATGAAATCAATAAATAATTATCCCCAAATAAAAAATCTAAATTTCCACATAATTAATTGATCAATTAAGTATTCAGGATATAAAATCCCAAAATACTAATTTCACATTTCCTTCATTTAATTAATTTAACATTTTATATAATTTCATTATGAAAAATATTTCTAAACATATAAAACAAATTCTACAATTAAATACACATAGTTTAAATCAAGAATATGTGATTTTAATATTATAACACCTACCTTGATTCGTTGAAAATAAATCACCCAATAGATATCCCCTAAAATTATGCAGCAGAATGTCGTAAATCTAGATCAATATCTAAAACCATTAATCATGTTTAACTAAAACAAGATTTCTTAATTATATATCTAGATTCCCATGCTTGTATATAGATTCACTATATATAGATCTAGATCTAGAAAAATAAAAATATAACTTCCCACTGAAAGAAAGAGATAATTCAGTGGGATGAACGGGAAAGAAACGACATAAGATCCACTTACTAGGAGAGGAGAGGATCTTAGATCATGGCTTCGAATTGTGAATAATGGATTTAATGCTTCATTTTATTTCCTTTGGAAATCTTTGAAATAATTGAAAACCATTTTGGTTTATGTTTAGGTCTAATGGAGTATGTTTCGGTGGTTCATGTGGATTTAAAACTAATATTAAGGCCATTAAAAAAATTGTTCATTGTTTCCATGGTGGGGGTTCACAATTTTCTTTAATCATGCACATACCAAGAACTTATTATTTAAGAGGATCATAGTATCTCTTTTTAGGGAAGACGATTCCGAAAAATGTGCATAAGCAGTATGACTCGCCACTCTTCAGGTTTACACAGTTTTTTGGGCGGGGGAGCACAATTTTTTTCCTGTGCCCAAATCATGAACAACCCTCTTTGCTTCAATTTTTTTTCAAAAATCACTAAAACACACCCTAAAGTAAAAAACCAATTTAATGGAATATAAATAAGGAAAAAATAATGTATAAATTCATCATTTATTTATCACTATAAATGTCCAGTATCTTACAATATCTTACCATAATTATGCTGCAGAAGCAATTTGAGGTTCCCCTTCCTAAAATAAATTTTATTAGGACTTTATTTTCCTCTTATATACCTATTTCTTTTACTAGGGTAAGTGAGCCATTTTTTCAATCATTAAAACCATGAGTTGTGATATATATATATATATATTATTATTCCAAATAACTTATCAAATAATTGATTTGGTGATAAGAGCATGAGTTTTTTCTTTTATTTGCATATAATAATATAGCTACCACCCTTTCATATATCGAATTATGATTTCTTCTCTCCAAATAATTCTGTTTCTTATTCATACATCTATTATTTTTTTGAATTGTCTAATAATTTGATTACACCCATTTAATTTATTGGACTTTTATCTTTCTTGTCATGCAAGAATTTTATTTCCACCTCACACTTTAATTTCCACATGTGTCCTAGTTATTATTATTTTTCAATTCATTTAATCTTTATTTCTTTCATTACATGACACCCAAATGTTTTATTTCTATATATTACTATTATTCATACATTCTAGGCATGAGGAATTTAATACAGTGGAGATCCAAATTTTGTTTTCACCACCCACTGTGTGAGTCACTGTATCTTTTTATTCGTTATTTTTATTCATTTTACTGTTTTTCTTTATTCACACTTTCCCTTTTTTAATATTGTTTTTATTTTTTTGTGTTTTTTAAATAATACATATCTCATTTTTTATAAAAATAATTTTAACAATTTATTTATTCACAATTTCAAAAAATATAAAGCAATTTATAATCTATATTTTAAATAATAATAATACTCATATCATAATATAATATATTCATAAAACTGTATAACTTTTATCAAAGATAAAATTTTATTTATTTATGAAATTATGTTAACTTTTACTATTATAATTTATATAATTATATTAATATTCATAATTACGATTTTTGAAAACAACATACGATTATCAGAATATAGTTATATGAAAATATATTGAACTTTATTTATTTGAAATAACAATAAAACTTTAATTAGTAACCTAAATTTAAATTACATATTTATATATACATTTCCTTTAATATGTATATATTATTTTAAAATGTATTTCTTAAATAATCATTTTAATTTTGAAATAAATTTAGTTATTCAAATCTTATATTTCTTCAATATTTTTTAAATTAGTATGTTTATATCAAAATATTGTTTTACCTATGTAATAATATAAAATATAAAATTTTATTATAATATTAATTTGAAATTAAATCTTACTTCATATGAATTGAAAATAATAAATTTTTCATAAAATCAAAATTGATGAAATATAATTATTTATACTAAAGGTATTATTTTATAATAATTATAAGTAATATTATTTTTATGCATTATTATATAATTTTACATATTTAAATTAACATATTATCGAGTTTTATTTTGATTAATTAAAACACATAATTTCAATTATTATTTTCATAACATTATTTAGTTAAAATTATAAAAAATCATTTAATAAGGGCTAAATACTTTAAAATTTCTATGATGTTACATTCTTATATGATTAATATAATTGTGTTGTCTCAATTCATTTGATGGATCAAAAAAATTACGAATTTCCATCTTTATAATTAAGAAAAAAATAATTGTTAAACTTTGATACATTACTACTTAGATTTTCCTCAAATGAAATCATCTAATCTACATGTTTTTTTAGACCATCGATATGATTCCATGTGTATATCCCTTAACCCACACATTCAAATTCAGTACTAAAAATGTTTTTTATTTTTTTTATAAAGGAGACAACTAAAAAAATAAACAAATTATTTTATATTTTAAGATATTTTTTTGGTCTAGGTTTTGGAGAATTAGAAATAAAATTAAAAAACAATAGAGGTGTAAAAAATTTATTTAGTTTCCTTCATGTGAGATTCCTCCTTATATGAAAAAAATACTAATTTAAATTATACTACACCTGTGAAAAATTATTTAAAACCTAGGGTGAGCGCAATTTCCTTGTAAGGGGTTTTAAAATCATTTTGAAATAATTTTCTTTAAAAACAATAAATCTCTTTGGAAAACATTATCAAATAAATCATTCAATAATATCAACACTTATGAAAGGGTTTTCAAACATTGAATCATTTTTTAAATATCCCTAAAAAATATATATTGCATTGAAAAACATATATTTTCAAAAATAATAATCCTTTCGAATTTTTATTTTTATTTTCCCATATTGAAAATAATAAATTTTATGGATTATTTTTTATACTTAATGGCCATATGAGAAACAATGTGGCCACATAGCCATATCACATATAGGAAAACATCTCTTTATTGGTTCACTCTCCCTACTACATAATACCAGTTGTTACTCTAGTGACATAATTTAAAAAACATTTCAAATTGTCCCACCTTTCAAACTCATAAACCAAAAATATTATAAAAATAGACATAAATAATTTTCATAGAATAACAAAATATTATAAATTTCATCAAATTTAACAATTTTTGTTTTGGAATTCCCAAAAATAATTATGATAAATCCATAATTATAAATAAATGCTCGTATTTAAAAGACTTAAATAATACTTCTTAATGAATTAAACAAATTAATGAATTAAAGTGAATGAATGTAAAAAAATATTTAAGATGATTTGCATATCTAATGTTTAGAATGACATTAAGAGATAGGTAAGAAAATTCACACAAAAGATGATAAATTTTACTTAATACTATTTTATATAAAAACAACACAAAAATGATAACTTATATCAATATAAAATAATAACTATAACATTGATATTTTAATAAAATAAAATACCCTTTTTGTTTTTATGTTAAAAAATATCAAAATAAGGTTTTGTTATTACGTTTCATTATAGATCAAAATAAAATTTGAAAATATAATTTCCATTATAAGACTGTAGAATTATTATATTAAACTAATTCCAATACAAGGGATTAAAAGAAAAGATAATATATATGTATATATATATATATATTAATTTTTTTCATCCCATACCTTAATTTTGAAGCCGAACAAATTTGAAGTTCCCCTTCCTGAAAGAAAACTTATTAGGACTCAATTTCCATCTCCTCTAACTCTCTCTCTAACTAGAGTAAGTCACCATTTATTTAAATCGTGTAAACCATGAGGTGTGATATATATAAGGCTTACAAATTGATTATACAATAATCCATTTGGTAAAAAGAGTGTGAATTTCTTATTTTATGGGCATATAATTATTTATCTCTAACTTTTACATATATACATTTATGATTTCCTCTCCCTAAAGCATTAAATTTCTTATTCCTACATCTATGATTTTTTTTCTAGACTGATAATTTAATTACTCCCCTTTAATTTAAATGACTTTTATCTTTCCTCTCGTACAAGTTTTTCATTACCTCCATAAAAATTCATTTCCCTCTTTGTTCTAGTTTTCATTTTTTATTAAATTCATTGACTTTTACTTTATTTTCATTACATGACACACACATTTTTTTGTATATATTACTACTAATCCAACATTATATGCATGACAACTTCAATAATGTAGTGCTCCAACTATTTTTTCACCACCCACAACACGAGTCTCCATTTCCATTTGTTATTATTATTTTTTTTATTCATTTTATTATATTTATTATACACGTTTTATACATTTTTTCAATATTATTTTTTATTTCTTTCATTTTTCAAACAATTACTATCTCATTTTTTATAATAATTATTATAATAATTTATTTAATCATAATTTTAACATTTATAAAACAACTTATAATCAAAACTCTAAATAATAATAATACTCATATCATAATATAATATATTCATTAAACATTACATTTTTTATAAATGATTAAATTTTATTTATTTATAATAATATATTACCTTTAGTTATTATTATAATTTATATAATTTATTTAATATTTATAATGAAAAATTTTAGAAACAAATTACTTATGTTATAATATAATTATAAAAAATTTATTGAACTTCATTTCTTTCAAATATTAATAAATGTTTAATTAGTATCCTGAATTTAAATTAGAGATATATATAAATGCATTTCATTATATATGTATATACTATTTTAAAATGTAATTATTAAATAACTATATTAATATTTAAATAAATTTAGTTATTCAAATATTTAATTTATATAATAATTTTCATATAAAAATATTTATATTAAAACTTTCTTTTAAGAAATATAATACTATGAAACAATATTTTTTTAGAATATTAATTTGAAAACAAATCTTACTTCATTGGATATAAAAACAATAAATTTTTCAAAAAATAATAATTGATGAAATAACATTATTTATGATAAAGGAGTTATTTTATAGTAATTAAAATTAATTTTTTATAAGTATTATTTTATAATTTTAAATATTTAAATTAACTTACAATCAAATTTTATATTAATTCATTAAAACGATTGATTTAAATTATTAATTTCATGTCAATATTTATTTAAAATTATAAAATTTATCCATTTAATAAGCACTAAATATTTTATATTTTCTAGGATGTTACATTCTATGATGTTTTATAGGGTAATAATTTCCTTCCATGTGAGGTTTTATTATGATTATTGAAGATGAAATAAATTACAAGCTTGTTTCAAGAAATTTATTAATATCTAAGTATTATACTATATTGATCATTCATATGTGTTTCATCATTACATAATATTAAACAATTTATAACATAATTATTATCATCATATTTATCCATTAAATTATTTCCATATCTATCCATGAATGTAGTGATGAAAATTGAAACACATCTTCCTTAGTGGTGGTAGTCCGCACAAAATATGGGTGATGTTTTCATTTTTCATAAGATGATATTACTAATTGAATGGCCGGTTTATATGTTTATAATCTTAATCATGTCATAAATATAATATTTATATATTAGGTCCATTTTTATTAAATTCCATGAATGGAGGTGGAGAATAATGAATGACACAATTCATGGAGGCTCTAGTCCCCATATACCAATGGAAGATGTTATCATTTTTCAAATGATGTATATAAATGAAGATAGATAATGATTTATATTTATAGATTCATAATTATGTAAAAATTATCATCTTTATTCATCAAATAAATTCTTATCACAAATTTTTTAATGCATTGATGAAGAAGAAAACACATCATCCATGGAGGCATTAATCTGCATTTTCATTTTTTGAATCGTTGATAAGAATGTATAAAATGATTATTTAAAAAATATAATGACATATAATTATTATATTGATACTTACATCATTATATTAGTATGGTTAAAATAGTTTTTAATGATAAATTAAATAATCAATGTTTATGGAGTGGATAATTCACATGTTGTGGATGTGATTCTTTATTGGAAAGACTTATTGGTAATACAAGACATGGAACACTTTATTTTAAATAAGGGATTCAAGAAATGTCAGGTAATTTTAGGATAGGTACAACTGGAATGGTCTTAAGTGTAATTCCAAGGTTTAGTTTGGCTTGAAGAGGGTGGAAGTGAGCTCTTTATATATGTGAAAAAGAGGGAATTCTCCTTAGAAAGTAATGGTAGGTGACGGGTAAAGATGAAATGACATAGGATTTGGGTTATTTAGGTGAGTAATGGTTTTTATTTAGGTGGGTATGATTTTGAAACAAAAAAAATTATTTTTCCAAGAATAATTTTCATATAAACCTAAAAAATTTCAAGCCAACTTAAGTTACACATATTTACCCAAATTGAGATTGATAATTTTATTACCATGGTTATTATATTTTACTAAAAATATAATATGACCCACCTATAAAACATTAAATTAAGAATCTTAATTTTGAATCATTTTAATGCCATTAAGTTTCTAAATTTGATAAAATTTAAATATAATACATATAATAAATAGGAAAACTATTTTTATAGAAATATTTTTTTTTATTCTGTGTTTTTTTATTCTTATTTTATATAAAATAATAATGAATTGAGTGTTAATATATTTTTTTAATATTTTTAAACTCCAAACTGTAGTCATATTATGAAATATATCAATTTTATTTATATAGATAAAAATTGAACGATGTTTATAAAAAAATTAATTGAAAAATAATTATTTTAAAATGATAAATAATATATACATTGGTAACTTATTTTTTTTTAAAAATAAGCATGAACTTATATTTTTTTAGATATTATGATTAAAAGTTTAAATTGATTTAATTAGACTAAATTTATATTATCAATAATATTAATTTTAATATACGATCTCATAACGCAAAAAGAAAATTTTAAATAAACTAAATTATTAAGAATATAAAATATTTTGTTATTTATTTATCTATATTAATTAAATTTTATCAAAAACTATTACTATAAATAACCATTCATATTCATTATAATTTGAAATGTTAAAATTATAAAAAGAAATTTGTTATATACATAATTTTTTAAATTTTAAATTTTAAATTTATTTCAATATAACATCTACTTACACAAATCCTAACATTTTCTACATAAGACCTAGGGATGATATAAGAAGTGGTGGTTATCATGGGTAGTAATTTAGAAATCATGGATCTCACAATGATTTCAAAATAATTAAACTTCTGCATTTGATGATTTCACTTAGGCTGTAGTTGTCAGTGTTCTTCTTGGGATTAGTCTAGAGAAAACATTAGAAAAGATACATTCTTCTAAAGCTCATATAAATGACCTTTATATGAAAGATTTCTACAAATTTATTCCATTTATTATACTTCTCTTATTGTTTTGAAATGTGGTTACGTATATTTATACCATCTAATTCAATTACTATGTTACAATTTTTATATTTTATACATAACATAGTTTACTTTCATTTAATGTTACATGTAAAATAAGATATAATATTTTTCAGGTATTATAATTTCTGGGGGGCTACAAAAATCCAATAATTCCATTTCATATAAAAATATCATCGATATTTAGTCTTGTTTTCTATCTTTCTATAACAATATTTTTTATAGTCATATTCATGGGTTATTATGGAGATTCACATTTAAACCTTGTTATTATTTTTATATTAATTATTATTTTCTCATTGTACTTCTACACATCATTTGTAATGTTATATTTTCCTAATAATATGAATTATCTTATATTATACCAATATTCCTAATATATTTTATTAAAAGATAATATATGATGAAACCCATGTTTTTATAAAAATAATATTTTATTAATTTATTTTAGTTATCTTTTTCTTGTGTTTTAGACATATTAATGTGAATAGAAAATATTTTAGGGTTAAAAGATTTTAAATATGATTATGTGTGAAATTATAAATATATTTTTCATTATTTTCTGTACTAGTTATTTGAATTATATGTCAACATCATAATTTATAAATAAACTACCCTTTTAATTGTTTTTATTTAGGGGATATATCCAACATATAATGTTAATTAATCTCTACCCACTACTCCCACCCTCAATAAAGATGTCTTTGTGGAATTCATTTATGAAAAATAAAATCATATTATTTTAGGAATGTAATCCATTAAAATTATATTCTTGAGACGTTATGCCTTTATTTATAGACACATTTCAAAAAATATGGGCATTCATTCTTATATGGCTACTCCCATTTCAACACCCTTGTTTTACTTTCACTACTACTATGTTCATTAATATTATATTGGAATTAGATATTTTACTAAGGAGACTATATTAAAACAGGTATAGATAAATTCAATTTTATATATGTAGTGTGTGATCATGAATATCATTCATTTTTTGATTGAATAATTACTAATAATAAAATGGTGGATAGTTTTTAATTTTTATGTTACTATTTTTTACATGTTTTACATTAAATTTTATTATATGTTTCAACTTAGTGTCTCATCCTCTTTTATATAGTGAAGGAAATGAGTTCTCACAAAATATTGGTTTTTGTCATATTTTTGTTCCTCTATGTTGGTATCAATTATTGTCTCTTTTCACTGGTGTTATTAATTTTATATATTCATGATTCAAAATTACAATTTTCTATTACCTAAAATTAATTTTTTATGGTTTTTTTTAGGAAACCTTATAGAAAATTTGTTGATTATAGAGCAATCTTACTAAAAAATGGGTTGTGTTGATAATATGGAATTTTATACTATATGTTTTGTTTCTAATGAAACTTTATACAACTTATCATTTATATAATATCTTACAACATTGTTTTTTTATTTAAAACAACCATTATCATTTTTTAATTACCTTTATTACTTTTAAATTCATTTTTACCATTTTAAATCTCGAATATTTTGATTATCCACCCATAATAAATGGATTTGAACTATCAATGTGTAGGGTTTTGGGTTTTTAGGAATTTCATAATGATCTATAAGTTCTATAATTTATATAAATACTGAAAATAAGTAAATATAGAGAACTTTATCATAAAAAGTACACTTATTATTATGAAATTGAAAAAAAATATTCAGACTGGGTTTATAGATTCAATTATCTTGAATTAACCTAAGTATACACACTCCCCTCTATATAATAATAGAAATAAAACCCCTGAAAACTTTATATTTTGTCCTAATATAATAATAAAATACTCAAGATGGTTGTTAATTGATTCATTTTAAAAATTATAACCACATACGTTAAATCCCACTTGAATTAATTATCAATTTTTTTCTATATTTTAGTATAGTACAATAGTGTAAAAAAAGTAATAATTCAATTTTTGTGGTTTAGGGATAAAATTGATTTTACTAAATCACAATAATAATTGTTGATTTTATATTGATTATTTTTAATAACCATTACTTTTCTTGGGGATCTAATAGCCACGTGACGGTAGTTGTGACTCATTATAAGGGTGCCAAGAGATTTTACTGTGATCTCCCTTTAAAAGGATTTACAATAGTCATTAATTCACACATAGACAGAAGTGTAAACAAAATGAAATGCATAATATTTATTGATATTGAATTCCAATTTAACAACACATCTTTAGCATTACAATCTAATATAATTTGAAACCATATGAGAAATAATCACTCTTCAAATCAGAACTCTAGAAATATTTTTTTAATATATTATGTCTTTTTATCGAAAAGGAAAAAATTATTCACATAATTTATGATCAATAGAATTAATTATTACTGATAGTACTATTTCATAAAATAGATCATAGTGAATAATTTAGTTAAAAAAGATATATAAAATCTCATGTGTATAGAGAATTTTTTTAACACAGCTGTGTGCATCATGGTTTAGAAAATTCAGGTCTTATCATATTTTTTATATAAAAAATTTGGAGAAAATTGAAATGAAATTTATAAAATAAAATTAGTAAATATGTCCGAAATAGTTCCCAACAAATTAGATACTCATTCTATTTTTGAATCAACATTATATTTCCACAAAAAAATAATTAATTTTTATTTATTCATTCCTTATTAGAAAATATGTTTCTCATGAATAAAATTTATGAATTAGGTATCCTATAAAACAATATTAGAAATAAATGAAACCTCAAAGATAATTCAACTTTTAATATTAAATGTAAAATGTCAAATCATATGATACATTGATTTCAGATGGTATATGAAATTTATGAATGTTTAAATGATTTAATAGGGCTAAAATTTATCTCCTAAGGTTAAAATATATATATGGAAGGTTAGTTGATATCATAAGTTAAACTCACCTCATAAGGTAGACTAAACTAAGATGTTATATTCAACATATAAGGTACATTTAACTCAAAAGGTTCATTCGACTTGGAAGTTACCTTTATCTTGGATGGTAAATTCAACTTGGAAGGGGCATTGAAATCAGAATGTATGTACAGACAAGAAGGGATATTCTTCTTAAAAGGTATATTCATCTTATAAGGGTGATAAAATTAACCAAAAAACATTAAACCTTTTTATAACCAAAATTAAAATATTGATTATATTATGTCAAATAAGATATATAAATAATTATACAAATTTGTTAACAAAATTAAATAAACTCATTATTAAGGTATGTAGGGATTTTTTTTTAGAATCAAAACTTTGAATAAAATTATAATATGTTGGAAACACATTATCCTTTCTTGAAATCCCCTGTTATTGATAATCAAAAAACTACAAAACCATTAAAAATAAAATTTTATAGATTTAGAATAAAATCAACTCTTATTTAGAATAAAATTGATTCATAGAAACTTTTTAGGAGAATTGGAATTAAATATTAAAAAAATTTTGTTTTCCATAATTTTCTCTCACTTTTAGTGGAATCTAAACGAAATTCATAAGAATAGATATATCACATTTATTATAGAAAACTTAACATTTAAACTATAGAAATATAAGATTGAAATAAATGAGAAAAATAGAATTATATTGTAAAAAAAAATAAGAACATGTGTATGATGATTTCTTCAAATAAATTAATCATAAATTGTAAAAATAAATTAAAAGTGAAGAAAATATTTATATCATGTGGTATATGGGACTTAAGAATGGAAATTCCTAGTTTAAAAAATCGTAGACTAGGTTTAAGAGGGAGATACTCAATTTTAAAAGCTCTAAGTTAAGTTTTGTCTTGACCCCTCTATATCTTTATTGAACGAACATCTTAGTAAAACTTATTAGAATTATACACATGAATATTTATAGTAGAAGTGGAAGGAAATTTTACTCTAGGTAAGGAACTAGAAGTAACATCCTACTCATTCTATATAAAACTAACAACTCTATTTTATTATATCAGATATAAAAATATAGGATTATAGGTATCTTCCAATATTTTCTTTGAATAAATATATGTATTAAGTGGCATATTTCAATGTAATCTCTAAGATAAAATCTTAAAAATATCTTCCACACATATTCATCCTCTTGAAAATTTCATCATTACTAAAATCAAGTATAAGATTATAGCCTTTCTACATACTATAATAATAGTTTCTTTGAATATTTGAAAATATTATTTTCTAACCATGATTTTTTTCATAGTTTCATTATAAGGTGACCAAAGCATTCTACATATAAATATTTCATCATTTTATAATAATATTAAATAAAAATCATAATAAAAGAGGTCCTATACCAATAATGGTTTAGTGTCTTCTCAGACTAGATACATAGTCAATTTATTTATGAATGATCTTTAACATCTCCTAAAAAGTTATTCCCACTTAGAAATATTCTTAAACACACCCTCCATACAGTATTTCTTTATAACCTCATGAAATGGAAACATTAGAAAGGGTGATCTAAAATACTTAGTAAATGTAAACATGGGAGATTATAGTTGATGATCATAAGTGAGTTTAAGATAAACATATGTGTATGAGAACATGATCACGACTCATGAAAATAAAAACGAATTAGTAAAATATGATAAATAATATTTTATGGATGAAATATTTTTCATATCTATTGAGATGATTCATTAGAGTGTGGATTCATCAATAATCCATCATGATCCATGAGATCATTTCATAAGCATACAACATAAGAATGTGGCACAAGCATAATATTTGTAAATCGTAACATTGTGATATATTTTAAACAATAATAGGTTTACCTTTTAAGATAGAGACATAAAATTAGGTATCTGTAAAAATGTAGTTACATGAACTGTGGTAAATGAAAATAAATATTGACATGTGTTAATTTGAGTAGATCTATAAATAATGGTGTGTAAATAAAATTGGGTTCATATTTAACATAATTATCTCATGAGATATAAGGATTTCACAATTGAATTAGTGGAAAATAACATACTAAACAATCACATAACATGAATCCATACATGAATGTGCAATAATATCATAAAAAATTTCATCATTTCTTCATAACATAACCTATGGAAATGAAATTGGGTTTTGAAATATTTCATAAAACTTAATTAACCAGCGAAAAGAAGTAAGTTTCTTAGAAATATTCATAAAACATCATCATAAAATTGAATATATAGAAATAAAGTGGATGATATCATAATATAATATTCTTAATAAAGCATAAAAACCTTTAAATTATGTTAAAAAAGATAAAAAAATCTATTTTATAAAAGCATAAAAAATATAAAAATCTCTTTTATAAAAGCATAAAAAATATTCTTTCAAAACCATGATAAATCATCCCATTATTTTGATAAGTTTTAAAAAATAATATTTTACATAATTAAAGAAGAATATTTTTATTTGAAAATATCCAAGGAAACTTTACAATAAATAATTGTTATTCCATTTCAAAATTTTGATCTTTTTTTATACTTTAAACAATATTCTTCACACACATTTATAAAAAATTGTAACATTTGAATCACATGAAAAATGTTAGAAGATATTACATTTATCCACTTAAAAAGAAAGTAAAAAGTAGTAAAAAATATGTTTTCAAAATATTTTTGGAGTTTTATAGAACATATATCAAATAAATTTAAGAATATGGACATAAATGAGAAAGATTCATGACCCAAAAAGAATAAATAACGAGATCATTTCTTAAAAACATCATTTAAATAATTTTGACTAAAAAGTGGAGAAACTTCTATTAATACTTTAAAATTTAATAATAAAACAAGGTATAATAATATATATTATTAAAAAATTATAGGGATCATATTATTTCCCTCAATAAAAATGTAACACAAAGAATCCAAAATGAAATGAGACACTAACATAAATACCTTACTTCAGGTCATGAATTTCCTCTTATGCATAATTTAGATATTTTATAGTAATTTTAAATTTATTATACATATATTAGATTACCATAATCATACTTATATTTCCAAATATAATTCACTTATGTATTCTAACTACCCATGTCTAAATAATTCATTCTTAAAAGCATCATTTTGGGTGTTAACTATTCTGTTTTCAAGAAATTTTCAGTTTAGTAGATCCAATAGTTTCACTATGATCATAGTCTTATAATTTAAATAATTATAATAAATATTAAATAGAAATAATATTGCATAATATCACCAATATAGGTCATTCCATAATCATTAATTTTATAATCTTTAGAGCATTACTCATGTTGGTGGTAAAAATGACCCAAAAAAGAACGCATCATAAATACTTAATTATTAATAACATACTATTGTATAATCACAATAAAAAATTAATATAATATTATAAATATCATTAATATCATATATATTCATTATTTACAATTTTATATCTATACATCAAAGGTTTATATTGAAAGATGAATTATATCGGTGATGGAGATGATAGTCTGTACGTGCAAATGATTGATATCTTAATTTTATAATAAGAATTAATAAAAGAAATTAGATGATATTTTATCATTCCATAATCATTATAATATTTTAAAAATAATATATACTATATTAATTAATCATTATAACCGATCATGAAAGGCAGTGATGAAAAAAAATTCATTGCTTCATAGAGGAAATAACTTTCACAAATGCATGGGAGACACCTTCATTTTCTATTATATGGAAATGAGTAAGAAAATGATTTATTAAATAATAAAAAATTACATATTTTTATTAGAATAATATAATTATATTTCAATGGATGTTGACAATTTTAATGAGGCTGAAGAAAATATTAATTTAAAAGCAGTTGGTCAAGGTAATTGCCTATTATTTGGGAACCCTCTTTTGAATTACCCCAAAAGCCTTTAAAAGATGGTATTTTGGGAATAATGAAACCTATATGATTTTTGAAGGAAATTTTGTAAGGTATTTGGGTAGGTATATTATGAGACAAATTTATTAATAGGTTTGAGGAAGAGAGGATGGGTGGGACACTTTTATATGTGAGGAGAGGGATACATTTGTAATTTTTTAACTATTTAATATTATGAATTTAAAAATCTTGGTAAATTGAAACAAATACATACAATTTAAAAAATAAGGTGATAAAGATCAAAATAAATAATCTAATAAGATTTAATATGAATTTTTTTCCTGATAAAAATGTTTTAAACTAAATTAAATTTATTTAAGCTTTAATGTGGTGAATAATATTTACAATTATTACTATTCATTATGAATATAAATCATTGTTTCTTTATGATAACTACTACCCTACCCGTGCATTTTCACAACATGATAATGTAATTTCAATTTTTCATATTAGTACTCAAATAAATATCATTTATACCCATTCAATGTATCTCAGTTATTGTGAGAGGAGGAAATTGAAAGGAAATAGGGCATGTGTAGTTTTGAAAGATGTAAATGGAGTAAATGATAGTGGAATATGAACTATATTAGAGAGGAGGAAAAATATGTGTAATAGGAGGCACTGGCCAGTGATGTGGAGGATGCATCTACAAATGGGAAGATGGATTATGAATATAACATTTAATTCATCAATGGTTTACTATCCAAAAATGTTCAGATTTAATTTTCTATGGAATAAATTTCCAATAGAATAATGATTTAATCATGAAAACAAAATCATATGAAATAAAATTATGAAAATAATTTAAACTCTCTATTTATAAGAAAAGTAACTTTTGAACCACTTATTATGATTCAAAATTATATGGAATATACTACAACATAAGAAATTATTAGTAAAAGAATTCAATTTCACAGAAAATCTTCAACTTATAAATTCTATTAAGATAAAACCACTACAATTCCCTTTTTGATTATCAAATATGCAGTAGAACATTTCACCCAACGCCTCACTATGAGGTTTTTTTAAATTGTCAAACCCACTACAATGAAGATTTATTCCCTCTGTTGTACCATTTTTTTACTTTCAAAAATCATACAAATAATCAATAAAAATGTGACACAAATCACTAAATGATCACACAAAGGCAGTGTCATCATGCTGTTAACTTCAATACAGTCCAAGATTCCTATCAAACCCATGGATCTATAACTCGGTAATTGCCTTCATTCCCTATTATGTCTTCATCAGAATTATTTCCAACCGCGTTGTTAAAGGAATACTGAAATTTGAAAATTGAAATAGTGATAATTAGGTCTCAAATAGAGTTGATGATGTGTGCAATGAAGATAATAATGATGAAAATAAATTTAAATATTTATACTGCAAGGATGATGACTTGTTAACTGATGAAAAATTCAGAATATAGGGATAATGGATTGTTTATAGTTGAACAATTCAAAGGAAATATAAACGCATAAAAATATATGGTTCATTTTCTGGGATGAATCCTCCCCCCAATGGTTATTGATTCAAGGAGATGGAAACATATTAACATCCATGTCAGATGTTTTTTTCAGATAATTGATGATGTAGGAGTCTCATTTAAAAAATTACAAATATTGTAAGAGATGCAGATGTTAAAATAAAATTTTGAGAAATAATTATAGAAGATTCATGTGATAATATAATAGATAAAGGTTACACAATCTATAGAAAGTGTTATAATAGTTTCACGTGAGAATAGATACAGGTGATAAAATTTGGAGAAACTGTAAAAATAGATGGAGGTGATAATAACCAAAATGGTTATAAAAGATATAGGTGGTATGAAAAAAATTATAGAAATTGTTAGACAAACTATGTACATGAGCAAAGATAGAATTGGAAGATAAATCATATTCAAAGGTATTCAACGACTATAATTATAGAATTAACTATAATAATAGTAATTTATATTATAAAATAGAAGTTATAAACATTAAGAATACTGAAAACCAAATGGTAATTAAGTTATATTGAGACATGGAATGCTGTATGTAGAGAATAAAATTCAAATTGTTACATTGTTTAAAGAATGTAAAACCAAACATAAGACTAGTAAAATAATTTCCAGCTAGTATATAAGGAAATTTTAATACCTGAGCATCTAACATGTTCAAGGTTGATGTATCAAATTGTGTGGTACTGTTTAAAGTCCCTGGAGAGGACCTAACATTTTTATGCTAAGTGTCCAGGATGGAGACATAAATGATATTAATGAAAAAATTAATTCAAATGGATAAATAAAAATTTTAAAATAAAAAAACAAAGAACTGGATAGGAATAAACATCATAGAAATAGATAAAGAAAAGGAGAATCATTCCAGTATTATAATTTGTAGGGTCCAAGAAACTGACATTGAACATGATCTCTCAACCTGTTCCTCAATACACAACACATCTAAAACAGCCAGAGGGATCATGATATCAATGAAAATCCAACAACCCATATTGAATTCATCAAAAATGGTTAAATATCAGAGAACAATAAGAGGTTTTTCCGCTTTTAAACAGGAATAATCCAAGCTTCAAAGATTGTTGGGAGTAGAAAACCTAAGTCTATATATTCAATCAGCCTTAATATTGAAATATAATCCTATATATTCAATATAATAACAAACGAACATAAGACTGCATATTCAATAATATTTCATTTTAAATAATCCAATATAGGAAAATATAAGTCTGTATATTTAAGATATCATATTCAATATAAGATTACATTTTCAATAAACCACTTGTGAGATGCAATGAAAGTGGTGACAGTGAATACTCTGTCATAGAAATTTGAGTGATATATATTACAAGAACGCATATTTAAGTGATGATCATATCAAAAGAACACAACTGTGGATGACTGATCCGTAATTGCCTTGTGCTTTTGTAACACTAAAAAATGCATAGCTATGTATGGAAGGACCATGAGTCTTGAAGGGACATTACCTCTCTAAAACCCTGGGAAAATAAATTTTCCTTCCTATAATCATCCAGAAAATTACCATTCATGTTATGTGAAATCATGAAAATTATATCCTGAAGAAAAACTGATCAATTTAATAAAAATACTATGGGATGGTGCTCTTATAATTTAGAATTTTTCTTTAGGTTTTTCCCTTAAAAAGTAAACTAATACAATGATATTTAAAATATTGTTTTAATAGAATATGAGATATTTTTTAGAATTTAGTTGTGATGGAATTGAAAAACATTGTAGTAAAGTCATTCCTAGTATCTGATCTTTCCCCCGATGTCGCATCATCAAAGAGGAGCCTCGAAAAAAAATAAAAGTGCATTGAAAGCTCCAATCCATCGGGAAAACACAACTGTTTTCTTGGTTTTTCCCAATAAAATGTAAACCAATACAAATTAATTGATAGTATTTTTTTATAGTAAATAAGATACAGTTCAGAATGATAATGTGTGGAAATTGGAAATCATGGAAGTAAATTCATAGCTTGAATCTTATGTTGGCCAGATTAAGGGATTTAGTTATAGTCTAAGAAGCATCACCACAAAAGGCCCACAAAATCACCTCAAGAAACGCCTGTTTAAGCCGGTTGGGATTCCCCATCTACTCCGCAAATGACAAAACCTACGGACCATCATTCGACAAATCAAAATATATTCTTAACGTCAACCAAACAAATAACCAGTATAATTGGATGAGCTTATATAAAAAGCAGTCCAGGATTTCCATGTAAGAACATCAACTAAGCCATCAATTTCCTATTAAATAACATGTTATTCATCACCTGATGAACAAATGAATCAAAAAAATCAAGTATCTATTTACATATAAAACCAGAACAAAGAGAGGTGGAGGCCAGCCAAATATTATAAGAGAAAACAAACCTAGCTTCATTTGAAGAAGACGACCTTGAAGCACACACCACTGTTTAAGTTTTCAGTTTCAACTGAGATGGATGTTGATGCTCAAATAGATGAATCCGGAGAACTGGAGAAGGGATTGGGATATCATCATTTGACTCTTGATGATTATGTCCAAACTGAAACCTAGGATGAAAATGAAATCCGAAGAAAATGTAGAGGTTATATGATGAAGTCAAGGAATCCAATAAGTGGTTTATCGATCCGAACTATTTGCTAGTCTAAAACGCCTTCTGCTTCGATTGAGGAGGTGAGGAGGACGGGGGATGGTGTGGAAGAAGAAAAAAAAGGCGAGGAAGAGGGAGGCGGGGGCGAGCTGGGGCGGAGGCAGAGCTGATGGAGCAGGTGAGGAGGACATAGGTACTGCACGCGGAGGAAGTTGTGGTAGTGAAACAGGTGCGGATGAGGTTGGACGGTCATGGTGGTAAGCCTAGATGCCGTAGAGTGGAAACACGATTGGGGGATGGAGATCATCTGGTGAGAGGGAGTAGCCGATGGAGGAAGTAAAGAAATGGGGATAGGTGGATGCCTGCAAAGGTGACACATAGGTATAAAAATCCATCCTTATAAGATATATAGATTCTATACAACATGTGGTGCATAATATGGCCACCCATAGAATTAGCAGAAGTAAAACTTTGGGTGCATAAATTACAGGAAAGCTTCGGCCTCTTATTTTGATATCCTCCATTTTCTATGGTCCTTTTTTGATAAAATCAAATAGAATTCAATAGAAAAATGTGTTACAAGAAAATTAGTCGGAGATAACTCCATAGAAAAAAGAAAAGCAGTTGGTCTAGCCATACCAAAGTAGGCTCGTATTCATGGGCCTGGAAGAAATTTTTTTGTAGTCAATTACATTTTAGCATAGATAACACTGGATTACTCCTCATCCATCTTCTCCCTCCCTATCCATTAAAAAATATATCATGATATGGATTTTTCTTTCCATCTCATTTGGGTGAAAATCCATAAATCATGTGGTGCATATTATGGCCACCCATAATTTCAGCAGAAGTAAAACTGTGGGTGCATAATTTTTAGAAATTATTTGGTCTCTTATTTGGATATCCTCCACTTTCTATGGTCCTATTTTTTGATAAAATCAAATGTAAGTCAATAGAAATATATGTTATAGAGATAATGAGTTAGAGATAACTCCCTAGAACAATGCAAAGTAGTTGGTCAAGCCACACCAAAGCAGGCTCATATTCATGGGCCAGAGTGAAATGTTGTTGTAGTCAAGGATGAAAGCATAACAATCATCGATTTCATATTTTTTTAGTGCATAAAAAAACAATATATAGTGGATTCAATAGTGAAGAAAAATTACCTGTATTCCTATATTTTACTTATGGGAGGTCAATTCCACGATTTTAGGACAAATTACATGCATTCACTTTTAATTATTGTTTAGGTATTTACATGCACTAATAAAATAATTAGAAAACAGTCAATGAAATTGATGGGCACAAAAATCATTTTTTAACTTGAAGATCATTGGTGATGGTTTTTGGAGGAAGAAACCAATGAAATTAATGGGAACAACAATCAATTGTTTT
Source organism: Viscum album (assembly GCA_963277665.1). NCBI lineage: Eukaryota > Viridiplantae > Streptophyta > Magnoliopsida > Santalales > Viscaceae > Viscum > Viscum album. The sequence goes on along the minus strand of OY728137.1, from coordinate 438,967,348 downwards.
TAACTTTTCAAAGTAACAAACTGGAGAAGAACAATATAATTCAGATTTTAATGGGATTGAGAATTTATAACCTCAAAATTCTAACCATGAAACAACAATACAAGGAGATTGATGTCAAAAAACTGAATTATAAAAATCAATGAATACAGAATGGATGAAACTATTTTTTTCTTTGATCTCTACTATAGTTTTTTATGAAATAAAAGATATATAATGGTATTATAGAATTTGAAACCATCAACATAATCAGATGATGATGAAATGGATGAAGTTTAGAAAAAAAATATTGTAACAGAATATTGATTTAATTTTTAAGGAAATTATAACATTAGGTACCATATATATGTACTTATGGACACAAGAATACCTGCAAATTTGATGTCACGCCTTCTAATTTTCTATACATTAATGGTCGAAACAAAATGATCTCAGGGAACAATATTCCCTCAAACATTAAAATAGTTGTATCAGAATGGTTAATGACGTAAAATAACATACGTAAAAAATCACTGAAATTCCTCTCTATGTTCAATCACCACCAATATAAAAATAGTTGTATCAGATAGGTTAATGATGTAAAATTGCAATATCTTAAAAATCACAGAAGCTCATATATGTGAAATCATCACTAATTATGTACACCTGAAATGAAGTACACTTTTTAGGAAACTAATATGCTAAAATTGAAAAATAATTCAAAGCAAACATGCCAAAAAATCAATAATGTACATTCAAATGATGTAATGAAAATAAAATACAATAAAGATAAATATATTAATACCTGAGTGGAAGAATAATTTGTAATTTCTGTAACAAATCCTTTGTCATTGTGTCACTTCACTCCTAAACATCCACTTCTTTTATGTTCCTATAACACAGTTGTAAAATGAATAATCACTGACCCTTTATTTAATAAAAAACCTCGGATACATCTTAGGAACAGAAATGTCCCTGGAAGAGACAATATCCCCAGGAGAAGAAGTACTCATGCCCATGCTTGAAGAAGAGGGATCTCCTACCTCTGATACAGACTCCTAAAAAAGAGGGAATTGGTTATCCCCAGAGTTTTTGAGATGGATAAATAGAATTAGAGATCCCCATAGTTTTGAAATGTTATAGTGGAATAAAATCATAAAGAAAATGACTTGTTTAGAGATTAAAATCATTATAAAGAACTGAAATACTGAGACTAAGGTAGTTTGTGGTGCATCCGTACCCCCTATAAATGTAGGGTTACAGTTCATACATGTGAAATAAATCGTGATTTGAAGGTGTTTTGAAGGGAGTCGATGGTAACCACAATCCTCATGGGAAGGATATAGAACTCGAGATTGGGAGGGGTATGGATTGGATATATAAAGGGCAGTAGTACACATAGAAGGATTACCTGGTCGATGATGAAGTGAAAATCAGCGGCATAGAGGCAAAGAAGATCGACGTGAAGCAGGTAAACAGGACGGAGGAGGAGTGGATGGAGGCGGATGCGGACCAGGCCTAGGAGAGGGATGTGTCGATGCAGAAACCCTAGCCAGTGCAGAGAGAGAACGTGAGTGGGATATGAGGGATACAGAGTGGTGCTCCATTTCTTTTCGGAGGATATAGTTTTGGGGAGACATGAGAACGGAATCGCGGAGAAGGAATTGGTGGAGGGGGGAGGGAGATCTGATTTGTGTATGGTGGAAGACGAGAGGGTTTTGGGAACCCTAGAGTGGGGAGAGGGGTCTCTGGGATTGGAATCTGGGAGGGGGACGAAATCCCAAGTGGTGGCGGATAATCGGGATGGATTTTTAGGTATAGTGTGTTGGATACATATTTTAGGGTGACGAGGCTTCATGTAGAGGTGACATGCAGGCAAAAAAAGCCAACTTTAGAAGATATATAGATATTTATAAATAATGACTATAAATAAATAAATTATTTTACCAAATTATTTTTTTTAATTTATATAAATTAACTTTAAAATACGAGTGAAAAAAAAGAAAACTCATTTTTATAAAAATGGATTTGTCATCTAAAACTAAATTATTCTATATTCCTTGACTAGTTAAACAATTAAATTAAAGTTAAAATATTTTATTGAATAAAAATATAAACATTTCATTAAATTAAATAATAAATAATTCTTAATTTAATTTATTAAGATAAATACACATTGCAAATATACAAGTATTTTTTAGGAAAACATCACTTTCACCATTATATGCTTTTATTTTAATCTGTATCCAGTTGATAATAAAGGAATTCAATTTTATAAATATGTTAATATAAATTTAATATAAATTTAATAAAAATAATTAATTTTTAAATAAATCATATATGGAAAAAATGATTCCCATAAATAAATATTTCAAAACATTTATTTAGGATCAATAGTATTTCCAATGTGATTTTGAAATGATTTTTGATAATATTTTACATAAATATCATATCATATCATGTAAATAATTTTAAAATGTTTAAAAATTATTCACATAAGTTTAGTATTTAATTCTTCACAAGCTATCGAGCATATTAATATTATTTCAAGATAAATATATAACAAATTATTTGGGTGTTACACATTCAGAGTTAGCAACTTAGGGAATGATTGAAAAAGATATTCAATGAGATTATTGACAAATGAAATTCCTTAAGTGGATAAAAATTATATTTCAACATCAACATTAAGAATATAGACTGTGGTATGGTCTGAAAAAACAATTGAAACCCTTTACAAGATGTTTTTTATTTTATTCTCAACATAATCAGTTCTCTAAACATAAAATTCGGTAAGAACATATTTCTCTAATGATACTTCTATTATCTAAAAATGAATATTTTTTAAATTCCTTAGAAAAAATTTAATCTTATAATTGAATATTTTGAAATTAAAACTAATATTATCCTTAAATTAACTAAAAATCATCTAAGAACTTAGATAAATTCCACTAATTTCAAATAGAGTCTCATTTAAAGAAATAAAAATTATTTAATAATTGCAACTAGACTAACCATGATTCCTTCAATCTAAACATTATTTTCTTCAATTTTTTACAAAAACCATGAAACCACATCCACTAAATCATTATTGAATTCATGAAAAGGTATAAAAACTACTATATCACACTATAATTTATGAATTTTAAAATCTACCTAACTCTTATATGAAGACAATTGTCCTAATTGGTATTTAACAGTTTCAGTCTTCTTAAAAATAGAAGATGACACATATGTGTGTATAGGTTGGAAAAAATTTATAAATTCAAAATTTGTAGTCATAATTTTTATCAACATATAAATTTTTTGTAAGAATCACCATAAATTCGTAGTCATCAGAATCAAATTTAGAATCCATTTGGGATTTAATGGAATCAAAACTAGAATTGGAGACAAAATTTTCCAATAAAGTATTTAATTATTCTACCAAGACCTTAATATATCAATTTAAACAAAAAATTTACCATTTTATAGGATCAAATTAAAGATATATGTTTTGATAAAAGGGTTGAGCTTGTTTATAAAAGCCCGATGTCCAAGAGGTATATTTGAAACTTGTGATTAGAAACGATTACCAACATATTCATATATTGTTCTATATTTTCTGAATAAATTAATTTCAAGGCCCTGACCCTCCATTTAATTTTCCAAACCTATTCTCATTCATTTAATATAATCAAACCCATACCCTTTACCAGAATTATTAGTCATGAATAGTTTACTCCTTAACCCCTTATTTACTATTATCTACTCATAAATATAAGCATCCCTTACATCTACAATAGAATATTTTACTTCCAAAATATCAACTCTCATAATAGTGAAAACCTTGTTTATCCTAAATTTACTTGATTCTATTTGGTTCCAAACAAAAAAATCCTTAATAAAATTTAATAACTATGAAACCATGGATAAAATTGTAACAACCTTATATTTTTCAAATATATTATGGGTTAATTTAATTTTTTTAATCTTGGGTTTTTGTGCTATGAAATATTTGGGGAGTGTTTTGTGGTTTTTGGATGATTTTGAGGCCCTTTTACGGGTGTCTGGTTTGCATATTGTTTTACAAAACCATGAAGTTTCTCTAGGAAACAATGAAACCAGAGGAAATGTCTCTTTGTGTTGTGCACAATTAAGTTGTATGGTCTGAAAAATATTTTCACATCAGCTAGAAAACCATTCAAAAAGATCCAGGGTCCAAAACCATGATTGTATCATGGTTTAACAAATAATGAGTATTTTCTATAAGCCTAGAGGGGCCACATGGTTGGAATATAGTTTATCAAACCATGTGGCTAATCCATGAATGTTGGAAATTAAAAAATCTAAATTCCCTATTAATGTTAATTTATTTTCCATTTTGACCCATTCATTTTTATAGGAATCCATCTCAATTTTTGAGAACAATTTGGCCTACATTGATGAATTTCTCTCCTTGAAAACAAGATTTTGGTGGATCCAAGAATGTTTTTAATATGTAATTTAAGTATATAAGACAAAATCTTATCTTCTTCATGTTTCATAATAATTTACCACTTCTATCTTGAGACAAATCATTGATCTGACATGATGTATCCTGATCTATAAATTCAAATTCCAACTAATGATGATTTTTTTGTTTATTTCCAGAATTGTTGTAGTTTCAACATGTAAATATTGTTCCATTGGATCAAAGATAAATTCCTTGGGGATTGGGGTCACTTTTGGGTATGCTTCCATAGATCTATCTTCTTGACACCTTATTATTCTGAAATATCATCTTGAATTAATTTTATGTTGATGTATTGTTGATATATCATTGTTAATTAGATCAACATCAGGTTCTCCTCTAGAACTAGTGAAGAATATAGGATTCTTTATTTAATAAAAAATGAGTCAGGTGAATTGGTGACCTCTCCATCAACATAACATAGAATTGGTTTTTCTCGATGACTTATTAAGGTTTGTGATTCTATATCCACCCTTCATGACCTGGAATCTCGTTGATTCTCCATTATAAACTTCATTCTTGATGAAATGGATCCCATGTAAGTTATCCTTGACATGAGATATCGTTCTTCATGAGTGTGTGGAATGGTTATGTATTTTATACTTTAAGAAACCTTTAATTACTTTATCAACAACATTTAGGTAAGAGGTTCCCCACTCTTTGGAATATTTTATACAATCAATATAATTCAATGAATTTAGTGTTAGTTTTCTTATTTACCATGCTTTATTGTGATCATGGGTTAACTGTGTGTGTATCCCATGAGACCCATTTCTAATTCTTGATTTTATGTTTAGGATTTTATGAATCTTATCATGTTTGATGAAGATCACATGTACTTGTTTATTTCATCAGATTCTAATGATGATATTGTATAAATTTCCTTGTATTCTCTACCCTATTATGAGTGTTACCGTGCCTTTAGAGGTTTGTTATTCATACTCACAATTAGTGGATCATAATGTTATAATTATACCATTATGGGGGAGTGCACATGACATATGACAATGGTGGACAAATAACTGAGCATAGGGTAGGGGAATGATGACCTGGAGGCCTAAGCCAAGGTAGTGAAATTAGAGGTAATAATGGTTTGGAGGTTTATCCCAAGGCATATATAAAATACTATAAAAAAGAACCCTCACCCACGATGAAGCTATAGTGAGACAGGTGGGAGGATTAATCTAACTTGATGCCTTGATACTATCAAGAGAGATTATTACCATCCCCATGGATTTAACCCAATCTTTTCTAATATTTATGATTATCTTTCTAGTGTGGAAGAGAAATAGTTAGATTCAAGGCTTGTGGTGGCTTGGTTAACATAAAGATGTTGGAAACATGTTTTTATACTTTATTGTGTGTTTATTTTATTATGTGATACACATGTTATGGAGGTGAAAATTTGTTAAGGTTTCAATGGTAGTGTCTATATTGATTTTATTACTCATACCCTATATGTTTCTTTCAATTCATGTGAATAATTCAGGTATGGGGATCCATTCTAGGGAAATGGTATTTTTAAAGATGGTTGACCTTATGAGAATATAGATAAGAGTGGTACTGGGATGTACTTTATAGGATAATTTAGTTTTATAGATTTTTTTTACTTCCACTCTATATACTTTTTCTCTTTCCACATTGAGACATCATTTATTTATTTGAATGACATGATTTCAATTTGATATTACATTATGATGACTTATACTTTTCTTGATTACATTGATATGATTTATATTTTATTTATTTCATTGGTTCATGGATATGATATTAAGGGTATTGAATCTCCATTTATGGCATGTGGACCCCTGATACTAGTAAAAAACCTCTTGCATATGGGGAGGCAAGCATGAGGACTGGTGAATCTTCAGATCTAACCCATTTTTTTGGTTAAGGGCATTAAAAAATGGTATCATAGAATTGTTTTTATCTTTTATTTTTACTAAACCTTGACATGGTTCGAAGGATATAGCCATGTTGGACTCAGGTAGTGGAGTTTTTACATTTCTAGACAACTCTTGTGTAACCGAACTCTAAGTTACCAATAAATGGATTGAAAAAGATCTTTCATGCTCTATAGTTCTCTTCCTCATCTCTATTTGTTTTGTGGCCATAGTGAAATGGTGATTCTCTTGAAACAAAACATATTTCATCAAATTAATACAACAAGAAAAAATAAAATGAGGATATACTATTTTGTGTCCCTTTTTATTGTTATTTAGAATAGTGATAAACGGTTCAGTGGACTCCCTACACTACAATTCATTTTATTTGACTCGACCTCTAGGGTCACTGCACCACATAACCAATATTTGGCATTGTAAGCTTTGATTTTTATAGTGGAACAAGATTGAGTGTTTTTTCTATGTTTTATAATTGTCCTTTAATATAGATAGGTTACTTATTTAAGAAAAATGTAGTAGAAAGGTGTAATGGTATCTATTTACTTTCAGATTTATTAAAAGTTGGAAAAACCCCCGCATCATCTTCCCTTAATCGATGAGATGGGAAATGGTGACCATGGGTGAGCTAGATTTAACATAAAATAATGTTAAATATAGCACCCCACACCACCTTTACATTAAGTCACTATAAAAGGGATCTTGCCCCCTCTGGCTCACTTTAAAATCTCATTCTGTTTAAAGATTCCACACCCTATCTATCTAGAATAAGTATTCTTTGTTCATGGTGGTTCTAGTGTACTAAAAAAAGTCTTGATTTTTTGTGAAGCCTCATTTAGAGGTATTTTTATCATTTAATTTAATGTTTTTTATTTATTTAATTGATTGGTTTTTAGTTAACTCTAAATAAATTATCTAATTAGTTGTTTACTTAGTTATATATTGTTTATAAATAATAGTAATTATTATTAATGATTAAGTATAGATTAAATAATGAATAAATTAGGATAAAATAATGATTATATATAATTATTTGGTAAAATTAATTAACTAAGTAATATCATATGTTACCTAATTATTATGGAAAATTTAATTATGGATTAAGAAATGTTTAATTAATTATTAAATAATGAATAAATAATGATTAATGAATTATTATCTAATTATTGAAAAATGAGTAAGTTATAACTATAAAATGTTTTTCTAATGATTAATTAATGATTAAATAATATTTGAATAATGATTTAGTAATTATTTAGTAATGACTAACTAGATATTAAGTAATGATTAAATAATATAAGTAAGGATTAAATAATTATTATCTAATGATTATCTAATGATTAATGAATTGTAAAGGTATGATTAAGTAATGATTAAGTAATTATTAAGTAACTATTAACTAACTATTAAGGAATGATTAAGTAATGATTAAGGAATTTTGAAGGAATGACTAAGGTTTGATTAATGTATGATTAAAGAATGATTAATGAATAATTAACTAGTGATTAACTAATTATTAAGAAATGACTATTGTAGGATTAAGTAATGATTATGTAATGAGTAAGTAATGAGGAACTAATGATTAATTAATGATTATGGAGTGATCAAGTAATGGTTTAATAATTGTTAAAAAATGATAATGGAATGATTAAGGAATAATTAATAAATGATTAACAAATGATTATCTAATGATTAAAGAATGATTAAATAATGATTAAGGTGGGATTAAGTGAAGATTAATTTGTGATTAAGTAATTATTAAATAATTATTAATGCTTCATTAAGTAATGATTTAGTAATGATTAAGTAATGATTTTGTAACCATTAAGTAATGATTAAAGAATAATTAATGAATGATTAAAGAATGATTAATATATGATTTAAGTTTGATTAAGGTTTGATTACGGTATGACTAATGTAGATGGATATGATTTAGATGAATCAAATTCTATTTAAAAACAATTAAAAAAACCTTTATGAAAGTTAGAAATTATAATAAAAAATATTTGTGTCATTGCTTAAGATAGAATAAAATGTTCTAAAATATGGGTAGCATAAGGATTATGTGGTTATAAAAGCAATCAAGTCCCTATTTGGATACTGCAAGTGGATGTGGCTCTAGAAAATATGTACATAGGGGTAAAACCTGAAAATATAACATTGAGCTAGGATGGATCAAGAACTTGTGTACAACAATGAGCCATGTTGCACACTATATTTGACACTCCTTGGGTATATGCTTAAGATGATTCATATTTTCATTATGAAATACTAAAATAACTTTATGAAGATTAAAAAATGTACAATAAAACATTAGAATCATTTTTTTGGATATAATAAGATGTTTTGATATTTTAGTATCATAACGATTATATGGTTGACCCTCATTATCAATATAATATAGGTAATGAATTGGAATTAAATGTAAAAAGAAGAAGAAACAAAAAATCTATTTATTTATCAAGGATAAAATTGGAATTATTATTATATAAAGTGAAATGGACAAGAAAAAAACACATTAAATAACACATGAATGCTATACAAATATACAATAATTTCCTTGACATTTTTCAGTAGAACAATTTTTGGATGAGATGAGTGTAACATCATAAGTGATGTAAAATCCAACTTATATTCAAGTATTACCTTAATGAAATATTCCAAAGAGATATATTTAACTTTTTAAAATTTGAAAATCTTTCGTCCCTTTAAATAAATATAAGATAACATTTGATATATGTTATTAGATGGTCAAATTATTTATAGATTTAAAAGTTAAGTAATTCACTTCTGATGATGTTATTTAGATAGCACGTGAAAATAATCTGGAATAATCTCTACTTCTGATATACATGTGTATCTGACATCCAATGATGATTTTGGGGAGGAAGTTTCTATAAATTTAATTTTTGTACAACATCCTTAACCCACAATAAATCATCCTAAACTCTTCGCATCTTAGTCAGAAGCCACAACACATTTTACAGAATTAAATTGCAATGTTCTCACACCTTAAACTATGTTTCCAAGAGTTGTAGTGAATATGTTTTGTGAGAAAGACAACACATTATATATTGGAATGTATTTACTAATTAATGATTCATTGTAAAACATGCTAGAAAGATTTAATATAGAGAGGAACTATAGATATTTAGTTTTAGAATGATATTATAAAAAATATTTCATAAAATGTGAAAAATATAGTGGTGATTGTATATTCCTCTTGAGGGTGATTCCATATATTAATTTTAGAGTTTGGAAAATTTTGAAGATTGTGGTAGCTTAAACTTTTTTTCATTTAAACACTACTCAAGATCAGACTTCATTTTTTTATGAATTTATGTCATCTATTATCATCAAGATGATTAAGGCAATCTGAGATGTTCCTGTATCCCTTGTTGAAGAGAGGATACAAAATTTTTTTTGTTATAATATTTCCTCTTAAAAGGAATGTACAGTGACAAAGAAGGAAATTTTGTGGGTATAGGGTTTTTGATAAGACTTTTTTCAGGTGTTGCTGCGATTTATAGCTATACTAAGAATCATGAAACTAGTTGTCTTCCCTCTTCATATAAATTAATATGCTTTTGATGATAAACATATTTATCAAACTCATATTTAATTTCTTCAGTTTTTCTGGGTATTCATACCATGTATTTTCACATTTCATTTCAAAAAATAGTATATATATATTAATGGAATTTTATTATATATAAAGTAAAAGGGCGTATTATGATTCAGAAACCCAATATGATAACTCTTCACCTCTTATGCCTAAATTTTCCATTGTGGAGGAGTAAGATATGAATCATGGAGTTGGTTTCTGGAATGTTTCACAAACATTTCACCTATATTTAGGGCATCTATTTGATATCTTATTAGTATAGGATAATCAATGACACAATCAATGTGCATCGTGGTATATGGGGACCTCGAAATGTACATCATTGGTAGACCATCCTGTATATTTCTATAAATGCATGGAATACATTCTATAAAAATCCTATGAATAAAGAAATCATGAGGATTGGTATGAAATGTATTTGTTATTTTTATCTATTGTAATGTAATGATGAAATAAATTTATGTGAAATATGATCACTTATGTATAGTATATGATCCGGTTTAATGAAGGTTTTAAGAAAACTTTGAAGAAATCTTCAAGGATAATCAAGAAGTGTATGATTATATGATTTGAATTCAAAAAGAAAAATGGAAATTGGTATATAACAGGGGGAAGAGGTACGGACACATGACCACAAACATTGTAGAGCACATCAATAGTGTCTTAATGGGGCTTCACAAGTTACATATAACTGCCCTAGTTCAAGAGATATTTTATCATTGTATGAAGTGATTCATTGATAGAAAAAAAACTAGCCTCTAACGAGATTGAACATGGGATATGATATGAAAGAAACATTCAACAAGATTTTGTAAAGAACATTGTAGAAGATTTTGGTTATCAAGTGTGCCTTTTCCATCGAGAAGGATCTTGATTGGAAGTTCAATAGTGTTTTGACCTCATCCCCTGTCACAATGGCGAAAAAATAATTGTATTACTATAAAAATGATAATGTAAATATGGAAACATCTAGGCATTATGGTTTCCATGTGCACATGACATTGCAATATACGCCTCTATGAACATATGATGGAAAGAATATCATGATCTAGTATACCAGTTGAAAAAAAATGATAACTGTTATGAAACCTCATGGATGCCTATTGAGGAGTTTCAATATTTACCTATGCTCAAAAAATAAAAGATAGAGATAAATTCCATTACCAGACGATGTCATTGAGGGAGAATGAAGTCCAAAATGATACAAAATGACTTTCACTAGAATCAAGAATAAGGGAGAAGTTTGAGATGAAACATATGTCATCAAGAAAGTCATAACCAAAAATTATTCCCCAACATTTATGGATCGATTTCACACTCTAATCCAGAATGATATATTGTCTTAAATGTGATCATATCATATTATTAATTATATATTGTTAATTTAAGGCCCATAATTTTGTAAAAATTTATATCATTTATGAATAATTTTACTATCAAATAATAAAAAATGTTTAATATTCACATTAAAAGGAATATAAAAAGTATATTTCATGTGACATGAATGAATAATCAAACACTTTATGGATAAAAAATAATGAATTCATGTTGAAAATAATCACAAAACATACCCTTATGTGAGGAATAATACATAAATTAAAAAGAATTCCATTTTTAAAAAAACACTTAGATAATTAAGGAAAAACATTTATATATATAAATATATAAAACAATAGAATTCAAAATCGTCTTTCCTATGTAAAAAAATATATAAATTTTTTTAGAAATATACATTGAGAAGCATGATGACATTGAATTTTCTTTGGGTAAACAAAAACTTCATAGAACAATGGGAATAAACATGTCATGCATTACAATCTACCAGTCATAAAATTTTATTGACCATAAAATTATATTTAAATTTTACACGTATAATTTTTTTAATTTTTTACATACGTATTGTGGATACAATACTACTCACTGAGCATGTTATTCATTTTTCCCAATCTGTGATAGAGGGTTATCCTGTTCAATAGATCTAGGGTTTTTCGAGTGAACCATCATCATAACATGCTATATCCAGTTGCCACTATTCTATACCTAAACCATACTTACTTCTAAAAAATTGCGGTATCTAAGTTTACATTTGTTTATCACCACCTACTTACTTCTTTCCTTGGGAGGGGGATACTAGAGACATTAATTCCACTTGAATGAGGGAGAGATGGCCCTCACCATTGAAGATGTGGCCATCAATCATGGTCGTCCTATCAGGGGGGGGGGGTAATTATTAGACCCAACTGTGTATACTAGCCCAAGATGGTGGAGATATTTCTCATCATCTACATTTTATCCAATGATGCTACTACAGATGGTGTGTTGATTTTTATGAGTTGGCTAAAGATGACCATGGAACATTTACACGATGACTGTGATGAGATATCGATCATGATTACTTTATGTGCCTTTTTAGGGATAGTTGGAGGGACACAGTACCTTGATCAATCAGGTATGAATGTGAACATGATGTATCTAGTGATACTGAAGGATTTATATTTAGTCAGGACATATAGCTGGGGATCTGCGTACTTGTCATACACTTATAGAGAATTATGAATAGAATACTGTTATGATCACACAGATCATAGGGGTTGCGTCAACCATATTCATATGTTGGAATATGACCACATCCCCTCCCTTTCCCCTGATGTTACTGGTTAGTAGCTTCCTATTGAGGTGTTTCATGAGGCTCTTTATGGATGCTTCTATGATCAGTCATATATATTGGTTTGTGATGCTAGTAGATGTTATTGAATTTAACTTTTTATTAATTATCACTTTAAATGTTGTATTTTATAGGTGGATTTGGGCATATTACTTCTTTAATGCTCTGCCACACTATTATAGTTCATACCATCTCATGTTTGAAAATTTCATAACTGGTGAGTTAGTATATATAACATTTCATTGACTAACAAATTTCATAATATCATCATTTTTTATTTTTAGTAATGATTTTTTTGATAAATATCACATTTCATTACAGATTAAATAGATTGCATACTATGATTTGTTGGACTAGTTTCCTGCCTACTACACTGTTGGACTTCACAATGCTATAACTACAGTGACACTCAATCACATTCATATTATTGAGTGGCACCAATCAGATAGAGTCATGAACCTATTTTTCTATGTTCAACACATTCTATTTCTACCTATGATGTAATAGTTGCTTCATGTACTGAAGCTAACTAGTATATATAGGATAACAAATAGCTCTGAAAACATGCCCAGTATCTCTACCTTTGGGGAAGATAATCATTTCATCATTTCAAGTGTGTATGAATGATGTAATTCCATTAATTAATGTTGGTCGAGTATAGTACATGGTATAGAATGAAGTTTATACTATATCATACTCAAAAAGACGGAGGGATTTAGGATATGGTTTGTTAATAAATTTCTATTAGTTTATTTATTGTAATATTTTAAAAATCTTTTTGAACCACTTTACATCATTGTCTAGTACAACAGCTTAACTATATGGTTGTTCTATAGGATGAGGGGGATGATATCTTGGAAGCGATCCATATTATATAATAGGAGATGATGCGATCTTATCATGAAGTTCATGATATAATCTTTGATTTTCCACCCCAAGGATATTACTTTCTTTCCAAGGGATTTTAGGTTCCTACTCAGGAACATCCTCCATTAGCTACTGATGATGAGGAACCACAACGATCTTGACGTAGACCATGTTGTTCTCCACATGAGCCCTCACATCTTCCATAGGTAGGGGTTTCCCCTATAGTATTCTAGCCACTAAAGAACTTCAGATAATCATTAGGAGGCATGGGATTGATCTGTATTGGCTGGATATCCATAGTTTTATCTATGTGTTGATTTCCTAGCTTCTCTGAGGGGTTATTTCCAATGCCTTCAGAATTCATGTCTAATACTTCAAAGCCTATATAGTTCCCCATATGATTATTGAAGGTAATTATACTACCCCAATTGGAGAAGGACTGTGTATAATGGATGACACATTATTGACATGTCTTCCCATTCAGAGACAGACATAACATCCGATGGTTGATGTTTTATTTCCCACAGATCAGCCCTCTCCATGTCATCAAACTCCACCCCAGCAGAGATCTCATCAATCTCGATATGGGCATCACATTTTCACACCACTATGTAAGATGAAACCCCACCATATAAATTTATTGTACTCACTTATTTATATGTTTTATATCTATTAAAATTAATATATTATTTTTACTATCAATTATTTTTACATGTTTTTCCATTGTTTCAATCATCATTTATAATTTAGTTATAGTTTATATTTTATTAACTTTCAAAGAAGAATACTTGAAACATATGAAAAATAATTAAATTTTAATTTTGAACCATTAAAATATTATAGAATATAAACAATAAAAACAATCTAAATAAAACATAAAACGTATCCTAAAAATATAAAAAGTTGTTGAAAATAATAAGAATTTCATAAATATTATAAATAAGTTAAAATGAAATGAATGTAAAAAAGATTAAAAATACTATTGTAATTGTTTAAAACAAAAATATACTGTGATACTACAATTAATTTTCATTAAATTTTTTAATAAATGCTTATTATTTTGAATTATTTTCCATATTGTCAATAACCGTGTAAAATGTCATTTAAAATGTATTTATATTTTATATGTTATAGAAAATTAAATACACGGAATTGAAACATTATTATGTTTCATGTAGGGGACTTTTAAATCATATAACATATAATATATAATTATAATATAAAATACATTCGAAAAAATGACTCAACATAAAAAACGTAATTGAAAATAAACAAAATAAAAATATATTATGTAAAATATGGTTTAATTGTCACAAAATTTATTTATTAAAAAAATAACATTTTCACTTTTAAATATTAATGACATAATTCTAAAGAAAATAAAATATGAAAAATATATATCATACACACTAACATATATATCTTTAAATATAACATCATGTATATTTTTTTAAAACTGAAATGTGGTAGGTTTCCTGACACCTTTCACGCATAATTTTATAATTTTTTTGACCATAGACACATTAAAAAATGAAAAACAAATTATTAAAAAAACTCCACATGAGGTGTCTTCATGTTCAACCATGATAGACTTATGATATAGTAGAAATGTTGACGATACAGAATGATGTTCTGTCATGTAGCACGGTGGTTTGTGGAATAACTTTTATCCAAGGACGAAAATGTGCGAGAAAAAAAGAGATCCCAAAATATTGGTTCATATATAGTTATCCTCCTAATGTCACATCCCTCATAGATGATTAGAATTGTCTCACAATACTTGATAAGTGATCCCAGGGAAGAGAGGAAAAAGTGATGTTGGATTGTGGTCTAAATACCCCTACCATCACTATATTCCACCCCTGAGTCGGTGAGGCTATCCTCCCACCACCACCCAAACATTTCTCTCATGCAATAGTATGCTCCTGTATAGTGTGCTCCTATTCCTATTCATACTCCTTGTTCCATATTTTCCACTACGATATTGTGTGTTTGACTCTCATTGTGGGGTGGCATGGACGTTAAACCCTCCTTTGGGGCTTTCATATGGAATTATACTCCACAGGTTGAGGGTTATCGTTACTATACACATTTTTTATAACCCCCCCCCCCATTTCAATTGCAACCTATAGAGAATTCAAAAAAATACACAGAGAATAAAACATATAAAAACAAGTATTTTTTGAATGTTTTTATTTATTTTTAGTAATTGTTATTACAAATTATAAAACACCCATAATTTAATATTTTAATGAAAAAATATGTCTTAAAATTTTAAAACCAAAGAAATAAGACAATTAATGTTTTAAAAATTCTATTTAAATTATGAACTCATAGAACCCCAAAACATATACCAAATTCTCCTTAAGAGTGCCTCTATGATATGTATTTAAAATTAAACCCTAATTTTACCAATATGAAAAAATAAAAATTAATAAATATAAAAATATATTAATGGGGTAAAATAAATTTCATGTGTCCCCTATAGAAAATGATTCCAACTACTCACTAGACAAAAATGTAAAATATTTTTCCAAATAAAAATTGGAACTTCTCCTCATTTACATTCATTTATTTTAATTCATAATTAATAACAAGCCGATTATGATTTTCCTCCCCATATTTTTCTTATCTCATTAATATATTTAAAATAAACAAGTATATTTAATAATACCATAATTACATGTACCATACATTGAATTTGAAAATGATAAGAGTTCCCCACTTAGAAGAGACAAAAGTTACTAAAAATCACAAGGGAATTATGATTTAATATCATATTATTCTGAGGATTAAGGATCATAGGAAATTGATGATTAAAATAATTAAATAAAAGGTGGTTTTTTTCAAAATTGTAATGCATAATAATCAATGTAAGGACCCAATACACTCTACTCTTCAAACTGACAACCCCTACACATCCCAAGTTCATTTAAGGACATTAAAAATGAAAAAAATTAATGTTTTACCCTTATACATTTTATTTTATTATTATATATTTTTCAAAATTGTTTATATTTAAAAAATTAAGATAGGAAAATTATCACATCCACCATGAAAACCCAAATTATAAAAATCATTTGATAAATTATGGTTGTTTTTGACCCCCTATTATGCATCACATTCTTATTTTAGTAATTATTTTAGATGAGTGAAAAATTAATGAATTATGAAATGGGACATATAGAAAAGCTAATGAAACACTCAATACATTTTTCTTTTAATAAGGCATATCCATTTTTTCCAATAAATTTCATTTTCCCTACACTTAAACATTGAAAATCATGAAAATCAATGGAGTATGAGTAGGAATGGTTAAATTAGATTGTAATGTGGATTATTATAACAAAATTCTATTCATTTTCATTAAGGTATTAGGAAATATTAATGTTAGGTGGGTCATAAGGATAATAGATACATTAAAAAATAATTCAATCATTTTCTTTGTGAATTTCATACAGTTAACAATTTTACAAGGTCAAATCAAAATACCATAAAGTAACATTATAATCGTTTTCTCATGAAATTTACTATGACATATGGGAATAATTTGTTATAGACACCTTCTTGGAATGTAGGAATTTAATTTGAGTCAACACTCAGGGAATGTTTCATAATTAAATAAACAAATCAACAAATATTTCTAAAATTCATAGAAGGAAATAAGGAAGGTAATTTTCAAATACATGTGAATAAAAAGGAAAAACATTATCCAATAAAATAAATTTCATATACTCCACATTAATAATTCACTTTTTCCATTATAAGTATTCAATTACAATACAAATAAAATTTAAAATAGAGAATTATGGGGTTCCTAAAAATCCTAAGAACCGTATATTAATGGTTGGCACTAGCGTATGTGTGGGTAAGAATTCTTTATATTGAAAAATAAAATATATATAAAAATAGGAGAGTATAAATTAATACTGAAATTTAATGTTTACATCACATTCCATATGAAGCTCCTTTCCATTTTTCCCATGATGTTTCTATGTTTCATGGACCTATAAAAGAATTTAAAACAGTGAATCCACAATATCTTTGAAAGTAATAATAAATATTTGGGGGGGTGAGGTTTCACTACATCATATAATATAGTCCTAAACAAGTACTAACAAAGAAAGTAAATAAAAAACCATGTTTCTTCCTGAAAAGAGATTTTATTTTGGTATTTATGCTCGAACTTACATCTTGGTTCACAAGATAGGTGAAGGGTATAGATCCAATCATCTTATAGTGAAAAAATTATATATTTTTTCATAATCTAGTGCATCTATTATTCTCTTCCTACTAATTGAAATTTCTTCATATTCTTGTCGAAAAATGTACCAATTAGTGGAATACCACAATTATAACGTCCCACTATTTGGAACTCCTGCATGTGACCAAACTAAGTTGACTACCTGACCTCACACATGCTTACCATTTTTCTAGAGGCTACTTAAAAATAGTAAGGGTGTAAAAAAAATAATAGAGATACTATACCCCATTGTATATCATTGGAATTATAGGGTACATAAATATCATATTATTAGAAATAGTAGAAATGGTACAATAAACTATAGGTAATCCAAGTAGTTAAAGGAAACTAAACAACCCAAATAATAATATTATAATATTATTACAAGATGTAATGTAACATAATGTCATAATAGAATTCATATAGGTAAAATACTAAAATAAATCAAATAAAAATTAGTTTTGTTTGGTCTGGAATACTATGTATTTACCATCCCATGAACCAACCCATCTAATAAGAATGAAATCAACAACATGGTCCCTTTCTCTTGTCTAACTTGTATCTTTCAAATATGCTTGGATACCAAATGGTGTCTTGAATATGGTGTGTGTAAAATTATATAAGCCAATAGCACTCTGTCTAAAAAAACCCAGTCTGATTAATAAGTATATGAAATAAAGTGATAAGTAAATATTATTAAGTAATAAATTAATAGGATACATCAAATAACCTTCCAAATCTTGAGCTCCAGGGTGACACATGGGGTTACACACCCTTGTTCATCATCATCCTGGAATATCTCTAAGTATGTCACCTAACCATTCTATCCATTTCGACATGTCTAAGGAATAATCACATATAAAATAAATACATAATGGTTCAAATTACTATATATAATAATTTCTGCATAACAAGGCCAAACCCTATATATAAGCATTTCATCATAATTTGGTCAAGACCTAAAATAAGAATTACATCATAACTAATCCAAGCATTATATATAATAATTTAAGAATAATAATGATGAAACATGTCAACATGGAAATGGTAATAAAACATGTCATTATACACCTTAATGGTAAATTCACACAAATACCATTTATCTTCCAATTACAATACATTCATCAATTTATCCCAAGGTATTATCATGAATAAAATTCAATTAAACAAGTAAAAAATCATATAGTGTGTCTTATGTAATTTTATAATAATAAATAACTTAAATTCATATGTTATGATAATTAATATTATAATCCAATAAAAAAATCACTTTGTTAAGCCCAACCATATTTTCCTTCTTTCTAGTTCATTGTAATCTTAAGGGTAGGCTCACCCCACATGTAAACGTAAGCCTGATCCTAATGAAAATGGCATGAACAAGATACAAAGGGAGGTACAAGGGAATGATTATCATCAAAGATTTAATTATTTATTTAGTTAGGTTGCGTGTGAAGAGTTCCAACATGATTGAACAATATTCCAAATACTCAAATAAATTGAAATTGAATTTAGTGGTTTATTCTATAAAACCTACATCATAAATGATAAATACATATTTAAATACTTTTGTTTATAGTATATATCATCTCCTTACATCCTTTCAAACTAGAACCAGTGACCCTATAGATTAAAATATCTAGAAGGAGAAGAGAATGTGGAAGAGGAAGAGGAAGAGGAAGATCAAGAGGATAAGTTATATTTAATTTCACAATTAATAACACAAAACCTGATAGATCCCTACTTATTGATTGAATATAATTAACAATGATTGTCACTAGAAGAGAAAAATATCAAGGGGTGGAAACACATGAACAAAAAACATGAAAAATTACTATTTTTATAATATGCATGATTAATTTATAGTGTAAACTTAAGGTTTACATCATAAACCCCGTGATTTCTACTTACACCAAAATACCCATCATGTTAGTATAAAAACAAATAAAAATAACTTTCTTAATGTAAAATCCCCTTTTATGTTTTGAATTGCATTTATGGATTGGCCGACTAGCTTATAGTATAATCATTTTTCTGGTATTCGTCTAAAAACATTATGTTGTAAGGTATATAATTATGTTGTAGAAGTATTCTACACCCTAAATGACCTTCCTGATCACTTTACACCATAAGTTCATACTTATTTCCTAAATATGATCTAATTTCTATATTATTCTATCACCCCCTAATGATTTTACAAGAACCCAACATTTATTTTCATCCATTCCAACCCAATATCAAACAAAAATCTACCAGACACAAAAATATCTACCAAAAATCAATGAGGGATACACCTAGAAAAAGACATGATCTTTCAACTTCCCAACCATATAACAACTTGTCGTTGAGTTTTCTTATACATAATTTTTGGTTATTAGTGAACAAGTCTATCCACTATACCGGCATATCCAAATATTTCCCCCCAAGTCTCCTCTTACACATATGCATGCTTTCAATTCAGTCTTACTAGTTGTGTGGTCTTTCTCTAGAGATTTTTCTCACTATTGTCCAAAATTTATATTAGATTATCCTCTAAGGGAACATTAACATCAAGATTGATATCATAATTTATATCACATGATAAGTGTTAGGATGATATATTAGAATATATGACATGTGAAACACATCCCGCATGGTGTTGTAGCACTATGGAAGGAAAAAACAATACTTCACTTTTCCAAACCAATCCATTATATTGAATGTTCTAAAAAACATGGGCACTAGATTTCTTGATTTCAAAATACAGTGTTTCTCTAGATAGAGAAAAACCTAAAGGAAAACACAATTAAAAATATCAAACTCTAGAGGCCATCTCCAATGGTCAGTGTATGAGTTATTCCTACTCCCACTACTATATAAATTCACTTTAATAGTGCTCAAGAAGACGTTTAATTGTGATAATAATCAATATTAACCTTAGCTCTATTAATGTGTGTGGGTGGGAGGGGGTACCCATTATCTGGTCTATGAAAGAGATGATAAAGGGGGGGGGGGGGTCTTTATTTGTACTAAAAGAAGAACTGATAAAGGTCAACCTTTATCAGTTCTTGTTTAGTGCTGTTGAAGGCCCCACCTGCTGTAATGCGTTTATTGTAAAGCATCACACTGCAACAACCCCAGTGTAAAACCTCCCAACCTATATCATGTACACAAAAAAATAATATAATTAAAATAAATTATAGATTAAGAATAAAAAAACTACTATATACATTTCAAACAATATTTTTTATAACTACATTTAGAATTACTACTCACAGAAATTAAAAAACATTAATGTTTCATCAACTAGGTATCCCTTGATCCCCTCTCAAAAGGTTCTCCCATGGTATCCATTTCCAAAAATATCACCTTAACCTGAATAAAAAATGAACTTATATAAGGAAAAAATATTATGGTAGTAATATTATAATGAAATAAATTAAACATTAATAAGAATGAATACATTAAAAATCTTAATTTTAAATAAAAAGACACAATTAGAATTATAGCAGTCACACCATGAATTGTATTAAGGTGCAGTTTATTCCAACAGATCAAAAATGAGGTATGAACCATTGTTCTAATTTATTAAAACAATTTGAATGTGTTTTATCTTTTTTGAGTATGTCAATTATTATTTATAATAAAACTAATCTCAATTTTAAAAAATGACACACTTGGAGTTATTCCAATTAAACTGTGTGTGGTATTGAGGTGTGGATAATTCCAAGATGTCAAAAATTAAATATGGATCATTTTACCAATGTATCAAATCAATATTAATGAATTTTCCTTGTTTTTAGTATGCCACTTATGTGTTATTACAAAAATTTCATTTCAGACTAGAAACACACACTTTGAGTCAAACTAGTCAGGTCATGTGTCGGTGTGAAATGAGACTACTTTTATATGTCAAAAATGACTTATGGATTTAATTCCAATATTATCAAGACAATCATAGAAAATTTTCTTATATTTCATTGCATGACACATGTTCTGAAATAAAATGTCATTTATAAAATGATATCAGGCACTTTAAGTCATACCAATCACACCTTCTGTCATGTAGACGTTCAAGTGATTCTAAAACCTAAAAATTTATTCATTGATAATTTTTCTAAAGTATCATGACTATATGAATACATTTTCTTTGTTTTTAGTGTATCACTTGTTCCTTTTGCTAAAATTGATGTTAATTTTAAAAAAACACACTTGGAGTCACACCAGTCACACAGTGCATCAGACTGAGGTGAGTCAAATTTCTTATGTCCTAAATGACTAATGGGTTTTTTCCTAATGTATCAAAATAATATGAATACATTTTCCTGGGTTCTCATACATCACTTGTTCCTTTTGATTAAATTAATGCCTGTTTAAAATACAAACACAATCTTTGAGTTATGTCAGTCACAACATGCATCAGATTGAGGTGAGGCTAATTCCTACACAACAGAAATGGTTATTGGACCATTTTCATAATGCATCAATACAATTTTAAGGGTTTTTATAATATTTTAGATGGTAACTTTTTTATTTTTCTAAAATTAATGTCAATTTTTAAAAAATGAATCACATGGAGTCATATTGATCACACTATGTATTGGATTTAGGTGAGTCTGATTCTCACACATCACAAATTATGATTGAATCATTTGAAAAAAACCATCAAAACAATCAAAATTTTATTTCTTAGTTTTGAGTTGGCTAGTTTCCTTTTTACTAAAACTGATGTCAATTTTAAATAAAAAGAGGTAATTGGAGTCATACTAGTCACATCATATGTCGAATGAGGTGAATCTAATTCTTACATGTCCCAAAATACTCATTGATCATTTACTTAATATATCATAACAATACGAATGGGTTTTCTTAGTTTTTAGTATATAACTTATTTCCATTGCAGAAATTAATGTCAATTTAAAGTAAAAAAGACACACTTGGAGTAATATCATTCATACCGTGAATCAGATTGAGGTGTGGTTGATTCCTATATATCCAAAACAACATATGGATCATTTTCATAATGTGTCAATACAATTTTAATTCCTTTTCTAATTTTGATTTAGCTAGTTGTGTTTTTCAGTAAAATTTATGTCAATTTTAAATAAAATGACGCACTTGAAGCCATACTGATCACATAGTGTATCCGATTAAAGTGGATTTGATTCCTACACATCTCAAATTACATATGGATAATTTTACTAAAGTATAATAACATTTTGATTGTGTTTTCTCTATTTTCAGTATGTTACTTGTTCCTTTTGCTAAAATTATTGGCAATTAAAAAAATAAACACATGAAGTCATACCATTCACACTATGCTTCAGATTGAGGTGAGTAGGATTCCTACTCATATCAAATAACATTTTAATATTTTATATAAATATTAAAACAATATGAATGTTTCTTCTATATTTTGATTTGGCTAGTTGTCGTTTTTACTAAAATTGATGTTAATTATTAATATAAATATGCACTTGGAGTCATACCTATCACACCATGCATCGTATTGAGGTGAGGTTGATTAATACATGT